>QCXZ01000001.1:37078634-38278634 GCA_025024175.1 Rhyzopertha dominica | reverse complement strand
AATCACGAGGAAAATGTAGACACCTGGAGTTTTTGTTCTTACTTAGCTATAACGAATATTGTTTTTATTCTGAAGTTTTTTGTAAGACGCAAATTTGTTATCACACTTTTCTCAACTCGGAAGCAATAAATTGTACAAGTGCGACACATTTTTGAAATCAGAAAAAAAATATCCTTTTCAATGATGTGCCTTTTGACCCCCTTCCCATTAAAAAAAATGCAACTTGCGCCCATGTCTCGGAAACGAGAACTGACACGGAGTTGAAAAAATTCCAGAAAATGCATTTTAATTACCCATAGGCCCATGTACAATTTCAGAAAAATCTGTCGAACAGAACCTGAAATATCCTGCTTGTTCCATACTTTGTAGCGACCATGTATAATCTATATGAAATATGCAAAACCCTTACCATAGTAATTTAGAAGGGAGTCAGGTCAACAAATATTCTTATTTATTCTATGAGAATTTTACACTTTACTAAATCTTGTATCTGACTAGTGGTGAATCTCGCATTCACAATTTTTTAAATTACCTATCTTTATTTCTTTGAACAAAATGTTCTAGTTTTAGGTTTTTGCAACCTATGGGGTGAACTGTATCTTTAATATGTTGCGAGACATTTGGTCTATCAAACTCCCAAACTTGAAACATTATGAGCTCTTTAAATCTAACTCCTATAGAACGCCTCGTCTGCCCAATTCAAATTACAGCTACTACATTGCATTCCATAAATGCCTGATTTTTTAAAATCAAACCAAAATCAGCTCGCAGTTTATTTACAATTATGTAATGTAATTTCTGTTAATGTAGGAATCAAGAATGCAGCGGCATATGCAGCCTTCCAAATGGGTACACATCCCGTTGTGAACAGAAGTACGTACAGAAAAGACTGGTGGCATTGCAGGAGGGAGGCAGTCAGCTTTACACGGATGTCTTTTGGTTTCCCAGCTGTTGCCTTTGTACCATCACAAACAACTGAGAAACTAATAAGCCGCGGGGCTATTGAATTCAATCTGCAATTTAATGTAAATATATGTACGTCTTCCAGTTAGGGTTATCATTCTTAGGACATGAGCATGATATAACCTTCTTTTAAATGTTTTCTGTATGTACCATACCTACCTAGATCTTTATTACACACTTATGTTTACCCATCAGTTATCAAATACATTCCTTTACTCCAATGATGAAGGCTGTGACCATTACTTATGAAGATTTAGCTCTTTTGTGAATGGCATTTTTAAAAACATTATGTTAAAGAAAGATTTGTGCAGCATCCATTTTTTATAGGGCCCCGCTAAAAGCTAATGGCTGAATTTGCCAAAGTTAGATACCCATAGTTGTCATTCTTGGGTAAATAATTTAGTGTATGGTTTTGCACAATGCACAACTAGATCAAATGCACAAATTAAAATGGAGCTTAAAATTAATTAACACTTATTCATGTTTTAATATTTTGCCTGTTTCCACTTTTCTTGACATAGTGTTCATTGACACAACAGTAAGGCAAATGCTAGTCGTTTTAATACTTTCTCTTGTGTGTAGGTAGTATGACTTTAGCGGAAACTATGTTTGCTGTAAATATGGTTACCATTTTTAAGTATTTAAGTAATTTAATTTAACACCATACACAAATGTGATTTTTACATATTATATTGTTGTATCAAGTAAGTGCTTTCTGGTAACACACGTTTTTATGTTGTTTTACTGTATTGTGTGTGAAACATCATTTGTTGTTGACTGTTTTTCTAGTATGCAACTTGTGAAAATGTCATTTTTGTCACCCTTTCATACATAATAAATTGTTTTGTAAAAAATAATCTGTATTTTGCTTAAACCACAATGCTACAACTAGAGTATTTAATCTAGTGAATGTAATTTTAATTCTGTATGTGTTGTTTGCAATCTTAACAGAACGAAATAATTTTTATCTTATAGAAACTTTCATATGTAATTTAACATTACTTACAGGTCAAGTGTAAAAAACCTTTGATTCGCAGCTAGACATTTTCTACAAATTGTTCAAAGAACTTCAGATTGTGCTAGACACAGCTAGTAAATAATAAGATGAACATTCAGCCAATTCATAACCCTACAGGTAATAAAACTTTCAAAAGAATAATCTTAATAATAATAATTAACCGGAAAAGGGTTAAAGCAACCACTAGTAATACAAACATGCCAAACTGTAGTAATGCTACGGTTTGTCAGACCTACATTTTTTTTAAGTTTAAAAGAAGTCTAGCTTTTTATTGTATCATGTAAGTAATGTTAGAATAATATAAATAAAAATATTAATCTAGTTTTTTAATTGTTCCAAGTCTGACTTCAAAACTTTGTAGTAGTAGTTAATCATGGAAAAAATAAATTGTTTATTACAATTTTGACTATGTGCTCCAATAATATCTGTTTTTGCCACAGTTGAAGCTGCACAATCTGCTTTTCTAATTTGTAATGAGCACATCTCATTTGTTCATTTACCAAATTTTTCAACAAAATGCATTATTATATATTTCACCTCTACTTCCACCTATAACTTCTTCCAGCCTGTTCTTTGTTTTCACATACACATTTGCTGGTAATATATGCAGTAGTTCATACATAGATAATAGGGCTGTAGAGATTTTTTTAAGTATTAGTTTTAGCAGCTTATTATGGTAGAACAAAACCTTAACATTATGAGTAGCATTTCAACAAATCAAGTAGAAAGTTCGTTCTAAAGACAGAGGCTAGAATACAATTTGCAATCAGACTGAATTGACCCTTAAAATTGCATTTAATACACTGGGAAGCAACTTTTGCATGTTTTAATGTCTTAAATAAATAATTTTGTTTCCAGCATGGATTTCTTAATGGCATTATATGAGCTTCTGTCACCCGTCTATGGACTCGTTAGGAGCCATTTTCTAGCCTCCGTTTAATGTGCAAAGTGTAATGGAATACTTTAAATGCTATTTAAATTTTTGACATATGAGTAGACCAGGCACAAAATTAGACTCCATTAATGGACAAAATTACGATCTACCAGATTTTGATAAACTGAGCGGTTTTTACTACACCGGCTCAGCAAAATTAATAGCACCTAAGAAAATAAATATTTAGGAATAAATAATTTCTACAAACAAAATTACACACATAAACTTACTAAGGTACAATCAGCTTTATAGATAACGATACGGAGCCTGCCGCGTGTACCTAGCAGGCCATCTCATTATGTGTGAAGCTGACTACATATTATACAAAGAGATTGTACTAATCATACAAAAAAACTTTACAGAAAAACAAGACTTCTAATTTAAACGTAGAAATTGAGTTTTAAAAAGTATAAAAATTTTTTTTTACTGTAACATTTGTTGTAATAAATCATTGCGAAATATTGGTTATTTCATGGTTTTATTACGAAAATATGCAATTTTAACTATTCACTATTATTTACTACTATTTATTTATATATAACGTACAGCTGAGTAGCATTTTCTGATTGGTCTTTTCTTATTAGGCTTTACTTCTTCTAAAACATAAAAAAATTAGAGCACTTCTAGCATGCGCTCATACTTAAAATCAAATAAGTAAATTTGTTTTTTCGTCAAAGATATAAAAAGAGTACTAGAGCACAACCAAAAAGCATTTTTCTTTTATTACCTGTAATCTTATTTGACAGTTTTTTTAATGTATAAAAAAATCTGAGTGCTTCTAGCATGTGCTTATACAGGGTGTCCTGCATTATGTGAGCAACCTGTAGGAATCTGAAAACGTGCAAAAATAACACTATTTTACAGTATAATTTTTTTTGAAATAATTTCCGCCTACTAAGATTGACTTTTAAGCATGGGAGAAGAGAAACAGTTTTTCAAAAATATCTCTTAGACCGGTTGATATAATTTCATCAAATTTTGGATATTGTTATTTGAAGTGGAAGCCGTTAAAATGATATCCAAATTTTTTTAATAAATGTTTGGGGGGCTGGGAGGGGGTAACCCCCTCACATTTTATTCCTTATATTTAAAACGGTTAAGTACTTTTTTTTTAATATGTGTTTTTTTGCTTCAGGCCTTGTAAACAAAAAGAGTACTCTTTCTTTATGTAACTCAAATTGACCCTTTCTGAAAAAATTGCAATGTTAGGATTAACACTTTCACTGCTTAACTAAATCAATTTTTTGTCCAATTGGCCGTGATAAATAATAAAACTATGTTAGATGTCACTGTTATATTGATATTTTGCCAAATATTTGTAAAAATTCTGAAATGTATGTATGCCAGCATACTCATTTATCTGAATATTCCATTATTATTACAGAATTTTTGAAACAAATAATGTAAAGTATTGTCAAAATGTCAATGTAACAATGACAGCAAACACAGTTTTTTATTTATCACGGCCAATTTGATAAAAAAAATGTTTTGTTAAGCAGTGAAAATGTGAATCGTAACATTCAACTGCAATTTTCTCGAAAAGGGTCAATTTTAGCTGCACGAGCAGAGTACCTTTTTTTGCCCACAAGGCCCAAAGATTAAAAAAACATTTTTGAAAAAATACTTTACCGTTTTAAAGTTAAGCGTTAAAATGTGGGGGGTTGTCCCCCTTCTGACCCTCCCATAACCTTTAATAAAGAATGTGCACATCATTTTAGCGGCTTCCACTTCAAACAATAATAGCCAAAATTTGATGAAATTATATCAACCGGTTTAAAAATATTTTAAAAAACTATTTCTCTTCCCTCATGTTTAAGAGTCAATATCTGAGTAGGCGGGCATTATTAAAAAAAAAGTTATACTGTAAAAGTCTTATTTTTGCACCATTTTTCAGATTCCGAGAGGTTGCCCACATAATGCGGGACACCCTGTATATAAAAGCAATTGTAACCGCTTACTTAGTTTTTTTTATCACTGAAAAAATATAAATTATGTAATTCAGTTTTAAGTATTTGTGCAGGTTAGAATCTGTATAATTTTTATGTTCTAGAAGAAACAATCAGAAAATGTTTCGCAGCTGTGCTCAATATGTAAATAGATAGTGAATAGACAAAATTGCAAATTTTTGTAACAAAACCAATGTTTGGCAATAACCAGAGGTTACCATAAAAATCGTTTATATATATTAAATCTTGAATAGACTAGTCTACTCTTAAAATAGATCTACTGATTCTAAATTAGACGACTACTACTTAAAATGCATGTCTATGCTGTGCTGTCTGCACTGCAACCAACTGCAGATAGATCTACTTCACTATCTTTATCGCTCATCAATGCAGTTTAGGTCTAGTTCAGACAGCACGGCATAGAACTAGTTTTACCTATATACCAAAGGCTTTGTACTACTTTTTCATAAGATTTAGGTCATTTTTAAATGACTAGTGCAATTCCTCCTTTAATTTAGCAAACAAATCGTAATAATAAACACCCAACCCAATTAAACAATTTTTGCTTCAGTTCATTTTCTTTCACCATAAAGAGTACTCACCCGGGGTACTAAGTACAACAAACATTACTTATAAAAATAAGTGCCAGAAAATACGAGCTTTACAACAAAACAAAATGGATTTYCTTAATTTTTCGAGAAGAATTTCGTGGTGAAAAATCAACTGACTGGGATCGTTACTACAATTCTAATATTTTAAAGGGAACTTTCCTATTCTGAACACACATCGATTTAAAAAAAAAAACACACAGAAATACTAAAAGATTTAGAAATACTAAAAGATTTCTCTTCAATCATTTTTTGAGATATATCATGTTGAAATACTGTTCATGAAACAATCTACATTAGCTTGTTTCAATAATTGTGCTCTGTTATACACCGTTTAGAATGAGATAGATCCATTTAAAATATCAAAGTTGTAGTAAAGATCTGACAGTTGCAGTTCGATTGTTTTTTTTAATCACTCCGAGATTCTTCTTGAAAAATTAAGAAACTTTAAACCACTATTCTACAACTTCAACTAGAAAAGTTAGGTATTGTAGGCTGGTTCATCAGCAGCAATTAACATGCAATTTCTCAAAAACAAATGACTGTAGCATGGTTAACTCAGAACAATTTACAATAATTTAAAATAAAAAAGATGTCATAAAGATCTGTCAATTGATACTTGATTTTTTCTTCTATAAAATTAAGAAATTTCCTCCTTAACCCATCATTCTACAACTTGAAAAAGTTAGCTATTGTAGACTTTTGGCGTTTGTAATAGTAAAACCATGTTTGTATATCTTACTACATAACTTATTTTGTAGAGCACGATGATCACAGTAGAATACTGAGCTGTTAAAACACCTTGCTGTTGTTACATAAAAGAAAATATTGAGCACAGGATTTCAATTATCTGCTTTCTGTCTCATACTTATAAGTGACCATATACAAAATATCTGTTTTCTAGGTTTACTGTAGTGAAAGTTATGAAAAGGCGAGTGAATTGGTAAATACAACTGGAACACCCTCTCTATAGAACAACTTATGAAACACTTATTTACATTTTCCTTTTATTTGGACTCACTTTACTGTTCAAATTCTTCATTAATCTTGATTGTAGATTATTTTGCATAAAAACACTTCCAAGAAGAGGTAAATCATATATCTCCATTAAATGTAGCTACAAAATGGTGCAATGTTAAAATAACCACAATGATGTTTGTTCAAACTAAGATATGATCAAATTATTGTTATGTTTACTGGAAACGAGCATTATTTCATATAAAATGTATTTCCATAAAAAATAATATCTAGAACAAGTTATCTTCCACAAATATAAAACTTATGAAAAACGTATATCTAAAACAGGCACATTAAAACAATCACTCACAACAAACTGTTACCACACCCGATGTTTTGAAAAATCTCATATGATAATATAATAAATATAGCTGGACGGATTCCTTTTATACGAAGACATATCAGAGACTTGTCATGGCAGGAGGTCTGGCATAAGCTTTGGGGATAAAGCCATATTTGCGTGTTTTTGGTGCATATGCCCACAGCCAACCATCTACTGTCTGATTGGTCAGATCTGCATATATCCAGTCTCCCCTTCGCACGGACAAATCATCAGGTGCCTGTGCTTTGTAATCATACAGCATTACAAGTTCTGTACCGTGGTATCTGAGATCATCAGAACTTGCCGTTGTAAGCAGATGACCACCATTATTTTGCGACGTGAAGTTACCATTTCCATTTTGATTAGGTGCAGAATTTAGATTACCTGTAAACAAACAATATATTTTGCATAAATGGTTAACAAAAGTGTAAATAAACTAACGTATCGAACAGTATAGCAGTGACCTAATATGTTAAACTTTTTTGTAACATTAATGGAAAAGCTTGACCGATTTTACATAGACTAATTTTTAATCAACAGCTATACTTACGTGCAGTAACAGATATACTGTTAGCAGCATAACCAACTACAGTGTAGTCAAATAAGATACTATTCCGATACAAAAAAAAATGGTAATTTACATGCAATATATTAGCGACAATGAATATTGTGCCACCTTAACAGCTTGATATTATGATACTAACATTTCAGTGGATCGTTTCAAACGACATTCTAAGCGATATTAAAGACTTAACTTTTCAAGATTTAACTCCAAAAAGCTAAAATATGCACATTATTAGCAAATGTGTAATAGCCAAAGCGCTTTCAGCTAATAGCAGCCATCATCAATGCCTCATACAATGACAAGAATCACAAAAAGTAGCTGGCATGCCAACAACACAAACATAATTTCAATGATCAAATAAACAATTTAAAATAGAACTAAAATTACAAAAAATTCAAAATCGTAAAATTTCCGTTTGTTTTTGTATATGTATTACCAATATTTCTAAAAAATTTCATTTTGTGGATTTGTTACAAAAATGTAAAGAATTTAAATTATTTATAAAGGCAGTCATATACATATGACTGTAATTTAGAGTGTAGTATATGTAACTGATAAAGATGCTGTTAAAGTATTACCTCTAATTTATAAAAGTTCCACATATTGGAATAGCAAGGTGTAGACTGCTTGAGGAGCTTTAATAAAAGCACTATAAGTCCTTCTGTAGTTGGATGTGCTGCAGACAGCATCATATAGACATGCATTTTATTCAACCGGGTAAAACAACAGTGTAAAATATAATTGCCTTGTGTGATTTCATTGTGAAGTTGTAGATGTGGTGGATAGAGTTTGTCTTATAATAAATATTCGAGACTCATTATGGAGTAACCTGATTACCCTCACAGTAATTTATGAGCTGCAGTAAAGATGCTATAGATAATTTTTATGGTAGGCATGTGCCAAAAAGCACGGTCTGTAACCAACATTTGTGTTTGGGCCTTCATATAATGAACATTGAGATTAAATTACATATTTTCAAACAAAGTGCAATAATGCGACATATTTAAAATTTTCATGCAAAAATTGTTGAAACTTCCTGTTTGTCTGTTTTGTTTTTTTGAGGCAGGTATTKTTCCATTAAAACCTTGTTAAAAAAATATAGGCACATTGTATGTAATGCAAACAACCTCTGCCCACTTTACTAAGTTATCAAGGTGAGCGGTTTTAACTTATTGTTAGTAAAATATAGTATGTGTGGAGACCGCGGGAGCCTCGCAAGCAGCCCCAGTAATAAAAGTAATGCATGGGAAATTCAGCAGCAACCTACAGAAGCAACATTACATAAATTCTTACAAAGAAAACACAATTTTTTATCACATGAGATAAAATGTATATTAGACATTTACAATAAAGCAAAAGGTGAGGGTGAAATGCCTAGATATGATAAAAGAACTTTCTCTAAATCCACACCAGCCATAGAGCAGTATAGGCACGACAAACTGACCAATTATTCTCCAAAATGATATGCGGTATGACATACACGATAATATAAACGAGTGGGTTGATAAAACAAGAAAATGCAGTATGAATATTCCAACATCAAAATGTTAGCGAATGGTCCTACATGTGGAAAATCAAAATAGTTTTGTACCAGGTGCTCTATGGCCCCGTTGCACAAAGCGTGGTTAACCAGACCCCCTGGTTAACACGCGGTTAACCAGCCGTTGTCATAGGCAGCACCAATGAAGAACGCTTAAAAAGAACCGTTTCCATGACAACTGCTCGTTGACCACGTGTTAACCAGGGGGTCTGGTTGACCACGCTTTGTGCAACGGGGCCTATATCTCATATGTAAAAATTTAAAACCAGTGCAGAATATAATTCAAATGTAAACAATGAATTGTTGCGAAAATGGTTTACGGATGTTTTGGTGCCAAAGTTAAGTACCACCAAAGTGTCATAATGGACAATGCAAGTTACCACTCCGACAAAGTTATTGTTAATGTTAAGGAAAAAAAAATTAAAAATACAAATTTGCAAAAAGGTTGGTTACCCTCCAATTTCACCCCCTTCCCTATACCCTACTTATCCCAAAAACAATAGGTCGCTTTAAGTAGTTGAGATTTATATGTATGCCAAATTTCAAGTTCATATGTTCAGTCTTTCAACAATTATTGCGTGAAAATTTTTTCATGATACAGTACTACCCATCCGTTGGATGTGGAAGTAAAAATTGTTTTATATCTATAATTATAAGACAAAATCATTACCTACTAGTAATAAACCAATCAACATATTTATCATTTGTGTTAAAAAAATACCCACCATGTATAACATTATCTGCAGGATAAACAAATCCGGATGGAATAAATCCTTCTTGGCCATCACTGCGAACAATCCAAAACCAATCTGGATCTTCCCTATTCAAAACTGAAATAATAAATTATGTTATCATTTTCAGATGTCACCTTTGTAGTAGTTTTTACCTGTGACAAACTCTCCCCTTTCAACAGAAACATCGTTTTCATCTCTAGCTATAAATGTATACAGTACAATATAACGACCTGAAGGATCCTTTGAAAATGGCAACATATCCGGTTCTGAATGTATGCTACCTGTAGAGACGGCAACAGTCGTCTGCTTTTTACCCAGTGAATCACAGTCACTTGTATCCACTCCAGCCAAATCACTAAAAAATTGCATGGAGACATAGTAATCGATAAGTCACACCTTAGTTGGAAGAAATTCGGGAAGAATTGCATCCCCAGGCTACGGCAAGTTCTTGGAAGGTTTAATGCCTTAATATTGTCTTGTTAATATTTTGCTTAGTTGTTCTTCATATTGTATTTTGTGCTTTTATTTAGTAAGATTTTACTGTTGTATGTTGGGTTTTATGTAATTAACAAGAATTAGACTGGCAAATTATCATTACACAACACAAAAAAAGTGTTTCGCTTATATAGAAAGTAAGAACTCCGCATTTTATTAAATGCTTTGAATTATGAGCTACACCTCATATTTAGTGCCAGCGGCTATATAAAGTATATATAATGGTTATAATGTTAAATATTAATTTCATTAATCAGTTCATTAAAAATGTTAACATATTTATTAAGACAGGTATTTGTGACTGAAAATTATAAATGAAAACACAAGGTAAAACACAGTATTGATTAAAACCGAGAAAATGCATACACATACAATGATGTATAATGACTGTTATGCAGCATTTCTTTATGGTCACATACAATATTCGTTTTCACATGCAGTATTTCATTCAGAGATTTTAAACGTAATTCACTATGAGCTTTAGTATTGCTTAAATTTGAAGATGAAAACTTTTTCACAAGTGTACTGCTGTGCGGTAAATTTTTTATAAAATGCATAAATTTGATTAGTTTTCTGAAAATTGTATGACTTGTCTTAAAAGTTAAAAATCCGTAGATTTCATAACTTTGTTGGAAAATCTAAAATGAATAACAAAAATCCATTAATCTACTGAAAGATCCATAAAGGATTACTTTTGCTACGTACTTTTGAATATGATAAAATTCTACATACAACATGATCTTTATAATATAAATACTTACCATTCATTGTTTGCAACAGGTTGTTCATTGCAACCAAGCTGTGGATCACGAGGAAGTTTCTTTTTTATGGCTAATTCTGCCAGGTGACTATTGTACGGTGTGCAGTACGAATGCGGAATAAATCCTTCTTGTCGTGTGTCATGGCCAATTACATATACCCAGTCATTCTCCCTATATAACACATTTACAATCTGCAGAAGAATAATGGATAATATTAAAACTTTTTCACCTAAGACATATTCCCTAACTAGCAGCAATTTTGGTCAATTTGCAAAGATTTTAGAGCAAACAGCCAACCTGCACAGTAGAATCTGCCACTGCAGTGTTCTGAAAGTTTTACTTCAAAATCAGAATCATTACATTTTGGACATAATTCGAGATACTTTCCAAAGAATTACAAAGTAATTCAAAGTAATTATTCTAGGAATTCCAAATACTTTCAAGCAATGTGTAGCTATATAATATAGTAAAGAGTAAGAGATTCCTTGTTTTAAACATTTAACGATCAAACAAATATACAATCTGTAATTTAGGAACCTTTCAGTGTAAGTATTTTACATGTTATGCTTTCGTCATGCATTGGTAACTTTCATAAACTATGATACCTGTCTTACCTGTCCACGTTTTACTTCTAGTTCATCATCAACGCAGGGCGTGAAATCGTGTAAAACAACCATTTTACTGTCTGGAGAAAGCCCATGTTCTTTCTCGATACCAACACGTACTAATGTTTCTATGCTGGCTGAACCAGTTATACGACCCATACCCGGAGAAAGACTGGAGCCACTTCTGATGAGCTCCTTGTCGCCATCTGCTCCGGAGGCTGTAAAAAATTAATATACTACAATTCAGAAAACAGCACATGTACCCATGAAACTGTAGTGATTTACTAACATTTTATGTAATATAAAATGCACTTACGTTTTTTCTTTTTCCCACGACGGATACGAACGGGGCATAAAAATGCCATTGTTGTTGCAGATTTACATAATTCGATAAAACAAGTTTTAATTCAACCAGGGATCCAAATTAAAATATTTCATTTGCCTTTCTTGCCCTTCGATTCTGTCACAACTCACAACCTCAGCACGACAAAAACCAGACAAAAATGCAGCTGCCGTCTGCCATACACCTGTCAAGTTACTGTCAAATTGGCATTCCGTCAATGGTCAATCCTCGGAATACGGATAACTCCACTTAAAAGGATAACGATCTTTGCCGTTTGTCACGTTACAAAAACGGCCCTCTCTACAAAGAGGGTCATAGAGGTTTCAAATGACACCGGTAGATGGCAGCAACTTACAAGTGTAAGTGTATATTTTTTTATCGTCTTAAGCACCGTTCACAGAACGCCGAAGTGTCGCTGGCGACATACCCCCACTTAACACATGGGCGACAGCGCGACAGTCGCTACTACCGCAAAAAGCCCGCGCCCGACACAATTCTTTGAAATCAAGGTACCGTTAAATTACTAAATATCAAAGATGATATATACTTATATAACTCACGAAGTATATTATTAAATTGCTAGCAAGAGTAAAGCTTAAGGCAAATAACAACTTTCGGTTGTACTATGGTGGTGTATTGTGTAAAAAAACGAAATATGCAAAAAGTCGTAAAAAATAAAAGCAGGTATATTAGGTATTTGAGTAGGTACACACCAATGTAGAAATTTTGGTTTTTTATGCAGAATTTGGGTACGACCAATCTTACGACAAAACATACTTTATATACCTATTTGGTACTGGTAACAGTTTTGTTTGTCAAATGCGACTTGATGATGAATTAAAATACAAATTAACTTTTTTCGAATGGGACCAAAGGCTTTTGAGAAAGTGCTTGGTTTAGTCGGTCTTCTCATTGAAAAGGTGGATCTGTCAAGAGAACCAATACCTCCTGCAAAAAGGACTAGCCCGAACTAGCTACATCATTGAAATTTTGCGCACCTCTAGAAAATMACCTCCTGAATACCAATTTGAAATTAGCTTGTTGCGGTCGCGTTTAGTTTTTAAAAAATGAGTGTACGTGTAACTTCCTCCTTATAATGTGCAGTGTTGCATGCTCCGATCCAAGAGTCCTACGATATGGCCTTTTTCGCCGCTTTTAGATATGTTGAAATAGTTATTACCAAACAAATTACCTTTTTGAGCAATTCTAATTTCATTACAAGTTGAATTCATGTTAAATTTAACTCCCGTGTTGTGCACTAAAGTGCAACTCTGCGTTTGCGACATACCTAATTTGAATTCAAATGAAACCGTCCTAGTCCTAACCTCAAAAAAACTAGCGACACTTTACTGTAGTTCGCAAATTCAAACTTCACGGGCGACAGCAGATAGTCGCCAGCGACAGAGGGGAATACCCACGAAGACGAAACGCTATTGGTCGGCGAAGTGTCGCCAGCGACACGTCGACGTTCTGTGAACGCGGCTTTATTCAGAATGAAACACATAATAATGATCATGCAATAGGAGGACGTGACATAAGAATATGTAATATAAACTTTCAATATGCTCTGAACAGTTACAACCCGGATAAGGTTAGGTGTTCCATTTTTTAAATTAAGTACCTATACTGTTTTACAAGTTCCATTTACCTTTTAAGCCTTTTTGAGTTTATCCTAGTTTGAGTTTCGATTTGGCGAAATTTAAGGTCACTCAGAGCAGACAAACAAATTAATGTGCGGTGGTACCTACATAGCTTCTTAATTGTTATAGGTATTACGATAAGCATTGTTATTATACGGTAATTTTATACTTATGGCAATAAACTGAATGGTTGGTATTTGTGGTTTTACAACTTGAAATGAAAATAAAACTTAACGTTTAACCAGTATAAACCTTCTATCTACATTTCTGAATGACAAATAAAAGGCCATCTGTCTTCTGTAGAAAGTCGGGCCCCCTCACTCAAGAATGTCGCTGCTTTTTTTCAGCTCATCCGATAGAGGATACCGACCTGTCAACCAACATAGACAGACTATAGCACTATTGTTTTTTGAACAGATATTCCTCTATATATTTCGCCGCTACACCGCTACCGTCGAACTTTTCCACTTTCCATCTATTTCTGAAGTTTCAAAAGTTGCACCTCCCCCAACAAAATGAGGTAGATGACGTACACCAGAGAGAGTGACGGGTGTAAGCCTTTGCGTTATTATGTAATTTCAGATACTTTGCTATAATTACAGAAGCTTAACACTTCCTATTGTATTTTTACCAACCGGCTGTACTGTGCAACGACCGTTTCTGTATGTAAAAAATCTAACTTTTATTTCTGTCGGTTTCAATGCAACGCACGGACGCAAAACCGATAAATCGAGTAGCATGTTTAGGTGATTTTTCATTTATTTATCACGTCACGGTTTGCATCTATATCCCTCATATGGTAACATTGTATCCGCACTATATCACGAAAACCTTTAGTTAAAATAAAGATCAATGAAACTTTTTTGTAAAGAACTTGACCTACCTTTATTTTAATAATAAAATAGACTATAATGGATAATTTAGGGTAGTTAATGGAGCACGTTCCCCTGATCTGACGCAGCTTGATTTTTTTCTGAATCTGAAAAATCGTATTTATGGTGATCGTCCACATAATGCAAAAGATTTAAAAAACATTAGAAAACTATTACTCAAGGCTGCATTACTGCCAGGAAGTAAATTGTGAACACTTTAAGCATCTTCTATAATGTAAATCTGAAAAAATACTGCATTTTTCACGGAATCGGTTTTTCTTTTTTACTTTTAGGGTAGGTACCCGATTCGCAATAAAATGATCAAACTAGACGAAAATTATCACCAGTCAAGAAAAAATGGTAATACCTGGCTTTTTTGTCCATTTTAGCTCTAAAGAAAATTGTTTTCATTCTTTTCTTCTTTCCAGGCTCAATTATTGTATTTGCACTTTTCTCAACGCAGAAGCGATAAATTTTACAAGTGTGATACATTTTTGAAACCAGGAAAAAATATCATTTTCAATGTGTCTTTGACCCCCCTTCCCGTTAAAAAAAATGCAACTTGCGCCCATATCTCGGAAACGATAGCTGACACGAAGTAGAAAAAAACCCAGAAAATGCATTTTAATTACCCCAGAAAGAACTGGTTGAACATAACTTGACATATCCTGCTGGTTCCATACTTTGTAGCGATCCTGTATGCATATGCTGCTTAATACGAAGAGAATGATTACTAATGAAATATTTTATTGTTTAATGCACAAGTTTACTTCTATTTTATTTAAACGTACTTTTACACTAGTAGGTACTACTACTACTGCTTATACCTAAACCACATCAAATAATAACACTGTACACGTAAGCAAGAATTAAAAATTCTGTAAATCATTACTTTACTCGCAAAGATTGATAATAATCAGCCAGAACTTTCCATGCTTCAGGACACATAAATCCCGAAGGCGGATCTTCTCCAGTACGAGCAAAACCTATAAAGAAAGACTTAATCAGTGCAAATGATAAGTATTAGAACTACTATATTACTTCTCATCTTTGTGCCCGATATAAAATCAAACTGATCCTTTCGCTCGGGCTCGAAGAACGACATCCTTTTATTTAGTATGTCATATGCCGCAACTTTAAAAGGCAAGATTTCCAGAGAATCTAGTCCAGGTGCCATCTTTAAGACCCTTCCTCCATGGCTTGCCTCAAAAAGGTTACCATCTGGGGCAGCTTCTTTTCCGTTAGGATGTGGAATTCCAGCGGGATCTCTGCCAACTATGAAGAAATTTGCACCTGCACACATTCGAGCTTTGGCATGCCACTGCACCTATAAAGACAAGCTTTCGTTGTATATTTCCTGAAACTACGTCGTAGATGGGGAAAACGTGTATAGTTAAATGTACTTTGAACTTGTGGCTTTTTCAATCTGAAAATATGTCTTAAGATCCTCCCTTCATCGTAATTAACATATCTTTTGAACGCGTCAGGCCAGAGCTTTATAAACATATTATGCTATACTATTATACTTGACAGAATTTAATGTCCAAAATAATTTATTAAAACCTTTGAATATAAAACGGACAGAACGAGTTATAATATGCACATATAAACGGGGATAACGGACTCTCTATTATTGTCGTGAGCTTAGACGTCAGTTTTATATTGAAAAGGTCCAACACATAAAAATATTTTTAGTTGGGCGTCTTGTAGTTGTTCCTTGACATCAATAAATAAAAATTCAGGAGCAACATTTTATATGTATAAATAATAATATTTAATAATAAGTGTTTTTAATACTAAATTTGTCAAACGTTGTTCTAAATTGATTGAAACACGTGATAACTTATTGACGCGGAACTAGTTTTTTTCGCCAAAACACCACCATATAAATATATAAACCCATGTAGATAACTAACTTCGTTTTTCACAACTGTACTCTGAATTTGATAACTCTCATTAATTTAAGTTATCGAAAATATATTTTATACAATAATTCATTTTCTCAAACATATTGCACTATGCCACTGCCAAAGAGGAAACGGTAGTCGATCATATGTACTCTCCATTCTGGTCCCACGAATCAAATCATGTGTTCCTTCCTGTCAGTTTTATATTCAAAGATTAAAACTAATATTTGCTTTGTCAAGACAATAAGTATTTGGAAAAATAAATGCAATGAAATCATTATTAGTAATAATAATTGCAATCTTTATAGCTTGCATAATACTGGTGAAAAATAGGTAATAAAATTTCGGAACGATATTTCTATCTGGATTAAACTTTTATATACAAATCACCTGTGCATACTACAATTAGGTTGTTGCACCATGGGAAGAATGATTATTTCTGACTAATTTGACATAAGAAACTACAAATTTCAAAATTTGCATTTGCGTCGTAACAAATCTTTTTCATCGAACGCTCACGCTTTGCGATAGGCAACCCGTCGTGCTTTAGCTACATCGAAAACGACTCGTTTATAGAGGTACACCCGATTCTCCAAATAAGGTTCTGTACAAATGTACCTTAGTATTTTGTTTTATATTGACGCTTTTAACAATTTTCAAGAGTAGTCAGTTGTTTGAGAACAAAAAAATGTGTGGCGCCCCTTTTTTTTTCGATCAACATTGGAACTCCCCACTTATCCTACTACAGCGGCGGGACACGGAGTACAAGTAGTACATCTTGCTCGACACCTTGTGTTTGTATTGTACATAAAAAAGGCGTCGCAGTCAGTCATTGTTCTGCTTGAGGTGCGATATGTGTTCATAATATATAGTGTCTTCGGACTAATAGTGTTAAGAAAAGTTAGAAGTGTAGTGGCTTTTGTCAATAAATGGCTTGTAAATCAACTATTTTTACATATACCTATATTCCAACAAAAATATAGTTCTAATGTGTCCCTGCCCAGCTTTAATTGCACCAAAACAACAACAAAAATAGAATGTGTACTTTTCCTACATACTCTGCAAGAAGATCAACATGMGTGTAAAATATGCGGGGTGCTGCGATGWGACAAATGGAATCCGACCAGTGCTTTATACGTTTATGTGAAGTACCTATAATGGATGTTTGTTATTTTATAGCTTAAAACGAAAACTAGATATATTTTTTGTTCCACTATAATCATTTCTAATAGTCTCAAAYTGAAAGTAATCGGCAGTTTTAACATTATTCAATGGCCCGAACCCACTTCCTACGATCTTTACAAAAATTGTCCTTAAATGCAAGAATTCTGGCTTTTCTTTTTTCTTTAAAATAATAAGTGTATATTATGTTACACAGCGCTTTTAACACATTCACATCCTTATTTGAACTGTCACTTTAGGTCAAAGGTGGTGGCTACGAATATTCAGTAGTAATACTATTCTCGGTTCAAATTAAGTTTCCCGCGTCCGATTAGCTGGTCATTAGTGAGTGGTTAGCGAGTCACAGCTGTCATATCGCGTTGACGATGCGGTACATACGCGGATTTCTTCACTAGATTTCGAAAGAAGTTGCGTTGTATTTTAATAGTATGACTATGAGTGATGTTTGTGATTATTTAAATGCCTTACCGGGGTCTAGAAGTTTTAAAGTTGGTAATGAAGTGTTTACTTACATTTAACAAATAGTGCTTACGCTTGTACCAACAACATTGCGATTGCTTTACAACCGAAACTCTTTTGAATCACTATCATTTAATCAGTGCGGGGTAAAGAAAAAATGATAGTGACAGTGTTTGTTTTATTATGCTTGCACACGTTGGCATTGTCAGCAAATTCTCAAGGAATTCTCAATCACAGGCACACTTTAAAAACAACACATCATAAATGCAAGCACATTAGACCTGCCTTGCTGTTTTGTAATATTAAGAACAAAACACTTTTGAGTTCCTCCTCTAACTGTCTTTTTTGTAGGAAATCCATTGTATTAGTAATATTTACGAAATTAATTATAACTTCATGAAAAGTACGTGGTAGGTACACTTCCAAAAGCTAAAAACTCGACCAAAGATATCCAAGTACGTACTGCTAAGCTATGAATGCCGCTCACTTGCAATAGTTGCCAAAACCGACACCAGGGTGCATGTTGCTTAGCTAGAAGCGGGAATAGGTACTTGAAAATAATCAAGTTATACATCAATAACTTTTTGCATAACAGTGTCACTTTGGACATTTAAATAATTCGATTTGGAAGCGTGAGGATTATTCTGTCGAACTGATACGTTTGTAATTATGCAGGAAGTCTGAGCTGTATAACAGTTTTTTTAAGTACGTAGGTTATATTATTTTTTAAGTAAATTTGTCCAAGAGAATCAATTTATGTTTGGTCTATTTCATTGATAAATGTCAAAATTTGATGTTGCCTTAAGTTTGTATCGAAATTAGTTAATGTGGTAACTACGGAAATCAGAATGTGGTGCTGCTACTCTATGTATAATCAGTTATTATGGAAATTATATGAGGTAACTTACCTAAATTGAACTTTTGGATTAGTTAAAAATAATACGAAAAAATAATCTTTGTTGACCCTTGCTAGAAAGTTCGGATAAAATTCGAGTAAGATGGCTAAACATGATCTCACCTGTAAAAGGGAAAAATTTTTCAACGATTCATTTTATCAGCACCTTCTAATTTGACGCGTTCAATTGATAACCTGGAGAGATGTACTGTAGAGGCGCTATGTGTATACACTCACTCTTTCATCAAGCGTAACAGGTTATGTTAGATTAAATTTCATCAATATATAATAGACAGATGTTGTTACCTCAGTAGGACCGGCGTACATCATGGGGCTCGGGAAGATGGCTAGAATTGTAGATTCCTTATCAAGAATACCGCCATCCAGCACGGCTTGATGCTGCGCTATTCGAACAGCTAGGGGAACATCGTCGTCTTTGGTCCATCCACCAAGGGGATGCAAAAGAAGTACTGGGCGTTCACAGCCACGGGCTTGTAGCTGCTTCTTCGTATCTGTCATTAAAAGGGCGTGTCCGTTGTGGATTGGATTTCTCAGCTACGTACAGTAAGCAATAATCATTAGAATGCATTCCTACACTCACTAGAAATTGGGAATTAGGGATAAAGGTATTTCATTTTTAGCGTCTTTTAATTTTGAACCCTTCTAAAACAAATAACGATGAAATTTAATTATAGCCTCAATTCAGTTTTTTATGAACATAGATTATATTTTATTGGGTTTACAGGCATTAGATGAAATGAAAAATTATTGCCAGCCTTGACCGAGATTTGAACTCGGGACCTTTTGAACACTAGTCAAACGCTCTTTCCACTGAGCTATCAAGGCCCTCTTCAGAATCGCGGTCAATGCTTCTGAACGCCGCCCAGCGCATTTGCAGCTGAATCGCTCGAGAATACTGAGCGACGAGCGATTCAGCTGCAAATGCGCTGGATGGCGTTCAGCAGCGTTACATATAAAAACTTTGATGTATATATGCCTCTTTGACCGCGATTCTGAATAGGCGCTTGATAGCTCAGTGGAAAGAGCGTTTGACTAGTGTTCAAAAGGTCCGAGTTCAAATCTCGATCAAAGCTGGCAATAACTTTTCATTTCATCTAACGCCTGTAAACCCAATAGGATATAACAAATAACGATGTTTTTAAATAGAATGCATTAGATTTAGATATTTATCCACTAAAGGCTGCAAAACTAAAATTACTTTTAAAATGCATGTCTATGCTGTGCTGTCTACACCTCAACTAACTGCAGATAGTACTATTTCGCTGTCATTACAGCTCGTCAGTGCAGTTTAGGTCTAGTGTAGACAACACGGCATAGAACTGGTTTGGGCTTTTGTCGTTTGGAATATGTTTAAAATTTAAGCTGTGTAAGGGTTCGCATGATTCACCAGTTAAGAAAGTTTTAATTGTTATATGTTGTAGAAAGTAATAACCTGAAAAGCAAATACAGCGTCAGCTTTCATTTGACCAAAACAATTACGCAATTCCATTGGAGTCAAGCGATACCCATCAAGTCCATCGTTCCATCGTATCCTTTTTAGTACCTCCAGGTCTCCTCCCATTAACCAGTCTCCAGATTCATAAATGAGCTGGAACGATATCTTCAATTATATAAATGTCGCTTTCTGGTAACACAGTAACCTTACCTTAATATAAGGGTGATTTTTGTTAGTTGTACCAAACTGACGAGCAACTCTTTCTTCTTTTCTTTGGTAATATATTTCTGGTTGCCTCATGATTGCGTAACACTGATTATTGTAATATAAAGAGACAGCATGTTTATGTTCAAGTCTTTTCTTGTCTTCTGAAGTTATTGGCAAAACTATCGGCACGCTTTGATTAACCCTTGTTCCTCCTTCCACAAGTATACAATTAAAATGTAGAGCCTACCAGAAGTGTGAAATTATTACAATACCAACAAAATTCAAAGAGACTTGCCTGTAAATATTCGTCTTCTCTCATAAAACCTCTCAGTGGCGTGGCCCAGCCTTCACTCAATACTTGCAACCACTGGAGGTCAAGGGTAGTAATATCTAATCTCGGCAAGGTAACTGCTTCTCTTTCAGCATCTTCCAGTTTGTTTTCCGACACGAATAATTCAAGAACCATTGACTTCTTATCGTCATTAAACATTTTCGGAAATATTCCCTATAAGTAAGATAAAGACTATTTCAACAAAAAGGACGTTTTAAGAAAAAAGTGGAGTATGACGTTATGACTAACATTAAGAGGCAGCTTCCGGGTGTATGGATGGYCTCAAATTGTTCAGACCTGACCACAGCCTGACTATAATCCGCGCTCGGAAAAAAGTCGTTGCGATTGTGAAAGTGAATATCTATACATCAGTTTGTGCTTTGTGGGAGCTAAATAATATTTCAGCCGTGGGAAAGCACTGATAATGTAGCTGCGAACAGGTTAACATCGAATCTGACAGCTCCACCCAAGATTCAAAAACTATTACTGCATGTAAAAATATATTGCCTTTGAATCTAGTGAAATTGTTTTAAACAAAGGAGTCGGTACCTCCATTTTTCCCTAATAAAAGTATGCAGTAATTAATGATATATGATTCTTTCTTTAACTAAACTCTGTTTCGCCAGTCTTTACAAGGTGTGCATGCATCTCTGTACCCGTTTTGTATCATATCTGAGTTCTAAAAATATGCTGTATTTTAACATGGTGTTCGTTTATTGTACCCTGGAGAGGATCACATATTGATCGAAACATCGGCTATCAATAAATAATTTAAACACCACTGGCGTTTCTTGATATACAAATCCAATCAAGGTTACTACAGAAACTCTATAAAATTTTGTACTAAACATTTTTTTTGAAAATTTCATATAATGGAGTGGTCGCCAGGTGAATGTTGAAATAGGAAATCGCTAATATCCCTGGCTTAGCTTAACCGATTTATAGAACAAAGTATCATTTACAAGAGCTATTATTCTTCTATAAAATGCTAGCAAGTAGTTTCTGCATGATAGGCGTTATCTAAATTTTCTAGCTAAATGTCGGTTTTTATCGAAATTTTTAAATACAACGATAATGCAAACCTTTTTATGCAATTAAAAAAATGCTTATTTAATTGGTTGACAAAAACCGCACTTTGATGTGTTTTTGTTATTCCAAAATATTAGCGGTTGAATACAATACAATTGTTAGAAATTGAAGTAGGCTTGAGTGAATTGGTAAAACCTGATTTATATATATTGTTTTTTGCGTTCTAAAATATCAAAGGTGACAAAAAATTTCCATTACTTACACGAAAACATTCTATTTGCTTTAATACATTTACATTTGTATGTAAAGTAGGCTTGGAACAACAATTTTAGCTGGTAAAGTAATATATTATATTATTTATTATTATACTAAGGCACGCAGTAGTAGCTGAAACTGTAAAATGTGTAACGGAGCGAACAATAAACACCCGGTAACACAGAATGTATATATTTCATAAATGTTCAAATTGTCTGCCACCACATTCTATACATAAGGTCAATCTCGGATCACTAGTGCCACACTTTAAATTTCTGTAAACGATATTGAAGTACCTCATTGCATTTCTAATATGATTTTACATAATAATCCATACTTGCCTATAAATACTTCAGTACGGCATAAGTCGGGTGATCTAGCTAGGCATGAAAAAGGCTTCCCCTTTCTATACCTTTGTTTTGGATATTACTAAACACAGACTGCGAAATGCACCGGACAACACTATACTGAAAGTACATATTGCCTAGTTCAGGTCTATATCTTCCAGTAAAAGTGGAAATTTTACTATTTTAACAATTAAAAATTCATTACTAAGCTTACTAATAATTTTTCCTATTCGACCCTTAATATTTTCGAACACCAAAATGTCGAAATGCGGTTTTTAACAGTTTTACATGTACTTAATKTTTCTTTTAATTCCTTAAACTGTCTCATAGGTGTATTTCATTCCAAAAATGCCTTTTCCGCAACTTTTTTGGACACTTTAGTCACGTATGTTTTCGCTCAACGCTTTGATGGGACTACCAATGTTTGGGATAAAGTCGGTCACCTCTTAATTGCTTACTAGATTGAGCATAAACAGTTTACAACCCCAAACAGTTCGATAATGCGTCTTAGAGCTAAAAACATTATAAAATAGTATTAAGATACAGTAGCTTGTTAAATGGCGTAGACTATTTACAAAAAGAGAAAACACGGTGGTTCTTTATCAACGGGAAACAGACCTAATTCGATAAGACGTACGATGCTCACGACATTGTATGCAAAAGGCAGGGTGGACAATTCTTCAAGAAGCAAACTTTTATGCATTGTAGGTATGACGCACGGTGGATATTGCCAAAACAAAAAAAAACTTATCGAAAGCTGGTGTGAGAAGTGAGAAAACATTTACCAAATTTCAAGTACAAAGAAATAAAAATGCAGAAGTTAGTTATTCATTGCTAGAAAGATATTTCATGAGAAATGTATAAATCAATCAGTCACTTAAGTACTGCTATCTGTACTTCAAACAATCATAATTGCCGGTAACAACAAAATTTCTACCTTGCTACAGAAAATCGACAATTCAGCCAAAGTTAAGTGAAAAATGAATATTAAAACATCCCTTTTTGATTTTCTGAAGAAAATGTTATTATTTGGATATTCATCTGCAGCAAAAGTCAGTGAAGCTATTGAAAAATTATCCCCAGTAAATACAAGCAATCCAGATACTGATTTACAAGCAATTTAAATAATTTTATGCCGAAGAAAATACCCATTGTAGTGCAGGGCAATTCTACAAGGACTATAGCATCATTACAGATCCATTAAAAGATGTACGATTCGCATCTGCAAGCTATTCAAGAGAAGTTATTTAATTCTTGAGATCGTAAAGCTTCATGATGAGAACTCGTTGGACGGTTTCAAAAATACTCGTAAATTAGTTTGTGTTATACCTTATGAACTAGCATTTCAGGAAGGTGAGATAGCCAACTGTTTAACTCACTTATAGAAAAGGGGCAGTTACACGATGAAGTAGCTAGGTATAGAGTTGAATGCATTTCAGTATTTTCCAAAGCCTTTCAAGGAGGCAAAAGGTACGTTAGGAACACTGATAACGAACACTTTGGTATTAATGGTGGGACAAAATTCTTATCCTAAAGATATTCTGTAATCAAACTCCTCCTATTTTTTAAGAATAAAATTAAATTTTTTGTTAATTTTCATTATTAATGTCTTAATAAACATGGGTTGAAAACTATATCTGTATTTATTTTTAAAACTGTAATATGCACTAGTTCACATTCGCATCAACATAGGGTAGAATCGTACAGAAATAATGTCCCAATTTTAAGATTATCCGTTACAAGCAACTAAGTGAAAGAAGATAACACAGAATGTTTAGCACGGTTGCACATTAGGACACATGCACTGTTGGGACTAATGCAGACATCTCCATTGTACATGCTAGACTTACATTTTCCATTAGCATTTCTGCAACTTGCATAGCACATTCTTCTACAGTACGTTCCGCAGTTTTTAACACCAAATCTGGATTTTCCGGTTTTTCGTATGGCTGATCTATGCCGGTAAATCCTTTAATTAGGCCTTGCCTTGCCTTTTTGTATAAGCCCTTTTCGTCACGTAACTCGCATATCTCCAGGGGAGTATCCACAAATACTTCGAAAAAGGGCAAATTGCTTTGTTCGTGGATTTTTCTTACCATTGCTCTATCCTACAACACACATTTACTGTAATAAACATTTAAATAAAATTCCGTGACATTCAACCATTTACACATATATTCAAATAATAGAGACCCATATTGCAATGATTCACGGGGAACGATTAATGGGTTTTAAATCCGTATTTGACATATATCGTTACCTCGGTTTTTCCTACTACAGCGCCTTTTTTGATTAAATATATGCAAGTTTTAAAGTAATACATTCCACGTTCATCTTTTGTATAAGAGATTTTAAAAACTAGTGTCTGTCAACTTTTTTCGTCTAGCGGATGTATACTTAATAACTACCTACACAACCACACAATATCGTTATTGCGAGAATTAGGATGTGGACAACACTATGCCATCTAATGGCAATGTGGTATTATCCACTCGTCTCTGTGAGGAATTAATTATTATTATAATTACATACTTTTGCAAATGGCGAAACAAAGCTGCATAAAGAAATGTGGCCGGCATCAGCAAAGAGTTTCGCAACTTCTCCAACTCGTCTGATGTTTTCTTCTCGCTCTTCTTTAGAAAATCCAAGATTCTTGTTTAATCCAGTCCTCATATTATCTCCATCTAGTCCATACGCCGGAATGCCCTTCGATACTAAGTATGCTTCTAGTTCGAATGATACGGAAGTTTTTCCTGCACCCGATAGTCCTGTAAACCACACTGTACACCCTCTGAAACCACGTTGCTTGCCCAAGATCTGTCCTCGTTTATCTCGAGAGACGTGGTGTATTTCTTCGCGAACATTTGTAGCTACTTGATGATTACTCTGTAATTAATAAACTTTTATTAATGCACCGTAACAGTATTTACTATTGTAAATTCTTTATGACCAACAAAATTGAATTTCATCCTGTGTACCAGTGTTATTTTGTATTATAACATTCTAATTTAAATTACGTTATTACTGATTAACATAAAAAATGAAAATGGTGTTTGCAGATTTGGTAAAAACAGGTATTCTATCAAAATGTTTTTATACTGCTCCTCTGGTGTACTTTCTAAATGACGACGATCGATGATCATTGCAACCGTTTGAAAACTAGCTTTCTTTGTTTTGGATGCTCCAAAGGAAATATTCAGGATATTGTACAAGGGACAGAATATGTAGATCTTCCAAATGAAATGTACATTGTAACAAATATATTCGTATTTCCTAGTAACATATTTTTTCTAATATATCCTTACATCATCTGAGTAGAAGCGACATTGTATTTATTCTCCCCTCTTGTTTATCTATTTCTCAAAATTCTATTTTATATTAATTCAACTTTAATAAGCATATATTGACTCGCTTTAACCTATATTTACTTGCCTATGTCTTAAAAAAATGCAAATCGGTTGTGCATAAATGTGAGCCGCTTTTCGGCACCTTATTTATTATAATACTGAAATAATTTCAATAATAGGCATACTGCAGTATACTACAGCTGCTTTAAGGCTACGGTATCCTGGAGAGAGAAAAAAGCAAAAATAATTAACCAAACATCAGCAATAATGATTCTAAATTTATCTCTAATAACAGAAATGGGTACAGCCCCATTCCATTTTTGATTCCCGGAGATCATTGAAGGACTAAATTGAATAAATTGCTTGATTATAATAATTTGACAAAAAATGCCCCAGCAATTACTACCTCTCAATTAGCAATCATTTATTAAGTATATTTGTTTGAAAATACCTTACGATCAAGTTGAATCCCTTATCTTTCAATAAGCATTCATTTATTTATAAATATTCAATAGTTTTTAAATAGTTCTGTTTTCTTGAAACAATTGGGTTTCTTTTATCGTTTTCTCTCTCCAGGATCCCAGCCTTATTTTTAGCAGTCGTCTAGAAAATAGTAAATTATTAAAATAAAGCCTGCGGACAGCATGATTTTTGTTTGTTTTACCCCCATAATTCATAAAAAACTTAATGTCTCTAGTGTCTGGAGATTTCACAATGCACGGATGAGGTTAGCATTTTCCTCAGTAGCGAAAATCATTTAACTTAATTAATATTCCTTATTATAAAACAGTCATTTACCTATTTTATAAAACTTATTGCAATATGTTACATTTGGTAGGTACGTTTTTTTATAATAAATATTTAAATGTAGTAAGGTGCTTGATAAAGAATCTTTGAATAACGAAACGATTTTTACCTTGTCTCCCAATATCTAAGCCTTTTTGCAGTTTTTATTCGGCTAAGAGCTAATTACTTCATTGCAGGAAGTTTAATTTTGTTTAGCCTGCCTCGATTTAATAATCAAGCGCCCTAAAATAAGAAACAAATCTGTAGACTTCAACATTGTAAGGTCGCTTAGCCTTAGCTCGATTACTGCCAAAAATGTATGCCATAACAAGAAAGGAATAATTTTCAATTTTCTACAAGAAAATGAAACCTTAACTTGAAATCAACGACAACTAAAGTCAGTACTGTGACAATTAGATATGCATATTGGTGGTGTACTGCTATTATCCGAAATACATATATACGCTGGAATTTAGATTTTTGTAGGATTTTTCTCCACGCTAAGTAAGTAAAACACTTTCTCGGAGAAGCGGTTGAAATTTTATTATACAAGTAAGCGATCCTATACCCATCAAAATGTATATAAGTAGATGGATAGTGTTCTTCATGTTCGAGAATTTGAGTAACACAGGATTGAAATATGTATGTGTCTATTGCTAGTTAAAAACATATTAAAGTCAGAATTCCAAGATTAAAGTCGAAATTCTGAGACCAAAGTTGGAATTATACGAAGCCTTAGAATGGTCTCTATTATTTTTATTTTCAAATTCCGACTTTAATCTCGGAATTCCGACCTTAATCTCGGAATTCCGGAATGCATATATCTTCAACTCACGGTATTCACTAGGGCCGGGCGATACCATTAGACAAGTATCGATATTCGATAGCGGTACAGTATCGATACTACTTAAAAGCATTCGAAGTATCGAAAGTACCTAAAGTATCGAAACTATCGAAGTATTTAAGGTACTTAAGGTATCAAATTTGATACTTTGAGAAAGTAGCGATACTCTGTCCAGTCCATATCAATGATTTCATATTTTCAATACTTTTGATAATTTCGGTGCTTCAGATGCTTTTGAACAATTTCGAATACTTTCAATACTTCGATACTTTTCAATACTTTCGATACTTCGATACTTTTGAATACGTTTGATACTTGAATACCACGAAAAGGTGGTATCGATACTCGATACCGCCAAAGGTATCGATACATTGTCCATACCTAGTATTCACTTCCTTGGAGAGTATGATACGACAAGCGGTGTTTAAAATATAAGCATTTAAATTTGGGATTTAATTTCGCCATTCGCAGATTAAACTCAGAATTCCGAGATTAAAGTCGGAATTCCGAGGTTTAAAGTCGGAATTCTCAGATTAAAGTCAGAATTTGAAAATAAAAATAAGAGTGGCCCTTCAACGCCTTCGTAGAATTCCGACTTTGAGGTTATAGTGGAAATTCCGAGCTTAAAATCGGAATTCTGAGATTGAAGTCGGAATTAAGTAATAAAAATATACGTGGCCCTTCTATGCCTTCGTACATAGTAATTTTCAAAATTCAAATTAATTATAACTAAGTGACACGTAACTACCTACTTATCAAACAAGAATGATAACTGGTGCACAATTATTTTTTGCTAATTAGGTACTGTCGTATTTCATAACGAACTACGTTCAAGTTCAATTTAACAAAGTACAAAGCTTGTTTCGTAATACGATGGAAACAAACTGAAAACAAAAACATTTTTGTACTTGGCCTGGACTGCAAAAACGCGCTTCGAGGATATTAACATAATGCAAAGAGCACGCTACAGGCACTTTCTACGTTACATCAGTTATTATTATTTTTATAATAGGGCAATGATCACTGCAGTCGTACATTACGATATCAGGAAGTCACATTTTACAAGCTGACAGATGTACATGAAATAAATGTGGAATGAACACGTTACGAAACTTTGCTGCTTTGAAAATAATAAATTTATTGCATTCGTTTCTTCCATTAAAGAAGTATTTGTGTCTGGTATGCGCACATTATTAATGGGTATGACAATCTGGTCATAGGCAAGTACGACTATCCAACTATATGTAAAATCCACTATATTGCAATATATCTAGTATGTAGTCTAAAAATCATTCAGCAGTAACTGGATCTGGATAAAACAGTCCAACAGATAAATTACTGACTAAATTACTAATTACTAATTAATGATTAAGCTGTTGCCTTGATTTCCACGTCGCAAACTATTTGACCAAACTTCTGTAGTATTGACGTACTCATCTCTGATTAGACCAAAAATGCTTTATTAGAAAGTTGTTTTTGTTCGAGCACAAAATTTATTATTTACGTCATGTAGTGTCCTTTTAAGAACTGAATTTATTTCAAAATATAAATAGCAAATACGTTTAACCTCAAATATTGCGTAATGGTAAACAAATAGGTAAGAAATCGGACAAACAATATGGTAATGGCAAAAAGAACTGTTGGCTGCTTATTAATTACGAAATACACATATCATCATTTATTGTTAGTGATGGGATTCTAACCTGAAAAAAGTTAGTATTACAATTATTATCGTAAATATATATTGCTCTTGTCCAAATAGTCTGTTCAACATTCTACGCAAACCCCTAAAGAACTAAACTATGTTTTTTTTTTAATTTTTGGTTATGCTCAAGCGAACTCAAGTAGTAACATAATTGGAAAACTTCAAGTTATCTCGTTATGAAACAAAAAAGATTAATTAGGGCCGCTATCACTAACGGTTAACTGTTAAGAATACTAATTAAAGGGAATTTAATTTCACATCTGATATAGAAAATATATTTAAAATAAAATATGTGAAGAATTGTAGGTTATGCCAATTACCAAAATTTTGTTTTAGGGCGTTTTAGCCAAAAAACAATTTTTTATAAATGATATAAAAATATTATACAAATGAGAGAATGCGCTAAAAAACAGTCTGCTGTTTTTTTTTAATAATTTTAGGTTATGCATGTAGCACTTACCAAACCAAAGGGCTTTTGTATAAAATAGTTTATACTATTTTCAAACGTTACGGACATATGGAGTAACGGAGGAAATATGGTCATTTAGACCAGTCTGTATATAAATTTGGTTGCATTTTAATCTTACTGAGATGAGTGCACATCTTATCCGCTGCTTTTTCAATCGTTGGGATTTGTTAAGCTCAGCTGCAAAACGTTCAATGATATTGACATCATTCGAAAAAGACGTTTGCAGGAAGGCAAAAATTAAGTTTATTTGTTTATATGTAAATTAACAATAAATGAATATAGAATTAATACCAGATAGTACATTGGGACGCGCAGAACCTATTTTCGAAGCTATTGCAGCCCCATTGAGGGATCCTTATAAAATGGTTCCATAATATATCAAAATCATCACTGTTTTCTTTATTGTATTTTTTTAATTAAAGCGCTTATCGTTTATTTTTAGTATTATATTCATCTCTAGTTGTTGTCTTATGTATACCTACCATGTATTTGCAATAAATAGGCCAAATTCATTAAATCGCACGATTKTTATCAACACAGTTCGGGCAGAAGTTCAAATTGCTATAAATATAAAGATGTCACTTCCTCATGATCACAATATTATCATTTTTTCTATGGAAAACAAAAATTAGACTGTATCATTTTGAACGTTACTTCACATTACTACAAAAATAAACGTTTTTTTACTTCCAGCACCAAGAGAAATGAGGCTACAGTGCTTCTAGGTTGCATAGTTACATACCAGGTTGAAGTAATGCGTCGATACCGGAGGCATAGTGCATAATATTCAGTTATACTGTAAACGTTCGGATCACGCTGTCACATCACAATATAGCAAACACACACTGATTCGCACTTTCTACACACAGACAACGGTGACTGTCCGCTTTTACCCGGTGCTGTCAGTAAGTTTATCAGCAACAAGAAATAAGCGTGAGCGAGTAGTGAAAGCGGAGTTCCTCGTTAATATCGTTCTGGATTGAAACAAACTGCTTAAGTCTATACCTCTTAAATTCCGGAAATATGGAAGCTACAGTTTACGGAAGTGGTAGTCGCTTTCTAAAAATGAACTTGCTCGCAGGCATCTCATCCGTCAAGTTGCATAACACCATTGCTCGAAAAGAAATTCATCTTAACGAGTATTATGTATGACACAAATTTGTTTTTAATAGATGGTTTCAAATTAACGTTTTACGTGCATTGCTCTTTAAAGTTCCTCGCTGCTGTTTCCTTTTTCGGCGGAAAATAATAACTAATTTAACACCAAAGGATTTTTTTATCTTGTGGAATGTCGTGTACTGCCTTGTATTAATGCCAACCACGACTAATTTAATAAAATGATATGCAAGTCAGCCACTAAACATAATTCCAAATAAAGGTAATTAGTATAACAGCCACCTAAAAAAATACGCAGACTGTAGCACTACCAAACTAGGAAAGAAAACATGTATATTATATATTAATCAAGCAAATAAATTTCGAAAAGCTTTTTAAGAGAGAGTTACTAAATATATTCTTTAGAGACAATTCTTACAATGTTTTTGAATTCTGCAATTACTTAGTTGATGTGTGTTGACTGTATTAACTGTATTTTACTTGAATTGACTATGTCCTATACATTTAATTTATTGTCTTGGGATAAATAAAGAATTTGAATTTATTCATTCAGAAAATACACATCTTTATTCGAAGGTAATTAATTAATTGGAAAATTTGTTTTTTTCAATAACTGTGGGAGGCTTCCAGGATAAATACATTCAACTGATATCTGCGCAGCAGTCGTGTAGTTATAGTTACATATCTAACACAAAAAGGAATAGGCTGCAAGATTCAATTTAACACCGCAACTAAAAGGCTATTATAAGTTATTAATACTATGCTTTACCTTTTGATTCGTACCTGATAAACAATCATAAAATTAAGTAATTGAGCTTTCATTATTGCCCAGGGTTTTAGTTTAGCTAATAATAGGCCTTGGGCCTATAAGGCCTGTTAAAGCTTTTATATATAATAGTATTTCAGAATTTAAAGATCTAACGGTGAAACGCCTTAGTGTAGTGAATAAAGACGAATGTTGTAACTTCATTATTGTTTATTGCGGTGCTAGTTTATGTACGATGCATGCTGAAAGCTCTAGTTTTGAAGAACCATTTGGAAGAAACAAACAGCGTATCCGCAAGCTTTCAATGAGATTGAAAGACAGGGAAAAATGAAACTATTCTATAATATATCCAGTATACTGAGGTTTGGCGCGAAACAGTTTCCTGGTGAATGTTTTTAATGTCATTTGTAATGCTACGTGCAGAAATGACGAATTACTCGAGTTTGTTTTTTTTTGTTAGTTTGTTTTAGGGTTTTGTTAGATACTCACGCGCCAATGTTTTGTGAGATACGTTTATTTTCTAACCTCCAATTTCCAACGATATCATGAGGCTGAGAATCATGTGGATCATGTAATAACATTTACTACAATGAAATCATCTAAAATTCAATATTCACTGTTTCCTTTTAACAGTTAAAATCAGTGAAAGAATCCCAAGTAACAATTTAGGTTTCATTATTTTCTACAGGTTAGCTATAAAGCCTTTTTTTCGATACCTTTCTTGATACTAATGTTCCTTGAATACATACCTAAAACTAAAATAAAACTGTCTTAAGCGAAAAGTGGAGAATCATCTTAATAATGTTTTGAAGTCCAAAATGTAAAGACACCTTAAAACTTAGTGGTTGTTTACAGTTTTAAAATATTCTTTAAGTAACTATAAATGTACATTTAAATCAGTTATATCATCCTTACAAGGGTTTGAAGTTTTATAAAGTACTGCTAGCTGAAGGTTCTTATAAGAGTTTGAAGTTTTGTTCAAAGCTTATTGTTTTAAATCTGAACTGTAATATAATAAAAGCTTTATTGTAGATTTCAAAATGTCTATAATAATATATTCAGTTTTAATTTGTATTTAAGAACACGTCCACTATTCTTATTATTCATTTTAAGGGTTCGGAAAGACATTAATAAATACTGTATTAAGTTTTTATATTTTATACATGTAGACGCAGGTAATATATTGCCATCTAAAACCGTGAATGTATAATCGAATAATACAAACGAACCACACTTCTCTGATGAAATGCTACATGATAGACATAAAAAATTACGCTCCAGTAAAATTTGCAATATTTACCTTAAAATAATTTTTACTAAAAAAAAACAAATTGATTTGTACTGTGAACAGCATCAACAGCCCTGCATCTTGTTACAATAAATAGAAGTGCTATTCCTTTACGAGTTTACGCAGTTTTTTGATAAGAAATTTAACTAAAGCTTTAATTACAAACAATATGTCGAATGTGGCAGACACTTGTATCCTCTTCTGTTCATCCAAAATGTCTGCTGAACTTGTAAATCCATACTGAATCAGAGCATGGTACATTAACAATTATTTGATATATTTCTAATAAATACTAGTTGCCTTGCATGGATCAAATTAAACTTCAATAGAACCTTTTGGATTTATGTAGGCCTGCCATAAAACCATAGAGCCCTGTGAATGGCCGTGATAAAACCAAACAGTTTTTAATTTCTATTTTGTGCACAAAGCACGTGCAACGCGGGAGAAAGAGAAAACATAAATATCGCGTTGAACATAACTTACAGTAATATGAATGTGGAATTCTTCTTCTACTTGATCGCCTTCCTCATTTAGTTTTACCAGCCAATTACTTTTTACTTCTTCATTATACATATTTTCACTATTATACTGGCAGGATTCAGGTTGCTTAATATTATTTATTTTCTCTCCTGATCGCTCTTCCATTACAGCAGGTTTGCTTTTGGTATTAGTAAATAGCAATTGACCATATTTATGATGTCCTGTACCTTTTATCAGACTGCCTTTTTCTATTAAAACTGCCGCCTTTCTTTGCAAGTAACCACTTGTCCAAAAAAGTAGACATCACAATACTTTTTTAACACTGGCATAAGTTCACCACAGCATAAAGCACACGCATATAAATGCAGGAGATGAAAACGGGTTTAGCACATAAATTAAAGCAATATAGTTTTAAAAATAGTAGCTTAATAATTTGTTTTAGAAGGCCCTTTCTTTTGCAATGCCAAAAAAGTATAATAAACTGTTTACAAATGCAGTTTAGTGAAATGCTTTGATAGCCGAATAAATAGTTTTAATAGAGTCAATTAAAAATTCTATTAAACAACTTAAAGTAGGCTTTAAAACCTATTTTAGAAGTAACAATAAAACCTATCGACTCTGATGGATTTCTATAAAACTATATTACATTTAAAGCAATTGTAAACACAATTTGATTTATAGTGGTAGCAAATCTATCAATAATAAAGTAGTTAAAGTGTAAATTGATTTAAAATCCAAAAGGTTGCTTAATTCATATTTTAAGGGCTTCATAGGTCTTTGTTATAAAACTATATTGTATTTAAGTTATACGTGCATTATACCAACAACTTTAAAACTGTTTTACTTTTTCAAGTTAAGATAAAACCATCATAAAACTGTGGAAAATCAATTTAGCTTTTAAAATGTTACTTGGGTGTGCTATTAGTTATCTACGAAAAATGTCTTACTTATTTTGTAACTTCTTCGTGGCACACAACTAGTTTTGAATTAACATCATCACAATCACAATACTTGATGAGTGATCAATCAATTTAAGGAGCTGTATTACAGAAAAGCAGCATTATTCATATTGAATATAGTACAGACAAATATTGTAAATAATATACATGTATTTAAATACTTGCATTATTTAGAACTACTGTCAGTTAAACATGCCCGATATGTAATTACAAATAAAATATATAAAAATTAAAAAAGAGTTAATTTTGCTGTTTTGAAAATACTTGTATTATATAGCTACTTATATATGTCGTTTTCGTTTTCTAAAAAGAAAATCATACAATTGAATGTATAAAAATTGATCGAGTGTTAGAAATTAAAATATATTTATCTTGAAATGAATAGTACTATATTGCAGGTTACAGGAACACTAAGACAATGTAGCAATGAAAGCTACTGGAAATTACTTAAAATGGGCGAGATGGCAGCACTTATGTTGATGCTCATGTATAGGCGTTTGTTAGAACTTAAAAATTAATAAAGACATAAAGTATAATTTCCGATGCACGTAACTGAAAATGTGTGTACTTTTTAGTCACGCATGTTTTACACATTGCACTCAGTATCACTTTAAGCCTTGTAATTGGCAATTACTTTAAACACGTCAGTATGAAAAAAAAGTCGATGAGTAGAATAAGGTAGGCATTTAGAACAAGAATTGCACTAAAAGCCATACATTACATCTAATCTTGCCACCAAGCAACTACAAAAGTAGGTAAACCGTTTATTTCGCATATTTGTAAAAGTATTTATATTATGCCGGAAAGTTATTTTTTATCCATGCTACACGCGCAAAGAATTCCCTTTTTAGGCTTTATTCGAAATACTGTTTCTAAGAATAATGTGTTTTCTTTTAAAGGTTTCGTAATACATCATCATCATGGACACCATACCATTAATTCAACTGATGAAAGCACATCCTTTCATGTTTTCTTGAATAAGCATTCTTTAAATATATTATTAATTAACAGTTTTAGTAATCAATTTATTTAAATGTCTAAATTAAATATATTCTTACCATTGTACGAAAGTTATAAAACCTTTGTATGGCAATGTGAACTAATCCCAATCGGCAGAATTGCGGAGATTACAGCACTATTATGTCAAACAAAACATAATACCCCCATAAAACAATAACTTCGACTGAACTGAACACACAAATTGCGTTGATTAAATATTGCGCCCGTTGTCAAGGTGACAGAATTTACCAAAGAACGACTGAGTGATCGCAAAAAGTGGCTGTGTGAACGTGTAAATCTTACATAAACATCAGCAAAAAGAATACTGGCCTCAAAGCATCTATCTGATTGGCCATGAGGAAGGTATGATTGAATCATTTTGTTTAGTCACAGGTGCTCTAAGAATTATAGAATACTCGATCCACTGAAGCACAGCGTTTGAATCGTCGCAAACACGTAATGAATTACAGCACTATCTCTTCTGTGATAAGTTAAACATGGTTTGCAGGGGATCTTCTGACAAACATTGTTACTTGTTCACTGATAATAAATGTGATTGTTAAATTTCTGTGTGATTGTTTCCCCTCGTTTATCTTCAGAACTTCATTTTATCCCAAAAACGTATTTACACTCAGATACTTAATATAGCTCACGCTAGCAGCTGATGGCCTAGGCAGTCTAATACTGTGTTGGTCCAGGGAGTCAAGTAAAGTTTTTAGTTTTTACGCTTTCCTAAAAACTAAAAAGTTCAGCAAAAAAAGATAGTTGCTTATAAATGCATTACAGAAAAGGTCTTAAAGCTTGTATTGCATCATCCGTCCTTTATACAAATAAAGGATGCAAAAAAAAGTGTAAAAACAATTCATTTCAGAAATATTTTATTCAATATTCAATTGTTTTAGAGAGATGACGCGTTATCAATTTTTTTTAATACWAACTKCATTTTTTGCAACAAAAATCGTTTTTTTTTATGAATACGATACCCTGTAAGAGATGCGATCTGATATGCGATCTGTCTCATCTTATCATACGACAACAAATATTTCAAATGATGTATTTCGATGGAACGAACGAATGGCGGAAACCTTATATAAATATCTTCTTTACTTTCCGAGAAACTCGCCATTTTTTTAATACTGCAAATATCAAATCTAAGAACAAACAAATAACGTCGAAAAGACACTATAGGCAATATGTATGCTTAAACTGTCCTTCAATTTCAACAAGAGATTCGAAGAAGCAATACCATTTAAAATTAAAAAATGTTGCATTAAGTGCTGTATAAATGAAAATATATTTAGGTTATTGCGCTTTAAAAATAAAGTAGTTTCTTTTTGTACTCTTTTTCTAAAACATGATTATCGTTTAAGTAATAATTACATAATGATAATATAATGCACGCTGTCATCGAAGTTCTCCCGAGCACTCATAGTGTAATTGATAGGGTACCTGGGGCTAAGCCAGGATGTCTGGGTTCGAGTACCGGTGACAGTACAAGATATTTTTCCACTAAAAATTGCTGTTGTACCCACAATAGTATAATGGCGGCAACAATCTTATACATTACAGATAGTCATTGATTATAGTTAATCCTTTTCTTACATATGAGACCTTCTACGCGATCGACGGAACCGGGGTTCCCTTGATTCAGAATTACGTCCATGTAAACTTCGAATTAAAATTTCTAATTCTGCAAATTTATTTTCAACGTGCGTTTTAAGATTATCTTGATCATGTCGGCGCGAATTTGATCGACGACGACGATTCGTATCACTTTGTGTACGAGTTCTATTACGACTACGGTACTCCATCTTATCACAACAACAATAATAGCATTTCAATAGTAGTCAGACCAACTCAATAGGCAACAATAACAAATATGATCAGAATAGTCTCACCAAAGTGTACCTGCACAGATAAATGCTACTCAGCAAAATGATCCAACGTTCCAAAGGGTGTGTCCAATACAAAGGCACTCACAAGCGCAAAAAGTCGGCCACAGTAACAAACGGACACGTAAAGTTCAAATCGCACTTCTGAGATGTGAAAGTCGGGAGGAAAAGTTACAAAAATCAGTTTTGACAACGGTATATTCAAAATTCATAAATAATGTCAACCCATACAAATCAAGTTCGTTTACTCTACGACGCATGCAAAACCGCATCACACCAGAAGACCGCGAGGATATCGCATCTCACGCTAACTTTAAAACAAGTCAAAAAAACACAGATTAATGTGCCATATATATGTAAAAACATATATGGCAAAAAGTAATAGGAATTTTAATGGAGAAAGTACAAAACATGAGCGAACTGAGTTAAGCTATTCATCTCCAGGTGAAGACTCTTGTCTTCTTTTCCTGGCTTTTTGTCTTTCGTCACTTTTTACGAATGTTCTAATATTAAAATGCATGTCTATGCTGTGCTGTCTACACCTCAACCAACTGCAGATAGTACGATTTCGCTGTCATTACAGCTCATCAGTGCAGTTTAGGTCTAGTATAGACAACACGGCATAGAACTGGTTTTGCTTATATACCAAAGCAATGGTATGATGTAAGTAAGAATTTAGGATGGCAATGCCATCTGTCAGCATTACACTGACATGATGACAAAGCCACCTAGCTGCCTTAACGGGAACTACTTCCTAAAGGAAGTGACCTGTAGCCTGACAAATTGGCATGCAACTGCATACTTCAATTTGACAGCAGGCCCCCACGGCACTTTTTGCTAACGGGCCAGAACCAACATACATTAAAATGCATGTCTATGCTGTGCTGTCTACACCTCAACCAACTGCAGATAGTACTATTTCGCTGCCGTGTTGTCTATACTAGACCTAAACTGCACTGATGAGCTGTAATGACAGCGAAATAGTACTATCTGCAGTTGGTTGAGGTGTAGACAGCACAGCATAGACATGCATTTTAATGTATGTTGGTTCTTGCCCGTTAGCAAAAAGTGCCGTGGGGGCCTGCTGTCAAATTGAAGTATGCAGTTGCATGCCAATTTGTCAGGCTACAGGTCACTTCCTTTAGGAAGTAGTTCCCGTTAAGGCAGCTAGGTGGCTTTGTCATCATGTCAGTGTAATGCTGACAGATGGCATTGCCATCCTAAATTCTTACTTAATGTTCTAATATGTCTATAAGTTGCTGTGAGTCGTTGTGACTGTCTTATGTAAGCGCCCTGTGATGACCAGGGACTTTTCCGAGCACCTGTCGATGCTGCCGTCAGGCAGCTCGGGGATTCCTGGGAGGACTGATGGCGACATCGCCAAATTGTAGGGGCGATGACGCACAGTAGTCGCCGAACCGAAAATATAGGAGGCGGAATTATTATGACATTACGTCAGAGTGTTTTTATGAGGATTGTTCGAAGTGGTGCTTTTGGGTAAAAATAAAGTTTGTGTTCTGCTGTTCGAGTGCTTTTAGAGCAGCGGTGGGATTCCTGCTCATAGACTTCGAGGAGGTTGGTGTTTGGTTGTTGTTAAACAGTTACATACAAACTTGAATTTCTGTAAGTACGTACTATACTAGTTACGAATAGTGTTGCGGACATTAACGATTTGGCCGCGATTTGACTTGTAATAATCGTAACTATGAGTGGGCATCGTTCGCGACGAGAGCGCCATGATTTCCCGACCTCGCGTAMGCGTTGTGGKCGTGACAGCGGCAGCACGCCCGAGCCTCATAGGCACGAACGGGATTCTCCTATGAGAAGCAGATCGGAACGCGACGAAAGCACTCGTTTGGACAGACTGGAAACACTTGTTGGGCGACTGGTACGTAGTGAGTCCCGATCCTCTGACAACGTTCAACCACATATAAGAATGACCATAAAAGGAGATTGCATACCAACTTTTTCTCCTGGAGACCCCAGTCTGACTGCATCTAAATGGTTAGACAAAATCGAATAATTAGCGCACATCAATCAGTGGGATAAGCACATTATGATTTACCACATGCAGTCTCCGTTAACTGGGTTGGCCAGAACATGGTACGACCATCTTACAACGTATACATGTACATGGGAAGAATGGAAATCCTTGATAAAAAGAACGTTTCCAGATCATCGCGATTTCGCAGCCACACTTAAGTTACTTGTAGAACGCATTAAGAGACCAGTCGAAACTATGACGAAATATTATTTTGCTAAAATGGACCTGCTGCAAACATGTAAAATCAGTGGCAAGGACGCAGTTTCTTGTATAATTAACGGTATAGGCGATCGCACAATACAAAATAGTGCCAAAGCTGGACGATACGAGACCCCGGAACGCCTGTACRTCTTTCAACCATAGTAGACAATGTACCGCTCACAAAGGACGAGGAAGAAGATACAAAACCCAAACGATTATTTGACAAGCGTCGTCTAGAAAGACACGACACTCCCACGAGTAGGAAACCATATTCTAAACGATCTGATAGGAATGAGGGTACGAGAGGCCGCATGTGCTATAACTGTCGTGAAGTAGGGCACGTATCCTCGCAGTGCCCCAAACCTCAGGTAGAATGCACGAAGTGTAAACTGTTAGGACACGATGAGACAAGATGCAGGAAGGGGATTCCCACAAGGAAAACTGTGGAGGCCAAGTTGGTTGACTGGCAAAATGATTTACAGTCGTGCTATTTTTCCAATTGCAAGATCAAAGGACAGGACAGTAGGGCCTACATCGATACCGGATGCAGCACTGTTACGATACAATACGTCGAAGTAATCCGTTTGAAGCTTCCAATCACCCAGACTACGAAAACAATTCGTGGATATGGAGGAGGCATGGTACCTGTTTTGGGAAAAGTGAAGGCAAAATTGGCTGTGGATTTGGTAGAAGCGGAAGTAGATATGCTGGTGGTAGAAGATACTGCACAATCTGTACCAGTGTTGGTTGGACAACCTTTCTTAAATCAAATGAACGTCACAATGGTGATTAAGGCTGGTCAGCTTCGCCTGTTTGATTCTGTGTTGGCAGCACTTCCAGATGTGGAAAAGCTTCCCCCCAGGAGGGTGGCTTTGTGGACCAGAGACGCTGTGGTTATTCCTCCAAACACGGTGGCGTTCGTCGAAGTGATCGCTGATACAGAGGCTTACGATGGTGATGTATTTGTCGACGCGAAGACTTGCTCGAAACCAGGACGAGAGTACAGCATCAGTAGATGCGTCACCACCTCTAGAAGCGGCGTCGTGGCTGTATGTAACGAGTCAGACGAGGACATCAGCTACGAAAAATCTACCCTTGTGATCAGAGGACAGCCATGTACACGTGAAAAACAGGACATTGAGGTAAGACCCATTTTAATCAATGTATGTGTTCATGTTCTTAACCCGTTTACCATTGACGACATTCTTACACAAATTGACGACGACTTGTCCGTGGAGAATCGAAGGAAACCTCTCGACTTAATAAATAAATATAGGTCATGTTTCGCACAAAACACGGGGGAACTGGGTAAGACCGGGATTGTGAAGATGCAGATCCAATTGACCGACGATAACCCTGTGACGTATAGACCCTACCGCCTTTCTTTTGCGGAACGAGAAACCGTGCGACACATCGTTCAGGATCTTTTGGACAACGGCATAATACAGGAATCGACGTCTTCCTTTTCAAGCCCAATTTTGTTAGTGAAAAAGAAAACAGGGGAATATAGGATGTGCGTCGATTTTAGAGCACTTAATGCTAAGACGGTAAAAGATCGCTATCCTTTACCTCGGGTGGACGAATTGTTGGACAGGGTACAGGGTAGTACTTCACAACACTCGATCTGTCGTCAGCCTATCATCAGATAGCAAAGGACCCGGAAGCGGTAACAAAAACAGCATTTATTACCCCTGACGGCCACTACGAATATCTAAGGATGCCTTTTGGTTTGGTTAATGCTCCCGCTGTATTTCAGCGAGCGATAAATTCGGTACTGGGGAACGCCTTTTTTACCACGGCAATGGCTTATTTGGACGACATCCTGCTGCCAGCCAAAGATTTTGAAACAGGGATGTCAGCATTAGCCGAAATTTTCGAATTGTTCCGGAAAGCGGGAATGATTTTTCGCCTAAGTGTTTCTTTTTCCGAAAAACGATTGAATACTTGGGCCAAGAACTGAGTGGGGAAGGGATCAAGCTGGGATCAGCAAAGACGGACGCTGTACGGTTGTTTCCTAAACCTTCTAATGCACACGAAATACGCCAGTTCGTTGGGCTAACGAGCTATTTCCGAAAATTTGTAAAGAACTTTTCTGTCATTGCAAAGCCGCTAACTATGCTCACGAAGTCGGGAGTTGCTTTCGAATGGGGTGATAATCAGGAAGCAGCATTTCAGGAATTAAAAAAGATTTTGATCAATAGACCAGTGTTGGCTCTGTACAACCGGGAAGCGCAAACGGAGTTGCACACTGACGCTTGCAAGAATGGTATTGGTAGTGTTTACTACAGAGACAAGCTGACAGTTCGTTTAGGCCGGTGTGTTACTACAGCCGACAGACGACAGAAACAGAGCAACGTTACCACTCGTATGAGTTGGAGACGTTAGCAGTGGTAGTGTCGATGAAGCAGTTCAGGATCTACCTGTTAGGAATACAATTTAAGGTAATTACAGACTGCAACGCCATACGTACTACCATGTCCAAGAGAGATTTGATCCCCAGAATAGGACGTTGGTGGTTGACCACACAAGAGTATGATTTTACAGTTGAATATCGTCCTGGTCCTCGGATGGCGCATGCAGACGCGCTCAGTCGTAACGCTTTACCCGGCGCTAAGAATGCTGAGCTGGAAGATGACTTTGTCTTGCAGGTAGGAGTAGATGAGAATGACTGGGTCTTGGCAGCCCAGTTAAAGGATGATTTTTGCAAGCGTATTTACGATTGCCTGCAAAATGAACCAAAGACGAAAGAAGAGCAACGAATACATGACGAATACGCTCTTAAAAACGGACGCGTGTTTAGAAAAACAGTCCAGGGCAGACGATGGGTTGTGCCTAAATGCGCCTGAACCCAAGTGCTTTTTTACCATCACGATAGAGTGGGACACTTTGGTGTGGAAAAGGCACTTGAATTAGTTAAGGAAAAATATTGGTTTGCTAAAATGAAGAAATATGTGAAGCGCTACATAGAATGTTGTTTAGCTTGTCTTTACAACAAAGAGCCTACAGGAAAACAACCTGGGTACTTACATCCAATCGAAAAATACGACATCCCGATGCATACGATACACATTGACCATCTAGTACCCTTTGTGGAGAGTAAAGCACGGAACAAATACGTGATTACAGCAGTTGATGGATTCACAAAATTCCTTTTTGTAGAAGCTGTACGAACAACCAAAGTTGGACCTGTTCTGTCGTTTTTGGACGGAATATTCAATATATTTGGGGTTCCACGAAGAATCATATGCGACCGTGGCAGCAGTTTTACCAGCCATCGTTTTGTGACCTACTGTCAGCGATTGGGTATACGAGTCCGATATAATGCTACTGCCACTCCTCGGGCGAACGGCCAGGCAGAACGCTATAACCGCACTTTGTTGGCCGCACTCAGTAGCACCTCTGAAGACGAGAGGACTTGGGATGACGCCTTACGACAGGTCAGATGGGGAATCAACACCACACGAAACAAGACGACTGGTAAAACACCTTACGAATTATTGGTGGGCTACCAGCCCAGACAGGCTAATGACGCTTTCTTGAGCAACGAAGTCTGTGACGACAAACACGACAAAAACTTACACGAAACACGACAAAATGTTACTATGTGTATACGAAAACGACAGGCCGAACAAAAAGAGGCTTACGATAAACGACGTAAACGAGCATCGGCTTACGAGAAAGGTCAGCAAGTGCTGATACGTAAAACGATGCCAACGAATTATGGAAAAAGTAAAAAGCTGTTACCAAAGTATAGTGGCCCTTACGAAATCACAAAGATACTAGACCGTGACAGAGTAGTAGTACGTGATTTGCCAGGATCTACGAGGTCTCAGCGCCCATACGAGGGCATAGTGGCCACTGATAAGATAAAGTTGTACGAGACGAGCATAGACAGTGATGAAGACCTCACTAACGATGACGAAGGCTCCATTAGTTAAAACAAAACGAAAGAGTGATGAATGAACCTGTCAAAGATATTTATAGGCTACACAACATTGTGTTTCATTTTCTGTTTCCTTTCTTTTTTTGTTTCTTAGGTAAAACGGCGATACGAGAATGCCCACGAGGACGTGGGCCCTTGTAGCGAGGCCGAGCTGTAAGCGCCCTGTGATGACCAGGGACTTTTCCGAGCACCTGTCGATGCTGCCGTCAGGGAGCTCGGGGATTACTGGGAGGACTGATGGCGACATCGCCAAATTGTAGGGGCGATGACGCACAGTAGTCGCCGAACCGAAAAATATAGGAGGCGGAATTATTATGACATTACGTCAGAGTGTTTTTATGAGGATTGTTCGAAGTGGTGCTTTTGGGTAAAAATAAAGTTTGTGTTCTGCTGTTCGAGTGCTTTTACTTAAATGCTCTGAATGCATTTTATGTAATACCTACTTGAGTTATCTATTCTTTTAGACTTTTTCTGTATTTCCTTTGCTTTTGTAATTGGCGTATCACTCCTTGAACACGGGCGGCGTTTCTCCTTCTCCATGCGCAACAATAGTATCTCTGGTGTTGGAGGATGTAGAAGGATGTGGTTCTTCAGCTCCTCAGTCTCTAGAAAAACTGTTGGCACAGAAACATTCATCGTGTCTGGTAACAGTGGAGGGTGAATTTTGTCTTTATCTCCTAATATTTCGTCTATCTCATCCAAAAATTGTGGCTTCTTTTGCCTTGCTTCTCCTATTTGGATTTTTTAATGGAATTTATATATATTTTTTGTAAATTATCAAATTTTTGTCTGCACCTCTCAGCAGCGTTTTTGCCGGTGCCCAAACAAAATCCACCCCCTTCAATATCTTTAGCAATTAAAGTCCAAATATTTAATTTAGGATTTGTCTTTGTCCGCAAAAATTCTTCTGTACTTTTAACTTTTTCTTTATTTCAACATTTTTGTATGTAGTTCGAAGTTCTTGCTCTGAAGGCCATACTAGATCTCCATTTATTGTTTCGCTTAAATTATCATTCTGCTCTCAGAATTTGTAATGTAATATCTTCATTCATTCATCTGCAATTATAATAATGCATAAGTTTTGTACAAACAATAATCCTTTGAAGTACAGAAGCATTTTAAGGTACATACTCACTAGTTAAAAACGAAACGCAAGTTTCCACTGCTTCAAAATGAACATTATTTCCATTAAAAAAATAACTGCTTCCATGATTAGAAACTTGAAACTGTTAGTTATTAAAATAACGATCGGATACCGACTTGCTTAATTTATCCGGAGTAATTCCGCGTTCTGTGATCGCAGCTAGGAAGTAAGAAATGGTGTTGTCAGTGTCAGATTAAATACAAGGTTTTTTTTGGCGACAAATTTAGATCTTTATTGGAGTAGAATGATCAAGAAATGCGATAGAGAAATAAAAAGAAGGATAGATACACTAAATCTGGTTAAAACCGATCTCCAAGGCCGGTTACAGAATTTAAGGAAGATGGTTAGTCGGATAACGTTATGGTTTGAACCAGCGCTAAATGGAAAATGAGCGGTTACTCCAGCGGTTGAACCAAGAGGCGMATTGCACAATTTACAAACAAAGTAGCCATTCATATCTAGGTTGGTTTCACACAGTTGATGTACCCATTGACTACACAGATCGCAACGTATCCAGTCAGTTGTAACATTAAAGGAATCACGATTGCAATACACACACCTGGTTCTTCCTGCGTTGGAATCAGTTTCTGAAGTTTTATCTTTAAGGTGCTTTCCAAGAAAATGCGTGTTTTTTTTGTTTATATCGCTTTAACTATACGTTTTCAGAAAGCTTCTCTGACGAGTCACTTTCAGCAGTTCTCTTTTTGGTCATAAGTTTTTTAGTTTTGTCAAGCCCACTTCCGTTTTAATAAAAAGGACATACTCCCTATTTTTTCAACAATCTGGAACATTTAACGTTACATTCTCCGACAAGAATATTATTCTTTAGATGTCCAATGTAATTTTCCACGGCTGCATTGCTGACACGTATTATTGGTCAGCTGGATCTTGTTTAACATAATTATTGCGTTTCACAGAAGAAAATATGCAAAATACTTCTTCAAAATATTATTGAATAAGTCAGGAGATTAGTAGAGATTTTTTATGGTTTAGTCTTCCACTATGACAATATTGTTCGCTATTTCCTGAAAGAATACGAACAACGGACTACTACTGTATAATCTATCGAATTCGTAGTTAGCATTAGAGTTTTTTATATTGTTGTGTCGAGCATAAAATTCTAGGCTGTTAAAACTGTCTGCTGAACGTGCCAATAATTTTACTTCCTTTAAAACTAACCTCAACTCCGTGGTGTAACACGGTGATAGCAGCAAGATAGAAAGTTTTTGAAACAGGTCTTTAACGTTAAAGCTATCACTTCTTTCTATGTCTGTCTATGTCTTTACAAACAAACTTAATAAAATGAGCACAGCATAAATGAATACTGTGAAAATTTAGTGGTGTAGAAGCTCCTTTTGTGATAACTGCGAATGTCACTGATAAATATTCTTTAAAATTACATTTATTAAATGCAATTAGCATGGATGTTAGCGTAGCTAAAATCCGTCACAAGCCACTAAACGGAGGCCATTTGTTAATCTCCTTGCAGTAAAAACGAAAGTCATGGATAATTTTGAATATTTTGAAAATGAGAAACTGATGTCATATCAAACACAGAACACCCTATCATTTGATAGAACATATTAGTATCAGAACAAAGGTAAATCCTTTTTGTAATTCTTTATTTGGACGTCTGATTGTACTACATAGGGCACCAAAATGTAGTAACATAAGTTGGCCACTTACTTTTTGCTATTCGGTTATGAACACTTGCTTGAGGCTGTAAATTTTGACATTGAATGGTATAGCAACTTCTGGAATATATAGAGGGTACTCAATAGGTAATTTTAATTAAATCTAGTATATCTTCAGTGCATCTGTCCATCTGGCTCCTTGCTTCGGATCTCATTTTTTCTAATGTGGTATTGGATTTTATTCTTTGCAGGTTATGCGCAGAAAGAATTGCATCATTTGCCTGCAACACAACTTTTTTCTTGTATTCAGACGCTTTTGTGGAATAAAGTTTGTTCTCTAAACTCCTTTCACGTATGAGGTCAACTTTTGGTCATGACAGTAGTTTAAATTTGAACTGAATACGGTACTTCGTAATTATATATGATAATTTGAAATCTTTTGCTTTGGACGTTAACGCACTCCCAGAAATAACAACTTGACACTTGAGGTTTCTTCTTTAAAAACTTGATAATGTCATATTTGAAAACGAGTGAACATGTATTATTAACGAATTCCGTACTTACCCTGATTCTCCGTAGCACACGTGACGATTTATTAAACTCCGTACTGACTTGAGCAGATTTACGCGCACGAACAGCTTGCGCGAAAATATGCTCAAATCAGTACCGTGTTGCGCGAACGCGTATACTGTGCGCTCAACGTTTGAGCACTCACGAGCAGTGATGGGCGCGTAGAATACGCCAGGTAGATTACGCTATTATCTACGCGTAAACTATGTAATATTCTACTTTGAATGTTTACTGTAGAATATATCATTGTTTAGATAAACAGAAATATTCAGCTTTTTAGTGGTGTTCGTTCTCGGTACTGCTCAAAACGTATCAAATGTCAATATTATTTTGTATTTTATAATTTTAATTCCTTGGTAACTAAATTAGCTAGAGAAATGTCTAAATAATAATAACTTATTTGGGCATACGTTAATTAGGGCCAGAAACCCTACTAAGCAGGACAAGCTTGCTGAAAAAAGCACTTTGGAGGCCTTAATCGGTGAAACGGCTCTTCAAGGACTATAAACTGTGATTTTATTGTTTTTCTTCTCTATAATCGCAAAGAGACGGCAATTTCATACGCTACCCTAATGATCTAAAGGAGCAAGTGGCAAGTGATTATAAATAAATACCTTTCTTTGAAGAAAAATTAATTTCTATCTGAAGTATGCGCTTCCCAATTTGATAGCATGTCAAAGATACGTTTCTTAGAATATACCTAATATCTTTGAATATAGAATGTACACTACATTACATTACATCTATATTCAAAGCTAACATAGTCTTGGAAGGAAAGACTTCGAAACATATGCTTTGTCTTTTTGCCCAAAGAAGTAAAGAACCGTTTAGATACCGTGATGTCTTATTAAATATATATTGTGCAAGTTTGTAATATAGATATAAAAAAAGAATTAAGTTTTAAAAATTTTAAGGAACTCTGAGGAGCTAACAAAACAGAAAAAATAGAACTAAAATAATTTCCATTAATTTTAGCGTATAGCTAATATACTTTAGCCATAACATACTCGTCTTACATTTTCTACTCAAAATCTACGACAAAGTGCTTTATCTACATTTTCTACGCGTGTAACGTAGAAAAATAAAATTTACGTGTAAACGCCCATCACTGCTCACGAACACGTTCCGTGGCTTGTCGGTCTCAGCGGAAACATCAAAGGGTTTTACGCGCAAGCGATGCTCAGTGTGGACGGAACTTATTTCAGTGCCAATTGGTAAAAAAAAATATTAGTACCATTTGATATAATTGTGTGATCCACCACCTTTTTTATTTATTTCTTTATGTTTATTGCTAAATATACTATGCATAACAATAAATGCTGCACTTGCAACAGTAATTAAATATCTTGTTTGTGGTGTCATCGTATTATTATTGTTTTATTATAACAACTTGTAAAAATAATAATATACCTAGAAAAGCAACAGGCAACTGGAACGAATTTTTATGCACAAATATCGCCACTACTAAAATGCCACATAAACATTTGCGCGAACAAATTTTTGTGTGCGTAAATTATTTGTGCGCGTAAGTTTTTCGTGCGCGAAAAAGTGCTCTAATCAGTACGGACCTTTAAATGTTTTTCTAGTTTAGAGTTCATAATAAGGTGCTGTAACGTTTCAGATCTTTACTAAAATACCTCAGAAGATTAATTTTCTTGTTAGGTATTCAGTTTCTTTATATTTCAGTATTCTGCTGCATACCTTTATAACAGTCGTTAGTCTTCAAATTTTAATGACGATATGTTATTATTTTATTGTCATTGGCCCCGCCTCATTGGGAATTAGCCAGCTCATTACAATTATTATACTTTTTACAGATATTGCATTMTATGCATATATAAAGGTACAAACACCCATGCCTCAGGCGAGACTCAAATCTGCATTGTCGATGATCAGAGGCAGCTATGCTACCCGCTAGACCTCCGAGACAGGTCTGCGGTAAGCTATGGCGATAAACACCGGAGTCATCAGGAAGTTGAAAGTTGAATCAGAAATGATTTGGTACCTGTTGTATCATTCAGTTATGTTTACATGTATTTTCTATCCACTGGGTAACATGGCACGCTTGTGTTATAACAAAAACAAGTACGTATGTTTTCCTTGGCAGTTGATGTCAATTAATTATAAAAATAAAATGCAGACCATTATTACATGAGATTAGCCAGTGTTTTATTCAAAAGTTACAACAATAAATTGGCGACGAGATGAAGTTAAGTGTGGTGTAAACTAGAGAAAATGGATTCGGAACAATTCCAACAACTTTTGCTAACAATGACCCATAATCAAGAACAGCTGTTGAACCGCTTGCTTCCACAGTTGCCCTGGAGAGGTCAAGCAGCTGATCCAACAACAGAGTCTACATCAACAACTACAGGGTATCAAATGCACATTCCACCATTCGAAAATTTCGATTCAAAGAAAGAAAACTTTAAATATTATTTACAACGGTTCGAAAATTATTTAGCAATGAAGGAAATTCAAATCGACAAAAAGCGTAGTGCACAACTACTGCTAAATTCAATTGGATTATCAAACTACAATACACTGGTAGCCTTAACTGCGCCAAAAGTACCAAATGAATTGGACTACGCAGAGGTAGTTAAAGTTTTACAAACACATCTATGTCCTAAGAAAAACGTTCTTGTTACGCAACATTTCTTTTTATCAACTTTTCAACAACATAGCAGATTTTATCACCGCCCTAAGGAGAGACATAGCTGAGTGCGAATTCACGTCAATATGTTCGTGTGGGAAATTGGTATCTGTAGCAAATATCTTCTTGAGGGCACAGTTCATACGTGGCATCAAGGGCAGCTGGATTAAGGAACAACTGTTACAAGCAAACGTATTGTCCTTCGAAGAAATTGTAGCAAAAGCAATTGCATTAGAAGCATCCAGAATTGACAGCCATGAATTATCGAAACAACCGGACCACAACTTGAAGAACTCAACCGAACAAGATGTAAACAAGGTTTCAAAACAGCATTATTCAAATCAAAATCATTCCAGACATAATAGTAGACGCCAACAACATTCAATAGGTTTTTCACGCAAAAATCGACACCATTCCAGCTCAAGATCCAAATAAAAAATAGACTATCAACGATTGGGAATTGAAAACACATGTTTCCGAAGTGGAAGAAATAATCATTTCACAAATGATTGCAGAATCAACCCATCAACACTTCATTGCACATCCTGCCAGAAAAGCGGTCACGTCAGTAAGGTCTGTATTAAAGCACTGTTCCCGTAAAAACAAGATCTAATTCAAACGTTAAGCCTACGAATTGTTTGTACGAAAAAAGTGTACTACCAAATGGGGGTATAAACACAATAGTAAATATTTTGGATCATTCCAAACTAGATACCGACGCCGAAAAATTCTACAAGTTTGTTAACATTCAAGGAAATCCTCAAAGATTCGAAGTTGATTCTGGCGCTGGTTATACACTTCTTCCAAAAGATCAGTTTGAAAAACTGAATCTTAACTTACATTTAAATACACCAACTATTGCATTTCGAGAGGGAAATGTTACAGTAGAAGTTCAATATAAAGACCGGACATCACTTGAAGAATTGTACGTTGTTCCAAATGGCCTTCAACCCTTGTTGGGACGAGTTTGGATAAGACATTTGAAAATCAACCTTGAAGAGCTCGACCGAAAATTAAAAAAAGACGAACATTGTGTACAAATAGTGAACAACATTGAAGAAAGCATTCAACAATTTCCTGAAGTTTTTCAAGAACGTGTGGGACGTGTACCAAATGTCAAGATATCACTTCAACTTCGAGAAAATGCCAAACCAATTTTCACAAGAAAACGAGAACTACCCTACGCCCTTCGAGAAAAAGTCGACAAAGAACTTGATGACCTAGAAGCGGCAGGTATCATTTCAAAAACCGCAACAAGCGAATGGGGATMGCCATTAGTAATTATACCAAAAGCAGATGGAAAAGTGCGACTTTATGTGGATTACAAGGTAGGAGTTAATGCACGACTGTTATCAGCAAATTATCCAATAAAAAAATCGAGGAAGTTCTTAACAGTTTACGAAATTCAAAGTACTTCTGGAAATTAGATTTATTCAAAGCTTACTTACATTTGGAAGTAGATGAACAGAGTAGTAAAATTCAAAGAATTACAACTCACCGTGGTACCTACCGTATGAATCGACTTAGTTTTGGTATAAAAACAGCCCCTTCAGAATTCAACAGAATTTTTGATCAAATTCTGTCGGGCCTTCCTAAAACCATATCTTATTTTGATGATGTTATTGTCCACGGCAGTACGAAAGAAGAATGTCAGACGAATTTATATTTATGTCTTCAACGATTAAAAATGTATGATCTTCATCTAAACCGTCAGAAATGTTCGTTATTTCAATAAAAAATTGAGTATTTAGGATATGTCGTTGAATTCAACCGTATTTCGAAATCACCCCACAAAATAGAGGCTATAATGAATATGCCACGACCTTCAAATATTGATGAAGTCAGAAGTTTTCTAGGCATGATTACTTATTATTTTCGATTTATTCCAAATGCATCTGCAATGAGGCACCCGCTTCGAATGCTTTTACAGAAAAATAGACGATTTTATTGGTCCTCTGAGTGCGAATCAGCATTTATCAAACTGAAAACAGAGAGTTCAAGTGACCGAGTTTTAATGCCATTCAATCCAGAACTACGTCATCTTAGCATGTGACGCGAGTCCCAGAGGCATTGCCGCCATTCTTTCTCATGAAGTAGATGGAGAGGAACGACCCATTGCTTTCGCATCACGATCATTGGCAAGTGCTGAAATGAATTACAGTCAGTTAGATCGAGAAGCACTTGCGATTGTGTTTGGGACTCACCATTTTTTCGTATACTTATATGGAAAACATTTGAAACTTATTACGGACAATCAACCACTTTCAAGAATATTCCACCAAAAAGCAAAACTTCCGGCAATGACAGCGGTAAGATTACTACGTTATGCTTCGTTTCTAAGTGGTTTCGACTATGAAATTCAACACAAAAGAGGAATTAATCACCAGAACGTTGATTGCTTGTCTAGAGCACCAATCAACCAACAATATAAATCAACTGATATCACTATCAACGAAGAAATAAATCAAATACATTTATCAACCATTTTTAATATTTCAAATGACATAATTACACCAGAAATCATAGCTCGAGAAACAGAAAAAGATGAAGAATTAGCCCAGTTAAAACACCAACTTCAAAACAAACCTGAATATTTTGATTATGTTCTAGACGAAGGAATACCTTTCAAGAATAATCGCATTGTGGTTGGGTATGTTACACTACATTATACAACTTGACGAAGGCAGATCAATAAAACGACACATCAACCAACTTCAAAAAACTGATATTCCGAAGAAAAAAGTCTCATTTGCCCCAGATGTACCAGAAACCGACCAGGAACCAAATCCTTGGCAAGTTTTCGACCCTTACGTTCCTGTTTTCCAACAAATCGTGTTCCAGTGGAAGATCATCCTCCAAGGCCCGTGGACGACACCATACCTGAAGCAGAGCCAGTGCAAAGACAACAACGTGTTCGAAGACCGCCGAGATATCTTCAGGACTATGTGCAGTAAAATATTAAAAACATTGTTTTGTCTTTTTGGTTTTTTGCCAAGTGTTCAATTGTGTCAACGCGAAAAGAAGAATTTAAGTGGGGGAGAATTGTTGTATCATTCAGTTATGTTTACATGTATTTTCTATCCACTGGGTAACATGGCACGCTTGTATTATAACAAAAACAAGTACGTATGTTTTCCTTGACAGTTGATGTCAATTAATTATAAAAATAAAATGCAGACCATTATTACATGAGATTAGCCAGTGTTTTATTCAAAAGTTACAACAGTACCTGCACTGCCACTGGAGATATTTCCAAATAGCTGGATTAAGGTGATGCACCCGCACATTTTAGTGTAGTGGTATATCTTGACAGGTCGCAGGGAAGTTGTAGCATGCCCACCCCGATCGCCAAATTTGAATCCTTTAGCATTTTTCTTCTGCACCTTGTTGATTTAATAAAAAATTTGGAGACCACAGTCACTTGATGACGTATTTCTTTATTTGCGAACTTCATATTTATGCACATTTTGAATAACCATTTTTCCAGTTGCGCCCGTTTTGTTTGTTTTTATGCCAGATGTAATGATGGTTAAATTCCTTTTATAGTAAAAGCTCGAATGATACCATATGCATGGTTCTATTAAAAAGATGATGACGTTATATCTTCGTCAAGGTAATAGAGTGCTCTGTTTCAGTAATCTAAAATAGTTACCTGTTTCAGCGTTTGTTCGAATTTTTACAAATAACTCATATTTTATATTAAAAACGCTGCGAAAAACTAATGGATTACATAGGTATATATCATAAAATCATGAAAGTATACTGACTAACACAGAAAACAGAACATCCACTAATAATTGTTTTATTTGAATAAACTTTCTCAGGCATATTTATCTCTATTAAGACAAAAATCCGTCAGTGTTTCAGCGTTACCAATGTAATTGGAGTTGTGCAAAGAGCGCGCACAGTAGAATTGGGAATGGCATAGTGTGGTCCTCAGAGACAACGCTTTGTGAGCTCGTTTATAGCCCTTTTTAAGGCTTAATTAGTGTGTGCTTATCCGTAATACTCAGAAGCATTGGGTTACGCCTTAATAAATTTGAAGTACATTATCATACATACAAAAAAGCCTTGTCAGCAATGCATCAGTGCTAAACTATATCATTAATAAAATCAACATAGGTACTCCAGTACACACGTCGTATGCAAGCGTTCTTATCCTTATCAATAAGTATATAATGTGGTTAATACATTTTATAAAAAATGTACCACATTATGTCAAAGAGTGTTAAACAAGTCTATCCAGCCTAGTTTTAGTGTGCAGTTGTCATCTTGTTTATTACATACCGTGCTTTTAAATATGCAATTCTAGATCTATCGTCGCAGGATTACTTCATATAGGAACTCGTTTCGAGTTTACCACCCGTCATTAAACCTGTGTGTATCACACTATGGCAGATGTTTTTAATAATACCAATTTTTTTATTTTATTTAATGTATCCTGTACAACAAAAACAATAACAAACAAATAATAATATTTGTACTGAAAACTATGGCTAAAGCATAATTAAAACAACTGTACATGCACATTTAGATAGTAATAATGCACGATTAAAAATTTAAAAATAGTGGTTACAATCAACACAGTACATCTATGTATAACATGATTCATGCTTGTACATTAAGTATTTGAACAATCACGTTGTAGAATGCATATGGTAACATTAAATAATTATCATCACTAAGGTGTCTGTTTATTTAGCAAAGCATCCAATAACCTTAATTTAGCTTTAGCTTTTTTATATGAGATATAGCTGTTTTCCATCGGAAGTTTGTCCTCTTTCTGTACTTTTCTACCGGTTTTGGTTTGGAAATCAAGTTCGAACTGCTTTAGCGATCTACGCAGCTCCTTCTTCTGCTCCAAGATAGTAGTCTGTTGAATTAACAATTCCTCGCGAGTCATGGAATGCAAATTTTCACCAATGGAAGTATCAGTATCACTATCGGTGCTAGTGCCAGTTTGTGGAGTTTTCTCAGAGTCTGTTTCAATTAGTTGTGCAGGAGGACTTGATACGAAATCCATCGTTTCATTTTCATGAATTGTAGCTAGTTCGTTGATACCAGTATTAGTCTAAAACATACGTTTGCATTAAGAAAGCCATAGACACAAGAAAAATATTAATGAATATATATAACTGAAATGGTTTATCGCTACAAATTCCCATGTATACGATGTAAGAAAGTATGTTAAACAATAGTTCATTACTTTAAAGATCTGAAAGTACCTTATTTGACAAAAATTTAGTTAAGAGGCAAGAACTAAAGATACACATGATTTATAAAGGGTGTTCAAGATAAGAGTCTACAAGAGTTAACTTTTTTATTTGACATTTTAGGCTCTTGGTTAAATGAGGAAGTTTCATAAATATTTGAGAAGAATKTTGTGGTGTTTACAAAGATAAATCGAGATATCTACTACAAGTTTGTTATTTTAAATAGAACGACCTCATTTTTATAGCGCATTAAGGGCGTTGTATTATTATACAAAAAAAGTATTGAGAAGCCATTTTGGTCAGTCGATCTTTAATTGTTTTTTGCAACACCACGAAACTCTCAAAAATTCAAGAAACTTCCCTATTCAAAACAACAGTCTACGACGTCAAATAAAAAAGTTAGCTATTGTAGACTGTTTCGTAAACAGCAATTATTCAATATGAGATATCTGAAAAACAAATGACTGTAGGATGATGGTAGCTTAGTACTGGTTTGTTTAATTTGACGTTCGTAATCGAATGTGCTTTAAAAATTGGGACTTTCTATTTAAAATAACAAACTTTTCGTAGATCAGTTGATATTCAATTGTTTTTTTTTGCATACACTACAAAATTCTTCTCAGAAATTCATAAAAATGCCCCACTTAAACCACTAGTCTAAGACGCCAAATAAAAAAGTCAGATATTGGAGATTGCTGCCGTGTTACGAAATGCAAAACGTACTTAAAAATATTACAATGCTTGCTGAACTATGGCAATTCGTCCTGCCTGTAGCAAATATTACGCGAAGAAACAAGTCATTTAAGTTGCCCCCTCCTCTGCAGAGAAAATTTATTTTTTATTAAGTATATATTTTGCGTACATTTCGCAAAATTTTGCTTACATTTTGCACAACCAGATTCGAAATAGTATTTAAGAAACTATATTTTACTATTAAAGCTAATAACTCGAGGCAGCTCAGCTCCTCCACTCATAGTAGAAGGTGGTTATATAGCACGAATACAAAAAGCACATTTTGATTTTTTACACAGCACTGCAATGCCGTGAAAATATTGCGCAAGTAATTTTGATTTTTGTATAGCACTGGATTTTCGTAAAGAATACAGTGGTATAATCATTACAGCTGAACTGATAAATAAGTAAGATGCGTACAAGAATGAGTGGAAGAATAAACTTCCCGAGACCAGTGCGCAACCATTGGCGGGTCAAACTCAGCCGCAAGTTGGTGGTCGAGTAGTAGCGTCCCTTCCACCGACAAAAATCCCTAAATGTCCCGTATGATATAGCACATTTTGCACAAGTAACTTTGCAGTATTTTTTACAACATATCGAAGTTCTGTGCAAAATAATCAAATTATACGAGTGCGAAATTATACAAAGTGTACTGTATTGTTTGATGACACTTTTTTGATCGGAGAGGGATAGAGGAAGCTGATGATAGTCAATGGTTGGAGGAAGAAGGGCAAAAATTAAAATTAATTCTGCAAACTTTATGCTTTATCATTTGCGTTATGTAATGATTTTTTTCTATGAAAGGGGGTTAGTGTATAGGGCTGCCTACAGTTTATTTTTAATAGTATAATATATTTATCTTATACGGTTGTGCAAACTTATTCTTAATGGGATGGGACTTAATTAAGCTGTAAAAAAACGAGCATAAAATTAGTTCGCCAATTGTTACTGATAAACATGTGCATAACGTATAAAACGACTGAAACACACTTTAATCAACAAATGCGTTGTTTCTTAAATTTTATGTAAAAAAACTAAACTCATTTTGATTTTCGAAAAGAACAAACAAATTCACATAATCCTAGGCAAAAAAAGTATTAGTATGGTTCCTAAACAGTATGTTTGAAATTAACATGAATTTCTGTTTGTACTGGATTCACCGAAAGCCTTCACTGATTTTTTTTTGATACCCTATATAAAAAAGATACTTATCTATTTAAATGTCTTCTATGTTCTGTCGTTATTTTTAAGTTATTTTGAGAAAATAGACACCAATTATCTACGTCGCAAATTAAAATCCATCTGGAACGCTACTTCATTAATAATTTAGTTCTGATGTTACAAGACAAACAAAACAAACGTCTTCTTAATATGTTGAATGGATTCAAAGGTGCATTCATTGTGAAACATCCTGAATCAATTAGGTAGCTTGGAAACAAGCTGATTGAACGTATGTGCTTTGTCTCACTTGATTTATCAGATAACTCTGACGATCGTTTCGACCTAGAACGGTCATTGTCAAAGAGAGTTTAACGCTGTTATCTCTTTGACAATGACCGTTCTAGGTCGGAACGATCGTCAGAGTTATCTGATAAATCAAGTGAGGCAAAGCACATACGTTCTATCAGCTTGTTTCCAAGCTACCTAATTGTCTTCTTAATATGCAAGAATCATCTGATTTTGCTTTCCGAATTATTTCTGAAAAACTTAAAATATAATCTTATTGAAAATACTTTTGCAAAAAAAAATCAGGAAAGTGAAAGGGTCGGTGGCGCAAAAGTAGAAAAAATAGTTGTGAGGAAAAGTACCTTTTCGCCGCACTGTTTTGACAATCGTTCAAGGTTTTACATATTCCAGCGTTAAAAATTAATAATAATAGTTGTGCAGTCGATATCGGTACCTCCTGTTCTAGAGGGTTTCTATAAATAATGATTCATGCATCCAGGGCGCTTATGGAAATTATCGATTAAATCACTTTGCCGCCTCAGGAAAGTGACGTATACTTTTCATCTGTCGGTTTTTGAATTATTTGATATATTTTAATATGAAAAAACGCCTGGGGTGTGTATTTTCAACAAACTCTGTAGTATTTTGTGGGATAATTAACTTTAAGGTTGCGGAAAACCCACATTTCGGAGTTGTGGTGTGTCATTGATATGCAACTGTCAGTACTATCGCCGTGCATATTGTAGCTTGGCATCAGTTACAAAAAGGCGGCACAAAGAATTTAAAAATCAACGCCGCCCGCGTTGCATAAATCATTTATAGAAACCCTGTGTTATAGCACTACTAAACTATTGACAAAATCGATCGACGGAGTGGGACGTGCGGTCCATTCCACTTCTGACATCATCAACCAATTAATAAGAGGAGATGCAGCGATCGGATTATCTGATGAGAGTTGGCAGAAGAATTCCGGGGATATTTGATTATTATTATTATTATTGTATATTGTATTATTGTATTGTATAATATAATGTGCCGTTGTGTGGAGGACGAGGACATGTTGAGTTAACTACACACTAGCTCAAATATACGAGTACTTACCCCTGCTTTTGAAATCAACCGCTTAAGCGTTCTATATTTGTCATACAACGGCCGCACAAGATCCCTCTCTTCTTTAGCAGATGGTCTACCATGAAGAGATTCAAGATACAGCAGGGCTTTTTGCATAGCTGTCTTTTCCTCAAGAATTTGTTCCAAACTCAACTCTTCGTAATTTGTGGATTCTTTCAAACACTGCCTGGTAGATAGTTGCTGCAAAGAAAAGCTTTGTAATACACCCACCGACAGATTGCACACATCGTCAAGATAATGAATGGAAGTGTTAACGCAAGTGGTATTACATTTTACGGCATTTGAATCAATCACACTTACTGTTTTTGACGATATCACAGTTAAGGGACAAAGAACTGCTGTAGAAATCTTTCAGATAAACTGTTTGCATCATGTTTAAAAATTAACAAAGTTAAGTCGTGGAAATTTCGCGCTGCGGGCTACACTTACAGGGAGGACCCTGTGTTGTACTTCACCTAGTAACGGCTAGATGACGTGGGAACTACGAATCGCCTTCGAATGACGACTTTGTATCGATCGATCAAAGGTTCTTGAATTAACGTGAAGGTGATCGAGTTCTAGAACATCTAGAAACCGAAAGCAATAGGTCTTGCTAAGTCTGACTTGAGAGGCAGTTTACGTGAAGATCAAGTGTTATTAAATGACCGTAGTATACTGAAATGGTTAAATAGTAGTACATGGATTTAGTAGTGCTAGAATGTAGTATACAGATATAGGTGCTGAGGGTATAAGCAATGGGAGTTGAGTTAGAAATTAGCATTTCTTGAACCCGCACACGTAACAATATTATATTATGAATTAAGAAAACAATAAAAATTCAAGTTAACAGCTATTTTGTGATTGTATTCTACAGACAAGTAAGATAGTAATGATACGACAAGAAACGCGGGACAATTTAGAAACATCTATATATTTTCAATAAATGGATTTTCAGCTCGTCAACTGCTAGTTAATTTCTGTACAAAATACCACTGCACTTCTGATTTCTGGTACATTCAAGGTAATTCGTGATGCACTTGGTATACCCGTTCACACATAGGTGACTATCAAATGTGTAGGAAATATATTTTTGTGCAGAGCGATTCACCTTGAAGTAATGAATAGTTTTGGCTGCTTAATTAATTATATTAATAACATAGTAGCGTCTTTAGTCTCTCATATACAACATACCTGCTCAATTTCTAGAAGAGTTTCTTTCAAGCTTACGCTAGAATTTTTCTTGTCACTCTTGCGTTCGTTTTCATGGCCAGATTCAAATAAATTGCCAGAAGGATCCTCTTTTAGCTGCTTGAATTCCCTCCTGATCTGATTCAATTCACTATACAGTTTCCTTATCATCTTGTCGTTTACTTTATCGGAATGAGAGGGCTTGTAACCAAATTTCGTCTCAAACTCATCTTCGTTTGTCTTTATCTTTCTTTTGAGTCCATTTATCTGTTTAGTAAGCTCCTTTAATCGTTGATCTATTGGATTTTTACATTTTGTAATTGCCCCATTGGGTTGAGGAATGTCTGGATCCAAATATATTCGATGTGTCATTATTATAGAATTTCTAGGGGAAAGTAACAGACGGCTTGATGCTACGAATGCGCTTGGAAGCGTATCAGTATCTTCACTTATTATTTTATTGGTGCTCGAGGGAATTGGTTCCGTGCAGTCAATCTGCTCATGGAGTGTTGATAAATCTATCGTCGGAGTTGCGGATACGGGTTCGGGGCTAGGAGACCTTTGCTTTTCATCCTGGTGCAACTGGAGGAAGCTCTCAATGCACAGTTTAGATTCAGACACGTCCTGGACATCGCTTTGAGCAGAATTATACATTGTGGCAGTATCTGGCTTACTAGGTGATAAATATTTATTATTGCCGTTTTCTTTAACAGTTTCCGGCTTAAACCTAACTTTCGAAAAATGGCGCGTTTTTGGCTTCTTGCCAGCGTTACTTCGGCGACCTCTGGGTGCCAAAGGTCGAGCAAAACGTTCATGTGAACGCCTTTTCTCGTGTTCGTGATCATCGTATATAAATGTGTTCACATCTCTAAAATGCAAATACTCGCCATCATCGTTATAATTATTGCAATTGTCTTCGCTGCTCTGTTCCTGTTTCTTAATACTCTCGTGGCTAGACACACGTCGAATGTCTTTTGATTGTTCACCGTTCCTTAGAGGACGTTCTTCGGAACTTGACCTTATTACTTTACTTTCTTGCGAAATGGAGCTAACGCTTTCTTGCCTTTCCTTACGTTTGCGCGCCAAACAAGAAAGCTTAGCTTCTTCAAATGTAGTGTGATTAGACATTGCCAAACCTTTAGAAATTGGACCTTTCATAACGTCTCGATGTTCAACACATCTACACTAAAAAAGATCAAACGTATCAGTATTACACAATCTAGTGTAACAATCATTACTAATTAATTTTGAAGCGGAATACAAACATACTTAAAGACTTCGGTGCAAAAGCCGGCCCTGTCAACTTTTGGGTGAAACTGGTGAAAAAACCAAGATAAGTTTAAAGGGCTCAAGAACTTATGTTAGTTGCAATCTTATTGCAAAACCCAGACCGTTTTTCCTTGTTTTCTCACAAATGTTGCTTTAGCCGGTTTTTGTACCAAGGTCTTCAATTATATATGCGTGTATACTAAATAAAATTGGTGATTCGATCTAAGCCTAGATAAGCACATCAGCATAGCTTCGTAATTTATATGGGTCTCTAACTAACCAAAACTGAATTATCTACAAACATTAGGTAAAACAATCAAAGCTTTAGAATATTGAAACCGTCAATTGACTGATTTAATGATTTAACTCTCTGGACAGACTTGACCGAACCAGAGAAAAATAGATACTGGACAAGATTCCAGATTCAGTTATAGTTACTTCTATGGAAGACACCGACACGGATAAAGGGCAGAGTGGGTGGGCATTGTCCACTCTGGAATTATACCCGAAGTACATATACGTTAAGCTCGTTATTGTAAATGAAACACCCTGTGTACTATTGCACTTTTAGGTTTGTCATTTAAATGTAATGAGTTTGATAAGCATTTTTAGGGTCTAGATTAGATAGTTTTGTAGTTATTTGAAAAATGTGACGTCTTCAACGACATCAACAACCTCAAAAAATAATTAATTCTTGAAAACTGAGTAAGGTACAACACAAATAGCTGTTCAGTTTTAATACTTACTACTATATTGACATTCAAAGGCACGGTATATCAATATTGTTCTAGAAGTAACTATAGAATTCAGTTCTCTTTAAACTGATATCGGGTTATGGGAAGCTCTCGTCAGTAGTTTTTGAGGCATTTGCCAAAAACTATTTTTGCTCTTTACTTTAGGTAGGTACTTGTTTCTGAAATGTTTGTTTATGGTATGGTAAAAAAATAACGTAGTTAAAAGAAACGTTAGTGGCAATATGAGGCAAACAGAGCCTAACATAAGAATATTTAACACTGCAAATAAAATTTAAAACTTTCGAAATAAGTAAAACTGTGATAAACCGATTTACTGCTTGAAGAATCTCTATGAATAAAAGAATCAAGATGGCTTATTGAGGGAAACAAAACAAATCTCTCAACCTAACCAGATAAGCGTCACCTCCGTTCATTACAGCTGTCTGAGAGTTGAAAAACTCAAAATAATGAACAATTCGATCACTGATATTCTAAATTTATGTTACATTCATGAGGAATATAGTAGAATTGTTAGCACAACAATTACGCTTGAAGGTATTATAAACAGCAAAAACTGCAATTTCTAGGCCAACAATAATAATCCTAACGTAAAACGGGAGAAAAATGTTCAATACAAATTTTGTTTCAATTCCGGCATTTTATTTTCCACCAGAATTTGAATTTTGCATTGTGTTTGAATACTTTAAGAACAGTTGTCGCCAAGCTTATTGAAGATATGCCACTGAAAGTATACCGATCATGCTTTTATAAAAAGTGCTGCAGCGTGCTCAAGGAATTTAAATTGCTACAACTGAACGCATTCTTCCCCGTATAAAACACTGTGTAACAAATAATGGACAGCACATAAAATAACTTTAAATAGTGAAGCAATAGATTGTTATTATTTGTCATTGTAAATTTTCTTACAGCTATAATTACTTATATGTTTATTCTACCAGTTTTCTTAAATAAATTTAGTATTTAGCTTGAACAATTTATCTGTGTTCTCCTGACCGATTTGTTTTTAAGCATCTTTTGTTTGTTTTCCGTCGACTACGAGAGATAGCATGAAACACCACGGGCATGCTTTCGAAATGAGAATGTTTTTGTTTTATTATAGAGTTCGTAGAGATGTTTCAAGCGGCGAATCAGTTTGGTATGTTTTAGCTACTTTGAAAGTTTTAAGTTTTATTTGAAATGTTAAGTATTATTATTTGTATTCAGTTCTTCTCTTACTGTTCTTTACTTTCTTCTAACTAGGTTTATTAGAAATGTTACAAACAGTTTACATTTAAGTGAAGTAGCAGCTACTCGATAGTTAAAAAGGTAATTAAAGAGAATTGAATGGTACATTTACTGGTAGAATAATTGATATACAGATCCATTTGAAAAAAAATATCCATGATATTCCTGATTAAATATTGACCTGACCTGACGTTGATATACTCTAGTAAGAATTAATATTATCTGGATATTCAGAATACTCATATTCAGAAAACGGTGTTAAAAACTAAACAATTATTTTGAGTGTAGTTGTAGTGTAGTGCAGTTCACGTTTATCTTAMTCTGTTATTGAAAAATGTTTTTTTTTCGGAGTCATTGAATGCGTTACCTACATATTTTGAAAAAAAAGCATAAACGGTTAAAAAAACTATCTACTTTAGGCAGGAAAGATGCCAATATTTTAGTTCGATAGACTGTACGTGATAACCTCGTCTACGTACAAAATCTCAGCATGATCGATTCAGATTTCCATAAGCTAACAGGCCACTCTTTGTGAATGACTGTGTATATCAAAATATAATATACATTTCATTTGTGTTTTCTAGTAAATTCTTTACTCTTCCTGTTTTAGTAAAACTAAAAAAACTAACTACAGCAGCAATCGTTCATAATGCGTCGTGGTTTGTCCTTCATAACTTAAGGCGTGATAATTGGATCGCTCAATGAGCGCTTTCAGTTTACGAACGTCACATACAACGTTAAAATGCTGTTCCATTCGCTATTTTTAATCATGTTTGTACATAACTCCACAGAGATCGATTCTAATAGGATTGTCTTTCTGACACATAATATTCAATAACTACATACGTTGACATGAATTCCAGTTTGTATATAACTTCGCAAAGAAAATCGATTCTAGTAGCATTATGTTATGTCCGTTAACAACATTTACATTCATTCTAATAATAATATAATCTGTTTGTAATTATTATATACTTGCGGCTTTCTTGTACAATGGCAGTGACAGTAAAATACATTACGTATTTGATTTATAGCCATAAAAATATTATGTAGTGTGATTTTATTTAAACAGCACACCTTAAATTACTTTAAAATTAAAAAAATCTCAAAAACATATACACTTTTGTTTGTATGCCGCCTAAAAAGTTGAAACGAAATTTGAAAACGCAAACTAGATAATTAGCCAAAGCGATAGAAATTTTCTAATAGCAGTTTCAATTGCAGCATGTGGAAAGATAATTATAAGCATTTTGGGCCTAWTACTTAAGTGCAATACTTTTTCAAAAGTGTTTTCTTTTTTATTTTTAGAGTCTAGTAACATATTTTTATTGTAGATCGAAAAATTTTGTTTTAAAAAGTCTAAAGTATCATTTAATAAGCTACCTACCTGTTTCATTGTACTTATAGATCTACGATGCCACGGATTAATGGAAAATGATAAAACTAATTACACAACAAGATTCTTTGTGAAACGAGCTTTTAAATATATTGCATCATGTGACGTTCCATAAAAAAATATTTAAGGGTTGCTCACCCCGTAAAGAGGAAAAGCGCTATCATTTAAAATTTTTGCTCCATTTAAAGTAATTTTGAAAAGGCCATCCGGCCTAAGCAGGAAAAAATGAAAGCAAAGGCACATGCTAATTCTAAAGAAAGATGTTACAGACTGCTGAGGACGCAATTTATAGAATATAAAACTAATATTAATGAAGGTCTACAAAGCCTCTTTTACCTTTTACCTAGATCGAACAAATACAGGTAGATAATTAATTCTTTCAATGAAAGCAAATGAGACCTCTAATTATCATTACTAGTACACCTTTAGATAGATAATACTTACACTGCACTGTTTGAGCAGGGCACAAAAACGTTCCAGTTGTCGCTGAATTTCGAAGCTTGTTAGTTTATGAATTCGATATGAAATCTATGGTAACAACCAAGTTGTTCCTATCCCTAAAGATATATCTAACAAATAGGTACTCGACGTTGGTGATCAGATGATAAAATTATGGGTTCATATCACGATCACGACACATCGCAGAACCTACGGCTGCTTCAAAAAATGTGTTGAAACCAGTCGTAGCTTTAGCATATGGCTCTGTGGCGTCCGCTTATCGCCTTGGCTCGACTGTTAGGCGAACCAGTGCGTTAGAAACCTGGAACAAATAACCAACGATAAACATCCAGGGATTGACAGTTATATAGAATATGTTGAAGAGCTGGAGAGTTAAAAATAGCATCTACATACATTATACTCAACTAACACTATGTGGTACAGTCAAAGAAAGTATGTATACAAAGGTTTTTTATCTCTTTGCTTCTTTATGAATACGTCGTAGTCATAAAGTGCGGCTCATCACCTGTCCACGTCAAAACGAAGTTGTGCCATAACGAAAAGTAGATCTTATTCCTCTTTTTAAAGCAGGTAATCTTTGAAGCATTTTCCTTGTTGTTCTAATAATATGCTGCGACTTTTTGGAGTCACTTTTGTTCTCATTTCACTTTTTCGCAACATCACTACACAGAAGGCAGTTTAATATTTATGTAAGCTAAGCAAGTCGGCGCTATGTTGTTTGGTTAAGAAAAATCCTGCAAGCTCTTTAGGCTTTATTTGTACAGTCTCATTCTATGAATTGCAGAGATTTGTTTGACACTGAAAGGCTTACAAATGTTCTCATTTTTTGAAACAACTTTATAGCTCTTACGAGTTAGACACTCACATTGAAATAAGGTCGTGCAATTCGATAATTAATTTACAATTAACTTGCTATAATGCATTTGTGGACCTTGAATTTATAAATATGATGCATCCAAATAAGTTTATTTTATATCTTCATCTTGCATTTAAAGCTTTTAGTGTGGTATAAAATCACAGAATATGAAAAAGTGTCACTGACAAACCAAGAGTAACTAAACGTCGCTGAAATAAATATAACTACATCAAATGTTTCAGAAATACCAGCAAGAAAATATCATATATCTATATGTAAAGTTCCTGAAACGCCATCTGAGGTTTTGTAGCTGAATCGCTCGTAGTCCAATATTTTCGAGCTTAGGAGCAGATCAAATGATAATCGTATATCACAAGCATAACTACTTTTGGTCAATAATTAGCTTTGGAACATTAAGCAATTTGATGGCTGATGGCCCCCAGGCCATAGCAACTCGAAAATACTGAGCGGCAAGTGTTTCAGCTACACACGATGCCGTACTGAAACGCCTTACGCATTAGAAAAGCGTGAATCTAACTTAGGATTCCGATGTTGTACTTGGCTTGCCGTTGAGACCTTAACGCAAAGGTTCTTTTTTCTGTCCCGGTTAAAGCCAAACTAAAACTCTCCAGGCTCGTATTTTCATATTTTCTTAGGTACAGCCTTAAGTTATATGTCAAATTGTAGGTCTTTTTAAACTATTTAAAAACAGCATTGTGAGTGCCCAATTTTTTTTGCGCATTATGATATTTTGCAAATAAAGTTAATTTTTGTTAATATTCTTTTACCTTACCCCGTATAACAAACATTGCTTCATAGTTGGATGCCAACTTTTGTCTTCTTCAATTTGTGTCATTGCAACGTATGCGTAATTTTTACTCCTTCTTAATGAAAAACAAGGAATACTTGTCACCGCCATATTCTGTTAATAGGGCTGTTCACAATTTTCCAAGTGTTAGTTTAACAGCTTATTACGGTACAAATTACGCCTATATACCCATCGCTGCACACAAAACCCCAAAATTTAGAATAACTTTTAAATAAATCAAGTACAAAGTTCGTTCCAAAGAGAGAGGCTAGAATTGAAGACAAAAGTCGACATCCAACTATGAAGCAATATTTATTATACGGGGTAACGTAAAAAAATATTTACAAAAATTAACTATATTTGCAAAACATCATAAGACATTCACTAAGCTATTTTTAAAGAGTTCAAAAAGACCTAGAATTTTACATATAACGAGTTTGTACCTAAAAAATAATGAAAATACGAGCCTGGAGAGTTTTAGGTGGCGKGCCCTGCATATATAAGTTTTCAAATATATATTKGCCAACTTATCCAATTAACAATTTTGTAACATAATTATTATAAAATTTTGATGCCTATCAAGGTCAAAATCACATAATTAGTGCTTGTAGGTGAGATATAGTACGGAAATTGATTTAAACGAWAATTTCCATAAGCGCCCTGGATGCATGAATCATWTATAGAAACCCTGCACAATGTAATGCTTCTTGACTTACATAAGTGACATACGAGTACTTTTCATAGATTTGATTCTGTTGATTTGGTATAAGTTTTAGCAGATATTTATCTATTTCGTCTTCATGATAAACATAAAAGGCATTTCATATAAATATGTTGAGTTTATAAAAAATATTTAATAAGTAAACTTTATTGAGTTTGTGGTCTTTTGCACCAAGATTATTATTCTGGATGAAGCAGAAAAATAAAAATTGTCCTGATGTATTTAAAATTGGTAAACTTGGCGTTTATTATTGCTAGATGGGCTCTATTAAAGCAACTTATTCACCACACTATTATTTATAGGACTGCTTTCTTTTTTATAGTATTACTGTTAGCAATAATAAAACAGCAATAAAATACTTGGAGCAATGCAAGGCAAGCTTGTTGTATGCTTCTATCTTATCCTTGTGTATATATGTTGATCCTTTCAAATCGTAGGCATGTTCATGTTATCTTTAACGGAAGACATGGTGTAATCATCCAATTAAATATTAAATTCTCGACATTATGTGAAACTAACAAGTCTAGGAGTTAGTAAGGGCAACTAATTATTTTATTGAATTGCAAAGTTACCACATTTTTCAAAAAACATTACTATACAAGGGCTTCAATATTGTTTATTTGCATTTGCATACGCAATTTAGCTAATAGTATACAAAAGGATTATGCACCGCATAAATTAATAATTTCAGAACTCAGTAACTCATAAAGCACTACTTTGTGATGAACAGGAAATTTTTCGTCTGCACAGGGATGTAAGGAAAGATGTTTTAGAAGGTAATAAAAGTTCAGCATTACTTACCGGCAAAGTGCCTGCATCTTCATTAGTGTCTACAGTACTAAGTCATATACAATTAGTGTCTACACCTAATATAGATTTATGAACGGATGCTGCACTAGCTCTGGTTGGATTATGCCAATCAGTATAGGTTGTTTAAGATAGCAGATATCTAAATTCGCGATAAAGCTGGGATTCGATTGTCACCGTGATWAGAAAATCCAACATAACGGATTATAATTATGTGTACAAATATATAAAGTTAAGTGCATACATGCAACGTGCACGACGTTTGGAGCAGGTACCCGAACACGTATTACTACAATTTATTTCAACGTAAATTATTTTTTACGATAAATTCAAATTGTATATATACTAATAAGTTTGTACTTAAATAAGTACCTAGCATTGTTATTGCATATTATATTATTGCTTATAACAATTAAATGTAAGCCAAGAATTATCATAGTAAATTTTTGCCAAAAAAAAAGGAGTTCACTATTCTGAACGTTCAGTAAAAGTAATTCTACATCGGACAATTCGCAAAGGTATAGATGATAATAGTAATAATAAGAGTACTTTCTGAGCAGGAGCGGTAAACTGCTACCCAACTATACTAGTTGTACTTATGACTTTTCTTTTATTTTGTTTGTAAAATCCGAAGTTAGGAGATGGGCACCTCCTATTGAAATAGTATTGCAGAGTAATACTAGCGGGTTATTTTAAAGGTAATGCACAAAATTTGCGAAATTGCTTACAGCTAACAGTTGTTTTACATTACTCGCGTAACAGAAGCCTATTGCTTCCACCAGAATACGATTTTTAATGAGGCACATCCAATTTGTACAGAAACAAGTGGAAATGTTTTGGTGAAATATTTTAGGAAACCACGAAATCCATAAAAAGGCGACGTGGGTCGAAAGCCAAAGAAAATCTCAAGTGCCTCTTGCAGAATGCGAAGATATTGCCACAAGAGAGGCAGCTGGTCAGGTGACGCAAGTGGGGCATCACTATATGAGCCCTGACAACTATATATTCGGTCACTCAGCCGATCGTTAAAGAAAAAATCGTAGTTAAGAAGAGTACATTTCAAACGTGGTGCAGCATGCATATTCGTAAAGTGGCATCCGAGAGTAATTACTTCACTATAATGTTTTGAATTTTATAGTTTATTTATGGCTAAATTACAGGAAAACATAAGGAAGGGACATTTTTTACTGACAACTAAATGTTCAGTCAGTGAGACTGTATTTAAATCTAATAAGGCGTAACGTCGCCTTTTGCCTTAATTATTGCGTTTATCCTAGCAGGCATGCTGTCGGCAAGCCTTTGGCAGTCTTCAATAGAAAAATTATCCAAGATCTGCTGCAATTTGGCACGTAAATCTGCTACTGTTCTTTGCGGATTCTCTCTCAACTCTTTTTTCATCTTGTGCCACACTGTTTCAATTATGTTAAGGTCTGGACTGCTTGACGGCCAATCCAGAACAGTGATATTATTGTTACGCAACCATGTTTGAGTGGATTTCGCGGTGTGACAAGATGCACCGTCTTGTTGAAAAATGAAATTATCGTCAGCATTTAACTTGGCGATGCTAGGCTAGTAGGCTTCTTGTGAGAATGGCTTGGTATTTTCCAGCATTCACTGTGCCTTGGATGAATTCCATAATTCCCAAGCCTTTAGAGGACATGCATCCCCAAACCATAAGACTCTTAGCGAATTTCACAGTCCGTTTTAGGCAGTCGGGATGGAACGCTTCTTGTTTCGACCTAATTACACGGCTGCGACTGTCGCCTACAGCCACCTCAAATTTTGATTCATCGCTAAATATGATCTTGCTCCAGTCTTCTCTCGTCCAGGACTTTCTCTCTTTTGCCCACGCCAGCCGTTTCTTCTTTTGTTTCTCGGTCAAGAGAGGTTTTTCTTTTGCCTAAGTGGAAAACCAAAGTGTTTGAAACATGTTAACTACAACTAGTTTAAGTTTACCTTATAGAAACTAAGCCCGCACTTATGAATCCACTTTCTGCAGCACTCCTGAGTTACATTTAATCCTGTCTGATTGTTCCATTGAGCCGTAATGTCCCTCAAGGAGGCACGTCATGAGTTTTTGCAAATTTTCAACAAAAGTCTTCTGTTTCGCTCGGTTACAATTGCAGGACGCCCAGTACTTTTACCACAAATTTTCACGCTAGCCGTCTTTCCGAAGTGCTTTATAATTCCTTGAACAGTAGTCCACGACAAACCAACTTCTGCTGCAATTTTTCGAAAAGATATTTCTTGGTAAAATTTTTTAACTATCGTTTCGCGAATTTTGGTATCTGTTGGTTTTCCACTGCCCATTTTTAAGCTTTTCTCAGCAAGAAAACAATTAAAACTGACAGTGAATTTGTTTTCGTGCTGACAGATTGACGCAAGCATTTGTTTTGTCGTGGCTTACTAAGTCCGCACACTTTTAAAATTAATCACCGACCATTTAGTTGTCAGCGTATTTCAACGTCTTCGGCGAATTTATTTTTTTTTTACGGCAAGTGTATAAGTTTCCTTTATCAAAATTCTTAGAAACCTTTTGAAATGTCCTGTTCATTGAAACGAACAAAGCAGGTATCTCATTTTTTACGTATCAAGTACCACACGACAGCATAAGTCTGCAAAATCTTTGTGACCGAACATATAGTTGTCAGGGCTCGTAAATTCAATATTTAAATTGAAATTGAAATCAAACAATTTATATGATAGACTGTATTTGCGTAGAACCTTAATTTAAGAGTTACGCCTTGAAGGTGCGCGCTATTTTGTAAAATTATATCGTCGTACTGAGGTTGGTAAGCTCAGTTTGTGGTTTATACGGTAGTAGGCAGTCGACTTTTTGAACAGAGAATAGACAAGTGATCTAAGATACTTCTGTCGACTCCAATCGGTAATTATAAATTCCAAGTACTCTTGGACGCCTCACATTTCTGGCATTTTATGTTATCTTAAAAAGATACATTTTTTATTGCTATAATGTTTCCAATATAAGCAGTTGTATTAATTTAATATTGTAATATTATTGTTGATGAGTACACGCATGAAGTATTGGGACACTTTGGAGATGTCAGGAATGATAACGGTAAGATACTAATTAATTTCTGCATACTGAATAACTTATTAGTTACAAACTCCTTTTTCCAACACAAAAGCATGCACATCTTCACAAGAGTAATGCACAGCAGACAAAAGAAAATTACGTTAGCACACACCGAGTAAACAGAAGCACAAGAGGAGATGTAAAAGTGAGAAGGAGAAGTCTGTAGAAATTGAAGTAATAAGAAATTATAAGCTACGAGAACAAAATATAGCACACGAATACAGAGAAGAAATGGAATGTAGAATTAAACCATTAGAACAAAATCAAGAGCATATATAACCACAGAAGAGACATGGCAAAATCTAACAAAAATTATAAAGGAAGCTAGTAAGAAAACATGTAGCACTTTACAACTGAACAATACGAAGAAGCAGGCGAAATAGTGGAGTGAAGGAATTATGAAAGATATAAAACACAAGAAATAACTATGGCAAAAATATCTGTATACCAACAAGAACATTATGACAAATACAAAACACAAAAAAAGGAGACTAAAGATGCAGTAAAAGGTGCCAAGGAACGAACGTGGGAAGAATGTGGATTACGGATGGAGAGAAATAGCAAAGAATGCTTCCAGCGTCCATAATATAATTTGAACTTGCGTGAGGCAAATTTTGAGGTTCTTCGTCTTTGACAAAGATTACAAACATTAGTTATATTGATTTGTAACTTGGAATGTAAAAGATAAGTCCTGTCAAATTCGTATTTAATTCTAGGAGGAATTTGATACTGCATAATATACGAGCTACCTGTCAAGCAGTAGCAAAATTGTTCTGCGCATAAAGAGAAGTAGCTTGCCATAATCCATCACAACATTTTATGTTTTATTGGTATAGACAATCCCGTAATCCATCATTATAGCAAGTAGTGATAAATTGTCCGAGTTGTGTATATTGATATGGGATATGAGTATATAGGAAATTTTACTTTAAGTATACTTCGTCTGTATAGACAAATATTCCTTGGCGAACACAAATTACGCCATTTTCTAGTTGCCGAAGGAATTCATAACATGTTTAACGTATCGAATGTATCATGCATGAAAACAACAAAATAGTAAACTCATATTTCATTTAGCAATAACGTCCAGGACTTGCATTTGTATGTACAAACAATTAAAAGGTTTCCTTCCCATAATAAATCAACCTAGGTATTATGCGGGTAATATCCATCATCCATTATTCTCGATTTAAGAAAACAATTTCATTGTTAAACAGTAAATACTCGGTCAGAAGTGGAAGTACTCAAAATGTCAAGCACGTATCATATTCAATTGTTGATTTAATCTTATGACAAAACCGATAAAATATATTGCTAACCAGTGGATACATACAACATACAGATAAAATTCCTAGTGATTTAAATACAAAGTCACGGTGACCTAATCGATTATAATTGGTGTAAATATATAGTTCTATGTTAAAAAACTGAAATCTTTTGTGTACTATGAACTTGATGTGTTACAGCATTAAAAAATACTTTAACGTATATGTATATTATACAGAACAAGGAAATTTAGACATCGACATTTTTTATGTCTAGGTAGCAACTTTAATAATAGTAAAAAAGTGAAATAATCACAACCTTTGATTTCTTTAAGGATATAAAAAGTATAAATGTAAGAACCTGCACGATATAATATTGAAGGTAATGCACGTAAATGTACTTAGAAAAAACGCCGTCGTTAAAATTTTTTGTGCACAGCATTATACATTATACACAATATGAATTAAAAGTAGATATGGAAACAATTTAAAATAAAAATCATCCTGAGTATTGAACAAAAACTAATGTTATTTATATGTTGTAATTATTGTTTTTGGTAACTTTATCACTCACTTGTTATTATGTATAATAGTCTCCGATTTTTTTTAATATGGCGTCGGCCATATACTGTTAAGAAAATGTGATAAGAAATCAATAAAGCATAACATTAAATAACTAAAAATTTGTTTCGGACTACATAAAAGGTAATTTCCTACAGCTTTGACTTGAAGCATAGTTTAGAAGTCAAAGAGTCATCAAAGCATAACGTTAATGGCATTTATGAATACCTCCTAGCTCTACTAGTAAAAAAATGTTGCAAGAAATCAGCTTCGGCATAGTCTGCAATGAATTTCAGTTATTCTGAACCGCATGTAGCAGACAAAGTATCATTGTAAGCAGAAAAACGAGACCTGTCGATTTGTACTAAAAATATGGGTTTTTATAAAAAAATATCGATGAAGTTATATGTACCTCAGGAACACTTTAATAAGTAAGAAAATGAGAATTAGCCCCTTTGAGAAATAATAATCGATGTGTCCTAGCGTTTTTGTAAAAAAACTCACCAGTATTCTTTTGATACACCCCGTAGACGTAGGGAAAATTACAGCCGATTTTTAGGGAAATAAATAAAATTTGAATCTTTTGTTTGAACATCTTTATAAAAAGTGTCACTCATCAAATTTTGTGAAAAAAATATCTTTTGTACACCTCTGTACTCAGGAATTTTGTAGATTTTTTTAAGTGGTGGAATAATATGAAAAAAATTAAAAAGTATTTTTTTCTGTAATCCTGCGTTTATATTGTTTTACCAAAATTATCAAAAATTGTCGAATTGCTTGTTTCCTACATAATGAATTTGGTACAACACTTGATTCTGATCTTGATCTTTCTGAGAAAATTATTGCTGCCATGAATTAAAAAAAAAAAGATCAAGATAATGCTCTAGCTTCGGAAGTAGAAGAATTTATAAGAATAATTTTAGATCTATTAACTGATTTTCCAGAGCTAACAGAGCAAGAACTTAATTTTTTACCGGATTTGGCACCAAAATGGTCCCTCAAGTCCCAGTAAAAAAGCCGCGGAGGCAGATTTCCCATATAATATCCGGCTATACCCTTTGTGTTATTTAATTCTGTTTGTTATGTACTGGCCTGATTGTTCTATGTAAATTTTGGAGTCTTTTCATGGTATCTTGTATATTGTACGTGTAATATCGTTTTTGGGTATTTTAGTTTTTAATTTTGCATAAAAAGTTTATTGAAATTCATGTGTTTGTGTGTAATTTTTGCATTACATGGTTGTATTATCTGTTTAATTTTTTGTTTCAATGGTGGTAGTGTTAGGTATATAAGTTGCTTGGTCTTGTGTATCTGTTTGCGTTGGGTTGTTAGGTATTTTATCAGTTATTGATGTTATTGTGTCTTGTATAACGTTTTAGATAGTTTATTATATTATTTATTAGTAGGGTTTTTGCTTTTGCGATAGTTTCTGGTCTGTATGATAGATGGGTTAGTTTAACTACTTTAACTACATTGATTTTGGTGTAAAAGTGGATAGTTTGACACGTAATTTAGGTGTCTTCCGGTGAGTTTTGGTTTTGTGTACCATTTGCTTAATATTTTATTTTTTGTACTTATTAACGCGTCATGTCTAGGAAACTTATTTAGTTGTTTTGTTCTTTTTCTAATGTAAAATTAATTTTTTTGTGGTAGCTGTTAATTTTTTTTAGTATTTCGCCTATTTTAGTGTTTTGAATTACTACAAAAGGATCGTCTACCTATCTGCCATAGAATATTACATAGTCTATTTGTGTTATTATTGTATCTTCTAAGCCTTCCATCACCATTTGAGCTATAACACTAGATAGTTTTCTACGTTACACGCGTAGAAATTATAGATAAAGCATTTTGGCGTAGGATATTATGTACGCGCTAACACTAAATTGAAATTATTTTGTTTCCAATTTTCTCTCAAATCTTCCTGTTTTGCTGGCTTCTCCACGTGTCGATTTCCTTTTCTATGGAATATAAAAGACAAAGCATATGTTTTCCTTTCAAGACTATATTAAGTATATTCCTAAAAAGCCTCTATTTACATGCTATCAAATTATACAAGTTGATTTTGCTAAAAAGAAAGGTATTTACTGTAACCAGTTATCACTTGTTACCTGCTTCTTTAGATCAATGTTCCTAGTTCAGCATGTATAGCCCAATAAAATTAACCTGCGATTAAAAGTAGAGTATAAAAAGACAATAAAATCACAGTTTTCAGTCATTGTGGAGTCTATTTGACCAAATTAGTGCTTTTGACAGCACACTTGGCCTGCCTACTCAGGTCTTCTGGCTCTAATTAAAGTATACACAAACAAGTTATTGTTGTTTAGACATTTATCTAGTTAACTTAATAACGACAAAGTATTATTTCGTTTAGTTAAGAATGAATAAAATAATAATAAAATACAAAATAATATTGACGTTGACAAATCCGCTACCTTGTACTACAGCTCAAATGATCATGGAAGGCTTAGAAAGTAATTGTAAATTTTGTTATGTATTAGATACATATTATTAATTATTCTAGACTATTAAAACACCCGAGGAAGGCAAAAACTAAAAAAAAACTGAGCCAAAACGTGATTAAAAATACAGGTTTTTTTATTTAGAAAAAGGAACCATAACCCGCAAAGGAAAATACAAACAAAGATAATAAATATTATTTCATAAATTGCGTTAATGAATACTTCATCAGTACCAAGGCTTAATGTCAAATAGAATCTGAACAGAGTGTATTAATTAAAAACCTTAGGTTGTTCCACTATTTTCGTAAACATAACCACTTCTACTTTTTTTTCAATATTTTAGGATCCAAAGTATTCTTTTTCTATGAATTTGAGCGACACGAATTGGTAGTCAGCACTTTAAAATTTAATTATAAAATTAATGCATTTATTCTAATTTACAAGATTTGATTGACCTGAATAACAAACAATATACTCATCACCTGACATTCCACTATTTTGTATATGGCATACTKTATCTTATATTTTGTATTCTATGTATACCTACTTAATGTAAAAATTTATTGCCATTCCAAATATAGTTCAGGAATTAGTAATTAAGTACCGTCAATTTAAGTCTTAAGACTTAATTACACACTCTTTGACGTCACATTCGCTAGACTTAAGCCAATAAGCATATAACTCTATAAAGATAATACTGATAATACATATGATCACCATTTATTTTGCAAGTAATACTGCCTTACCCTAATTGGTTATCTATACGTCACAGATAACTCCACCTAATATAGAAGAATGACGTATGGCTCTACTAGGTGTATCAAAATGACAGTAACTAATCTTGTAGCTTATACCATACCAAGATCATCGTAATGAATGAAAAGTTCTCACGAAAACTATCCATGTGCGACATGGGGGAGTAACAATAATAATGTAACTAATTCTCATGAATAGAAAAAAACGTAAAATAGCAATCACAATACCAGAAGCGTTGAACGAAATATGTTACCATTAAATGTAAAACAACTAGACGACTACGTATAGTCGAAAAAGTTGATGCACCTTCTAATATAATAAAGAACTGGATAAGAGACTGTAGGACAAGATAGTGCTGTGGTTAGTTTCATTTATGGAATGATTATTAAAAAGTGAAATAAATAAAACAGGACATCAAAAACAAAGGAAGTACCTTTGGGTAAAGCAGGAGGAGGGATTTCTCCATGGAAGAGTAGGGAGTCAACGCATTGTCTCAGAATTCATCGGCTTCTCCTAGTCTACATGGTGTTAACGAAACCTCAGAATCCATCGGCTACGTCTATAATCCTAATGCGCAAGAAGGGTGGGTAAACGATGTCCTACTACTACAGAAAGCAATGTGTGAACCAAAAGTACAGCTACTTCTTAGTAAGAACCGACAATACTGTATGAAGCCAGTTCTCGATTCTTAATTTGAAAAGTGGGTGCTGCCTAATTAAGCTGCACCCGAAATATAAAAATAAGACAAGATTCGAGTTCGACTGAAAGACAAGATACTATATCGAAGCTTAAACAGCGATGGGTATTAAAAATGATTTAAATGGTTCTGCAATCTCTCTCGTTGTTCAAAGCTTAAACAATTATGGAAAGATTTGTACAAAACAAAGGTAGTATATCAAAACAAGGAAAGATCCGGGCCGAAGATGAGCTGTGCATATTAATCGTTTAGCATCATATCGATGCCATTTAACTGACCTAAACAATCTATTCCACGCAGAGCGATGTGTTACAAACTTTGGTAACTGTAATTTATAGTTAGCCCGTGAGAAATTTGAGCTCTAATATCAAATGAAATAGTGCTAAACGAGTTGCCGTCAGTAATGTATGAAAAGAAATTATGCGTTCTCAAAACAGGATTTTGCGCATTCGACGTCTTAAGCAAAATGCATCGCACATAAAGACCGTTAGAACCCATGAAAAGAGATTCACCCAAAATTATAGAACCTCCATGTTAATATTTAACTGCTGAATTCCTTCATAAGGTGTTACACTCCACCTGATTAGAAAAGAATACAACAGCGTCATCATTTGCATACGCGATTTGTACGTCATAACCAGTGTCGCCATCGTTAATAGGGATCAGTTAATAGGTTGCCATACAATACGCAGCACAGCAAAATAGAAGGATATATTATGCAGACAAAACATAACATAAATAACGAAACCATGCTGTATAAACAGTAAATACGAAATGCGCTAACAAAAACACGCACTCTGACCTACTCCAAACGAAACGTGAACGTTGAATTAGACGAATGCGAGCACGCCACTGAATGGTATCGTTACCTGGCAACGGTTGGTGTCGTGTGCGAGAAATGGTTTGTGCGCATGACGTCATTGATGATGCCCTGTATTCTTCTCGATTCAGATAAAGTGTACTTGCCTTTAATAGTACATGCCTTTTGAAACAAACATAAAAGTAATTAATTAATTAATTCTGACAATTTTAAATAGATACCTAGTAAAATTTTATTCGAGCTCTTTTCAGAGATGTATCCCATTATCAATAAAAATGAGAATGAACTTAGTGCGGATTTGGTGTGCAATAGAGTTGCTATTAAAATTAGGAAGGATATGTGAGAACGAAATATTTGAATAAAATGTAGCGCGTATACTTTTTGTACGTTTTCTTTAGCTGGTTAGCATCAGAGGTTATAGTTATAACGTACCCTTGTTTACAGGTTTATTTACGGTTTGACGATTTTGTGTTTTAAATTTTATGAGCTTTCGGCAAAATTTTAAATATTACTCCCTGTGTCTAAAACAGTAAGCCACAAAGCGTTGATGTCTTCAAAAGCTATTTCTGTATTTGTTCCAGAATTTGAACTAAAACATTCGTGAGACTCCACTCATAACTTCGCGATGCTACGCCTTTTACTTTAGTTACAAACCTTGACTATATCCATAAATGGTTTACATGGTTTAGAAATATAAAATTAAGAACCCAATGTATAATTATAAAGTGGACGCAGATTTTATAAGTCATTACTCTAAAATTTCACGAACTTGAACACAAGTGATTTGCTTTTTCGCAGTTACCTAAATTATTCAATTTAATTATAAATTTAGAATATTTGTGTTTTGTTGTATTCAATAAAATCACAAATATGAGTTCAGTTCGACCAATAATTTTAAACTACCTACTCTGAAAACACTGCAATATTGGGTAATGTAGACGTCAGTGTTTCCAAGATAACTAAATTATAATTATTTTATTACATTTTTCACATATAATTATCTTGTTTTACTTATTTAGGTATTAAAAGCCTTAGATATATTTATCTATTTTCTTAATAATTGCTCAATTAAGAAAACCAGTTAAAATTGTAGTTTGCGACTACTAATATTATTATTGGCTTTGGCTATATTTCCCTCGAGCACCACCCACGTCTATCTATTTATAAAACAGATATAGGTTGATTGAATAATAACACTATACCTTAGAATATATGCACGTAAACATGCTCGATCTGCTCCAGGTAGCACCCCAACCACCTTTAAATTACTTTGCTACACTACTCGCACTCTTCGGTACCTACATAAAAAGCATATTCGTTCTCACACTGGTGAAGCCAAACAAAGTCACAGGCTAAAAACGATGTAAACACGACCATAAGCGTTATTTTCATACCGGCGTAAACCTTACGCGAGCTACAGAATTGAGAATGAGCCAGTTTTTACTGATTCCGATATACAACACGAACTGTTCGTTATAAATCTTTTGTAGGCTTCCTACCTAATGGTTAAATTCATAGCTTAAGTAGCTTTATTTCGTACTCGTATAATAATTATTACATTAAAAACGTGACTCAAATTAAATTAAAACATTAAATTAATGTTAGGTAGTAATTGTATCACTATGCTAAGATATTATTAATATTGTTATTATTGACTTAGTGTATTTAACACAAGTGATTAAATAAAGACAAATTAAGTTAAAAATCCGCAGTTTTAGAGCCCGTAGTCGTAAAAATATTCCTCAAACTGACGTATTTCACAAATTCATATTCAAGTTGCTTACTGTAATTATTAGAAAAGCAAGAAATGCGGCTGGTTTATGATTTTGTAAAAAAGAATTCTCGAATTTATACCAGAATATTCAAAATTACTGAAAATGTCATAAGCTTCTTAGCTACTGTGTCTGAACAGGATCTACTATCAATTATTACAAAGATAAAAAATAAAAAAACGATGGATTGTTTTGGCTTAAGTGCCTTTATCTTCAAAAATGTAAAGATCAGATCGTTAAACCGTCGACAGATGTTATCAATAGCTGTTTATCGGAAGGAAAGTTTCCTGATACCTTTAAAACACGCCATTATATCGCCTGTTTTCAAAAATAAAGGTTGTTCTAGTAGTCCTTCAAACTATAGGCCGATCGCTGTCCTACCTGTTATATCAAAATTATTCGAATGTGTCATCTTCAATCAGCTATCTAAGTACTTGTCTAAGTTTAACATTTTATCCGCTAACCAATTTGGCTTTCGTAAGGGTATCAGTACAGTAGACGCTGCCTGGAATCTACTGGACTATATACGCAGTGCTTTTAATGAGAAATTAAGTGTTCTTGGCATTTTTACAGATCTTTCCTCCGCTTTTGACTATGTTTCGCATGACATATTTCTAGATAAATTATACTTTTATGGTATTCGAGGTACAGTTTAGATATTTTTAATCATATTTAAAAAACAGGCCGCAACAGATACTTGACAGTCAAAAGCAAACAATTATTAGGTCCATGTTGAAGGACTTAATCTAAAACCTATATTATTTGCCGATTACTCTAATTTTGCATCTAAACTTCCATCAAATGAAAACTTTATAACACACGCGGACAACACGACCATGCCAGCTAAACTATGGTTTAGTGCAAACGAGTTGTTTATGAATAAAGAAAAAATGTGAACATTAAATTCAAAAGCACAGCCGTCCTGCGGATATTGATACGAGTAAATGTTTTCCCAAAACGTTAAATTTTTGGGAATTCACTTTGATGAAACTTACGTTTAGCACTCACATTGTCTATCTTTGTCGGAAATTGGCCTTTCAAGTTTTCGCCGTTAGAAAAATATTTACTTTATTGGGCAGTGATAATGCAAAACTCACTTATTTCGCCCTTTTTCATTCATGTATGTCTTACGGAATAACGATCTGGGGAAATGCAGCTGCCTGCCATTTGGATCATTTATTTTTAATGCAGAAAAGAGCTATAAGGGCCATCGTGAGAGCCTCTTCCGTTTACTTTACTAGACCGCTTTTTATTAAATTAAAAATTTTAACATTGTACGCATTTTTTGTGTTGGAAATATTGTGTGTTACAAAACAGGAACTAGATACCAGGGGAAATAAAGATTTAATAGATAAATTATTATGATCGCATAGATAAATGCAAAAATGTTGGTATCCAATATTTTAATTGTCTTCCCTCAAGTATACGCTCTTTGAATAAAATGTCATTTATAAAAGACCTGAAGGCATTTCTCATCGAAATTTCTGTACAGTAAAGAAGAGTTATTTTCTGTTGTCCAAGATTTGTCTTAATATTTACTTGTAGTATATGTGTATATGTTAAATGTTCAATTTTTTATCTTGACGTGTGTAAAACTGTAATGTTTCTAGCACTAAATAAACGTTATTCTATTCTATTATAATCTGGAGTCTACGAAAAAATTTTCAGTGTGCCAATTTTTTGTAGACTTTTTACGGATTTTTAACAATAAAAATATCTCATTTCCTATGACTGGCAGGTCGGTTAGAATTATTATTAAAATTGTAGCTTATTAAATTCCCTATAAGTTCTAAAGCTACGTTCATATTTCACTATTACTATATGTAGCAATGTAAACGTAATAACAGTATACGTATAACAAGTATAAGTAACGGGCGTTCGTAAGAAAAAACAATATTAAAAGAGCCTTTTCGGGTATAGAGATTTTACGGCATTTTCCTTGTGTCGTCGAGATGTATTTAATTTCGTTTTAAGTAAAAAGTACATGTTGTTCGTSATTTAGTCAACACCTAKCCAATGAGCCATAAAAAAAGCCCGATCCGTTGAGCCGTTCTAGGGCTATAAATATGATGGACAGACAACAATAAAGTAGAAAATATGTGTAATAGGTATAATTTGATGAACATGTCGATGTTGATAGTTTATTGCACTGGTGAAAATAAACACTGTTACCGTTACCTGTGACCAATATGGGAACCATTGATTAAGCTGAAACGAAACAAATCGCGGAATACACGAAACATGAGAGAAATAAGCATTCAAAAATAACGAAGCCCGTTTGACAATCGCCACCACTGCGATGGACGTTCACGACAAAAACAATAGGCGACTTACTTGACCCTTTTTATGAAGGCCCGTTATACAAATATTGTAGCAAAATGTAGGTAATCTTGGAAGTTATTTTATATTAGCAAAGTATGGTCACCAACATCGGAATGTTGCATATATACGTTAAAATAGAATACTGCAATCGAATTTGCACCCAGGAAAATGTCGATCCGAGCAATGGGATTGGGCATTATGAAATAACCTATTGAAACCAGTTTTGTAACTGTCGGTCTTGCTGAAATTCAGAAACCAACATAAGTAATTTAAAATATTGATGATATCAATTTTATCTACTCGAACACATAGATAATACTTAACTACCTTATCACTCTGAATACCACGGATTAGGCCTATCAGCTATTGCATTTATCCCACAAGGAATTGATGCATGTTTTCTAATACCGACCTTACCCGCGCTCTATCACTGAAACGGTTAGTTAAAATTTAAAAAAAAGTGGATAAAACAGGCATCTCGGACCTCAAAGTCATAGCATACGAGATATTCGAGGAAAAAATAGTTTATCGTAAACTTTTTGTTTGAATATTTTACAATGCCAACCCGCATGTTTATCCAGTGGCGCCTCGTTGCCTTTCAAGTAGGGTTGGCGATACCTGATGTTAATAGTAGATTGTAACGTTTTTGGGTGGTGTTACAACGTCAATGTAAAGAAATAGTTGCATATTTTTCCACAAATACACACTACAAATTAAACGACACATGCAAACATTTTAGTCATGGACACAGAATTGCTCTTACACAGTCACTTTGGAGCCTTACTTCCACTGTTAATTTATTAAAATTACTATGGTTTTAATCAAATGCAGGTTACTACATGAATTGACTTCATTTTGTTTAATGTCTTTATCATTATAATATACGGTAGCGAAATGTTCTTTTCTTCCGCAAATCTTACAGCAATAAGAACGTAACCTGAATTTAATTGTGGTGCACCTATTTTGCTATCCGATAGTTCTCGGTGTTCGACGAGTTTTTAAACGTTACATTCACCAAATCACACCTGAGTTCCTGAGCACCAATCAAAATACCTGGATAATCATCAAACAAGTATACCAAGCAATCAAGCTCACTGGTATTGTAATATAAAGTAGACTATATATACACGAAGATTTTGTTACCTCAGCTGTCTTTAAGGGTGCTGATTCTGTATAACGGGAGCCAAAGTACAAATGAATTTTAGGCAGTTAAGTGGAATTGCCTACTCTAATAATAAAAGTTCGCGATAAGAGCGTGGTTTAAAATTTTCGAATGACATGGGTTTTGAAATGAAATACTAATACAACAATGCATATCGGAAAATCACTTTTAAACAATCATTTTTTAAACTAGTTTAGAACTTTCCGTTTTTCATGTTAATTTGTTAAAATTGCAAGGTAGGAGCCGCCACTCTATTGAACACCTAAACTTAAGCGAGTTTTTTCACAGTGTCTATGACTAGACCACCTACCCTATTTCCAATCCAACTTTAATCTTAAAACAAGGCAATGATTAACTTACACGAAAATTTACGTAAAAAACACCAAGCTAAATATGAAAAATTTAATCCGGAATCTACCAAATCTTTTAAAATGTTCTAAATTATTTTATGCACAAAGGTGTGAAATTCGGCATGTGATCATCTATGGATAAAAATATGCGGTTATACTAGCTTCACCGAACTAAGAATATCGACTGTAAGTCCCTGACTGGAAGCGCAGTAAGGGTTATTGAGGTTCCCAGCAAGAGTTATTTACGTTGTTTACATTAATGCACCTTTTGCAGCGTCTATACAAATATAACTCGGTATAATCACCCCAAAAGGTACAGAAATATATTTGTTGTAAATAACCTTTGCTGTGAACCCCAGTAATACTTAATTCACTTTCTGGTGGGTAGTTATAGTCAATATTTCTTAGTTCCATGAAGCTTTAATAAGATTCAATTTTTAAGAATAAACGTCCAAGATTTTTAAGAAGGCAACTTATTGCTCCTTTTTACAGATATAACCTGCTAGTTTTAATTATTCAGAGTGACATGAAGAGTGGAGTTTTTTACATGGAGTGGATTACCTTTTTACTTATCAAATACTACTGATTTCCATAATATCTTAATTTATATAACTGCAGCATGTTCATGAAGTCAGGAACATTGACATAAAAAAATATTTCTTGGTAACGAACAAAATTTTGCATTAAATTATTTTCCAGTCAAGAAGTCATCGACAGTTTTATTTTAGTAGCAACGATGTAGTCATTTTCTTAAAAAAATTGATTGATAAAGGAACTATACATAAATCATATAATTTGAAACAGACAATAAAAGTTTTGATTTTACTGGGCTATAGAGACAGAGAGCTCAATCAGGCAGAGCATACTAAATACTGGAAGAATACACTCAACAATCTTATATGTACAGAGAAATTAGTAATATGCGGGACATTGAGAAGGATATTGACTGTAGTTTCAGAAAGAATGACGGCAGAAAAATATTGTGGGTTTATAACGCACTCCGTCGAATATTGCATGGGATTGTACCTATACTCATCCAACCGAAATAGTGAATTCTGACTTAAGTTGTAAATCTTGCCAACAATGCGGAGTGGGATTAGTTGGCAATAAAATGCAAATTACGGATTCCTCGTTTCGTCCTCCTCTTCAAAACAGATTCTACATAAATGGATTTAGGGTGTAAGGACTAGCTGGTAGAAATACAAATTTATACTTTATTACCGGTTAATGCCCCACCCCGCATTGTTGGCAAGATTTACAACTTAAATCAGAGTTCACTATTTCGGTTGGACGACTTTATGACTTTCTTATGAATTGTTATGTGGTAGCATATACTTAACTCTCTTCAGTTTAAGTTACCCTCAAGTTTATTGATTTTGTTTTCATATCCAGACGATAAAAAATAAACGTTATTTTAGCAGGTCGGTGTTCCACCCTCTTATTGTGCTCTAATGACAATTGGGTAATATTACTTTTTTGAAAATGACGTACAGTGAATCTTGAAGTGCATTTATATTGTACCCCATGTTAAAAAAACAAAAAATATTTGTAGGTAGAGAATTTCGAGTCTAAAATTTGAATCTTATAGGAGTCGTCGCCAAAACGCTTCTATCCAAGGTTATTCAACTCGTGACGTCAAGTGTCTGGTAAACATTACCGATAAGCGTGCTGTTCAGTGGTGCGTAGTATCATTCTTCTATTGGAAAAGATTTTGTGTGGTGTTTATTGAACGGATGGTTTAGATGTCGCACCAAAAAGTGATTTGTGTAGTTTTGCAAGCATCTATTGTGTATGGAAAAGAATACAAGTGTTGTTTTGTACCTGGTTGTAAGAATACACAGTCAGTACCGCTAACAAAATTTTTGGAACCGTTCCTCGAGATTATCAACGTAAGGAAAAGTGGTTTAAGGCCGCTAGGCGTGGTACGTTGAATTCGTAAGTTGTTTTTCTGTTGTGAAGATCATTTTAATGTAAGTTTTATTATTCCTTTTGAGGTTATAAGTGTTTACTCTTTACCATTCAGTTTTCATTTTGTTATGGCTGGAAGAGGATATGGAAAATTAAATGCATTTTAACTTGATACGAGTACATGTTACAATGAAGAAAGGCGTTGTGATCAAATTTGTATGCAACGTTAATTTGACAAAAAGCTCACGTATGCCGTTGCTTTTACGTTCCGTATCTCTGCCGCGTTGTACCGCTCGTCGCACTTATAACTATATATTTCATAACCATGAACATGTCTACGGTCGGGAGACTATTTGAAAACGCCCAAACGAAGCCTCCAGAAATCATAACTCATAAGTAATTCACTTTTTCTTGGTGTATTTGTTACGTATGCTATTAATTTGAATAGCAGAGGACAAGAAATAAAAGTCCATGCGAGTAAACACCACGAGCATTTATTTCTGACTGAATACCAAAAGCAGGACAATAGATATAGGCTTCAGCCGAGAACATATATACCAGTATTTTAATTTGCTTGTTACAAAATAAACTCAAACAACAAACTGATAAATTATAGACGGGCTGACGCGTGACGTGACCCCAGGTGTAAACAAGCGGCCATTTACAAGACACCTGACATCACGGCCAATATGTTCGCGTTTTGGCGGTCACTTTAAATATTCACATTTTGATACGTTTTTAGCGTTAAAAATAAAACTTACCATTCATTTTTTCGATTTTATAAGCCGTGACAGCTGTTTTGCGTATTAGACGCTACCTATTAATACGCAATTTAATAAAATATAAATACATGGCAAATACACAATTATTATTTTAAATGAAATGTTTCCTCACCATTAGATCAAAAGCAGAAGATCGGTAGAGGGTTCAGCTAGGACATATCATTTATGGGAATATTCGAAAATGTTATTGAAATTATTACGTGAACGCTAGTGTTATTGCTGAATACGGCATGTATTATCTAATATTATTAGAAATGTTAGAATGAACTTAATCGCCTGGGAGACCGCCAGTCTGTATGTTCGTCCAACCGAAATAGTGAATTCTGACTTTAGTTATAAATCTTGCCAACAATGCGGAGTGGGATTAGTTGGCATAAAATGCAAATTAAGGATTCCTCGTTTCGTCCTCCTCTTTAAAACAGATCTTGCTACATAAATGGATTTAGGGTGTAAGGTGACAGTAAACATCAGTGCACAATTTGGTCAATTACGTTGATTGTGTTCTGTTGTATCATTTTCGTTATTATTTTATTATATTTTTGTAGATTCCTTTCAGTTTTTTCAGTAATTAATAACCCCTTAGAATAGGAGCTAATTTTTTTAAATATCCTTCCTTTAAGATTGCTACACCTGATTACTGTATAATAGGAGCATAATGTAAATGTACACCAGAATCTATATTTCTATCATAATTAGATCATTTGTATTATCTTTTGGACATATTAAACAGCAATCGCGTTTAAGTTTTCGCTTGCTTGCTTACAGCGACGATGCGATTTAATGCTTGTGCTAGGTCAGAAACGGAAAATGAAATGGAATGTGGAATGAGATCAATACTGCACTAAAATTGTGCGCAGTTGCTAGGATGTGAAATTTCATGATGTAAACTTTGACGATGCTTTTCTGCACCAAATAACTCATAAGCTGCCAGAACGTTTTCAGTAACAGTAAATGACAAATTATAGCTTGAATAATAATTATTGTCCTGCATTAAAAAGCAAGCACGATATTACCAATTCAGTGTTCGCCTTGAGTACTTGTAGTTATCGTCCGGTGCAGAAAACGTGCCCTGAAAGTCAATGCTATTTGGTTATGGCATTGATTCACATTATTAAGTGGAATCGTCATTCTAATTCAATCGCGAGTTGAATGATACGCATGAGTTTGATTTTAAATGAAATTGTTCGTTTTCTTTGGCTATTTTTTATTAACGGTGATTCATCTAGGATATTGTGTTGGTATATCGAAAACGAAGGGCGTTAAACTATAGAAAATATATACAAAATTAAATCAAAAACAGACTTGTTCCCTAAAGGCCCAACCGTTCTTGAACCAACGAATGCATTACTGAATAAGAGAGAAGACTATTGATGTAGTGTGCTGTTTTAAAGTGCATACGGTGATCATGACAATATCATTTATATGAAATAAAATTATTTCTCCTAATGGAGTAGCAGTTCCTACATTTAATTAATATCATGACAATTAATACTAAGGAACTATAATAATGTATTTTGCTGCACAATTCATCTTCGCGAAATGTATAATATTTAATACCTTTTTTTCTGAGTCTTTTTCACGTTTGCTGAAATAAGAACTTAGTTTGCACATATAAATATAAAATCAAAACCATCAGTTTTCAATCTATGAGTGCAAAAGCCTATAGTAGTGTGCATTTCGCGATCAAGTTAGCTAACTATAAAATTAATACACTGTAGTATAAATTCAACACCTTCACATCGCAGTTGTAACACGATACTCAGATAACAGCATAACATCAACGTGCATTTTAGAAGCAACGTAACAGCTGGTTATTTTCTAGTCCAATCTATTTTCGTGTCTGACTTACCCAACATGCACGAAACGAACTTGCTAATTTTGGACTCGCTCCTAAAGTTAATTGCTGTTTACGTCTCTGCTTCATTTGTTTTGTGACTACCTAATATAGCTAACACGTAAAACGTTTTACCAATACTKAATTACCGGGTTTCCTGCATTAAACACTATCATAAGTAGGTATTTGTCAACTGTTATTGAGGGTACTAATTTTATGCCCACGTTTTCCTGTGATATTGCAACAAAAACAAATTTGTGGTGATGAAATTATATTATAGATAATACATCAAAAAACTTGTGTTTAACGATATGGAATAAAAAGGAAAAAACATCAATACATTATAGGTATCTAATCATTCGGCTTTTTTGTTTACATTAGGATTCATATATTCAATATTAGTGCAAGTGAACGAAGTGATTTCAAAACGATCAGATATAGGGTAGTGAAAGAATGCCTTTTAAAACTCCTTTAACCGCATTGAGAATTTTAAACATCTAAAACCCTATAGAAATTCCATTTGAGTTGAGATTCTTTACCTAAATCGTTGATTTAGTTCTACGTGCACAATTTTATAACGGGGAGTGGGTTGCTGATTACATTTCACTGCTTTCGAAATAGCAGTAATATTGCAACACGGGGATGGCTAGGAAAAACTGTATTTAAATCCGCCATGTTGAAAAAAAACATAGGAATCCTGTAACAGTGCCTAGTTACCTACTTACATACATTTAACACCTATTTCACATTTTTCCTAAACGACCTGGCTACAATTACTTTATGCACACTGCATCACTAGGGGGATATATTGCTATTGCAATTACTGTATTTATTATTTGTATTTTAATCATTGAAATAAACTGCAACAGCCATTTCAATATGTAGGTATGCATATATTGGGTAAAAATTCTGTTAAAAAGTTGTATTTGGATACTTACAATTCTCGAATATATTAAGTGCGGTCTCATCGATTTGCTCCGCTACGTTAAGATATTTTGTTATTAAGCGAACTATACTAAGGCACAATATCTTAAAACGTTTGCTTGTTCATATAAAGCAAGGCTTACATTTTACAGTAAACAAAACCTTCCCATAGCGTACAAACGCCGGCACAATAAGGCACTGCCGGGAATTATTGATTGCACAAGAAGCATGTATTTCGTTACTAGTTCAAAAGTATATCGTGCACATACCTTGAATGCTTCCCATAACCACTCTGGATATGTCCAAAAACCTTAACCTTCAAGCAAGGTTTATTTTAAGATATATGACCAATCTTCAAATCTTAAATTTGCCGGCTTCCACAAACACAACCACGCAAATTCACGGTGCCGACCACCTTCTCACTGTGTACCTCTACAGCGCAACAAGAGCACAGTGAGTTCGACAGATAAACACCGATGTCGCTCGCATGCTGTCTTTAGTTCATACCCCTGCGAAACGAAGCGGCATTATGAGAACAAAACACAACATAGTGTTTCAGTAACCTACATTTTTATTTCTAGTTTAAGAAATTAAACGCCTTCATTTCAAAGCGCATTGGTTTAACCGAAAACGGACCTACTTAGGTACATGAGAATGTAAACAAAATTCATCTCTATCTCAATAGCCCTACTTAAATTTTAATGACCAGGTAGTGTGATAAGTAATGCTTTTAGMGAGTTTTTTTAATTATAGTTCGAGTACGCATAGACTTGCGGGACGAACTACGAAGTATAACATATTTATTATTATTATTATTGTTGCGTGGTCTGAAACTTCAGCTTATTGTGCCCCAGTACTTTCTAAGGGGTATATTACTCCATTAGTCCTGTACGCGCAATAAAATTTAGGTTACAGACCACGGCTGCTTGTGCAATCTCCTCGAGTTCAGCAAATGGTACCCCAAACAAACGTTTGTTGCAGGAAATTATTGTAAGAACGCAAGCTTTCGCGGCCAGTGTTAGATTGAAATCTTAGTTTTGTTGGGTTAGACCGCGTCTGATTTTAGAATAAGGTCGACGTTTCGCCCGTACTTGTAAGGGGCATCATCAGGACAACAATAAGGAGTATGGAATATGGTACAAAGCTAACGCGAGAAATACGTCTCAGCTGACCCAAATCCTAAGGATTGGAATGGAATGAATATCTCGAACATAATAGTACGTCGTACAACTCTAGCCCCTAAGGTATACCTCGACCGTCATAATAGAGTGGGGAAAATAATACATCAGAAAGTCCGAAATATATGGGATTGGCTAAGATGGTACCATATTACAAATATCAACTTCCCCCTGTACGTGTCACTGAAGATATTCGACTTTTCTGGAACAAAAAGATCGCTACTAATTGGCCAATTCCAAATAATATTCCAGATATGATACATTCTAGACAAAGAAATGTGCGTTTGTGGCAGATTTGCCTAAAAACTTTATAAAATATAATGAAAAAATTAACCAACACCTTTACTACATGAAATTATTCAGATGTGGAATTTAGAAGAAGCTAAGATAATCCTCATAATACTGAGTGCTACTGGTTATTTACTACTACTTTGGTATTTACCAAAGAATCTGAAAAGCAGTCCGATAGCCGGGCTTGGACTGGGATGTATAGGATCCGCCACCTAAAACTCCCCAGGTTCGTTAGTTCTGCTTAATTGGACTTAATTTTTAATGCAGAGCTAAACAGTGGGCAACAGCGAGTGGTAGCGATTACCTAATGCAATATGTGGAAAATCTTCGTAGAGCGTATAGTGTGCAATTAAAATTTTGAAGAGAATATCTTTCTTAAAGATTTACGCAACCGATTACAATCTCATGTAGTAGGTACTATTCTTGCTTCTTCAACTACTTACGCCACTTGACATAAACACACTAAGTACTTCCTTGAACATTATCCATAAGTTTCGAAGGTGATCAAAAATGGAAGGTGTTTGCTGGTATGTAATTACGAGTAAATGTTGATATTTTAACAGTGCATATGAATAACACAACAGATGCGCAAATTAAACTTCAGTGACAGAAATGTAAAGCAACCCTTATTGCAATATTGTAAATGCAGCTTTGTATCCTGACAAAATGATGGTCATTTAAGACAATAAAGTCTATTGCATTGACAGCGAGCGATATTTGTTTCTTTTGTGCCAGGATGGTGATATCGTCCGCATATTTTTATGTGTAAACACTTTCCTGGATTAATTCTTTTAAGAGATCATCAATTACAAGACTCCATGGCGACAAGACACCTCCCTGCGGATAGCCTTTGCTGACTACGATTTCTCTGGTTGTATGTAGGTAAAGAAGTCTTCAAACTCTGTTTCTAAGCATGGAGTCCATCCATGTTATCAAACAAGGGACTCCATGCCTTTCCACAGTTCTCTTAATTAAATCAAAAGAGATGCTATCAGAACATTCCTAATGTCAAGGTAGGTTCCAAGTACAATTTCTTGTTGCTGGTAAACCTTTCCAGTCTTACGAATTAGCTCATAATTTTCCTGGTTGGTCGACAAACTGGTTTCGATGCAAAGCATAGTCCCTGACATGTGAAGTGTGTGATGATGGTGCAGGTTCTGAGTAGCGCGTGCAACGGTGGTGCAGCCTCACTCGGAGTAGAAAGACTTTGATAGTGTCGGTGGTGGCTTGAACTCCCCTTCCTGCTACACCTGCATCTCTTCAGCCGCATCCTTTTTCTTACCCCAGGCCTTAAATAAGACCCTAGGTCAGATTGAGATACGGCCTCATATCCAACTCCTGGATTTTTTCCAAGACAGTTCGTCCATAGGGACTACCAGTTTCTGTTCTCTCGGGTCTTCTTCTCGTCCAGCACACTTCAGGTTTCTGTACGAAGCCCTAGACTTTACTTACTGGCTCCTCTGGGGGTAGCAGTTGTCATATTAAGGCTCTAACCGGTTTAGGAACTCGCTCACACCGGGTACCACCGATGAGTAAGGTTTGGGTGTTCTGGTTGTTGCTGTTACGGATATCCCTTAGGTCTCGGTTCTTACTCCAGCGACAGAAAGGATAAGGAAAGAAATAAAGTAGTACACGAAACGCACATACACAGTGTATATTCACATATTTTGTGTATGATGCAGCCAGGAGTAAGTGCATTCGCAAAGCAGATATATAAAGCCCGTTATAGCTGAGTGAAGAAAAGAGAAGTGGAGTTCCACAAAGAGGTTATTAAACCCTTATTCGTTACATTCAAATTGTATACATCCGTAGTAAAGATTACCTTTTCAAATCGATAAGGGGGTGAAAATTAAACATTGAAGTGTGACGTCTACATTTCATGCTCAACCACTGCATTCCATCTTGCACAACTCCCTGTACTCTTATCAGAACCATTACACGGCAGTCTGTGACCAGCATGATCCTTTTCCTCTTTTGTTGGTTGTAGCAGCAAAATTGCTAAGCTGTCTATAATAATTTCATTGATTAGAATTTCCCGATCGCTTAAAACGCGAAAAAGCGGGGTTCCCTAAGGTTCACCAATAGTTTTACATATATTCTGGATAAATCACCGTGCTCCACGATCCTTTAAAGAAGCACGATAATCAAATATATATAGAATGAACTCGTGGAGACATTGAACTTTATCATCCAAAGTCAATAACAGAGTGTTCATTACGTCGATGTCAAATCTTTCATTATTGATACTGAGGTAGCTTTACTTTAATAGCTTAAGGTATATAACGGTGGCTTTATGAACTACAACGTTTGTTGGTGGGATATGTTAGTACAGAGGCGCACATTGCCGATTGTCTAATGGACAGCGAACTGGTTTTCCTGAAAAAACGCAGCGAAATAAAATTACTTTGAATGAGTAATTGTGTCATTCATTGGCATTAAATCCGTTMGTAGAAAGACCTTATCGTACAACKATAAAATCGTAGCCCCATTAACCACGGTAACTTGCACATTTTTTTCCACAGTGMGACTGTCAACGTTGTTATGCCGAAGCAGGTTCATGGAGACGATCTTGGGGGCTTTGTCTGATTGTATCCGCAACAACGACTGATTTTAGTTTTCCTACTGCTGTTGATTTCTGGGGGCGGCTGGAAACGACACTCTGCAGTGCCTATTAAAGTATATGGGTTTGCGGTAACAGGTTTGACGACCGCTGAACTTTATGGTGTCTGTAATTAACTCCTTTATATTGCTTATAAACTATTTCATCCGATCACTTTCCCTAATAAATGCTTCACGTACCATACAGTGGCTCCAATTGGTAGATAAGGGAGCTGCCTCGATTTCCAAAGCTTTCCCAGGGTTTCCATGGTTGTAGAGAAGGACGTCAGCACCAACGTATTCCTTACAGTATCTCGTCTTACATCAACAAAAAAACTTCGGGTTGCCATTACCCCCAAAAATTCAGACGGAGCTATTGGATATGCCAAGTGCGTTAGTCGCACACAGCCTCGCCGACTTTCTGCATGCGAGTCCTTAGCTATGCACGAAACAGGTGTTATAGGTGCTTTTCTCTGAAATGTAGTTTAACTGGAGGCAGTCGTCGTCCGCAGGTAATGTGCGAAGCAGGCCCGCCCAATGCTTGTCCACACAGAGCAGTCACCAAAGCCGTACCTTTCTCGTGATCGTTCCAGTTGTTTGCCTTACTAGCCTCCTCAAACTATCTAGTAAGTCTCAAACGACGCCTGACCATAGTACGGCGGTGGCTTAACCTTGCTACTTCCAGGTTTCGCCGAAAACGTAGATCTGTGGGTCTAATTTCCATAACCATTTATAAGTCCTTTATACCTATTTTGATTTCTCGGCCTTTTTTCCTTTCCTGCATGAGTTGCATCAACTGTTGTAACTGCTCCTAATTCACCTGACTTTACATCCTCCTAGTTGAACCACCGTCTTATGGAACAACACAGCACTCCAGAAATTCACAATCCCACTTGTGGCACCAGTTGTTGCATGTATGCTCGAATGTTCCACAGTTATGTATCTCCTTCTCTATCATTGAACTTTTCCCCCCGAACATTTGAAGACAACAAACTTACTGGCATCCGCTTGAATGTCATGGTCCGTCTACTTACGTAATCCGGAGGCGCTACTACAGTAGGTACTCTGCTGCTAGTACAGGTCTAAAGGGTTCTTCGTCCACTACAAAAATTGAATGAAATCATTCAAAAATTCAGGCGAGTGTAGCTGAAAACAAAAAATAAAAATAAGAGGGTCGTTACCACTAGCAATGGGTCAAGCAGGTGATGTAAAGATCCCACAAAATTTGTTCGACTTATAGAAACGGTACTGAGAGAACTGGGTTGGTAAATTTGTTTGGAACGTATTAAAGGCAAGAATTTAGGATGTGAAATGCTGGAAGAGCCTCTTAAACGCACAAGTTCTTAAGAAATTAGCTAAAAAGTCGGTCTGCAGTGTTGTAACTTATTTCATCCTGATGTCCAGTACCCCACTAGATATAACATTACCACATGGAAGCGACTTCGAAGCTCTGCATTAACGGTGCAGGTTTTTGGGCTTTGGTTCTTATTAAAGATTTATCCGGAATTTCAGAAATATCAATGGGCTATTGTATAGGCTAACAGCAGATGGAATCCTTTTACAGTGGATGAAATCTTGTAGACAACTTTTTGAAATCTTAAAGGAGAAAATGCGCCATAACCCCTGTTTAGCCTGACAAAGTCAATAAACCATTGCGAATAGAAACAATAAAGAAATTGGAGGTGTTCTGTCGGAATGAGAGGCAGTGGTCGCTTATTGCAGAAAGGTACCAGAAGGAAACTACAGCGACGTACATGTTAACTAATTGTAGTGATCTTACGGTATTTTCTAATATATCTGCACTGAAGAAACGGGTCACGTTTCACTCGAATAGCTGTTTGAAAATTATGAAGGCTAACTGTCAAGATGGCTACAGCAATTAAATCTATTTGACTTCACCATTTAACATGGATCTAAGAAACAATAGCAACGCCGACATAAGAGACATAAGAGCGTGTGCTAAGAATTGTTTTAAATACTGGCTACATATKAAACAAAAGGCATTTGAGTATCCATTTGGAGGAAGATTCAAAGAAACGAAACTTGTTGGACCTATAATACACTGGAAAGAAGCAGAAGATCGTCCACGTGGGCCGACAGTAGTGATCTCAGTTCAATGTAACTCTCAAGTTAATAACACCTGGTGTTCTTAAGATTTATTAAATACAAAAAAAAATCGAGTGACCTATATTTCGTGAGAAATCGTGGTGGAGACTGAAGGCGAACACTTTGGAGCAACGCGGTCATTATCCAAAGAGTTTGTGCTGAGTAAGCAGCATAATGAATGCGAAGAGGTCGAGGAGCATGCAGTGATGTAGCGTCGTTGTTCCCTCGATCGAAAATGAATCGAAGTTGCTACTTACGCTATACTGAATAACAAAGTCCACGCTCATGACTAATTGGATTAATTGCTTTATAGTTCCACTACAGCTACACTCTGATCGAGACCGAAACTTTGAAGTGTATTGAGATATTCAGGTTTGCCAAATTTTCGAGATCAGGAAAACCTGAACGACGCCGTCAGAGGCAACGTCAAAAATACGGTTGTCAACGAAAACTAGACAGCCTGACATCCTTATTCTTCCAACGTATTTGTTGTTATACAGCAGTGGCGTTAACGAATGTACCCTATAGACATTGGACAGTAGTGTTTCAGGTGAAGAGTTCAGAGTAACGGCGGATCTAATGATTAAGCTACCAACTAAACACGAATTACCAAGAGAAGCCTGCTTGCCCACAGCCCGGCAACCTTATATTGTATCTAATAGGTTCAACATGTGTCTATGTTACGCCGTCTGTAGGTACTAAATACAGACGGACCATTTCGCCTTTCCTAAAGCTCATCAGTGTAATTTGGATCAAATACAGACAGCATGGCATAGAGTTGGATTTGCCTATAATCTGAAGCTATGGTGGGATGAACTCGAAAATTTATACGGAAGTGCCGTCTATCAGTAAAAATGTGTTATTCTACCCTTATTGCATTAACGCTTATTTAATTATGGAATTCACTGGGATTCTTAGCGCAGCGCAATATGCACAATGATTACGTCTCAAAATATAGATACATAGATAAAACTTGATCGCAGATCGGTGTTTTACAATTTTCTGAACATGTTAAAAACGTGAGCTACGTTGTGAAAATGAACTAATAATGTGTTTTGTTGTTTGTGTTTTATAGTGCATATCAGAAACAAAATAATGACCACACTGCAAAATATCTGACATAATGATCGCCTCTGGCGTCATCTCTTATCTCTTTGGTAGTATTTGTTTGTAATCTAAAATTTGCTAAAATACCAAATTCAGCCATTTGCAGTAAAGTAATAATATTGCAGTGTTCGGCGTAATGACAAAAACTTGCAAATAGGTAGTGTTTTGCACTTTGTAAACTACCAAGCTAGCTCGGGTTCAGGCAGGCAAAACAACATTAATTTCAAGTTTCTTTATTGTGACGCCAGCAGCACTACAGGTACCTTGCAACTAATTAAAGGCGAGGCAAAGGTTCCTGTCTTCGTTCGCAGCCTCGAACGTTTTGGGTCCCAGGCGTTGACAAGGCTCAACGTCCGCGCTTCAGGTTCCTGTCTCGTTCGCAACCTCGAACGTTCTGGTTTCCAGGCGTTGACCACGTTCAACTCCGCGGCTCCTGCTCAAGCACGTCACCAAGAAAACAGCTTCTTTTCAAGCAAGGGTTTCCTTTTGTACTTGACAGCCCTTGCTGTCCTCCTGACAAACCTTTCCTTTTCTCCGCCTCCCTTTTTTTTAATTTTCCACTCGCGACATGTTTTGCATCAATATTACTTATAACGGCTCGTTACATTTACCCCCCTTGATTTTTAGAGAAAGTATTGTTTCTTTAACATCTAATAGAAATTGCTAACATAACAAGACTTTGAATAAAAATCAACCTTAACAATAATAGACAAAATACAAACTATTATACCATGCAAGGGAATTTAACAAGGCAGGTCCTCCAAAGGCGGAGTAAAAATCTTTAAATTGTGCAAATTATAACGACCAATAACTTGACCCTGATCATTACCTAATTCGTATGCATTTGGTCCTACTACTCCTCGAATAACGAAAGGGCCCTCGTACAACAAGAAGAACTTTTTAATCGTCGCATCCTTTGCGGATGATAGCGGATGCGATCTGACCCAAACTTTATCACCAACCTTCAGATTCACTATTTTTGAGTTTTTTTCATGGCGTAATTTGCGTTTCTCAGCTTTTGTTACTAGGCGCTCGTAAGCAAGCGTCAAGATTTGCCTATGACACAATTTTTGTTTATTATCAATCTGAAATAGCTTGGCTACGCTGTTTTCTGACTTGCATCCAAAATGTACTTCCATAGGAGTAAAACCTGTTCCATCGTGTATAGCGTTGTTTAGCCATTCTTCCGCAAGTTTAATGTGTGCTTCCCATTTCGTATGTTTATCGTGACATAAGTACCTGAATATTCGTATAATTTCTCTGTTAATTCTCTCTGTTGGGTTACCCTGTGGGTAATAGTAAGTGGTATGACGCACCTTTGCTCCTTCACTTCCTAGCAAAACCTTCCATTTATTGAGAAATTGCGAACCATTATCCGTTAATATAAATTTGGGCTTACCTATTCGATGGAAGTAATCATTCTGTAATTTAGAAAACATCATTCTCGAAGTCGCCCTTTTTAACGGATAAGCTGATACCAATTTTGAAAAAGCGTCGATAACAACGAAAAGCTGCGTTGTTCCGCCTCGTGACCGTGGTAGAGGGCCAATCAGATCTGCACAAGCTAATTCATTAGGACCCTTAGGAATTATGTTATTCATTTCACCCCTTAAATAGGAAGTTGTTTTGGTGCGTTGGCATATTTCACAACCGGCTACATATAGTCGGATACTTTTCCTCATTTTTTACCAGAAAAAGAATCGACTTAAACTCAAATACACCTTCGTAGCACCAAAATGACCACATCCTTCATGCTCTGCTTTCACTACTTCGATTACGCTCTTTCGTGGTATAACTAACTTTAAATTGCCTATTCCTTCACTTCTTTTATACAACACTCCGTCCTTTATTAGGAACCAATTGGATATTCTGTTTGGGCATTCCCTTTCAGTCAGCTTTCCCATAATTTCAAGGCAAAATTTATCCTCTTTCTGTTCGGCTGTTAAATTCTTCACATGTTGTCGCAACTTCACATAAGTATTTGCTTTGAGCGCGTTTATCTGGACAACTTCAGTGGTGCTCGGTTCTATCTTTTCTCCAGGTGTTACAAGCGGATAAAGTGATAAACAATCGGCTATGATATTGTCGCGACCTCTGCGGTAGACGATTTCAAAATCGTACTCCTGAATTAATAATGTCCATCTAGCTAAACGACAGTTTAGAAGCTTGCATTTCAATAAGAAAGATAAAGCCTGATGATCGGTTATAATAGTTAACCGCTGGCCTAATACTAACGTTCGCCATTGCTTGAGGCTGTATACAACTGCCAGTGCTTCTTTTTCGGTAACAGTGTATCTCAGCTCTGCACCTCTCAAACTTCTGCTCGCATACGCAATTATTCCTTTGTCGCCAGTTTCTTTATCAATTTGGTATAGACAAGCTCCGATGGCATACCCGGAACTGTCCGTTTCTATAAAAACCGCTCGTTGAAATCGGGGTGGCGCAAGAAAGTTACCTGTAGGAAAGCTCTCTTCACGTTTTCAAACGCTGTTTCTTCTGCCTCTGTCCATTTCCAGATAGTTCTCTTTTTCAATAACTTGATTAAAGGAGTAACCAGTCGTGAATATTGCTTGACAAATCTCCTATCATAATTACAAATTCTCAAAAACGAGCGTAAATGTTTCACATTACGGGGTTTCGGGAAATCGGAAATAGCTTTTACCCTTTCTTCGTCAACAAAAATACCAATAGGAGTAAGGGTGTGGCCAAGAAAATTTACCGATCGTCTCCCAAAGGCGCATTTCTTTAGTTTTACCGTCATGTTGGCTTGCTTTAATCTCAAAAAAATCTTGTTTAAATGCTCAAGATGTTCTTCGGCAGTTTTTGAAAATATGAGTATATCGTCAACATATATCACTGCAAAAGAAGATATTTGTGACCCTAAAACAAACTTCAATGCCCTTATAAAACTCGCCACACTGGTAGACAACCCGAAAGGAAGCACCTTGAACTGGTAAGTATATCCTTCGAATTGGAAACCAGTATACTTGCGACTATGTTTACAAATTGGCACTTGCCAATACGATGCCGTTAGATCAATAGTACTCAAGAAACTTACTTCAGACATCTCTAATAATAATTCAGAAGGGTTTGGCGGTATAACATGATCCTTAACCATGCGTGCGTTCAAATGCCTGGCATCCAAACATACTCTCACCCTTCCGTCTTTCTTCTTCACTACTACCAAGGGATTTATATATTCAGTAGCAGCATTCTCTATAACCCCCCATTCTATCATCTCTTGTATTTGCTTACTTACTTCTTTTCTATATACATGAGGAATCGGGTATGACCGCATACAAAACGGGGTCCGATCCTTTAACTCTATTGTATGTTCATAATTAGCAATCAACCCTGGCTGATCGGAAAATATGTCTTTGTTACGGTCTAATAGGGATAGCAAGTCTGCTCGTTCTAATTCATCCAACGTAATCGCTGTATCAGCTGCTTTTTGTCTTTCTTCTTCAGAATAGATTAAATTTACGCTTCTTGGCAATATTGCTTCATCAGTTCCCGATTCTATAACATGTACGATGGTCACTTGCTCCTCAAGCATTCCACTGCAAAGTGTATTTGTAGTAAATTCTTTGCTATCTACTACGAATGTCAGAATGGAATTCTTAAAATCTATTTTAACGTTGTATGCAGACAACCAATCGCAACCGAAGATCATTGGCCGAGTTAATGTCGGAACTATAATAAAGGGTGCTTCCATTACCATATGTTCAAGCATTACGGTAAGTAACACCTGAGCCTTAACCCTCTTTGCTTTTCCAGCAACTGCACCACAGACTGACAGGTTGCTGACAGGAAAAACTGGTAAGTTACCGTTTTGCTGTTCTATCTCTGCAAAAAATTTCTTGTAGATGCAGTTATACCTGCTACCTGAGTCAACAAGGGTCTCAACAGCTAAATTCGTAACCGTCACCATTATTATCGGTAAATATACTCGAGGTTCCTCCAATTCCTCAATTTCAGCCTCTGATAATAAATCGCTCCGAACCGCATTATTGAACAACGGATCTGCAATTTTGACGTCCTTTTCGTCGTCTTTTCTGCGCACTATTGCATCGTTATACTTAATTTTACCTCGCATTTCAATTAGGTGGAGCGTTTCGTATTGATTCCACTCTTTATTTCGATTTTCGATACTTATATTCATCTGGCTATTTATATTTTCAGCGCAATCCTCCTCATTACTCGTTTGCTGATTTTTGTTACGACCTATATCATTTTCTATTTCAACTACATGAATTGTTTCGCCATTATCATGTCTGACTATTATTTTCCCGAATGTTTTTTCGATCATCTTCGTTTCTACTTCTGAATTGCGCGCGAGCACTATTTCCCAGATTTCTAGCCTGAGGCGTACGCCAATTTCTATTACCCTGAAAAGAGTTCTGATTGTGATCCCATTGATGTCTATCTCTATATGTCCTGTCAATCCGCCTTAAAAAAATTTCAACTTCTTCAATGTCGAAACAACCGTTATTTAGGATTCCCCGTCTTACCTCAGGTTCAAAATGCTCAACGAGTAACTCCACCAGCTCCTGATCTGGCAATCTATTAGATAAATATGTCGCCTCTTTAACCATTTTCATGAAATAATCAGCCCTATTTTCACGATTATCATATTTTCCCTATTTAATTTGATAAAATGTCTTTCTTCGTCCGGACCCCAATATCTACGTAAAAATGCCTCTTCAAACTTTTTATAGCAATCGAAACTATCTTCTTTCGAGACAGCCCAGCTATTTGCAGTGCCTCTCATTAACCCAAGTTACGGGTACGCCCGCATCTACAAACATCTTATTTAATTTTCTCAAGAACTCTACAGGGTGAATCGAACCGTTGGGTATAAAGTATAAATTCAACCCCCCTAAATCTTTAAACAAACTTATGTAATTCATATTAAAACGTTCTTCATTTGACATATTATTACTAACGATGTTATTTCCATCACCATCCCTTTTTTTATTAACATTACTAACATTGGTACATTCAACAACTTTGTTAAATAATGTTTCCATGCCTTGCTGCATCACTTGCATGTTCTTAGTTAATTGGTTTATGGCTATCTCTAAAGTATCTAAACGCATGGTTTCCTCCGATTCTACAATTTTGCTTTCCTCGTTTCTACCAGCCATTTCTATTTGAACACAACAGCTACTTTCTCTTTACAAAATAACAAGCAAATAGCAACTACTTGAAGCAAATTAGATTGTTATATCCCCAGTGACATTTGATACAGTCTGACAATATGGATTATTCACAATTTAAATCAATGCTATAGCCATTGGGCTTCTACAATGTTCACCATTCTTCTGGTTAAAGTGTTTCAAACACCTGCCCGCCCGTTGGGACGCCAAATGTAAACTACCAAGCTAGCTCGGGTTCAGGCAGGCAAAACAACATTAATTTCAAGTTTCTTTATTGTGACGCCAGCAGCACTACAGGTACCTTGCAACTAATTAAAGGCGAGGCAAAGGTTCCTGTCTTCGTTCGCAGCCTCGAACGTTCTGGGTCCCAGGCGTTGACAAGGCTCAACGTCCGCGCTTCAGGTTCCTGTCTCGTTCGCAACCTCGAACGTTCTGGTTTCCAGGCGTTGACCACGTTCAACTCCGCGCCTCCTGCTCAAGCACGTCACCAAGAAAACAGCTTCTTTTCAAGCAAGGGTTTCCTTTTGTACTTGACAGCCCTTGCTGTCCTCCTGACAAACCTTTCCTTTTCTCCGCCTCCCTTTTTTTTAATTTTCCACTCGTGACATGTTTTGCATCAATATTACTTATAACGGCTCGTTACAACTTGAATGTGCCAAGACGACCAAACATTTTTAAAGCTGCCAGAAGGGAAATAACTCATTACAAAACAGTCGATTTTCTAGTGAGAGGATCATTTTGATGTAAGTACCTTCTGAAGGTTAGGTTACATATTGTAAAGGGAAGTTTTAATTTACTAATTCAAGAAAAGACCCTGTAACCTTGAAAATGTTTATTCCGACCATGCTGCAAATACATATCGTAAAATAGCTATTACTCAACTTGCAGATGAGCACTTCTATCCCTTAGTGGTTTACTGTTATGAAACGCTTATAACTACATACACCAAGGAATTGCTCCTACCAAAGAAACTCCTACTCCGACAAAAAAAGAGGCTTCAAATGTTAATGGCAATAGTGGATCCTACTGCAACCAGCGGAACGGTCAATCCGACCAAATTACAAAGGCATAATAGTAACAATACTGGTCATAATCAGCTTCCTAGTAGCACAAGAACACTCCAACCCCTAGTATAAGGGCGGCTTACTATTATACATACGTAAGAAAATTGTCCCAACGATCGAAACTTTCATGTGTACCTAGCTGGAATGCACATGGTTGATCACACTTACTACTGGCCACGCTAGTTTTCCACTTGCACAAGAACAGCCTAATCCCTAGTATATTGTAACCTACCTTTATGATTACGTATGAACTCACAAACTACGCCAAGATTAAAACGTTAATGCGCGCTAAATTCTTCGATGTGGCAAAAAGTAAATCATGTCCTGCTTACTCGAACGTACAAGGTGTCCCATTTTCGTTGTAAGTGTAGGGTATCTTGGTAGCTTAATAGCATTAATATGCTAAAGGGTTGCGGTTTGGACATTACTGTATTACTTTTTTGTTGTGAGTTGAGCTGCACTATCGCCATTTTTGTATTGTCTTTTGTTTTAAAGCATTAGCCAACTTTTGAAAACTGTAACATTTCTTCTGCTCTCAATATCTCGCTTGGGTATGTAGATACAAGAAAAACTATACATTTTTTTATATACATTTTCATTCTTAATGCAGTGGCCTACTTAGATTTTTTTATTGAGTCACATTTTTGAGATATAACACAAACTTGCATTTTTTTATGGAAACCATGGTTAGCTATGGTCAAAAGACCTAAGTATTTTTATTTAAAAAATGTATACACTTAGATTTTTTTTTACTAATTTTGGAATTATTCTAATTTTACGTTTACATCCAGGAGGCTACGAAAGAAGAAAACACGCAATATAATTTATATCATTAAGTAAAAATTTTTATCCGTTAAGTAAAAATAATGTATGCATATTTGAATACATACATAAGACTCCTAAGGGCGCTCATGCAATATTTTTATCGGTAATTTAGGAGGCCATGTAACTAATGAAAATTATTTTTTATTTGGATATATAAGTATCTATGTATTGTTTGGCGTCTATTATTTAGATCCATTTTGTCGAAAAACGTAAAAACTCATTAAATTATTACAAAAATTACTAGAATTAGTAAAAGTATACCTAACAATGTATACATTTTCTTAGTCAGAAAAAAACAGGTCTTTCAACCACAACAAAGCCAACTATTGTTTCCATTTAAAAAAAATAATGTTTGCGTTTTATCTCCCAAATGTATGTACGCCACTGGATTCAGAATAAAAATATCTAGTTTTTTTTGTAACTACACAGCCAATCGAGATATTGAGAACTAAAGAAATGTTACATTTTCAAAAGTTGGCTATAGCTTTAAAACAAAAGACGATACAAAAATGGCGATGGTACAGCTCAACTCACAACAAAAAAGTAATACAGTAATGTCAAAACCGCAACGCTCTAGCATTAATAGTTACCGAGATACCCTACAATTACAACGAAATTAAGACACCCTGCACATACATCGATAAGAAACACAATACCGACGCTAAAGAGATCAAAAACAAACTATTCTTACTAAAGAAATTTAAAAAAAACTATGGAAAAACAACCAAACTGAAGGTATACGCAGTTACGAATGTTGTGCTGTGTATTCAGTTCACTAAAATGGTTTGGATTTTCAGACTTTTTTTGACCAATTCTTAGGGTTGAATAAGTTTTTCTGTTAATGACACGTTATTTGAGTAATTCATGAGAAAATTAAGCTAATAGTATTGCTTACGGAGATTGCTGTGATTAGTGGAAAACACCGAATTATATATAAGCGTACCGCAGTTCCGTTTTACCAAGGATGATGTAACAAAATTATGAAGCTGTTTACTATATATTATATTTCATTATAAGGTTCCATAATTAAAGAATGAATTAATTTTTCTGTTTTTTAGCCAACACTTGTTGTAGAAACTTGTCGAAACTCGAAACGATTTACCAATTAAAGGTACTGTTCGTGTTCGAGTATTTCTGATTTTGGTTGATTAAAGTATCGATGTATAGCTGAAGGATAGTGATTTACTGACGACCTAATGCGGGTTTGACTGGTAGGTATTCTTCAAACTTTCAGCGCTGCATAAGCTGTTTTGTAATAGTGTGTTCTTTTGATTTATATTTTATTATTTTTTATATCTCTTCCTTTAATAATATTGATCCTATTTGTGAACTTTACGCTGTGATCCTTTTTTCATTGTCTTTGTAGTCTTTGTTTACACTATTGCAATATGCAATATAATTTTGGGTAGGAAACGAAAGGCAGAACTAGTTTTGTGATTTTGGTTTGAAAGCTTTCGTGGTTGTTATCGATAACATGTTGTTTTCCGACATGAGTATCAAAACGTCAAGGTCAAATAAGCAACGTGGTAAGAAACCCGGAAAACAACGCGTCATAGTTTTGTGATTTTAATGCTGATTATTATTTTGTTTAATTTTATCTTCCTAATAATTTAAGAATTTGTTCAGGCGTCGATTATGCAAACTTATTTTGTTTTGTAAATATTGCTTTGTTTTCTTTTTGTGGTTTTGAGTAAGTAAGTAAGACAAACGTTCTTGTTTTTTTATCTTGGAATCAGAACATTTTGCTCGTCCTTTTTTTGTGCAGAAGTGCCATTTGTCATACATATCTAATAATAACCGATTACTGCACCAGCGCACTCAAGATTTTTTTTTTTTCACTTGGGTACAATTTCACTGTTGGACGTTGGCCGTTGTATCATTATCCTGATCCGAGCTAAGGAGAGAGTAACGCAGGTCCAGTGAAGGAGGAGATGTATGAAGACAAATACAACTTGGCACAATCCACTATCTCATGCCCAACCGTGTATTACGCAGTAGCCTTACATAAGGCTCAAAATTATGTAATTCGGTAAGGGGGTTGTAACCTCTACTAACCCATTTTGAAAGGATCGATTTTGTGAGGCCCTTCGGCACAAGCGCAAAACCGTACTACTTTGTTGAAACGTAATATACATCCACTTGAGCAACGCTGGAGTAATGCGTTGCATCCATCGCACGCTACAATTCTTATATGTACGTATTCATAAATAACAACAATATAACCGCAGCATAGTATAACATAAATTGAAAATGTGGTAATGAACTGCACTGAAACTCCCCTATGATATTGATAACATTGGAAATTCAACTTAGTGAGGCCAACTTATGAAACGCTACATTTTAAAATTCATTTATTTGACATAATTTTCCTTAAAACTTACCATATTTAACAAGATATCTTGGTAATTCTTGGTATTTTAACATTTTTGAAAATCATTAAAATTATTGTTTTTGTATCTAGAATTTGAACAAATAATGCAATAATGGTATTTAAAGAGTCTAAATATATATTTTCCACGATATAAGGGGTTTAACATACGATAATTTTAATTGGCGCCAAAACAACCTTTTCCAGCATGGCCCTCTTAATCCTAACATGACGTAAAATGTCATAAAAATTGGAAACAAACCAGCAGAGACAACTGATAGGTGACTAACAGCAATATTTGTGATCTTTTCATTGATGATACCATAGATAAATTAAGAAAGATACCCAACCAATGTACACGATAATTTGTTAGCTTTTAGATCTTGATTGTAGAGGGCCACAGTAGTTGGTTCTTAACTTCACTTAAAATATTCATCACGTCGTTAACTAGTTCTTGCTCTTCTAATTTGTCCGTGAGTGGAAAGGAATAAGAAACGAAAATTACCCTCTCCTTAAGTAGCGCAGGTTGTCGTTACAAGCTAACACTGACATACGTACAACAGATCTACTTGATGTGAGTCAGAGAGAGATGGGTAGTTAAAAATGTGCTGCGCTAGATTGGGGCGTGGTGTGGTATTACCACGGCCCAAGTGGGTGCCGACTGCCCCGTGTTGCCAGTTTCAGCACAAAAGGCTGAATCTAGCACTTTTTGAAATTTTGCAACTTTTGGTAATAATTAAGCACCATTTCAAGTTTTTCGTTCATAATAATATGTTTATATAGTGCGGCCAAAAACAGCACACTTTTCAGTAACCATGCAACTAATAATGTTATCGTATATAGGTACAGCGCCGTTTTGAACACTACCTTACTCCTAAAACGTTTACTTTCTCCTAGCTCGAAAACGCGTTGCTTTATCGAAAAAATAAGTGAAAGAAAAGTTTAAGATGTCAGCTACTTTGGTGTATAAAAATTTGAAAAGAATCGCGTCATTTGTCGAATAAGATTTTTTTTGTCTGGCAATGCCGAATTTCACAGCGGCAACCGGCAAGAGTAGGAATGCGAGTAAGGTCCAAAATAACTGTACAGCTGCGCGATATACGACCTTCTGCTACAGCGAACGCATAAAGTCGGACATAGTTCATTTTAGAGGCGTCATTATAATCAGCGCGTTTGTCATAATAAGCAAAGTTTATTTTGTACCAAAATTCTGAAATTCCAAGCGCTGATTAAAATAAAAACTGTTTATGCCGCTGCACATTTTTAAATTGAAATGAATTTAATTTTTGACTCTAGCTCACTATCCGAACTACTATCACTTTTATTGTGTATTGTTATAAATAGATCTGTAATTCATGCAACAAACATGCATTAATTTTCAATATATAYAAAAACTTAGCTTACAGCTTAAAAGATTTAGTTACCTAGGTCTACATAAATATACTTACATTAGCAAAACGACAATAATTGCAAGAGGGAACGAATAATCACAGAAACTATTTGCAATTAAATATCAATTCTGTGTGCATAAAGTCGAGTATCGCGCGGGCTATTTTGAACCATACTCGCATGTCCACGGACGCCGCTGTGAAATTCGACATTGTTACACAAAAATATTATGCCACAAACTATGTATTATATTGCGAATTTGCACACACCAATAAACCAACGTGTTTTTGTGCTGGAAGAAGCTAAACGACGAATTAGGTAGTTTAAAGCGAACGAAATTCATTAAGGCGCTCTATAAGAAAGCATAGTGACGGCGTTATTAGAAATTTAAAAAAATTATATTTGCCATTTAAGCAGCAGCGTAGTATCTTAATATAATAAAGGTGAGGTACCAAAGATATTAAAAAAAAAACAAACAAAAATTTTTACTTATTTTGGAAATTCACCCCCCACAACCCTCTGCACAGCGCGCTTTCTTCACGACTAAGACAGTTGTTTTCCTTTTTCGATGAGGAATTATTTGAAGGCAGTCGTAGCTTTTAGCAACAAACTGCAATGGAAAATCATTTCTGGAAAGCTTGTTATACCTGGCAAGGTCTACTATTAGGCAAGCTACTATATAGAGTCGTATCATTCGGGCTAATTACTAGAAGCAGTAGGTATAGCACCTTAACAAATGTTTTTAAAGGTACCAACAAAATCTCTGATTAAAATATTGACGCGGGTCGACATTAGTATACTTTTGTTCTTGACTGTTTAAAAAAAGACAGTGAAAAGATAGTATATTACTGCTCGATAATAAAGAAAGATTTTTAACACAATATTGATGTGCTTTATAAAAGTAAAAGAGTTAGCAGTATTTGCGATAATGGTAGCTATTTTCTATTAATAGTAAAATATCAGTATAATCAGACAGATTACCAGATTTGCAACACCATACTGTAGCGGAAGTAGAAATCGCCGTTATTAATAAAATATGTGCCAATATAAGGTGTAAAATGGATAAAATACCATCTGTATTTTAAGTGACAAGAACTTAGATATAAAAGGCTCCAAGAAACACATACCAGATGTATTGTACTGGATAATTGGTTTGCTTGCATTTAATGAGGGGACTGCTGAAGATCCTGTAGCTATAACGAGCATTTGTCAAGATGGCCTAAACTCGTAACACTCGGAATTTTCGTACATCAAGAATCTAGATCTAAAATTTTGGTTGAAACATTACATTCTTGAGGACATTCCGTTTCATATAAAGATGTCTTAAGACTCAGGAATACCACAGCTCAAGAACAAATTTCGATAAGTAAATTGTGCAATTTTGTAAAAAGATTAATTTATTTTATCATGATTTGCGTGCAGAATTGTATAATAAAACGTTTAATGAACTACATGCGTAGTTATTAGTTTAAATTTTCTTTCATAGGCTAGTGAGGATTTTTAATATACTTTCGAACGTGTTTGTCAATATGAAAACTTAAATAGGATTAATTAGACAGATTTCCTAATTATTGTATTTTGATCTATCGCGTCCCTCCCTGAGCTGCACTAGTGGACGAAGGACGGAGCTACGGAAATAGTAGAGATGGACGATGCGGCCACGCGAACACGGCAGCAGTCGCGTCTCCCAGAAAAATGTAATCTTTTACATTTAATTTTATACTACCTTTATCGGTAAATCAAAAAATACAAATTTGCCACGAATGGCACCTAAAAGGACACGGCTAACTTTTAATAAGAATATATTTTTTTGAGTTAGGCCTTAGTTTTCGCGATAATGCTAGGTAAACTGAAAATTAGGGAATTTTGAATTAATTGTAGACGGTGCTGAAACCGAAAAACTGACCTTTTAGTATTTTTCAGCCGTAAGAGGCAATGTATTTTGCAAGTCAAAAATTTATTTAAAAATATTCGGCACAGAAAATGTTTCAAATAAAATACCCATAGAAAGTATACATTTCGCTTTTTAACAATGCACCGTTAGTTACTTTTTTAACGATATTGACTTTCGGCTCGGTCTAATTTTAATAATTCTGGATTTATAATTATCAATATATTAGCTTACATCTGTGTAAGTTTTAGCTTGTAATCCCGAGTCCCCCACATAAGTCAAAATATGTCCGATCGGGCACTCTACTATTGACCCTTCGCTACATAAAATATTATTTTGTTAAACATTACGGGTGTTGCAGTCAGCAGCTGTAGAAGCGCAGTGKTGKGATTGTGACTACCGCCCACATTCCGTTCGCATGCTGTCTGGGCGGGAGGGACATACAGTACAAAACATTTGGGATACAATATCGCGCGCTTTGGACATTCTTTCGCCCTCTTGAGTGAAGATCATTCACTACGGTTCTGTGGCAATGCGGTGCATTTACATTGGGTATCTTTCTTTATTTATCTATGATGATACTAAGGTAACAACAACGAATAATAACGGTATCAACACGTTTCAAAACTACGAGTAAAACCACTACGGATGACGAACTTTGTCATGATGTCATACCATGCTACGAAAATAGGTCTCCAAATCTGACCGGTAGATGGCGGCAACTTACAGGATTTTTTTAAAGTCACTAGACAGATAAAGTACCATATTTGCCCCCCCATTTTAGTGCAATATAGCAGCGGTAAATTTAAATGTTTATGCAGAAGACAGGATCAAACCTATTTCGTTTCTATGGTTTTGGTTTCATCCGCCATATTCATGCAATTTATCTATCTAATGACTACATAGCGTCTTGTGTAAAAGGTAATCAATAATTCATTATTTTTTTATTTTAAAATGCTTTAGATGATATTCTTGCATTGAAAATGTTGCAATTTTATATGGCTAAAAAAGCCGACAAAAGAAAAAACGGCGTTACTTGCCGCAGGTAAGAACAGAGATACTATTTTCATGTGATTATAATTATAATACATTATAATTATAATACATTATAATTACAATACATGGTCTTATTCTAAGGTAGTTTTATACTTATGACGACAAAACTTATTTGTAGTCTCTTTAGTTGAAATGAAAATAAAGTCTATGTCTAGTATACAAAAAATTGTGTCACCTTGTGCTTAACTTATTCAGCACTCAACATGGGGCGTCGCCTATCGGCAATCCGCAAGAACTTGAATTCGCTATTACAAATAGGAGCGCCACCGAATAGCCTGTTTGGTATCCTTAAATAAAGATAAATAAAGTCTAATTTGCATATTGGGCCAAAGGTGGTCTGCACCCAGACACATAAGTATAAAGTGTTATAATAATTAAAGCATATTAATAAAGATGTAATTGATTTGGAGGGAATGTCAAGCTTCAAACAAAAACTCAAAGAATTGTTAATAACAAAAATTTATTATTCAATAGATGAATTTTTTAATGATGGTAAATGTGACCATTAAATGTTTTTATACCTAAGAGCACATAATGTTTGAAGTGGCACACATTTGCCTTTTTCCCCAAGGTTTAATAATTGGCAACCTGAACATGCCATGGGTACTGGCTGACAGTAGAGATGTGTCACCAGTTTTTTCGTTCTAACATTTTTCCTCAAAAAGGATTATCACCGGGATTGAATTTATCCAAAATTTCTTATGAATATTCCAAGGATCTTTTTAAAGCTGGATTTGTTCTCCAAGAGGGTTATTTCCCATATTTTTTTTATCACTTTTCATATTTCTATAATATTTCAAAAAGTAATTACATTTTTCACAAATGACAAATAAAGAGAAGTTTTACAGTAAAATAGAAAAACACTAGACAGATAAAATGAGGAGAAAGAGAAAGCATAGTAATGTCTCCTAGACTAATTTTGTAACAAAAATATTTAATTTTTAAATTTTGTACTGTGTTTAGATCTACAGATTGTCTCTTAAGAGTTATATTGCTGTTTTTGTATTAAACAATTAACTATTAAAGTTCTACCTTTGCACTTTATCCATTTTAACTTGAGACTAGTGTTGTTTAGTTTAAAAAAAATTGTGGATTTACATATTTTTTTAAAATTTTATCTTTATATTTCATAACAATAAGAMAATAAAGATGAATTTACTTTCTTATTAACAACAAAAGGTATGACTTAAATGAATTATAATTCTAGTTCTAATAATTATTCAGTATCTGTCCTATCTACTTTCATTCAATTATTTTTTTCCACATATTATTATAAATAAAAATAAAATATTACTTACCAATAATTGGGCCATTAAATTCCTAATAAATATCTTAAAAGGTTTTTATATGAAAAAAAACCTGTTAGTCACAAAAWTGAGAAAAAACTTTTACTAAATTATATTTTTGAGRAATTACTTGGATATTTRGTATTGAATTGATTGTTGTTATATTAGCAATTTACTATATTAAAAAACATAAAAAGTAGACTAAAAATCAGTATTGGGAAAATTTCTACGAAAATACCAAGTTTTTTGCCAATCAAATGATAAGATCAAATTTTTGTCCATCTCTAGTTTATAGTAATAAAATATTTTTTTTTATTCTTTTCAAAAAATAACGTTGAACAAAAATTATGTAAGTAAAGAATAATTAGAAGAATGATGAAAGTATATTGTGAAACAATGCTTAAATGGGATGCTGATCAAATACTTACGAAAATAAATAAAACACATTTGGCATAAGATATATACACAATGTATTAAATATATTTTATACAAAAGTTATGTAAATGTAAAGCATAAGGTTATAGCAATCAGACATTACACACATACAATACAGGAGTGTTATTTTTCTGTTAATAATTTTAAATGAACACTGGGACCTACTAATTCTCTCCTTGTTAATCTATAATCAAAAATTGAACCCTAAACTTGATTCAGAGCATAACTTTTTTATTAAAATAAAACTGTACGATAACAACAGCAACATATCAGTTGGGTACATCAACCTAAACTATTGAATATTAATCAGGTACTTCAAACTAATCAGAAAATCTATGTATATTGTTTACTTGAAGCTCTCTAGGACATTCATTACAATTGATTTTAAAACAATCACAATTGGCACGTATTCAGTAACAAGACCACTTACTTAATTCTGTTTCAAGTAGCTATTCAATCATGAAATACATATCAAAAGGATAAAAACTTTCCTATTTGATAGTGGAGGTATGTAAATATCAAAGCAAAACAAATAATTTTTGTAATTAAGTTGCTTGTTGCTATCATATATGACATTTTTATTACAATTGCTTTGGTGAAATATTTCTTAAAATGCAACTTTTATTTGAAAAAAGTTGACTTAAGAAGATAACAGCACTAAGCTAGACTAAACCAAAGTCAGTGTGTACAATGTCATAATTGTTTTGCTTGTCACTGCTTGCAGCCATGTTAAGTTCCACTAATGTATCTATACTGTTAATACTGACGCCCTTAAGAATTTTTTGTGCAGTTAAACTGCTGAAATTAAAGCCAAGATCGCTTAAACTAGGAAACTGGTGATCACTGTTTTCCCTACTAAATGGTTTGTCATTAGGACTGGCCTTACAGCTTATGTTAGGTTCAGATCCAAGAATACTTTTTTCTGCTACCTTGTCTGAATCCAGTACAACTTTAGACTCACTTAAATTTCTCGAATACACATTTCCGGTGGACGCCGACATACCTTCAAAACTCTTTGCCGGGCTGGAAGGACTGCTCCCAAATGAATTTTTTGTAAACTCTCGGAAGCCATTGGTGATGGGTGAATCTGGATTGGAATTTGACGTGAACTGATTATGTGAACTGGAAGGCATATTTTTTATGAGGTTTTTATAGTCCTTGGGAAGCAGTTGTAAAGACAATTTTCTGTTATTCATATGTTCTGGCTTTTCAGAATTTACTAGGACATCTCTTGAATTGTTAAGGCTCACATTTTCGTCCTTCGTTTTTACATTTGAATTCTTAGTAGGCATCTCAACTTCTTTGTTTGTGGCACTGTATGATGCCTGATTTATGATATTTGAAGTATCTGCACCATTTATGATAACAAAATTGGGGTTAGAACTATTGTGTTGACCATTCTCCACTGTAATAACGGAGCGTATAGGTGAGTTCTGCACAAATATCTTGGTATTGGCTCTATTATTACCACATGGAGTATCAGCGTTACTGGAATTCTGACTAGTCGTTACTTGCAAGGTGAAAGAATTACTGTGAGAAACAGATGAAGAACTTGGTTTGGACTTTGTGTCTTTTCGTTTTGTAGACTTTCTGACACCTTTACTACTGTCACCAACAGTATTGCAATCTAGCCCTTCCTTTTTAATGACCGTCCTGTTGGATTCCAAACTGGATGGACCACTTGTAAAAGAACTACCCGTCTTACTGCTCTTGTGTGATTCGATACTTGAGGGACCACTGTTCTGGACATCTTTTACAGAATCGTCTGTTTCACCATTACTTCTATGACTAGGTTTCAACGATTCCACACTTCCATCTTGCTTCTCTGCGTCCTTACAAGGAACTGGTGTCCGATCCTGCCGTGCCTCATCTTGTGATTTAGTTACGTCTCCTAATGAAAGTTTCTGAGTTAGGCTGGATCTGCTTGTTTTTCTTGAAGTGTCATTACTTTTTGATAGCGGACTTCGACGATTTCGAGGTAGAGTGCTGGATGAATGGGAGGAACTGCCGTATCTTATTGTTGGGGAATGTTCTCGAGAATCTACATACGAGGTAACATAGCTCGAATCATTCGAAGGAAGCCTGCGGTGTCTTCTAGGAAGAGTAGCAGAGCGTGATGATGAAGCCTCAGAGTTGTCAAAATAATATGGAATGGACAGAGCAGAATCCTGTAAAAGTAAAAACCTCAATCTATATGCAAAATGGTTAAAACATACTTATAGGCTTATAAATTGGACAAAAAGTTAAAACCAAAAAGTACAAGTCCCATATTTATGCATTTCAGCAGTTATTTACAAGGTATTTAATTTACACATTTTAGACTTATTGTTAGTGTTGGTAATGTACTAAAATGTTTCATAAAAGATGAAAAGTTTTTGATCCCAAAGAAATAATGTATATATTCGTGCATTGCACTAGCTAGAGTATGTACACCTAAACACCCTGTATACTTTATAAGATACTTTATAATAAGCTGATATATCTTTTTTTTATTACAATAATTTTTCATACTGCACAAAGCACATCAACTGTTTTTAAAATATAAATAAAATAATTAAAATGTAATAAGTACACCACACGTTCAATTGAAGTTTTTATTTGCTGTAATTTGATAATGTTTCTGAAATTTTAAATATTAATGGAAAGTGATGCGTCGTGATCACCTACCTGTCTAAATAATCATCATACGCTGTACATAGCATCTAAATCAATATAAACCTACTAACAATAGTGGTAGGTACAAATTAATGTAATAGCTCAGTTATATAACTCATGTATTACATAAACATCTAATACTAACAAGGCTTAATATGCATAACAATTATACCTATTGAGCCACTGAAGTGTTTTATTATTAGTACAAAACTGTTACTGATCTAAATGTGAAGAATGTCACACAATAACCAAAATACAGCATTTGGCTTTGCCATAAATAAATTCAGAAGCAGGACGAAACGCAAGCGTTCTACAGGGTTTCTCTGAACGATTCATGCATCTGGGGCGCTTATGAGAATTATCGATTAAATCAATTTGCCGCCTCTCAGAAAAGTGAACACAATTATTGCTTTGAAGTATACTTGTCATCTGTCGATTTTTGAATTATTTGATATATTTTAATATGAGAAAATGGGTGGAAGTGTGTATATTCAACATTATTGTGTGGTGTTTTGTGGGATAATCAACTTTAAGGTTGCAGAAAGTTCACATTTCGAAGCTGTGGGGTGACATGGTTTCGTATTATAGATTTTAGGTCATGTATCGTGTTTGTAAGAATGTGGCTACAGTAAGCCTTTTATATAATTGTACAGTGATGGACTGAAACATGTTTTTAGCCAGCCACAATGGTAACTATCGCCGTGCTTATTGTAGCTTGGCAGCAGTTACAAACAGGTGGCACAAATAATTCAGAAATCAATGCTGCCCACATTGCATGAATCATTTATATAAACCCTGTATCATTAATATTTAATAACTTCCAGAGACTCTACTATACATTAGAAAAGATTTGGTTACATATGCTTTTGTATATTTGTTTCCTACATAATTTAGGTTTGTTACTAAAAGCTAATGATTTTAAATTATCGATTGTGGTACTGTGTTTATGCAATATTTGTTGTGGTGATATCAGTATTTTTATATTTTACAAATGACTAGTGCTTCTAATTACTGTGTTTTCAAAATATATTCAACTGAAGTTTTGCGCCTATTAGACATGTGTTGTATACTGCTTACAGGCTATTAAATATTCAAAAAAACTTGTTATTACAATTAGAAATTTAGATGGCAATGCCATCTGTCAGCACTACACTGACATGATGCCAAAGCCACCTAGCTGCCAAAACGGATACTTACATCATACCAAGCGTTTGGTATATAGGGAAAACCAGTTCTATGCCGTGCTGTCTGCACTAGACCTACACCGCACTGATGAGCTATAATGATAGCGAAATATATCTATCTGCAGTTGGTTGCGGTGCAGACAGCACAGTATAGACATGCATTTTAATTGTTATTATAATGTTAGTAGTATATAGTTAGTATTACCTTATCTGTCGCTGATGTCTGAGTCGAAACGCTGTGAAGATGCACCGCTTTTGAGTTAAACCATTCTGCAGGAGGAAACTGAGCACTAAAGGTGTGAATTTGACACTGTGATCGTTTTGATCTCCTGAATATCCTAGACAACAGAGAGCTCTTTTCTGAAAGAAAACAATCAAATAAGGTTAGCTCATCAATGTTTAGTTAACACCTCGTGACTTACTAGGAGAACTTGTAGATTCATTATTGCATTCGGTGCTACTACTACTGTCTGTACAATGCCTTGCAAGTGTCCTAGTTGATGCAGATCTGCGTAAACGTCTTGCTGAACCCCAAAATCTTAAAGATGCCCTTCTGTCTGGGCTATGTGGTGATGGAAAAGAGGCAGATCTGCGTTTATTATTCCTAGCATACATAATTTTGTCACTTGAGTTTCCTGAAACATCACGAACATATAATATTCATATATAGGTAATATAACAATTTTTAAAACGTACTATAATCTTACAGAAAGTAAATAATTAAAATATTGTCACTAGTATGATATTGGGAAATCAGTGCATGCTGATTCCCCAACCAAATTGACGAATGACGAGACTGATGGATGACACATTACGTTCTTTTTTGAGTGACCCAAGTCTTACAAAGTGCTTGACTGTAGTGGAGTGTGGTATTTTGAATAGTGATTAGTTGCTGCATTAGTGGTGTTGCAATATTAGTATATTGAACTAATAGTGTTACCTATACTTCAGTGTGTTTCGGCACTTGTGCGTAAATAAAAGAAGTTAAGTTAGAAATCCGCGTTTTTCACCTATACATGTAACAACCGGTGCCACGAAGTGGATTTTGGATTTCTGGAGTGTTCTGTGAACGATAAGATAGGGGTTCGACTACTGGATGTAAAGTCGAGCAATTAAGATTACAATATATGTCAGTGACGCCAAGCCAATATACCAACATGGATGGATGGGAATAAAAACAGGACAAGAGAAACTGAAAAAGGTTAAGAAGAAATGAAAACTGAACAGCAACTAAAGAAAATATGAAAATCAAATTTAAAGCAACTATATATGAAACTAAAAAGGGACAAGAAGAGATCAAGAACTAAATACTCGCTGCCGTCCGGCCCGGTCGGGTAACGCGKGCCGGCACGAAGGCGGCTGAAKGTKGAGGGCGGCTACCGCCCGTCTTTTTAATTGAAAACGGAGACGGGCAAGCTGCAATAAGCCGTCAAGCATATCAAAGAATAAATTTAAATAAATACACAGGGTGCGGCAAAGCAAGTTGCCCTGTTTTCAAACAATAATTGCTTGGCTCATGGGAGGCGTATAGCTGTGCGCATGGTCGCTTTAAGTAGATAGGTGCGTGTTCCCCAGATTTGCGATTATTTTCTGTGGGGGTATCTAAATCAAAATTTGTCAAACATCACTCATAAAATTTGAAGATCTGAAGGCAGCAATAAGGCATGAAATCGATGTAGTTCTTCAAGACATTCCAGTCTAGCATTCCGACATCGTCCTTTGGAACTACAATACCTAAATGAATGTTAGGATGAATGGATGGTCTCACATTAGAACATGTGCACATTAAGAACAGTGAAGTCATCTCGTCTGGTTTTAGGTTTAGCTTTAGTCGAAAAAAAAAACAAATCGGCAACGAGAGAAACCTAATGCAACCTAACCTAATCCGAAGACAAGTTAGAGATAGGAGAAATCTTCAACTGCATCGCCAATCTTCCTACTTGGCAACTTCGAAAACTGAAAATCATCGTCGAAAATTAACATGTATTACCTCAAGTTAACTTCAAATTTTACATGGAAAGCGATGACAGATCGTTCTCGACTTCAGAGTGAGTAGAATTTGTCAACGGTAAAAAAAAATAAAAAAAAACGAAAAATGTTATTTTATATTTTGTTAATTTAATATGTACTTTTATCTAGTACTTAGTGAAATATATTCTAAGAATACACTTTCTATTCAAATTGTTTAAATATACATACATATATTTTTATAAACACTTTTTGTTTCCTAATCTTTTACAGATTTAATATGAAGATAGTAGTGCTGTCAACAGTGATCGCTATATCCGGTTTGGCGGTTACATCGAATTTAACCGGTTATGAAAAATAACCTGTTTTCAGAAAAATGATCAAACCGTGGGTTAACCTGTTAACCGGTTTTCTTTAACCGGTTAACCGGCCTATGTTAAGCGATTAACCAATTAAAATTAGCCTGTTAAACGGGGTACGACTGTTAATCGGTTTAAATTGACCAGATAACCAGTTCCAGTTTACCGGGTAATCCGTTTTATGTTAATCCATTAATAATCTTCCCCTTAGTCGGCTAATATATATTCTATAGCATCTCCTGCTTATAAATTTAAAAAATGACGTATTTTTCAATATATAATACTAATAATTTAAACGGTTACGAAAAACCTGTTTACACGGAAATGAAAAACCGTCTATTTAAACCAGTTTTGCGTTTAACCTAAAGCGATGAACGTTACCTCAGAACGTACGTAGTTGTCAACCAATTTTAAAATGTTGATTTATTAAACATACCAACCTTTAACAATTTGATTTAACATTCAGAGTCAGAGTTAGATAAAAACAACGAAAGTATTTATACTCTAGTAAAAACAAGCCAAAACTGAGTAAAAGCTAAATGTGTACTTTGTAAAACCGAAAATAACAAAATTGCGATTAATATAGTGGCGCATTCAGTGCTACACACGCGTGAGTCTATTTGATTGTAAAACCACCAATATTAAGGGAGGAAGCAATAGCTAGTAAACGCCATCGTGAAGACGATCTTGGGAGATGCGTTGGATTGGTTATATCGGTTAGAGATTCCAACAAACACTTGTTAGTTGCAGGAAATGAGATCTGGTTGGTTCGATAACCCACAAAAAAGGACTTTCGCCTAATTTATGTCCATCCTGAGAAGGACCTTACAGAGTAAAGAAAAGGACTAACGACATAGTTTACAGAATTATTTTTAGTTATATTTAGTTCAATTGGTGGTGTTGGAGTAATAGTGTATTGAACTAGCAGTGTTACAGTGTAGTGTACTTCGGTAATAGTGCATAATTAAAGGAAGTTAAGCAAGAAATCCTCATTTTTCGAATCCGTGCGCGTAAAAATATTAACAAGAAACTTTTGACAAGAAAACTACACCTAACCTAGTTCTTTAGACATAAACCCTTTTTATAATGTGCACTGTTAAATAAGTACCTATTATTTAAAGCAATCCCAGATTACATATTAAAGGAATGTTTAATACATACCTCCACAAATAACGTCTGCCAGATTTGTTTGTATGCACTGGTGAGTGACATCGCCATCTCGTACGGTGGTCATCTCACCATGGACTAGAACTAATGCTTCCTCTGTAGACATTAAAATGCCTTTACTTTCAACTTCAGCTTCTTCATTCCGTCTTCTACTTCGAGATTGGCTTCTAGATCGTCTCTTCCTGAAAACATATTTAAATGCATTTATTAGATCAGTAATGTCAATGTGGTTAAAATGTTAGTGGGCACGCAGTCAAATCTTTAAATGCTAAATATACGCTTTGATCATGAAAAGAAGCCGGGCCTTCAGGTCCCAATGTGGGACATATATTCTATTACTTCACCAAAGCCCAAGATCGATTCAGGGTCAGAACAATTTGTTGGCGATGAATGTATAAAATTGGTGATGCAGTGGACTGCACACCTATAGACTTTTTCACACCTCCCACGCTGAATACTGTCTGTACTGTTTTTTTTTCTTATTTAGTGTCGAGAGCGAACTGAAACTATAAACTGCATTGCAGTAATTTCGAGGAATTTCAAGCACAACATTTCTAGGAGAGTTTGCTTTCGAAACATTTGCAAAGGCCACTAGGTTAGGTAGGGCACTTATGCGCTTTCGATCAAAATACATAGAATACCAGTATAATACTGAAAAACCCAATGACGTTTTAAACATGTATGTAATATCGCTGGAAAAACCACTAGCACGAGAGCATTCGTGGTTACTGTAACAACCTTCAAAATACTATTAATTGCATTTGGAGGATTGGGAATTACATGCAAATATTTCTACAGAAGAGTGTTAAAACGAAACATTTTCAGAAAAAATGAAAACCTCCCAAACGCCTCAAAATAGGTATGTACTACCGCACAAGAATCAAAATATTCAAAAAAGTTGGGCAACTGGGGACATGAACAATTATGTCTGGCTGTAAATTCGCACATAAAATACCTACGTAAATTTTTAATAATCATTTTGAATTAATTACCCTGCACGTTTCAAATTTTTCTTATGAATAAGATCGAGTGAATCTCTTAACTAACACATAATGAGTTAATTGTACTGATATATAATTAGCCGCGAAAATAGTTGTAACAAGCACATAGAATCGAAGGTGTTCAAACTGGTTAACGGATATACCCTAAGCATCCACAAATTTAATTAATTATTGTCCTTATAAATTCACTTTTTAGTCGAATACTTGAATAAATAACGCTTAAAAGCTGTATCTAACAAGCCCAAAATTTACTGTCATAGTCTGAAACGTCCTGTGTACATTCAATCAGATTCTACAGGAACTAAAAAGTTAACGTTCAGGCATTAAATTTCCTTTACCTATAAGTTTGTGAATGAATTAAGGAGTTTTTATATTTTCAATCAGCTAGGAGGAAGCATTTTACTTTCACACTTGAATAGTTATAAATAGGTAGAGGTACTACGGTCAACCAACAGCTTTTGTTGTTTATTACGCTAATCGGGAAGTACAACATACACGTGAATCCTGAAGGAATATACTCCTTGTTACCAAATTTCTTTTTTATGCCGTAACAACTTTCGCTTCTATTTGTTAAACCTCTACTAATTTAGTGCTCTTTGTTAAAAAGAAAAAACCGCCACGATTACATAAAACCGCTGTGCACGTTCCACATGTTTTAAGGTAAAAATTTTATACCACCATAAGTAATAAATGTTGCCATCTGGCATATGGCATCTTCTAACAATCTACCACATCAAACAGATATCACTGTAAAGTTCACAAACAAAGCTCCAAATTTGCGCGGTTTAGGTGTGTACCTACCATTGAATCGTATAAAATGTAACAGTCCAGATCAGTAGTTCATTGACTTTTTTTCGCAAATAGCACATAATAAACAAAACTTATAAAATGTGGGTCTTTAATTCCATTGATCTGAAATCAAATCATAACATCGACATAACATATTAAAGTAGCATACGTATTTTTGACCAAGCATCATATTATAATACACGACACACTATTTCTAAGTTAAAAACAAATTTAATCGAAAAGGTGGTAGATATGAAAAATGTTAATAAACACCTCTTGTAAAGAATTAAATAGCCAAAATGTGAAAGATACACAATATTTCAGAAGGCTAGGTTTTTAGATATAAGGCTTTGTCTAAAGTGGCGTGTTAATGTAGACACAACCATCGAAAATACTGGCCAGCTATCTAGAGTGACCCTCTAGACAATGTTTAGTTAAAGTAGATTTTTCAAGAAAAAGGCCGTGATAATTACATTACCCAGTGAAGACATGGCAGCAATACAAGCAAAATGTTACCTGATCTGGCATATCTTGATTTGAAATTTCCGAGCTACTAAAAAAGAACAAGTTGGCTCTGGAGAGGCAGAAACAATGAATGTATCTGTCGCGCTAATAAAAAAAAAACTCCCACGAATCATACTTGCGTTCAATAGTAAAATTGATGGATAGTGTTCGAATATGAAATAAATATTTTTTCACCCTAAGTTTATTTAGGTGGAGATGCTAATTGTTGCATTTACTATTAACTTATGCATTTGTTTCATTGTTGTTTGAACAGTACACCAGTACTGGTATTGGTTTTATTATTTGGTTTTTTTCGTGGAACCCTACAGTTTTCGGTCGTCTGATTCATGAGTGTTGGTCCCAGTTAGAAGGTAATGATATTATTTGTGATCTTTTGAAGTTTTATTTCTGCATAAGTTGAATCGTTTCAAAGGTACACTTAATGTGAAACATTCTAAATTAATTAGACAGCTAAGCATAGCTTTGTATACTCTTTGAGATGACCGTTAAGTCGAAACGATCGTCAGTTATGTGATAAATCTCGCGAAACAAATGCACATTCAAAATAATCAGCTTGTTTTCAAGCTATCTAATTACTTTATTTCTTCGTCTTCTTCAGAATGTTTGTTTTAAAGCAATCGTCAATTATTTAGTATTACATAATAATAACAATTAAGGTATTAAAATTAATATAAAAATATTTTAAAAGTGTAAATAAGACTGAATATGTTTTTAAATTATATCTGTGTTTGCTAATACATAATTTTACATCATTCCTTTATGTTTTTTAATATTAAATGTTCGTAATTAATATATCGCTTTGTCTAAAAGATGACAAATATTGGTAAGAAATTATTTTGATGTTTCTTCTGGGGTTCTGGTCCACTTTATATTACGTATTTTTTGCGACGTTTAGGCCACTTTTCTTATCTTTTTCAGGTCACCCCATTTGTTTATATTAAAATAATAAAAAAAGATTTACTTCAATTTCAAAGCATTTGGAATAATATGACTGTTACAAAATCAGCGTTTTTAACCAAGTGATTCATTTCCTTGATGACAGGAAAAGTCAGATGTCATTTGATAGAAATTTACTAAAGTACTTTTTTTACTGAAGATGCCCGGTAATCAGCTTTCGTGATTCCGGGTGTACTGACCTACCTAATGAATAAAGTGTTATGCAAATTACAGATCTGCACACTACAACCTTTTCTGTGAAGAACATTTATTAAATATGATAAATCGGACATGTTATGCATTAATTAAACTCGTTGTTTTAAAACTTAATAAGTATATAGGTATTTAGGTCATTCAATTGGTAGGAATTACATATTTTACGTATTAAGCTATTTTTCTATTTTATATATTGTTTATATACTTTTCTAGCCATTGCCATTTCGTGTGTTAGTACTTACTCTGGCGTTACTATGAAGAAGCCATGGGATGTTTGATATAATTTTTTCTCTGCAGTCAATTGCACTAGCGTGTCATAAAGTACTCGTTCACTCGGCGGTAATACATGGGGAAATGCTATCATTAATGACTGCCTAATTGTTTCTTGGCCAGCTGGTCTACCCTGACTGGAAAGTCGTAGTACAACAGCACAGACAGCTTCCGGTAACGGTGTCCATTGGGTCTGGGCGATTGGTGTCACTTTGCATTCTTCCAGATCCTCTGAAACAAAATTGCAAGTGTCACTAAAACTTAATTTCTAATCTCCACAATTAATACACTAGGCTTGGAACGGGGGTTTTCCATTTCTGTGCCTGGAAAATTATCTGGGCGATGGATGCCGCGATTGCTCATACTTGTTTCGAAAGAGTGTTTGGGCTTGTTTAAATGTAATACAGTATAGATTTTTGCCACGATTTGTTACAATGTATGAATTTACCACAATACACCATAATCGCAGCAGCAATCGAAACAATGGACTGCTAAAGGATAACCTGCTCCGAAAAAGGCCAGAAAATTTAAGCTTCGGTTTTTTGGAATGCCAAAGGCATCCTTTTAGTAGATTATCCTTAAAAAGGTGAAACAATTATCGGGGCATACTATGCAACTCTACTTGATAAGCTAAAAGGCAAAATTGGAGAACAACGACCCGTATTAGCAAAGAAAAAAAATTGTTTCGCCAAGATAACACATCCTGCCATCTTGAAAGAAGTACGAGTCCGATGAAGATGTGTGCTGCCACAAACGAGTATTTTGACCAATTAGAAGAAAGGGCTTATAGGGATAGAATAAGAGCACTTGAACATAGGTGGATCCAGTGCATTCAACCGTAGGTATGCATTTAATCTTGGTATTTAATACTAAGCGTACAAAAAGTGTGGCGTGGACATGTCTTACATCGCAATTTGGGGGTCATTTTCTGAAGATTATTGTGCGCCATCTAGCGCGACGTATTGCACATTTTTGAAAGCTATCTCCAACAAACTTCATGCTAAGAGCTAGCTTAAGAGCACCTATCTCAGCAATTCTTCTTCAAATCCGTCTCAAAGGCTGGCTCTAGATTGTTCTGAGCTAACTCCTCTACATCTAAAGCAGCTAGCTCCAGCTTGTTTCCATAACAGGTATTAAGGAAAACATGTCTGGCAGGTAGCTTCGCCATTTTGTCTAATAACGTGGTAATGTAGCTCCACCTTATTTACCTAGCATCACCTTGCTACCCCCGATTGTCGGAACTTAAAGCCATCCTCGCCAATTTCTATATCCGTCTCAAAAGCTAGCCCATGTTCATCCTAACTCAACGCAAGTTAAATCCATTTTTCATAAAACTGGATTCACTTCCGTTTTCGAGATATTCCGAAAAATCTATCTAATAGCTAACTCCGCCATTTTACCTGATCAAGCTGCAAACCTGACCAGTTCCAGCTAGCTCCACTATTCCTAAAATGGAAMCGAAATGGCAGCGGTTTTCCCGAATATGATGAAAAGGGAAGTACAGCTAGATTTAGGAATAGAGGTGCTGGCTTTTACGATCTCTGAGAAATACAAAATTAGGTTTTCGGGTAAATCAGATTAAATGAAGAAGCAGATTGTTCTTAGTACTCTAATCGCAACGAAAAAGAATTCACTTATTTAATATGTTAACTTTTGTTTGTAACTTAAAATATAAGGACAAAAGTTGGTTTCAACTCAATAATGAGAGTCATTTTGCAAGTTTGTAGAGGCAAGATGAATGTTGATGTGCCGGGTAGACCGCAAAGGCGTGGTGTACCCAAGAGAAATTTATGATATTGTTAGAAAACAATCTTACCCGCGTCGTGAAAGGGCAACCGATCGAGAAGACCGTTTAATATGACTTTAGAGACCGTAAAACTACTGCAATCGGCTGGTAGAGGCCACAGGAACCAGAATAAGTACCCAAACTATACGTAATAAGACTTCGCGAAAGTAAGTTTAGGGCAAGAATACCACCTAGAGTGCCTCTTAACACTTGAGCATCGCAGAGCAAGACGATTTTTTTCTGAATATTCTGCTTTAGTAACGTTGACGAAACAGTTTGAGTTCTTTTTGGAGGAGGGTCAATTAGGTTCTTGGGTTACATAACTTTAAATGGTCACAAAGAACTGGTGATAATGCATAAATGGCTGCTCGTAGGTACATCAACGAAGTGAAATAAAATGCACCAGGCACCAGCCCGCCTGCCGCGTATATAGGCGACGGTCTGCCGTGGTCAGTTTGCTCTCTACCCCTGCCTGATGAGCCCCAACAGGGCGAAACTAGTCTTAGGGTGAAAGTGATTTTTATTTCATCTTTGCTTTACGGAGTAGCCTCTCCGACGCCATCGCTAGGAACTTGCACTAGGCCGATGTCTATCACAGTTATAGACCGCCTAGCTTGCAGAGTTCCGCTTAGATGGCATTGAGGGCATCTGTCCTCCTATACTCCCATGCACATCAACGAAGTTTCAGAGCCACATGTGATACCATTTGCCAATAATATGGGTCCAGCATTTGTAATGCAGCATAATAATCCCCGCTCACACATCGTCCGAAAAGCGCAAAATAGTGCCCATAATATTGAGATTACGGATTAGTCCGCTCGCAATTCCGACCTTATTCATGACCTTAAACACGTTTAAGAAACTCTCCTGGAAGAATGAAAGTATCCGAAACCTAACATCATTAGACATTTAATTAAAAGTATACCCCGGCATTGCGCAGAAGTCTCACGAGTTACACTTTATCTGAATAGAGAAGAACACAGGGTATCATCAATGACGTCATGCGCACAAACCATTTTTCGCACGCGACACCAACCGTTGCCAGGTAACGATACCATTCAGTGGCGTGCTCGCATTCGTCTAATTCAACGTTCGCGTTTTGTTTGGAGTAGACGGTCAGAGTGCGTGTTTTTATTAGCACGTTTCGTATTTACTGTTTACACAGCATGGTTTCTTTATTATTAGTGTTTTGTCTGCATAATATATCCTTCTATTTTGCTGTGTGCTGCGTATTGTACTGCAACCTATTAACAAAGGCGACACTGGTTATGACGTGTAAATCGCGCATGCAAATGATGACGCTCCTGTATTCTTTTCTAATCAGATGGAGTGTACCTACTGTAAATTTTTGTTTTTTTATCATTTTAAATAAATCAATATAGCGCTTTCGGGAGCTTTGGGTCGGAAGTAGCAAAAATAGCTAAGATCTTAGCTATTTCACCTATAGGGGTGTTCGCCTTTAGTTAGACTGAGCTAGGTCTAAAGGAAGTAGAGCTAGAATACTGGCTTATTATAGGAAAAATGGCGGAATTACTTATCTCCCCTCAAAAATTGAAGCTCATACCAGGGGTATCAACGTGAAACTAGCCTTAAGTTTGATGCCGGTAGTCTAACAAATCCTGGAGCTAACTTTTTAACAAAATTGTGTAACATGGTGGTGCCAACTTAACGGGCCTCTACATAGAAGCATTATGAAAACTGAACATTTGTAGCCGATACATAAAGATAACTTGCATAGAAAACCGATTGCTAGTACATAGTGCGAGGAGCAGTATTTTAGTCCAGATAACTTGAGATGTCGTATTTTGCCAAATGAGATTTTTTAACCATACTTATTTATCCGGTAATATTTGTTCAATAATAAAATAATGTAACGATCAGAACAAATTACTCGTTTCCAAAGGGCGATAATAAAAAATAGAAAATGCATTATTACACATAATTTCAATGTGGTGAACAAACCTAAAAATAGTAATTAACTATAACCCATTCAAAAAACTGAATTCTATGTACAGTTTAAAAGAGAAAAAGTGGAGTTTGATAAATGTCAAATTAATCATTTTTAGACGGAAATTCTCTAAAGCTGCGAAGTCAAAATTGAAAAAGTGTCTATGCAAAGAGTACCGTCCCCACATAATAAATCATAAGCAAGAGTCGAACACGACAATGAAGATGACAACCACACGCTAGAAAGGAACTTTCCCTGGTTACGAATACGATTCCTGAATATATTTATAATTCGTCAGAATAGGAAAGCAATGTGTAAATTAACAAACTCAGTTTCAACAAAAATCTCCTTCACCGAAACCATAATTTGTAGTAAATTTTATAATGAAATCTAATCTAAATCAACACCGATATTCAATGTCGACTTAACAAATGCATTTATACTCCGATAACCAACAATCTGAACTCACTAACAGCTTTATGAGCAGTTTGTATTTCAGTTATCGGGTGAGGTTTGTATATTGAACTACAGATCGACTGCTTTCTATTTCGTTCAATAGTTGAAAATTTTCTAAAAAGAAATCGATGATAAAATGAAAAATGGAATAATGAAAATCGCGCTCTATTATTATGTACATTTACGAGTAATTTGTAAATAGGACAATTATCTATATGTTTTAATGATTATTGTTGAACTATGTAATTACTTATACATATATGTATATTTGTTCCTTTAACGTGGACACATTTAACACTGCACTTCGGGGGTGATTTTATGATGATTGATGATGAATCGTCTAGCGGTGGCTTTACAAACTACGGCGTAGGTTGGTATAGTCTCTGAAGTACACAGGCCTACATTGTCGAATGCCCAATCTTTGCTTATTCATTGTAGGTATCAGTTAACTACTTCCTCTAACACGTATTTCAGACAGAGCTGTTCACCTCAAACTTACGAGTGTATCAAAGATACAGCCACCAGGGTATATTATTGTTTTTTATATTATAGTTTTTTAATTGTAGATTGCTCATATAGATAAGCATATGTTCGATTATTCCACGCAACAAGCTTAACTTCAGTGGAACTCTCCATCCATTATCAAAATTAGCTGATAAAAACCAGAATGCAGAAGATTAAAACAAAAGTAATATTATGTTATTATGGGTCCTAAATTTAATAGTTATTTTTAAGGAGAATGAGATATTTTAGTTGTTTCCCTGTACTAACTACGTATTTAGTTACAGGGTGATTCAGGAGGAGGTGACATTATTTCGGGAAATGGTAGTACTCACAATTCTGAACAGAAAAACTCATGTCGACTTATGCCCTAAAGCGCTCCGTTTCAGAGATACAACCCTTAGAAGTTGTAATTAAGCAACCACTTTTTCTTAAATATCTAAGAAATCTAGCACTATTTAAATTTAACATTCCGGAAATCATCTTAGCTATAGAAGGGCCTGATGTTAGACACATTTTCATTTTCTTACTTTCAGTGAGGGGCAGAAAACTTAGGGGTAGTTACCCTTTTCTTCTCAACAACTTTTCATCCCTTAGTGATTTCACGGTTCCGACCTAACTTTTTCATTCATTCTTCTTACACAACAAATTTTGTATGTCGATAAGATTCCAGATAAACGACATTTTATTCGAACATGCTTAAACAGAAATGGCATATTTGAATCACATCAGCAAGGCTATGACAAATTGTTAAATGTCAATTTTTGTATCTGCGTTATTATTAAAATAAAATGTGTTTTTGTGCGTTGATTAATTTTTTGCTATGTTTAGAATCGCTGTTAATAAGATAAATACTAATATCGAAGCGAATGCGTATGCATGCGATTAATTGTTTTGGCGAGAAATATCAGAGTCGCGAGGAGATGCAAAAGTAGGCAATGAGTATGGATGTGTCATTTTTGACAGGGAGAAATGCTCTTGATTTTGGCTCAGTGAGAGCGAGGCCTTTGGCCATGATGTGCCTCAGGCAGTGAGAGTAAGGTCTTTGGCCATGTTGTGCCTCAGGCAGTGAGAGTAAGGTCTTTGGCCATGATGTGCCTCAGGCAGTTTGAAACCCCTAGCGCAGAGTGCCCGGTTAACAGCCGTGGTTCCTTCGAGTGGAGGACTTGCATTCCGGGGGGTAATGCAGGATATCTCGAATGACATAGTTCTGGTGGAGAGGGTAGCCTTATTAGGTGCCCCCGATCCGGGCTATTGGAATGCGACCCTATAGGCCTTAGGGTGAGCGTTCGGGGAAGCCTCTACTATTTCAGGTTGACACTAGCTAGTTGTTGAAGAGAGAAAACTAACAAGGTATTCATAACCACCATTGACTAATGATGTAATCTCAGGGATGAAGCCATGGACAGTATAAGGATGATGCCCTGGGGTGAAAACCCCTCTGTGAGTCTTAACTGTATCTATTTGAGTTTAACGGATGAGTAACTTATGTTTTGTTTTTGCATCTCCCGCGCGTATGTGAAACCGCCTTGTCTGTCCACCGGAGTGACCGCATTGTTATGACCCACGGATGAAGGCGGCGATAATGTAAGTTTTTCTTGGATATTCCCGCATTAGTTTTTCTATGTTTTTCATTCAGGTGTGGGGTCAAACAATCGGTTCACAGATTCGGTGAGATGAATTCAAAAAGTTTAAGCACGTTTTATCGCAGCGCAGTGGTTTGACAAATTATAGTTTGTCGTAATTATAATTGGTGGTCAAACAATCGGTTCACTGTTTCGGTGAGATGAATTCAAAAAGTTTAAGCACGTTTTTGTACAAAAGACGTTTATTCAGCAAAGTTCTTGGCCTTAACAGGATCTCTTTTGTTTCGGCGTGATTATTGGTAGGTCTAATACCTCTATCATACATGTTTTGCGTATTCTTCATGTTCATGCAAATATGGGTACCCGTCATCAACATCATCAACATCATCAACATCATCATCATCATCATCATTTTCCTTCATTTCTTGATGTTTAATAACATCCTATGATAACATTATACAGGCAGTTGCCCAATCGTGTAATTATCAAGCCCCGAAGCGCTGTTGACCTTTCTGAAATCTTGCGATGAGAATCAACCAAGTACATTTCTTATTTTCTAATTAAAGATAAGGTAATGCACAGCGAGTAGACGTGATCCAGCGATGCTCCGGTTATTTGTACTTAAAGTGCCCAGTTTATGTGATTTAAATTTGTATTCTGAAGACCTAGAATCGCCAGATTCTGCTCAGGATAGGCAGCTCATATTCCGCAACAAGAAGTTGTTGAGAGGAACCAATATTTCCATAAGATCATAAGATCTCACGAGGAAGCGCCTAGAATTACTAAAACTCTGTAGCTCTGAATTTGGTGCTTGTAACATATGGACTTAACAGGGTTAAGTCAAAGTAATAGTAAATGGTTGTAAATACTCTGTAAATTCTGTTGACGATATAGTCAATATACAGAACAGTATTGGTAGCAGTTAATTGGCAACGTTATCTTTTTATTATGTGTGGCGCGGATTTGTTGCTAGCGTAAAATGTAATGCTTTTCCGGGAGCTACCGCCGGTTGTTAAGTATTAATTTTGCTTTTATTTAATTTAATAATTAGACAGACTTCAATACAATTTAGTTTAATTAAGTCAGGTTGAATTTGTTCTCATTTGGAGGTAATAGATATCCTGTATTGTGTATTAGTTTAGCTTATAATTTTTATGAAGGTTGCACATCTTAATGTAGGATCGCTCTTAGCACATTTTCAAGATTGTATCAATTTAGTTCAAAGGGCTGAGGGCCGAGATGGCGAAGTGGCGGCATATATCAAGTCGACTTTTTGTAACTCGTTAATAGAGTTCGATTTTGAGATTAATTCCTTTATTGACTGTTTGCTTTTTTAGCATCCGGGTAGGGACTGTAAATTATGCATTCGGCGTATGCTATCGTCCGCCTAACTCCAGCTTGGGCAATTTTGTTGACACCCTTGATAATATATATTTGGTTTGTTTGCGGTATGTATGATTAATTTGTCTGTCTGGGTGATTTCAACATTAATTTCCTAAATATTTCTAACCATATGAGTGCACATTTGGAGACGTAAAACTTGGTGTAAGTCTTGGATGAACCGAATAGAGTGACTGGTAACTCAAGCTTACTGATTGATCCTTTATTCGTATCCCATTCTCTGAATGTTACAAGATACGGTACGAAGAACTGTGACGATATTTCTGACCACAGATTGGTTTATTGTGAATTTAGTTCACCTAAGGTTAAATGTGAGCCCAAATATGTTACTTATGTGTAGATCTTTCAGACGCTTTGATGTCAGTGAGTTTCGAGAAAGTTTGGAATCTATTGAATGGACTGATGTGATACGTGAAACCAATATTGATAAGAAACTTGAAAATTTCAACACCCTAATTGTTTATCTTTGATCGGCATGCCTGGTGGTAACGTCTAGGGTACTAAAGTCCAATGCAATGTAGTGTTGCCCTGAACTCAAATGTCTCATGAGTAAACGTGATACACGAAATAAAGCTAAGTATTCACATACAACGCTGTAAGGCGGTAAGGCTGTAAAGCTGTAAGGCTCACCCTTCGGAGCGAGTTTTAAAAAAAAAACTAAATATTAACAAATTTAAATTTAAACTAAGACAGTTATTTTTCGATCGTCAGATTTCATGATAACCATGACTTACTTCGTTCGTTCGGACTCGATGAGGTTTCAAGCAATAGCTTACTATCCCCAAAGACCACACATGAAGGCTAACCTAAGGAGATAAGACACCTGTTGATAATAATAACTGAAGCGTAAGACGTATAATCAATTAACAATAGGGGTATTCATAAATTATACCATAATAAACATAGTTTAAGTTTCTTTTCGAAGGTTAAGTAGAATAGCTTCTGCTAGACTTTGCCTTTATTGATCATGTATTACTCTCAGTATCTGCTCTTGTTTTAATAAAATCTATTTATTACTATCAAATCCATTTATTACATCAGATACCATCGATGAGGACAGTGGCTCAGATGAAGTACCATTGACTAATTTATCCGAATCAAGTAGACATATCGAATAATTATGTCGCGAGGACACGACCCTGTTAGGTTGGCCGAATGTTAAATGTCAATTTTTGTATCTGCGTTATTATTAAAATAAAATGTGTTTTTGTGCGTTGATTAATTTTTTGCTATGTTTAGAATCGCTGTTAATAAGATAAATACTAATATCGAAGCGAATGCGTATGCATGCGATTAATTGTTTTGGCGAGAAATATCAGAGTCGCGAGGAGATGCAAAAGTAGGCAATGAGTATGGATGTGTCATTTTTGACAGGGAGAAATGCTCTTGATTTTGGCTCAGTGAGAGCGAGGCCTTTGGCCATGATGTGCCTCAGGCAGTGAGAGTAAGGTCTTTGGCCATGTTGTGCCTCAGGCAGTGAGAGTAAGGTCTTTGGCCATGATGTGCCTCAGGCAGTTTGAAACCCCTAGCGCAGAGTGCCCGGTTAACAGCCGTGGTTCCTTCGAGTGGAGGACTTGCATTCCGGGGGGTAATGCAGGATATCTCGAATGACATAGTTCTGGTGGAGAGGGTAGCCTTATTAGGTGCCCCCGATCCGGGCTATTGGAATGCGACCCTATAGGCCTTAGGGTGAGCGTTCGGGGAAGCCTCTACTATTTCAGGTTGACACTAGCTAGTTGTTGAAGAGAGAAAACTAACAAGGTATTCATAACCACCATTGACTAATGATGTAATCTCAGGGATGAAGCCATGGACAGTATAAGGATGATGCCCTGGGGTGAAAACCCCTCTGTGAGTCTTAACTGTATCTATTTGAGTTTAACGGATGAGTAACTTATGTTTTGTTTTTGCMTCTCCCGCGCGTATGTGAAACCGCCTTGTCTGTCCACCGGAGTGACCGCATTGTTATGACCCACGGATGAAGGCGGCGATAATGTAAGTTTTTCTTGGATATTCCCGCATTAGTTTTTCTATGTTTTTCAAAATGAAACGTACGATATTACTGTCACAATTAAGTAAAATTTATTCAGACTTCGGTTTATAGTCAACCTGTCTGTTTACACTCGCTTAATATACCAATATGGTATTTGTGTCAGAAAAACGCTTTTCATATTCTTTAGAAGCAGCTGATGCACTCCGTTGGCAAAAACCATACAAACCATATTGGCATATTCAGCGTGTGTAAGCACACTCGGCATGACAGTAGTATCGTTTATTTCATTTGCCATAGCCTTGCTGATGTGATTCGAATATCCCATTTATGTTTAAGCATGTTCGAATAGAATGTCGTTTATCTTAACAACGGTTAATCTTATCGACGTACAAAAAGAGTACCTCTTTTGTGCAAGAAGAATGATAGATTTCAAAAATTAGATCAGAACTGTGAAACCACTAAGGGATGAAAAGTTAGTGAGAAGAAAAGGGTGACTACCCTTAAGTTTTCTAATTCCCAATTAATGTAAGAAAATGAAAATGTGTTTGAAATCAGGCCCTTCTATAGCTAAGATGATTTCCGGAATTTCAAATTTGAATATTTCTAGATTAATTAGATATTTCAGAAAAAGTTGTTGTTTAATTACAACTTCTAAGGGTTGGATCTCTGAAACGGAGCGCTTTAGGGTATAAGTCGATACCAGTTTTTTTTTGTTCAGAATTGTGAATACTACCATTTCCCAAAATATTGTTACTTCCTCCTGAATCACCCTGTATATTTATTACTACCATATAAAATAATATAGCGTTTATTTTATGGCATTATGTAATTGAATAAACTTGTATTAATATGTTTCTAGTATTATTTATCGCCTTTATTACCTAAAAATTAACTCTAAAATATTTGACGTGCTTTCTATTTATATAATAGATTTATTACTAGCCACCCACCACGACTACGCACAGGTAGTAAAGTATATTATATCTACAACAAATACCTTCCACTCGTCATCTCCATTCGCGCCAAAAGTCTGTTTATTACAGGAGTACGCGCGCATTATCGTTCGGCATGTACCTACTTATTATAATTTACTTTTGCGCGCGTTAGTTTTCTGCGATATTCCGAAGATATTCATTTAAATTATATGGTGTAAACCATTATAATAATGTGCATGAAATGCTTAAGGTAACTAATATATTTAAGTTGATAAGGGTTAATACTGTATCCGTCTAAATAACTTTCCAATTACCGCATTGTACGTGAGCATTTTTTTTAGAAAATAGAATGGGTATAGTAAGCTATCTTTAATAGATAAATGCCATCCCTAACTTTTTTGTAGATCTATGAAAGAGAAATATTCCACCATGTATTGTTTTGTTACATCTCAAAGGGATTAGGTAGCGTTTTCGGTGAAAGCTCTCAGGCGGCTAAACTTTTTCCGACAGTTATAGTTATATTTCCACGAATTTAAACAACCTCGACAAATTCATACTTTGGACCTTCCTCATGAATTACTCTATCTATTAGTGAAAAACGTATGAAAATCCGTTCAGTATTTTGAGTTTATCGCAAACAGACAGACAGCAAATGTGGCACAGGACATTGTTTTATAGGGGGTTTCTATAAACGATTCATGAACGTGGGCGGCGTTGATTTCTGAATTCTTCGTGCCGCCTTTTTGTAACTGCTGCCAAGCTATAATAAGCACGGCGATGGTACTTAAGGCTGTAGATCAAGTTGCAGTCACGAAATTGATGGCATTATAAAGATTTTCCAACAATTTACAGTTCTATTTTTCTGTCTAAAGGTAAGAAATTACAAAAATTATTGGTATAGTAGGGCTGTGGAAGCCTTGTGTAGTGCAGCTAACAATACTACCACTTAGTTTGTGAGTTTTACCGTTGCGGCAGACTAAAAACATTTTTCAGTCCATCATAGTACAATTATTTAATAGTCTTATTGTAGCCACAACCTCACAAATACGATAAATAACCTAAAATTTATACGAAACCGTGTCACCCCACAGCTCTGAAATGTGAGCTTTCTGCAACCTTAAAATCGACTATCTCACAAAACACTACAGAATATGTTGAAAATAAACACTCCCTCGCGTTTTCTCATAGTAAAATACATCAAAACTGGATGCATGAATCGTTTATAGAAACCCTGTATTATGTAGTAAAATACATACTTTGCAATATTTACGTTCTTGTAAAGATTGTGTGGATTTGTTTATGTGTAAGAAATTAAGAATTGATGCATAGGACACATCCTTGCTCTTAAGGTAAAATAATGTGTACAAAATTCGGATTGCTCTGGAAACTGTGACATTTAGTGGATATTTCTCCAAAATCCTCAGCGCTAGGTAGATATCTCTAAAGGAAGGCTTTAACAGGCCTACACTATTGTTGCCATAAAATAAGTATTACTATTATGTGTTTAAAGACCTGCTAGCATATCTATAGTATAATATGAATACGTTAATTTGTCTGTTGATTTCCCCCCATATATAGCTTTCAATGGAATGATATGAGTCAGCGCAATAGTAAATTAATTAAATGCCGACGTAAGTACAAAAAACTGTTATAAAATACACGTTATGACGCAGATCATTAGTGTCGTGGAAAAGCATAGAATTACGTAAATACAAAAAAAGGGAACCGATCGTTCGTGTGCAGGTACCTATAACTTAATAAACAATGATCATAGTTATAGTGAGCGTCTGGCGTTTGCCATCCCTCTCACTACACCCTTTTCTGTTCCTGACGTCAAGTAGTCTACTATGATCAATTTATTCTGTTTACCACCCGAAGAAACCCAATAAGGGTCAATCCGAATGGACTGACTAGAGCAGATCTTTATTTATATTAATAATATTAAATAACTATCAAAAGTATAGCTAGTACCTTATTTGCTAGAAATATCATCCCAGTTTACACGGTAAATTATATTTGCAAGAGAACAAATATACTCCTATATAATTCTTTCTCTAAATAATCTTCCGTGGGCTATCAAACCTTTTCTTCATCACTTAATTTTAATACTCGCTGCATTAAGGTTAATACCATACTAACGTGTAAATTCTTAGTGAGTTCTCTCCACGTAGAGACATGCGGCGTCTGATTTCGTGTTTCAGCGGGTAGGGTTGATAAAGAAAGAAAACACATCACCTTATTTAAAATACCACGACAATCCAACAAGAAGTAGAACTCAGTAAGTCCTCTATCAGAAAAAAAACGTAGCCAGCAAAGGCACAGCAAACGTAAAATGAGCTTGATAGTGTTGACTTCACTTCACTTAAACATCGTTTCCCAGTTCCTACCGTCTGCGACGCAGGAAACATTTAGCGGAATGTTACAAGAAATCGTTTTTGTATCAAATCTACCCGTTAAAACGTGAAACCATTACAAACATATCGTGTTGTACTATTGCACGTATTTTTGTATTCTATTTTTTGTGATTGAACAAATCCTGAATTAGTGTCTTTTTCGAATCTTCACCCGCTGCAGGTTCTACTTTCATGCAGTTGAAGATTATAAATTTAAAAAAAATCATATGCGAGATAAATATTATATAAATTTATCTCGCACAAAATATATAATATCGATATAATTCAAGCCGTGGAACACTGACAAAATTACCACACAGCGCAATTATAACATATTCGTTTTGCACTAAAACAAACGAAATTTTAACGAATCTCAGCACGAAAGTAACTTAATAACAGTCATCAACCTGCCTATTCTGGAAAACTTAGGTTTCTCTTAAGGAAATAAATAGTTGATTTGAGTTTATGACACATTATACTACAAAAACTGTATGCGGATATGAATGACGGGCGATTTCGTGCTACACGTAGTTTCGTATACGGCAACTTGATGGGCCGGTCATTCCCCTGTGATGACGGCCTGCAATTTCAACCTCCGCATACAAGAAGTGCATCAAGACCCGTACAATTAAATTTCACAATGACCTCTTAGGTATTTAAGAATATTTGTGTACCGAGCATTGCTATGCAATAATCATTAAGAAAACTATATTCACTCGTTACACTATATAATGTGATTACTGATTAGGCACATCCGAATAATAGTAACCGTAATAAAATAAAAATTTTAATTTCAACATTAAAATCTTGGTCTTTTTGGAACAAACTGCATCGGTTTATGAAAAAAAAATCGACATGTAATTGGCATCTTAAAGACGCGAGAAACATATCCAAGCTGAACCAAGTACAGTTGTCATGTTACTAGTGTATAATATTGTCGTTTACTAGAAACGCAAAATCAGTAAAAGAATAAGAAAAAATATTATAATTACTTTACTATGCTTGAGGCTAGGGCAAATTTTATGAAGCAATTTGAAATGTTTTAGCTGCTGTGATATATTCTCAGCCGTCGTATATACACTTTTATTTGATAAAAGTTTGCGGTCGCACAATTATATAAATATTTTTCTTAAATTAGGGGGTAATCGACCTTGTTGTTATTTATAATAGAGTGAACTCTTTAATTATTGCCAAGCTTTCGACTTTATTAGAGTCTTCGTCAGGGCTTCTGTAAAAACAGCACTTATAAATTACAGACTAATTAACACATCTAGCTTACAAATTCTGAGATTGTTATAAATCAGCCTTTTACAAATACATGCCACGTTCTCTAACATACACCTATATACATATATTAGTAAGCCTTTGGTAAATTTTCTTCTTGTGATTTATATTAGATGACACATTTCAAAAATAAAACAATACCAAATTTTTTTGTCAAACTTATAATGTCAAGTCACAGTGCAAACGATCAAAAAACATTTCATATAGCATCCATTTCAAATTTATGTTCAAATTTATAGATAGAATTTTAATTAAGAAGGTCAGGAGACCTTGTAAATGTTACTTAATTGATTTGTGTCTGATTTTTTGTTGATGGTGTTTTCTGTTCTATTAATATGGTACATTTCAAGAATTAATCTTTTATTGGTTTGCTGTTGTTTATCTAAAATTTTGACGTTGTCCCAATCTACCCTATGATTGTTAATTAATATATGCTCAGCTAGAGCACATCTATCACGTTTTGTAGTGGTGTCACTTTTGTGTAAAGATAATCAGTTAGATAGCCATTGGGATGTTTGTCCTACATAATTTTTACCACAACTGACACATGTTAAACAATAAACTACACCTGACTGAAATTTTAATGGTATTTTTGATTTGAGGTGACTAAACAGATTTGAACCTTTTTTTACGTTTTTAACAGCTACTTTTAAATTTTCTCTTTGAAAAATTCTAATCATTTGTATTGTTAAACCAGTTATATTAGGGAGAGAGCCAAAACGAACATCTTCATTATTTATTCGAGTAAGATCAGCATCACGATCATTAAATGTATCAAATTCACTGGCAGAAAATAATATCTTATTTATTAAAACCTTTGGATATGAATTTTTTAAAAGTAAAATTTTCAGTTTATTTAGGTTTTTATTAATAAAATTAGGATGTGAAATTTTAACTATTTTGTTTTTCATTTGTTTTACAAAGTTAGTTTTAATTTTTGTTGAATGATTTGACCAAAAATTGATATATCTACCTGAAGCTGTTGGTTTTTGATACCAAGCCAGAATTAATTTATTATCTTTTCTTATGACCATGGTATCAAGAAACGGAACCCCACCATCAACCTGTCGCTCAACTGTAAACTTGATATATTCATCAAAAGAGTTAAAATTTTCCAAAATTTCATCTAGGCCTTGTATAGGTAACAAAAGAATTAAATCATCAACAAATTTTGTAAAAGGCTGATTTATAACAATCTCAGAATTTGTAAGTTAGATGTGTTAATTAGTCTGTAATTTATAAGTGCTGTTTTTACAGAAGCCCTGACGAAGACTCTAATAAAGTCGAAAGCTTGGCAATAATTAAAGAGTTCACTCTATTATAAATAACAACAAGGTCGATTACCCCCTAATTTAAGAAAAATATTTATATACACTTTTATATAATTCTACTGTTAAGGGCATTTAAAAGTTTAACTTTTTTAAGGTCTTTGTTGAGTTGCAATTAAATTTTTCATCTCTAGTGTAGCATTATGTTAGTCATTTTACCAAAAAATATTAACGACCAACTGACATATGAAACGCATAAAAAAGATAATATTTTTTTCGTACAATTCAAGAAACACGTAAATACAGTCTTCAAAGGCTATTTAAATTTTTAAGGTTTATAAACTTATATACATCCGCCTAACGTTACATAATACTCTTACACTCTTTTTTTTAGGACACCTTCAAAGCAAAGCTTCTAGTACTAGAACTACAGAATTAAAAATTTTTGTATCAAAAAATTCCTAAAAAAAACTGAAATTCCATATTTTGCTACAATAAGAGTCGCACCAATGCACGTGAAGCGTTTTTGTCGCGTGAAGTAAGCAAGATCTCCATTTAAATGAAAATGACTTACCTATATATGCAACGGTAGACGGGTTTGTAGAAACCGCTGCTATCCAACAGGTATGTATCCGATTAAATCAAATAAGCACCGCGACAATAATAAAATGCGGGCTAAATTCCTAAACGTCTACTAATTGGACAGGGTGCAGCACAAGTTTAGTTTTTTTTTATTATGAAACAAAAACGTTGGCAGTTTTAATTTACACGGATTGATTGTTTTAAAAACAGCATCCATCTGCATTACTCAAGTAGTATAACTTATGGTACATAAGGTGCTTTCTTGACGACAAGAAGTAGTCTCAGGGGCTCAAATCCGGCGATCGCGCTGATCGTTAGTTCTCATTGAAATCAATCGCATCGGAAACATCTTTAAACAGTCCTTAAATTACCTATAGAACACTTTTATTGCAGATTTCTCCTTTTGACCCCACAAACTTATAGTAGGTTTCTACAGATATAGATATAGTGTATTAATAATTATTACAGCATAAAACAATGATTAATAAATCATCTGCTCTGGTCAATCCACATGGCACTAAGGGCATCAGCTCTTTTGCATAAAACAATGATTGCTAAAAGAAAATTGTTTTCGTTCAAATTATTCATCGTTTTCGATCAGTAGTTCTATATTGCTTATCGTTGTTGAAAAACATTAGTTTAGCAGTATTTAAACCGATTAATTTCTCTAAGAAGCAATTTCAAGGTTTTGTTTTTACTTAGTAGTTTGTCTATATCTCTAAAGCGATCATTAATTTTTTTGTGAATCTACTAATGCTAATTACTTTTATAAACATCCAAACCTCTTTCTTTATTTTCTTTTTTGCTAATTGCTAAGTACAAGTCAAACTCAATAATCCTTTTATCATACATCCACTTTCATTCATCATCAAAAAGTACTGCCAAAACAAAATTTTACTGTTCACAGTTCGCAGTATGTTCCTAGTTTTTTTATTGTCTATCACTTTGAGAGTTTGAGGATGAATGAACAACCGAAGCATTTGAGCTTTACCAAAATTTGCATTAAACAATTTGTGTAACATTCATAATACAGGGTTTCTATAAATAATTCATGCAACGAGGGCGCCATAGCTTTCCGAATTCTTTGGGCCACCTTTTTATAACTGCTGCCAAGCTACAATAAGCACGGCGATCACTGAATAGTCCTGTCTCTAAACATAGTAGTGAAGCTACAAAAATTCGCTAAAAATTGGTATGAATATTCGGAACACCATTATAAATGAATGCTGAAAAGTCCCTATCCATCTCGTACGTGGAAAAATGTTTATTCAAGGTCAAAGGTCTCAGAAATTGGTTATTCGCGCTTTTCAGCAAAATGTTAAGTTTTATTATAAAATTAGGTCAAACAAAAATTTTAGATCATATAATTATGTATAATATTTGAATACCTTTATCCTAAGAGCCACCGTTTCTGAGATATAACGATTCTAAGAGTTGAAAAAGTTGTAATCTTCATAATATACATAAGTATGCGTTTCTAAAAAGAGTAACTCAACTCCACAAGAAGTTATCACTAACGAAATTCGCTTTCTTCTTTCAGTGTACCTTCTTTCGATGTACGGAGCTCCTAAAAAAACTACTTGCTTAGATAAGTTTCGATACGCATGTTTTGTTAAAAATACTCGTAATAAAAAAGGAGTGCAATTGGCACTGTTTGTTTTTATGTTAGCGTATTAAAAAGTAGTGAATAAGCAAAAAATTTGAAAATCCAAGATATAATAAAATAAAAATAATTTTTAAATTCACAGTAATCATTTTTCGAATCATACGCGTAATAACTGGTGTCAAGAAGTGGATTGTGGATTTCTGGAGTGTTTTGTGACCAGTAAGATAGCAATTCCGATTAGAGAGTGTAAAGTCGAGTGAATTAGGAGGACTTTTTAATATATGGCAGTGGCGAGAAGCCAACCTACTAACATGGATTAGCAGCCAAGGTGAAATTAAGCCAGGCCTAGTAGAAATGAAAATCGTACAAGGATAAACTGAGAATGAGATAGTAATGCAAAAGCTAGCCGAAATGGATGGAATTAAAACAAATTAGGGCATGATCGAAGAATCAACCAGAGTTAATCATACCGAAGATCCGAAGAATGGGTTGGCACAGGACTAGATGAGCTAAAGTGACAAATGGGGGAAAAGGTCGGTCAGGTTGAACAAAACTTGTAAAATTCAATCACTATGAAAATGGAAACGGAAGAAATGTGATCTATGTTTTTGCCAACAACTTGAAGCAGCAATGTTAAGCCACCGTCATATGATGGACACACGTTTTTCGAACGTGCAACGATTGAGGGTACGGGGACTGTTGCATACTTAGAGAGCAGTTTATATTAGAGCTATACAGTCGACGTTCTCGTCTGATGAATGAAATGAAAGCGAAATTCTTAAGTCATGAGATCCGACTCAATAGCCAAGACAGAAGTCACCTACTTGTCGTCCAAATGTAAGATATTAAACTTTTTTGAGATGGCCAATTATTAGTGGTTTTATAAACTATCTGGTCAACTTTATACATAACTAGAATAAGAACAAGTTACTGGGTGTTACGAGAACTGTATAAATAACTGCTTAGTAGACAGTTTGGGTCGGAGAAACCGGCCTTTTGTCGCCAAAGGACATTCACATTTATAATATAAAATATAAAAGCAATAACAAAGTAACTAAGAAAGATCATGCTGCTAAAAAAAAGATTAAAGAATTTTAACATAAAATAGTGATTGCTTTATTCTATATAACTAATATAGTAATTCATAGTCATCAGAAAGAAGTAATGCTCACCTAGGCCAACAATTTGGTAACCAGCAGGCGGCTGAAGCACTCTCCTTGCCCATGCACCTCTCAATACTTCTAGAGCACAAGGTTCTGCTCCTACTAGCAATGCACCAGGGCTTACGTAGCCACGGTAGATTAGGCTTTTGGTCGCGCCATTCAAAGCATTGTTCCACCAACATACGGAATTTGCAGACAGCAGGCTCTAAAACAGATAGTTAATGCTAATACTGTTGGCTGACAGATGAAACAGCTTTATTTTTTAATCAAAAAATGGTAAGTGTTTTGCCTAATACTAGGTTTATGATACACTACTTGATTCTCTTAAAGTGCTTAGGAAAAAAAACGGTTGCATTAAACAAGAAAAAATATAGCTGTAGAGTGTAGGGTCTACTTAGACTACTTTGAGAAGGCAGGACTCTTCTAAGCTACGGTGCGGGCACGAAGGATCTAAGGGCAGTGCACGGCCCATTTGCGGGGTCGCACCACAGAATATACATAGATACATGGATAGATACATTTTGGTGCAGTATTAGCAGCACATAACAATTAAGATTTCGAAATTTTAATTGTAATGTGGAACTATTTGATTAATAATTGTACAAGAGTCGAGCCTTGAAAAAGCGGACAAAAATAAAGAACTCCACGAAACTGGTCGGCAGCCAATAAGTCAGTTTTATCAGTCCTCAAACTCGATAATACAATTAATAAGCCGAACCTTATTTTTGACTACAAATTTTAATGTTTACATTAAAAAAGGACACTAGCAAACATCTAAATGCTTTTTTAAGTATCCTTATTTAACAGAAATTTTCAGGGAAGAATCCTCTGCCCCCCTCTCCTTGGAAAGCAGTCCTAACATTATTAAGATTTTGGTGTCTTTTCTATAGTCAATTACAATTACAAATACATTGATAAAATAAGACACCAACAAGCCTCAAATGTATTTCGAAACATCCTTATTTCAATAAATTTTCCATAAAGAGACTTCCTAAACCTCGTTACATTTTTTTTTGAGGAATATACCTAACTTTTCTATCACTTATCCTATCAATTTTAAGATTTCTGTATCTTTTTTAGTGTTTTACATTGAAAAAGGGATAGTAAAAAACCTCAAATGTATTGTTGTTTTGCCCTTGTAATTTTGTGTCCCATTTATTACTATTATTATTATTATTACTATTATTATTATTGTTACTATTACTATTACTATTACTATTATTATTATTGTTGTTGTTAATAAACTTATCACCCCTTGAGTCCGCCCCGCCTAAAACACAGTTCTGGATCCGAGCCTGGTCAGGGAACGAAACAGTAAGTTCAGCGTCCTTCCTGACCGATGATGCATGGAGTAACATGAGAGTGTCTGCTTCTATATGTCACAATAACATTGTCTTTTGTAACTGTTCTGAAAGTTACCATTGTATTCTGACTATGTTGGATTTCTCCAACCGTTTTCAAAATGACTCTTTTCCGTTAGGTACCACTTTAAAAAGAAACAGTGAAAAAGAGTTAGGTAGAGTAAGAGTAGTTATAGACGTGCACTGCATAAACAGATCTTAAGATGTCGTTTTCCTGAAAGAATATTAATATGACTGCGTACTTATTTTAAATAAAATTAAACAAGGTATGCGCAGGGTCAATATAACTTTTGTACATTTCCGGAGTTTCCAACATGTATAACAGACACGTAAAACAAAGTGCATAGTAGCAAATAGTAAGTTGAGCAACAAACTGGTAGTCATATCTAAAGTAGCAGTTTAGCTACTAAACAGTTATGTTAATACTTCCTAAAAGATCATTCTATAAAAAATGTGTGCAGATCACTAGTTCCCATGATGGAAATACTTGTTCAACCGCAACTGGAACACACGTAGGTGTATCACGATAGTCAAATTTCTCTCACGATATATAGTATATTGTCTAGCACGCTTAAATGTAGATATACAATTAATGGAAATTATCACTATCCCCTGACTTTTTCGTTAGTCATTTAAGTATTCTCTGTTTTACAGTTGTTAATTTAAAATTAGACCCTCGAGGCGGTCTTGTTCAAATTAATGACACTTTCACGTGTGCTGAAAAACCTGATTATGAATTGTAGAGAAATTCATTTTAAATAATACAGTCGCAGAATAACGAAGTGTATACGTAAAGAAATTGTAACATTAATACCGCCAAAAAGCAAGGGCGATTTTACCACACAACAAATTCGAAAGATTATGGTTAATTTACGGACAAGTACTTGAATAAAAGGCGTCTTTAACTCATTCCTTCTTCCACCTGGTAATGCTGACAGTTCCACCTGCAAACGTACTGAGAATCCACTTTACCTATGTTTTGTCAGATTTACCACGAAATATATTATTTGTTGAGAAAACTCGGCGATTTCCATAGTACACGACGACGTCAGGTTGTGCGAATTCGAATAAATTAGAGATAATTATTTGATGTCGTATGTATATCAGACAACTACTTATTTTTAGTCGACAACCCCTCGATTGCAGCTCACGAAAAACAATTTTCTAAGCAAAGGTCGATTATTTTGGTCTTCTTAGTTAGACTTACACCATCATACTGCAATAGCAGCTGATTCAGTGTTCTGTTCACCAAATTTTTCCTTCGATCAATTTATCGTCCCGCAGACTCCAGATATTACAAATGAACATCACGATGTTGTGATTTAATGCCACTATTTCTTTCAGCCATACAGGTATTACTTACCTACCTATAAGATGCAATTTTTTTATATTTTTGCAAGTACCTAGAATTTGTGAAGCGATTGGGGAATTCCTATAAAGTCGTTCTGCGCAAAATCAGCTGGATTAAAAAATGTTGTTCGACATTCTTTACGTAATTTGATTACTTATTCTTCCAAGCAAAATAAGACGTTTTTTTTATTTTTTCACCGCCTAAATCGAAAAATTGCAATAAGTGGTAATTGAATATCCCCGGAAGGACCAATGCTGCATCGGTAAACAAGGAAGATATTTTAGCTCTTCGTATAAGCTTTCAATATAGCGCAACTCAATTTTATAAATTCATTATTTACCTACTTATTTAATTTGAGCCTAAAATTTCAACTGAAATCATTAAATTGAGGCTCAAATTTCAGGAGAAAGGTGTAAACTATAAGACTTGAGAATTTTACTATGAATATATTTATATCATATCATATAGTTAATAGGCACAAATTCAGCTCTTTGTGAGAGCAGCTCAAACATAACAAATCGTAAAATTCCATTGTTGTTCAGAGCGTCATAACTCCGATGGCGGACAAAGTTACAATCTGAAGTTTCGGGAAATAAAAGATCTTACTTATATACATACTTGCGTACAAAATATAATTTATTGGTTTAGATGTAACGTTTTGCCAAATATTCACCGATTAATGTAGCGCTCTAAATTATAAAGTTTCATTAATTTTCCAGAAATTGTCAAAAAAAAGGCTAAACCATGTGATATGTCGTTCTTTGAATTTTTTGTTCTGCTACAAGACTTAATACAAGCGATTACGTAGCGTGTGTTCACAAGAACTTGAGGCACTAGGCTGAGGTGCAAGCAATAAATGAGGAGAACAGCCAAATCTACGTCTCATTAACCATTGGACCTAGGATTTCATTTGCAAAAACTTGGCAGAAACGCTTTTCATATATTTTAAGAAAACTCACTTATCTAATTAAGCAGGCAAACCAGCAGGAACTCGTACTAAGTATTGCAAAATATTTGTTATTCAATTTCTACGTTTTTCAAGCAATACCTATCATACTAAAAAATAGATGTAGAAGTGTAAGTAAATGTTACTTCACATGAAATTAAAAAAGGCCGCAAATCAGTAAAATGAAAGTTTTGGACTGACGGTGAAAATTTATTATTTATTCAATTTAATTTAAGAAATCTCATTATTTCTTCTACCACCTAAGTGACAAAAACAACTAACATGCTGAAATAATAAATTTACTTCCGTTGATTCTTTTTATTTCTGTTTGTTTATTTTATCCATTTTTTACACCAGTAGGTAGTACATGATTATTATTCCTCTGCGGTTTTATTTCCCTATATTAGATCACATCTATGCGTACAAACTTTTTTTAGTCATTGTCATATAGATATACTGTTTTGTAGTGTTCATATATGAATCAAAATTTATCATTTGGAATTAAAAAATATAGTATTATAAATATGTAATTTTTAATGAACAATTATAAAAAATAATCCAACGTTTTAATTTAAATCCTAACATTAAACTGTGCAAATTTAACATAACGTTAAATTCCAGTTTGCTCAATTTCAGAATCTAACACCGTTCCTAACCGGCATTATGATGCACTGAATTTTGGTGAAATTTTATGATTCGTCGTGTTTGAATTACCCTCACAAGAAAGAGTAAATATCTGAGGGCTGAATTTTTAGTTATTAACTCTCTTGACATATATTTACTTACAGAAATATTTTCAAACCATATAATTTATTACATTCTCCTTCATTGTGAACCTCAATTTTTTAAGTGTCCCTCGGTGAATCCAAAATAGTTTTCATTAAAAATAATACAGCATAGGTAAGTATTATACGATGATATGGGTATGTTTCACTAGAATACATCAAATCTTAGGTCTATGTCGAGAAACTACAAAAGATTACTGCCCTAAAAGTCAAGATGGCTTGCATGACTRGTAAAATTCAGCGAGTCCATAACGAATYCCGGAATGTCGAACCAAGGAAATCGTCGAACCACCGAACATACTGTTGGTACGCGACTAACAAACACAAGAAAGTCGAACGGGGGAAAAATGAAACCAGTGGTACTTAAACATATTTTAGTTGTATTTGTATTGTATATTTAATAAGTAGTTGTCAGGTAACTAGGTAATTATTCTTCCGTCCGACCGTAACTATTACCCTAAAAATGCAGATTTTTTTAAATTGAGGATTCGGCTCAAAGCTAACTGTACATACATAATACATAAATCATTGTCTGCAAAAAGTAATAGGTCGGCCTTCTGTATTCTGCCAATATTTTAAAATGCTTTCTAAAACTTTATTGAGTATAGTAATAGAAAAGACTAATACTTCCCTTCTTATTTAATCTACCACGGAAATATATTTGCTGATAAGGTAGTGACATTAACTTATTTTATTCTAAATAAGACGTCATATGTTTTGTTAAAACTTCGAATTATAACAAAAATCAAACAAAATAGGCATGATTATGCTTGAATTTTTAAGGCCAACTTAAAGGTGGTGGAGGTACCGTCAACTACTTGATTCTATGAGGCAACTTCCACGTATTTACAAAAAATAGATGCCTTGAGTTGTAACATGGCAAGCTTTTTAAATGCAATGCAATGAAAATAAAGATTTTCATGAAGTTTGTCACGACATTCTTGCAAGCACCATGTAACGATCTCACATGTTATAATAATTTTAGATCTAGAATAGTAATTTATAACATTTTTTATTTATGTACAATACGAAATAATACAAATACAATAATATATGGTACTGATGAGGATGGCTACAGAAACATTTGTATGTATGGTTGCATAAGCTGCACATACATTCGTACAACATTTGAGGTACCGCTGGTATGTAACTAATTTCACTTCTTTCCATGATTCGACGTTTCCTGCGTTCGTCGGTACTGGTTTCGCTAGTTCGTAATTCCGTGGTTCGACATTCCTGGATTCGTGGGGATACCAAATTCAGCTATTTGTATATAAGAATGTCAAACAAATTGACTATCCAGGATCCGATTAACCCAGCGGGACGGTGGAAGCTGGGCTGTATCGAAACCTATTACTTTGGGGGGGTAGGAAGTGGAAAAAAGCCAACTCAAAACCAAAAAGGAATAGTTACTTTAGACCACTAGAATACCGAATAGCGCGCATACATTCTAAAAAAGGAAAATACTGAAAATATTATGTATTAAGTAGCTCAAAACAAATTTATTTTCTAGAATACATACAGGGTTTTACGACGAGTTCCTATTAGACGATGAGGAAGCGGCCATGGTAGAATTATGAAATTCTGCAGTATCAAGTTTTCGAATGTGATCTTTTTAATGAAAATAATTCAAGTGCGGCTTTATGTAACACATTATATACTAAAATGTTAAAATTTTCGAGATATAAGAGTTTATAAATAAATTTGGCAGCTAAGTTCCTCGCTATTAAAATTTTCGTCTGTTTATACAAAAATGTTAAAACTAATAAAAATTGTTAGTGTTTTGTTTTTGTCGGTGGTGTTGAAACTAAAACAAATGTTTTATTTGGTCTTGATTTATTAAGCCTTCGTCTTTGCATACGATAGGTATTTGGAAATGTGTAAATTGTCAAAATGACAACGTAAAATATCAAATTTAATAATTATTTGTTTTTATTTCATAAATAATTGTTAGACATTCCTTTCTTTCACTAGCAAATATTTTTATTTGATAACTGATGGTAACAATTAATTAGAATATCTCAGTGTGAGATACCGACAGCATGTTGCAGAATAGATATACACTTGTTTAAGCGTCTGTCAAATTGCATCCAAAGCACTCCTGAAGTTGCATAAAATGCAATTTCAACAGTTTTTCACATAAAATGTTAAATATCAAAAAATCTGTTACTTGTAGCCTCATAGTGTTTTACACAAACCCCAACTAAAATTTCCCTAGAATCCAAAAGCGGCATGAAAAAGAGTTCCATTTAATTTTTTTGAATTTTGCCTATTTTTAGATACTTAACTATGACGTCATCCTGTAACTGCTGCATACAACATTTTCAAAATTTAATTGGACCAAGATGTATTTTGGACCTTTGTCATTCATATTATCGACATTCGATTCACATTTGTTTGTGTGGTAGGCGTCGAACGAGATCCTGTAGCTCTCAAATTTTTTTAAACTCTTATATCTCGAAAATTATAACATTTATGTACATCATGTGTTACACAAAGCCTCACTAGAATTTTACGTAGAATCCAAAACCGCAAACAATTATATGGTTCTATTAAAAATAACAAAGTTGGCGTATACTTCTGGTATAACCGGAAGTAATCTTAAGTTGCCTTTATTTCCATTAAAAAGATAACGATCGAAAACCTTATCCTGCAGAATTTCATAATTCCCTTCTGGCCGCTTCCCCATAAACGTCTAATAGTAACTCGTCATGACACACTTTGTCCATGTATTAACAACACCTACTTAAAAATAAAACTAAAATACTTTATACTTCTACTTTGGTAATTGCTAATTGCCACAGAGTGTGGCTAAGCTTGTGAGTGTCAAAATAATATGAATAAACATTAATATAAAATTAACAAATAAAGTTAAAAAAATCTCTAAATCTAACAAAATAAATCAATTATTAATTATTACAGCCACTCTTCTGTATTTTAACTTTAGCCCAAGAGCTAATTAAATGGAAAAAATCTATTTGATCTGTTATATCCTGTACACTTTTAATACTTACATATAAGACAATCAAATGGATTATTTCCCATAGTAGTTCGCAACATATTTTTTACAATTTTTTCATATTTTTCTCGATGTACAGGGTAGTTGTAAAAAATGTACTAGATATCTGACGCTAATATCGTAAAAAAACATGCATTTTTAAAGTTTTTTATATGAAATCAAACACAATAAATATAAACAAATAAAAAACAACTTTATTATGCTCCTCGAGTAAAATGCAACTTTCTGTAAGGTGCAACCACAAACGGTGCAACGTAGACCAGACCGTATAGCGGGTTACCAACAGATGCCTTGCATGTTGTCATGCTATTAACATTGGCAAAATTTTGAAATACATTATGAGTCATATTCGTTGTTGAAAATTTTTGCTAATTTTTTTAGATACCCATAAAAATTATTTTAAGAAATGTACTAGATTTTATAATAATGTACCAGTGTACTGACTGGCAACACTGGTGCCTGCCGAATCACAGTCGATCATCGTCATCTGATGGGAAGACGCGAGGTTGTGAAAGCTGCGACTAACGAGTAACGACTGCTACTACTCGTCATTGCCAACGACAAATTATTGCATATTCGGGGATGCCGTGGGGAAACTAACATTATTTTTATATATATTTATTTGTTTTTTTAACAAATTTTTACCAACCCATTTTGGAGCCAACTGCGGCAGTTTTTAACCAACTGTCAGGGCGTGGGGGGGGGTAGGCTACCACCCCACCCCCCCCTACCCCCCTATGGGCCCGGCTCTGGGTGGAAGATATTTGTGTGGTACATTTTAAAAATACAAATAGTATTACTGTAATTTCTAAATACAAACCCTTCACCAACATGAATACGCTTAATATTTTCCTACCTGGAACAGTAAATAGCCGCTTTCGTACATCCAAAAGTCACCAGGATCTCCCTGGCAACCTTCCTTTCGGACGATGATGGCCAAACAGTGGCGCAGCTTAATCCGACAGCCACCTGTATCATCCCGGGTCTTACAGCTCATTCTAGGTGATCATCCTGCAACGAAAAAGGTATACAAATTAACACTACAATATAACCTTGCAAGATGTACTTTAAACAAAAAAAGACGGATTTAAACATAATTAGTTAGTCAAATATATGAAATTCATTGCCTTCTTCTTCATTTCATAACAAGCTTTCTGTTAACAAATATCTAATGCAGTCTAAAAGCCATTGTGTAAACTTGATTCAGTAGTGCTTGCTTTATGTCAACACTATTTATAGAAATCTGAAAACTGAGAATTTAAACTACTATTTATGTCAAAATACAGTGCAGTTCTGGTAGTTCTTGAATGACAACAGGAAAGTGAAAATACAGTCGTTAATATTCCTTAACGACGTCGAAAACGAACGAGATGTTGTCTTTCAAGTCTCGAAAGTATTCAAAAGTACCGAAGTATCGAAAGTATTCAAAAGTATCAAAGTATCGAAAGTATTCAAGAGTATCAAAGTATCGAAAGTGTTCAAAAGTATTGAAGTATCGAAAGTATTCAAAAGTATCGAGTATCAAAATTATTGAAAAGTATGGAAGTATCGAAAGTATCAAATATATTGAAAACATCGAAGCATTAATATGAACTGGATAGAGTATAGATACTTACTCAAAGTATTGTTACTTTTGCCGGTATGGAAGATCGATACCACCTTGTCGTAGTATTCAAGTATTGAAAGTATCAAAAGTATATTAAAAGTACCCAAAAATATCGAATTATTGAAAAGTATCTGATTTGTCAAAAATTTCAAATGTGTTGAAAATATTGAGTATTACAATAATTTAAAATATGAAAAGCCTCGGCGGTGTTAAAAGTAATGAAAATATTAAAAATTGAAACAATACAAAGTTGAAAAAGTATTTAAAGCATGAGAAGTATCTAAAATTGTGAAAGGAAAAAGTCGTGGCTCGTAGAGCATTCCAAGGGATTTGTTGCGCTAGAATTAGGAATACAATAATCTAGTGATTCGTCTGTTTCATAAGTTATAACTGTATCTAACTTTTGATGTATTGTACATGTGCCTCAGCCTATTCCAAACTACTCTTATTTCAATAATTTGATCATTGATATGAAGCAACTTTGATACATTCGATATTTTCAGAGCTTTTAATACTTCGATTCTTTAGGTACTTCCGATACTTTGATACCTACTTCCAATACTTCGACACTTTTGAGCAGTATCGATACTGCACCGGTATCGAATATAGATACCTGCCTAATGGTATCGCCCAGCCCTACTAAACAGCAAAAACGATCACATAACTCCTTATGGCAAAAAAGGCACACAAGCTAATTAAAATAGTACTACAAGATGGACTGAAGGCTAATCACAATAGCCTTAACATTCGGCGTATATTTTTAAGTTATGCTTCACCGTCGACCGTCGTAATGAACGCACGCGACCGAACGATGCTCTAAATTTACATTTTTATTTGTGCGATAAATTAATCACTGAAAACTATGCATACCTAATTAATATTGCACGACATAGTGCTGGTGAATTGGTGACCAGTTGTATAATTGTGCTAGATTAATATACCTGATGAGCCTGAACACAGATGAAAATTCCTTCAACTGACGACAAGCGCCACCAACAACAAGTATCACGAATAAGATAAGCCCTTAACAAAATTATTGACCAACATAAATACTCATATTTCATGTGTATAATTAGCAATATGTATTCCTATAAAATCAAAATCAGTGTTCTATAAAATAAATACAGCAAACTAAAACAAACACATCGATAACGCACAGTGAGAGTAGCAGGTAGATAAACTCAAGCTACAAAAGACGGTAACATAAAACAAACACTGAGATACATCGATAGAAATATTTGATTAACATATTATAATCAGATTTTACCATTACACCCGAAAAACTCAGTAAAACGAGAATGTTTAAAGATGGTTTAACTACAACTACATTGATTTATTTTTTCGTTTCTTTTCAGAATACGTTTTCTCCTGCTGATAGGCGACAGTGAATGACTAAATCAGTGAAGCACTATTAAAATTCTTGAGCAACCAGGACAGCGCGAGTTAAAAACTGTGTATACAAGACATCACATAATTGCGATACAGAAAATCCAGGCGGAGTAAACTGCCTGCTAAGCGCACTGTCCCACCAAATATACGGAGAGAATATTATACAACAAGAACACAAAAACCTTACAAGAGAAATATAAGACTTGGATGAACTGTGCAAGAGCTAGGACCAAATACAGTTTGACGCAAAAGGCCAACCGATTCCTGACGCTCCTTAACGACCTTGCAGAATCACTTCTGGTAAAAGAAAATCACAAAGGCAACAGCGGGAATGCAACGATCACAGAATTCAGGATAGCCTATGGAATCACCATGATATCGGGAAAACTAAGAAAATATAGATACAAGTCTAGCCACATACACTCAGGACAAACTTGAAAAATCTCTGATATAAAAATACCTACTGTCATTATATCATTAATATCCCGTAGAGCACCATCACCCCATCTAGAGGTCGAGCAAGCAAACGGAATAAACACATACGATATCACAAAAAAAGACTCGACATTATCACGTAAGTGCAACCTAAGCGATACACAGGAATAATCATAACTGCAATTTGCAAAAGACACGATAACAATAAATAAGGAAGCTCTAAATCTGTACACAATTCCAAATAGCGGCTCATTCGAGAAAGAAGATTAATATCTGAGGCAAGAATCCACTTGTTGGGTGCAGCCTGCAAATCTTCCCATTTCAATCCTCGGCTTCCCGTGTTACGTGGGAATTCACTAACAACAAGCGTGTCACCCCTCCAACCCAGTGCTGTCGTAGTCGGCCCGGTGCATGGTGGGCTAGAATTCGAAATTCCTGGTGAAAATCCAAAGTGTAGATATTACTTCCACATCCAACGGATGGGAAGTATTGTATCGCGAAAAAAATTTTCAAAAATTTTTATTTGCTCATTCGCTTTAAAATGGTCGAAAACGCAAAAAAAACAAAATTTTAGCCAAAACAAATTTTTTGTCTGTGTGTCTGTGGTTTTGTTTGTATACACGATAACCTTCGAAAGACTTAATATATGAACTTGAAATTTGGCAAACGTATAAATCTCTACTACCCAAAGCGACCTATTGTTTGTGGAGTAAGTACGGTATCGGGAAGGGGGCAAAATTGGGGGGTAACTATCCTTTTTGCAAATTTTTATTTTTTTATATTTTTTTGTTTTAGTATGTGATTAGTAGTATAACTGCGAGTACTATTCATTCTTATAAATTTTCGGTGCGGCAAGCTGTTTAGGAAATATTAGCAGAAAAACGTCACTTAAAGAAAACGGTTTTTCCTAAATATCTCCGAATATACTTAATATATTCAAAAAATGAAAATGCTATCAGAGAGGAAATAAAATTCCTCACAAAAAGTGTCTTAGAAAATTTATTCAAAATTTTGACATTTTTGAAATATTTCCAAAAAAACCTATTTTGGTCCCTGCTCATACGATTTTTTTTTAATTTTGGTATTATATATAAAATCAAATTTCTGATCAAAAAGCACTCTTGTAATTTTTTGTTAAGTTAATAATTTTTGAGTTATTTGGAAAAAACCGATTTTAAAATTTATATATTTTTGCTAATATCACGAGGACTTTGTCTTAGAAAAAATGTGTAGAGAGGCAAAATGCTCAAAATCTGCTTACTAATCGTATAGCATAAGACAATTGGATGTAGAAGTATTGATTCAATTTGCAGCGGTTTTTTAAATCCAAATGTAATACTTATGGGTTTTTAAGGTAGCTGATTAGGAAAATGAATCTAAAATTTGTTTTAGGGTAAAATCTGTTACCGATCACTTATCACAATAATATACTTAATAATTAAAAAGATTTCAAATAATAAGATATATAATTGTTGTATGAATAACAGTTTATTGTATTCACAGATGATTTCACGAAGTACATCAGTTCATTCATTTTTATCACTAGCAATATCATCGCTCTTATCCACACTACTACTTTACCTGTTAGTTGKATTGTTATTTATAATTGTTTAGTACTTTTACTATTTKTCAAGTTATCTATACCTCCTTTAAATTCTCTTTAATCATCTTTTTAATCGCGTGTAGTTAAAAGTTAAAATGTGACACTGAAGCTTTTTCAGATTAAAACCGTCGCAGCTTTAGAATGGATTGTCTGATTTCAATAAACTCGAACATGTAGGAAAAGTTGTTTTCAAATGAATAGTCACTAGACCCCAATGGCTATTTTAAATTTTTGAGTTGATAGTTACAATGGCGCCATCTTGAATTTTTAGTAAAACATGCCACCTCAAACACATTTTACCAACATAGAAGGTGTTGATCTTACCCGAACCTTCTAACTGAACGAGTTTAAAAGGTAACATGGGGTAGMACTGTATAAATACTTTATATAATATATAGAACTAAGGTGACCAACTTCCCAAACCAGAAAATCCGGACGCCTTCATGGTGCTATTTGTAATATAGGATAAAGTAAAGAAGAATGGTCAGGCATTAGGTCATGTCAGCAACGCATTTGCGTCCTGACGCCACCGAAGTTTAATGTAATAAGATTTTGTGATAAATGATCCTCGGACAGGTAGGGCCAGACGTATAGGTAGTAAAGATTATCATATGGAACCGTCATGGCAACGTTACAACRAACAACAGAACCTGCCGTATATCTCACCAAACGCCATTCACTTTGTYACACCAGCGAGTTACTGCGCAGACTCGCTGCCCTACGAACGAGTAATATGACGACTTACGGGTTGTTATAATAATTTCTCGCGCATGCTCTAACAATTAGCCGTCTACATAATAGATGAGATGTATGTGGCTGACATTAACGTGACAGATGAAACTATGAAGTTAGCTACGACTGCATGAGAAGGCCACTGGCAAAAATGAAACAGTAAAATAGCATGTGCAAATTTTTGCACTTTTTAGCCAAGCCGTAAAAAAACCGGACAAATCCAAACAAAATGTTGAAAATCCGGACAAATCCGGATGCTATATTGAATACGGACCCATAAACAAAAATACAAACCTGTCCGGGCAAAATCCGGACGGTTGGTCGCCTTATATAGAACACTTATGCAACAAATACATGAGTACTTTACTGTGCAGAAAAGAATAAAAAATCAAATTACTCAGTTTCTCAAAAAATTCTTTATGCACCTAATACAATTCACATTTAATTTATTAAGAATGTTTTATTGATTTACAAATGATTATTTTTACACCTTGTAATTTTCATTACCAACACCTGCGTAATAAAAGTTGCGTACATTTTATTGAAGGTGGGATAATTGTGACACTCTTCCTAAGAGAAAGGACTATACCATTAAACAAAGATTTACACAATACCAACAGTGACGCCAACAAAAAATTAATTATTCGAAAGGATGGCATTCGGTGGTAGAGAATCCTGACATTTCTGAATCCTTTGTGGTTTAATACATAACTAAATTCGCAACCTTTAAACAGGATATAGTCTGAGCTTTGAAAATTGAAACCATTGTATATTATAGCCTAAGTTTACTTTTTTACAAAACCGTAATTCCAATTGCTAACGAAACTACGCGTTGCATTCCTGTTCTTTTTTCAGTAACAAAACATTACAAGCACTTACGTAATTTACTAAAAACTGCTTGTAGTAGTATAAAAACCTTGATCCCACACTGAGAGCTACACACACATCATCCTACTCAACATCTTAAAAATATCCATCTCTGACAATGCAACAGGTGCAAATCATTAAACTTTAATACTTCCGGAAGCAATCTCCTAAGTATTTGAATATGCGAAATCATTGCAGCTCACGACAGATGTATGAAGAAATCTAAATGGAGGTGAAGTCGCATATACTCGTAGATAGTTTTCTTCAGATCGAGCTCAGAACTCAAGTATTTATTGATAAGTCCGCAATAGTCTATTATGGTCAATGCTGAAAACTAAGTACCTTACCATTCTAATTATTAGGAACTCTAGAAATTACGTTTCTTAGCAATTAGTATCGTAAGTATCTGCCAKGTCTAAAGTACCAGCGCCTTAAAACATTGATTTAGAAGTACACCATTTTCACTGCTCTTTATTCTGGTGCTTTGGACTGTATAACGTTCACTGTACCACCAAGTTTGACATTTTCTATGACCGCTTTCATCTTCCCCGAACTAAAAGAGCCTTGCATGAACTCTTCGAAAAAGATGAATCTATTGTAATTTAATATATATGTTTTCCTTTTATTTTGCTTTTGTTGTTAGTAGGTATAGGTGTTGATTATTATTATCACCGTCATTTATCCGGCATATTGACCTTGCTTATTGTTCGTTGATATGATTTATTATGTATACTAATATTTTGTCCACGATAGACCGGGGGTCTGCTGTAAATAAAGATGATTTTGAGCAAATAAAAACATAAACCATTTAAAAAAAAATCTTCTGTTATAGAAATACGACTGCTAAGTTTAGCGATTTTTTTTACTAGTCCAGTATATTTGGAAATATTATTAGCAATTTACTGGTGGTATAGTTTTTTTTATTGTTCTGCCATCTTGAATTAAGGGGTTAATAAATTGTATTTTTATTTTATAAAACAAAAATAATAATAGCCATCGCCATTTTTAAAGGAAACATGGTTTTATACCATACAGTTTTTTATATTTTCTTGTGCTTTGCTTATTTACAGTATTAAGAGCAATTAATGGAAAATATAGTTTGCAGAATGACTTCTATTGTAAAAACCTTCAAATTGCAGATCCCAAAATTCTCTACACCTTTTTTACAATAACGTTAATTTTATTCTATTGTTTGTGGAGCTGACGATGGTATTACAAAGGCGTTTTGAGCCGCCCTCATAGCTGGTAGCGTATAGGAAGTGCATGCGGTATTTCGCTTAATTCGTTCAACGATTTGCGATAAATTGAAACTTTCGTTACAAATACAATACCAACTCTTCTTTAAGGACAATATGCATTTCAATTACTTGATATTGAGTACTACTTTTCCTAATTACATTATTATATAAATGCATGGCGTGCGCTATAAATGTATGTGTAACTTGTGTATCGAAATTAGTGTATTAACTTATATTTGAAAGWTTTTAAATAAGTAATGCTACTTTGTTACAAAATTGCTGTTTTCATGACGAACGCTATTATTGGCATATATCTAAATTCCTATCAATTTCCTTTTATAATTATCTTCCAACTTGTTTGTAACTAAAAATTGCTGCTTCATAAACTTTTATAATTTTTATTTTTTATAGCATGCTGCAATACACTTTCCTAATGAAGACAAACACACTTTTGGCTTACAGTCGTATTGGAGTAATTCTGAACGTTCTTTTTTATGCAAGCAGATTAATATTATTAATTACCTATCCAATAAACATTGAAAAAAACATTGTAGCTTAAGAACATCAATTTCGCAACAAATTTGCATTACTATTGCTAGGCAGTTAGTGGAAGTGGAAAAGAAATTAAAAGAAAAAGAAAAGAACACTACACACAAGATTTATTAATTAAATCAAAGAACAAGAACTTAAGCGAAGGTTCAAGACATTAAAGGTAAAGATACAATATATAAATATATATTTTCGTACTTCCAGGAAGAAATAAGTTTGTTTGCACTGCTGGTTAGTACGCCTAATCTATTTCTCATAATGCATTAATTTTGCTTAAACTATATTCATTTTATGAGGAAGCCTATAAGAATGAAAACATCTCGTTTAATATTTTTTATGACCAAAAAGCTTATACGAAAATCACAGTTTAACTTTAATAACCTACAGGATGATTTAAATTCATAGCCTAGGTATTTCATTAACAGAAAACTTATTTGGAGAGATCTGAAAAAAGTTTTAAGATAGAAATATAGTTAAATGAATGGCCATGTCTTATACTTTGTTGGGTCGTAATGTAGAAATATTAGGCGTATAAAATTAAATTTGCAATAATTGGAAGCAACAAAAAAAATTTCCATTTCTTTCAAATATAATTACCAGAAATTATAAAGAAACTGTAGGTAAAATTTAATGGAAAATCAGTGTATTTAATATAAAAAAAAACATCCTTTTAAAAGATTTTAAAGTTATTGATTTTCATTGCCGCAACGAAAATTTGTAAATTGCAACAGACCTCCTACTACCTTTGAAAAAAATCATGCCCCGATAACACTAAATCGCGGCTTGCAATTGTGCTTGTATACATTCTCTGAATCAGACATATTTATAAGTTCAAAGTTGAACAAGAACTAAGGTGTAATCAGGAATAGATTTAGAACCACTGGTTTTAAAGGAATTCGAACGCTCATCTCGAAACCCAACCCCTAGCAAGTAACTTGAAAAATAACCTTATACATAGGTAAGTGAGCTAAAGGGTTTTGGAACAATACAGCAAATTATAATTATTATATTATATAGGAGACCTTTTTTGGAGAGCGGCTTACAGTTTTAGCAGAATATTACTTAAAAACGCATTTATAACGGCACTACTTTTCCGCTTACCTACAAATGTGTAGCGTACATTTTACAAGCTCGTATTAAGGGGCCGTCTCCCTTTTATTGCTTGACTACTCAAAGTCAAAGTTTAAAGTTGAGGATGAGATGATTAGAGTACAACAGCTTTAAAGCAACATAACATTTTTTAATAACAGAAGACACGTGATTTTTAAAATGAAGGTCATTATCTATACTTAAACCAAGACTTTTGATCCTTTCATGTACAGGCAGTTGATTATGGTCCACATATACATTAATATCATCCTTCACAAAACATTTTTGTGACGATTTTGACGCAAAGTATACTACAGAACACTTATTGCTGTTCAACTCCAAGTTAATGTTACTAGAACATTCACTAATGCTGCCTAGGTCCTCATTCATTTCTAAGCATGCCCTCTCTATGTTCTGTGGGTTGAAATGTTGTAAAAGGTAAGTATCGTCAGCGTATGCGACGCAAGTTGAAAATTTGGGCTTTGAGAGTAAATCAGCGGTATAAATTAAAAACAGAATTGGTCCCAGGATAGATCCTTGAGGGACTCCCGACGTCACTCTGCCGACATCAGACATTTCGCCACCCAACAAGACTCGCTGGCACCTAATGAGTAAATAAGATCGGAAGAAATTAACAGAAACCTCATCAAAACCGTAATAAGTCAATTTACTACAAAGCAACACATGATCCAGTGTATCAAAAGCTTTCGAAAAATCCAATGAGACCAAAAGACTTGCCCTACCAGCATCGAGGGATCCAATGCACTCGTCCACCAACGATGATACGACTTTTTTCTTCAAAAATGAACATGACTATTTTCCAATTAAATGAATTCAGCGAAGAACAGCGAGTGCAACTACAATAAGAAACCGTCAACCCTACAAAAAAATAATTAAAATAAATTATATAAAGAACAATCAATCAACCCCATTTTCCTATTAATTCGACCTAACTTGCTCGATAAGCAACGAATGAAAAGATGAAAGTAAATTTTTTGATATTTTTTCGATAAAAAGAATTCAGCGACGCACAGTGCGCGTTAGTAAGGGGTTCAACAAATAAAAATTAAATAAAAGTTGTAGATAATTTCAGGATCTTTTAATAAAGTTTTCTACAAGTGCTGCAATTTTAGTACTTGTGCATGATATCAACGTTTGTTTATCAAATTTTTCATTTGCTTTAAATAGAACCCTTGTTTATATACAAGGTGTCTCTGACCCTACCGTAGGGCACGTGTTCGGAAATTATTTATGAAGAAGCTTGAGCCCCCTGAAGATGGTGACCGTATGGTTTCTTCAATTATTTTGGTAACCGGTTGAGACCAATTTACAACTGTTTATATTCTGGCAGTGAATTTACTGGCGTATAAAAAATGCGTTCCTTGATTAGGAAGGGGAGAGGGGCACCGTTGTGCTTGTTTACCAAGGTCGACATTTTTTTAAAGAAAATTAATCCTTAATCTGAAACTTACATAAATATCTCCCCAACAAAACTTAAATAGACTAACCACGGTGTCTATCCCTCCCCTTTAAATTAGGTACACAATTTTTGATAGCACCAGTGCAAAAACTCGCGTAAATTTTAGTCAATTTATTTCAAATGGTAATTGAAATAATGTGCGCGGCAGGAAAGAAGGCAGACGTGGCGGGAACGACACTTATTGACAAACAGTTAAATCATTGGTGTGCCCGTCATTATTTATGGTCACAGTTACAGGCTAGCGCAGAGAATAAATTTATCTGCCCACCCATGCTGTTCGCTCCGTTCAAATTGTAGACGATGTTACATTCCTAAGGTCCGACTTCTTTCCTGGCATGTACTATAAGTGATATGAAACTTTTGGTCATCATCTTTAGGCGCTTTAGATCGCTCCGCAAGCATTTCGAACACGTGTCCAAAAATAGTTTTTTTCTATTGTACCCTTTCCTCCAATGTTCAGACATTATTCAGATACAGTCTGTTTAACATAAAATAAAAATATTTTCTTTAAAGACTATGAATATGTTATATTGTGTTACACAAGTAAACGAAAAAAAATTATTTTACGTTTGGCGATAAGATAAAATAAGCAAATCTATTAAAAAAATAGAGTTATCCTCGCCCATGGTGATGAAGTTGGTATATCAGTTCCCAAAATGCTTTTGGGAGATACGTATAGCAAGAAAGGTGCTCAACCTTATGCTGAAAGCCTTAAAACGGCAACTTGATACCTTGCACAGATATACGTATTTATTTTTTCAAAAACTACTGCAACCGTTATATTCTAGTAAAAAATCGATGTATTTCAAAAGCTGTGCTAGAATCTTCTTATTTACAAATGTTTCTTCTTGAACCCTCAACAAATACAAACAAAATATTTGGAATATCTTTGTGGACGCTTAGAAAAGTATTAAATATTTTGAAATTCGAATTAGAGGAAAACTCATTGTCAAAGTGAATTTATGGTTGTGGAGTACCTAATGCTATGGTACGAAATAGTTTTCGTAACAAATTTGGTACTTTAGTGACTCAGCCAAGTATAACATTAAGTTTCATCCTGTTTTTTTTTCAATTCTCAGGATCGATGTCCTTACCTTGGTTTTTAATATATCTATATTCGACCCAATTGCATTGTATGTAGGTAGATGCATTCAATAATACAAATTAAATAATTTGACCCACTGCTTAGAAGAATAACACTTGAAGTGTAAAGAATATTGTTAAAACCCAAAAATGCTGCTGATAGAAGTAAACTACATGCTAAATCCTAAAAATTCGCGTTATGTATCAAAACGGTTTCACGGTAGTTAGCAAAAACGGAAATTATTGAGCAACAACTTAGTACGTTTTACGTTCACAGTTAAACTATTTTTCACCATGGATAATTCGCGTTAAATTGTCTTACTTACCTTGACCTCAAGAACCTGAATTTACTCAAAATACACAAAGCTTGCGAGCAAATGTGAAAGCTCCCAAATGTTTGCTGAATAGTTTATAAGTGAAAAATTAGTGTGCTATATTTATTAACAATAAATTACCTGATTATAGATATTCAGTTGATACATTCACTATTCATGAAAGGCAATCCCCTTCCAATTGCAGTAAATTTACCAGTGTCACTTTTGAATGATAAGAACACGTCAATCATGGCACACGATATCAATTTACAATCTAACATCTGCTTCCACGAATTTTTAGCGGTCTGGCAAGAACTTGTTAAGTAAACTCTAACTATTCTAATATCCGCATTTACATTTGTCCTTATTAAGCGCTATCGATAAAAATCTCGTATCACAATCTATTACCTACCAAGTGTATTGGCGATAAAACATGGTATATGAAGACGGAAGTTCTCTTACGCAGCACACCTACGCGACATACCACACGAATAAGAGTTAAGCAACAGAAATCGCGTAAGGCGTTGAAGTTATTCTATTATTGCATACACCTGCGTCATACTGACAAACCATTTATCACCAAGTCTACCAACACTAAGCTTCATGGTCAGCTGGTATTAAACACATGAAAATTCTGGCTGATTTACGTAACCCTTGTGTATTTGTACATCTCCACGAGCAATGTCATGTTCATTTAATGAGAGTTAGCCAATTAGGCTGTTCTACGCATACTAATTATGTCTATAGAAGTTGTGGTACTTACATGTGTTCAGTTAGTCGATCTCCCATGCAATAACGACTAGGTTTGGAAGATCATGAATGTCTCACTCACGACGAATAAATATGAAGTTTACTATCCTTAATAAGAATAATTAGATACAGGACTAGGTGATGCATTTAAAGTGGATATTTATACCAATGTCATTAAAACTGTTACGAACAGCCACAGGATGTAAGAGACGTGCTAAATATAAAATGATCGTGTATTACGTGTTCCAGTAAATCAGGTGTTAAAGTTATTTTTAAAATTAAGTTTATATCCAAGGGTTTATCCAGTAGTGGTAGTTGGTGTAACATATATTTTACTGACAGCACCTGGCAGTGTGGCAGTACAATTACAGAGCTGATCCGCACATGGCTTCAAAGCATTATCACCAATTTTGATTCTATGTAACATTCCGGAATTCCTACAGGATATGCTAAACGTTATATATTTTATATAAATAACATAAATTGCTTCGCTGAAAGCAGTTGAACCGAAGCCTTCGACAGTGTTGAGTCTGTAACTGTATCCCCAATTTTGCCATGACTTCACAATGGTAGCCGAGAAATGTGGACGGAGCCTTACGGGTACTACGCAATTTGTTATTATCACTTTTTTTTTAAATTACGTAAAATGAATCTTGAAGTGCATATATATAGTACGCTATGTAGAGAATTTCAGGTCTGAAAGTTTTACAAGCACTATTAGGTATGTATGGAAAACAAAACAAGTGTTGTTTTGTACATTGTTATAAAAGTACTTCAGTCAGTACAGCTAACAAAATTTTTGTAACCGTTCCTCGAGATTATCAACGTATGAGAAAGTTGTTTAAGGCCCCTAGACGTGATATGCCGAAATCGCAAAGTTTGTTTTTCTGTTGTGAAAATCATCTTAATTCTTACTGTAAGTTTTATTATTCTTTTTGGGGTTATAAGTGTTTACCATTCAGTTTCCATTTTGTTATACCTTGAAGAGGATATGAAAAATCATATGCGTTTTAAGTTGATAGAGGGAAATGTTATAATAAAGAACGACGTTGTTCTCCATATATKCGACTGTTAGCMAGACCGAAAACGAGMCGCAAGAGCCCCGAAATAAATAGCAATTTATATTTATTCTGACCTCTAAAATAAATGTCAAGTTTAGGGTACATTTTTGATTCTTACATTTTTATGTTTACAAATAGTATGTTTCCAACAACCCACTACGAACAAATTATCAATGCTACGTTAATTTGATAAAAAATTCACTTATGCTGTTGCTTTTACGTTCCTCATCTTCGCCGCGTTGAACCGCTCGTCGCTCGTCGTCCATAACAATGAACATGCCTTCAGAAGTCATAAGTATTTGACTTTTTCTTGGCGTATTTTAATTCGCTTGTCACAAAATGAATGCAAACAACAAACTGATAAATTGACGGGTTGAGGCTGACGCATGACGCGCTGACCCCAGACGTAAACAAGCGGCCATTTATAAGACACCTGACGTCACGGCCAATATGTTCGCGTTCTGGCGGTCCCTTTCAATATTCACATTTTTAATATTAAAAATACACCGTACGATCCATTTTTTTTTCGAATTTATAAGCTGTCACAGCTATTTTGTGGATTAGATGCTACCTATTAATATGCAATTTAATAAAATATAAATACATGGCAAATACCCAATTTGTTAAATAAATTAAGGGTTTGCTGTGTAAATTCAGAAGCAATTCTGTCCTTTTTGGAATTGTTAGTATTTTTGACACAATCATAGGTCGGCTTATACAACTTGTAAATGTTTAGAATCGCTAAATTCGGCCAATATTCCAAAGAATTTTCGGTATTCCATCCATTTCTTTATTATAAATGTAGCGTAGGTACCTCTTGGGCACAACTATGATGCGATCGTAATTATTTTACATCCTTAATACAATTCTACCGTTTGCATCAGCTACAAAAAAGCGGCAAAGTAAATTTCTAACTGATTTATTTTATTGACAGCGAAAAGAAAATGGCCACTTAAAAACAGTAAAGAAAAAGAAATTACCCCCGCCCTCCTTACGAAAGGTGGATTTCGAAAAAACATGTTAAAAGTTTAGAGTTGAATGGCAAAACTACTTGAAAACGGGGTGGAAATGGGGACCGAAGTTAGGTGTGCGACACATACTCTTAATTATACACATTACACTTGAATTGGAGCCAAGTTCCAGCGGAAGCACCCTTATCTTACTACATCGTACTTATCGTACTAACAGGCCTTTATGATGTTACAAAATAATATATCTCAACAATGTAATAGTGATGACATTAATATTGAGATTAATAATGCAATTAATGATAAATCGAATACAGTACAATTTTACTTAGGTACGGTACTGGATAGTAGACATATTATTTAACTACAGCTTTAAAGAGATAGCTACTAAATGCTTTAGTTTTGCGGTGAACTGTAACCATTTTCTTGTTATAAAAAATCTATTATATAAAGCTTGAATTTAACCTCATTATGATTTGTATTCTTCGTTGTTACTTAATGTAACTTCTTATAAAAGCTATAAAATATTCAAAACAAAAGTTAAATATTATAAATGATCTATATGTAATGTTATTGGCAATCTTTAAAATTAAAGATAAGTTAATGTCAAGCTTGTTTTTATGATGGCAACAAGCATAAAATGTTTAAGAAACATAATAGAATGTTGCAAAACCACAGAGACGCAATATTCTGTTTTACAAACGAACCTTTATGTTTATTGCGTTTTTGTCTCTTGTTAACCATACAATATTTAAAACTGCTGCATTCCTCTGTTGCTGTTAATTTTTTGTATCAATATTGTGTGGATATATTTGCCTATATTTCCTATATATCGCATTAGTTCTGTTTATTAATTAAATAGAGGATTATTTTTTTAAATATGACTCAGTGGGCTGTGCAGCCATGTTGATCAACACACAGCTTTGCAGATATAGGTAAATTTCGACGGTTTTATCCTCACTATCTACCTTTCTGTAACTTTTTCTTTATTTTTAAACTACTTAGTGATTAGAATTGTTATCTATTATATTACTTAAAAACACTTTTTGCTATTTATATGCCTACATAATTTCAGATAGATTGTACCGATAAATAATACCTATACAGAAAAATTTGCAAAAATTCTTCATAGTGATAAAAAAAAACTTTTTCATGTAAATTAGATATGGAAGTGAGATCTGCTTTAAATACGTTTTTGTAAGAAACTGTTTTGTTGGTACCGTTTAATAACCATTACACGACTAAGCAGGCAGTATTGGTAGTAAGCACATTAATACTAGGGACTTTAATTAATACTGCCAAATCGTTAAAACTGGTATGCTGATTTTGAACTAGTGAACATGGCCATTTACAGGTGTTTCACCGTTCTGTGCGATTGTCCACATGAAGAATAAAAAATAGGCAATGCCAATATTTACTTTTATTATGTATATAGTAAACTAATGACTGTCAAAAAAAATTGATTTAGTAAGAATATACGCTTCACCTAACACATAAACAAACTACTACATTATAATCTTTCCATTTGCATGGTTATGCTGGCGGCTTAGACAAGTAATAAAGGTGGACACCACATGTAATAAGTCATATAGTTTTCAACTGGCCCCAAACAGTAGTGGGACATTAGCATGTATCTAAGGTATATAGCTAGCAAAAATTAAAAAAAAAATATCTACTTCGCAGGGAGCATGTCGTGAATTAGTTCTGTTCCGATTTTTTCACTCCAGCTTGTACTACTGCTTTTGTTTAGGAAAACCCTGGTTTTTGAAATCTCGAACCTTATTAGGTACGCTGAAGCTATAGTTGTAACAAAAGAACCATTTGTTGAATCTAAGTTTAAACAATTGTGAAACAATAGCATTGAAATAACGTTTTACTCATGCACTTGTAATTTAAGGTTTTGACTAGTTAAAACATTTTTACAAAATCGCTTAAAAATTTCGTGTTTTAGTTAAGTAAAACTACTCACTGATTTCATGTTTATTGGTAACATAATATAATAATCCTTAGACACAATAAAAAAATTTAAAACACAATTATACCCTATACCTAGTACATTATACAGTCAAGATACAAAATATAAATTACAACAAAACTTCGAGGCTTCTTGTTTGTATCTTTTTATTATCTGCTATAGATAATTTTTGACAAATATCGTTATCAATTCATATCATGGTAAGGTTTGTTAGTCATTCTCTAACTTATGATATAAAATGCCTACTTTTTCACCCGATGTAATAAAGCTACTAAATTGACGCTTTCCAACTTGCTAGGCAACCAACAATCGGTAGTTTCTCAATTAACGAACGTCGAAATTAGTGCGGAAAAATAGAATGCATATTGCAGCATATTATAACTCTGTGTTGGACCACCAAAATGCCGCCCCGTAAATATGCCACCCTCGCGCAACTGCACCCTCTGCACCCACGCCAGGAGCGAACCTGCCAATAAATAAACACTCACCCTTATCTATTTTGGAACATACAATTCTTTAGTTTTCTGTTTCAAGTCTCAACTTGTGAATTTACAAAATTATGCATTATTCAAGAAAGGACAAATACCGCAAACAACTATTTTCATATGTCCTTGCTAAAACTGGTCTAATAACTACCAATTGCAAACGTTCTTATACAAAGGCTACTTAATCATGGTAAACAACGTATGTATAAAACGCTACGCTTCAATACTACTAACCACTATAATTAGGCAACACTGTATCATTCATTCCCTAGACTGCATAAGAGAAGACTAGTATAATGTATAAAATGTAATTAAAATATTAAACTGTACTAAGCATACTTATTACCAATAAACATCTTCGGATGATACACGTTTCTATTTATTAAATACAAGACTTTCAACACTTGAAGAGTTACGGTAAACTGTTTTCAGTTCTTTTAGTATATGATGGTAAGCAATATGTGGAACTCAGTATTTTAATTATTTATAACGGTTCAGAGCCACACAACGTAAGAAAAATTGATTCAACATAGATGCAAACTATATTAATAATTCAAAACATAGGTTATTGGGTATGCAGTCTGGATGGAGTAACAATACTTTTATTTCATTTACCGAGCTTTCGGAATGATTTATTCCTTTATCAAGGTGTACAACCATCATATAAATTATATTTTTTATATAAGTGACTTAACAATATTACTTACATGAAAAGTGAGGTTATTAGACCTAGTTAACATTCCCTAGAAATTCGGGGCATCTTACATGGCAAAATATTTAAAGTTAGAGACATTAAAAAGTTTTTTTTTTATATATTGCCATGTAAAAGTAAGATGCCCCGGATTTCTATTGAATGCTAACTAGCTTTAATAATCGCATTGTTCATGTAAGTAATATCTCTAAGTCACTATTTTATAAAAAATTTAATCTGTATTATGGTTGTAGACCTTGATAAAGGGATAAATCAATCTGAAAGCTCGGTAAATGAAATAAGAGTACTCCATCCAGACTGCACACACAATAACCCCTGTTTTGAATATCAACTGGACCAGTCAGTGTATCCGCAGCTTCTATCTATATTAATACAGCATATTTTTGTAAACTCTTTTAGAATAACTGCATGGCCAAAAATCGAATTAGGTACTTTATTAATAAAGTTATGTAAAAGACATTTAAACTAACCTTATTTTCAAGCAATTTAAWTTAGTTAATTACTAAAGTCTACAGAGGTGGTGGTGAATGATTGAATTGTATACATGATGTTAGAGCACTGCAGAAATGCTACTATAGTAGGATCACCCAACAGATGAAGTGATCACGTGTAGTCCACACATCTATCACGTGATCGCAACCTCTTCCCTTCTGAAAAGTACAACTTAAACAGCACAACAAATTTTAACATTTACTTTTTCTGAGACAACATAACCTCACCTTTCTGGACTTAGCGAACGTTCAGGTTTGGAGTTGAAGCAGATTTCCCTCAGTTGCGAAGAACCAATAAGAAAGCTGCGTAGCTGCGTTTAAAAATCACGTSAGGATAACGCGTCTTTATTAGTCCATCTCTTGGGTGATCCAACTATACTACCTCCAATGATTAAACACATAGGTACAGTATATGAAAATCAATAGTACCCCATTCCCGTATCCTCCGATCCGGAGGGAGAAAAAGGCGTACATGGATTTCAGATTGCGTAATAAAAATAGTAAATCTCTCTGGAACTCGCTCCGTTCTCTTGGAATTGTGGGTATGACTTCTTCTATAACGCTACCACCCAATATTGGTGGCCTTGATGCAATTAATCGTCATTTCGCTCATGTGTCTTCCCCTGCTGCGAGTCTTGAGCAGCTGGAGTTATTGCGAAAGTATGACGCTGTTTCCCCTGAGTCGCATCTGGAGGGCTTTAATTTCAGTACTGTTAGTGCGGAAGAAGTATTTAGAATCATTGCCGCCCTTAAGAGTAATGCTGTTGGCATTGACCACATTTCGTTGAACATGCTTAGACTCGTCAGCCAACACTTGCTGCATCATTTTACTTTTATCATAAATACATGTATTTTATCGTCCGTTTTTCCTTCATCCTGGAAGTATGCCAAGGTGTTGCCAATGCCTAAAGTGGCTAATCCAGATGCTCCCTCTGATTTTAGACCCATAAGTGTGCTGCCTACGATGTCAAAGGTGTTAGAGTCTGTTCTGCGGAACCAGTTGGCTGATTATGTGTTTGGCAAAAACCTCATCCCTGACTGTCAATCTGGCTTCAGGCCAATGCACAGCTCTACTACCGCTATGATTCATAACACAAATAATATATTTAGCGCTATTGATCGTGGACAATGTACGTGTTTGCTGCTACTTGATTACAGTAGAGCATTTGATACTCTGAATTACGACATTTTGTGTACAAAGCTGAAATATTACGGTGCCACCACTGGTGCGGCTGCTATGATTCGTAGCTTTCTCAATAATCGAAGCCAGAGTGTTTTTTGGGATGGACAGTCCTCTCAACCAGTGGAGCTCAGGCTGGGCGTACCCCAGGGATCACTTCTGGGTCCTCTTCTGTTTTCGATATATGTCTCGGATTTTTGGGAGTATTTGAATAATTGTCACATTCATCAGTATGCCGATGACACTCAGATCTGGTATGAATTTGACACGGACAAGGTGCAGGATGCTGAAAGTATAATCAATGCAGATTTACAGAGTCTTTTGGATGTTTCTTTGGCACACGGATTAAACCTGAATCCTAGTAAATCATATGCGATGCTCTTCGGAACTAAGGCTAAGAGGCAGGAATTAAAGGGGAGACTGAATTTAAGGATGGGCGGAACGCATGTACGTTTTAGTGAATCGTGCAAAAATCTCGGCCTCCATTTGGACGAGAATTTGAGATTTAGCAATCATGTAAGTAAATTGTGTCAGGGGTCGTACCTTACATTGAAGCAACTGTTCCCTAGTCGACATATTATGTCACCTATAATTAAATTGAATATATGCAACTCCTTGATTATTTCTCGTTTGTCATATTGCGATGCGGTCTATGGACCAGCACTCCTAGCGAGTGATGCTGTGAGGCTGCAGAGAGTCCAGAACTCGTGTGTAAGATTTGCTTTCGGCATCAGAAAATTTGAGCGGGGAATTTCATTAAAACTCTTTGAGACAAAACAATTAAGGTTAGAAACTTTACGTCTGTACCACTTGTTGTGCCTTGCTCATAAGATTATTTTAACAGGAGTGCCTCGCTATATCAGTGATGAGTTTCGGTGGTTGCACCGTCCATGTTTGAGCCGTGAGTCAAGGCACTGTCGGATGCTCCGCATTCCTCACCACTCTTCTGCCTGCTTTCGACGCAGCTTTATTTATTGTGCTTGTCACCAGTACAACGGATTGGATAATGAGTATAGAGATATGTCCTTACTTAATTTCAAAAAACGTTTAAAGCTTAAATATCTTGCTTGATGTTTGTGCGGAGTTCGGACGCAACAGTTATCAAATATTCTACTGCTCACTGTATTATGTTAATGGAATATGTAGATACAACAATTTGTGTGACGTTTTCTTAGTCAGTTCTGAAATTGAGTTTCACTTTTTTTTTTATATATATATTTTTTTTTTACTTCAATTCTATTGTTTCACATAGGTTAGGTTGAAAAGCAGCTGCGGCTGAACCTCGCCTATGTATGATTTAGCTACAAGTATGTGTTGTATTACAAGGGAATAAAGTCGTTTATTATTATTATTATTATTATTAAATAGTTCCATAAACGGATTAATCTCTAAAAATATCAGGCAAGATATTTATGCGGTTCCGCACTTATTATTTTCTTGGTCTTGCCAATTTCACTGTCATTGTTTATAACCATCTGATACGATACGATGACCTAAATACTTTTCACCATCTACGTTAAGTTGCACCTGCTCTTAAAGACACATTTTCCTTATGCAAGATTCTCCGTAGTTGTATGTTTGCTTTATAAGCTACTGTTAAATACAGCTACTTTAACAACGATTTTGCTTGCAATGTGTTTGAATCACCTATAAAGAACGCGCCTTTAGTACTTCATTAAGCAATCGGAAATTTCACTACTAGGAAAACTAAGTATATATTTACATTACGCCTGTCAATTATAAAGAAGATATTAAGATGAGTCTTTGGCGTTTAGCGTCTGTCTGAAAATTCAATTTTATTTTACCATTTACAGACGGAAACATTCAAATGATCTTAAGAAATAGACAGTCTTCGGCAAAAAATTTAATTTAATTTGAATTTACCAATTGCAGGATTGTAGTATTGTTTTTGCATCGATTGGGATATGTTGCCAATCAGCTGAACGTATATATATTAAATATATATTCATGAATTTTTAATGGTTCCACGCAAAAGTAAAAAGTTACTACACTACAACATCTGGAAACAATGCGACAATGACAACAAATAAAACCTATTACTTTTTAAAGTAACATCGTGGACTTTGGAAAAAAAACGATCTAGGAGGGACGCTTCCTAGAATTAGCAGCAAAGCTTTTTCAGGGTTCGAGGCAATACTTACACAAAATAGGTAATGGCCATCACCACAAGATGGCATTATTACGAGGCAGCAATTCCTTCTTGGCATTCTTGCAATGAAGTATTTAGAAGGCATAATAATATCATAGACACTTAAACTGGTTTTATTTAGCAATTTTGCAAGCGAAAGAGAACAGGCCATATTTCCGTTACGCAACGCCTAGCAGATGGAGTTTTTCCTCCAAGTTAGGTCAAAATGGGTTGCCAGATTGGTGGTCCCAGGCCGGGAGTGTCATTACGCTGCACGATAACGTCCGAGCTCATTCTTAGTGCCCAAATGACTACAGATGTCCTCGAAACATGCATTGGGAGGTTCCTCACCCACTTTGTAATACGGATTTATCACCATGAGTTTCCCATTTCTTTGGATTGCTACGCGCCCGACCAAAAACATTCTACCAAAGTGGCATTATGAGTCTGACGGAAGTTTACAGACTAATAACGGCGAAAATACGGGAAGAAGTGGAGTAAAAATTGTATATTTATGACAGTTACAACCAAATGCAGTGTTTTGGGGAGAAAATAACCAATGTTATACAAAAGAAATTAGTTAGTATCCTAGATATTAACAACACCAGCTTCAAAGCATATTCATAAACTAAGGGTCATTTCTATTGATTGTCTACGAATGCGACTGTGTTGTCTCAGTTGTCGTTTGCTAGTATGCTAGTTAGTAGTACTTTTGACGATACTAAGATCTCACGTCTCGCCTAGGTCTCGTATACGAGACCGAAACCGATCCTAAGGTACCCGAGACCGATACGATACCGAGACCAAACATACGAAACAAACATACACAAATTTATATATAAAAAAGTGGGATTAAATTGTTTACACTAGTGACCAACCTAAACACTTCAAATGTAAATAACACAATTATATTATATTATAAAATGCATTTTGTCAATTATGATGGAGCAGATAGCAAAATTTAGTCACTTACATGATCAACTTAGTACCATTAATAACAAAAAAACTCTCAAATTAATTAATATATGCAAAAGTATATAGATACCTTTTTAATCACTGTATGTAAAAAAGTTATAAGAATATGAAAAAATCGTCATTTTGACATATTTGCGTCAACGCAAATATATGTATCGCATATAATTTTAGTACGACTTACAAATACGAGTATATTTGGTGTGCTGCACTGTTATTTTTAATAAAAAGGTTACAGAACAAAAATACCGAAATACCAAACTTAATCACCCATAACCACCAATGTGTAACTGTAGAAGTAATTTAGGATGCACTTTAGTTGTTTTTAAGGTTCACCTACATATTCCTAATATTACCTTTGATGACATTCTTGTAAAAAAGCATATCGGGATTTCAAAAATATTAGAATTACCATCACTTATCAGAAACCCGAGACTCTCCTCACGAGACCGAGACTAAGTAGACCGATACCAAAGAAACTGTGTTGCTGTGTGGCTGACACCAAGACCACGCAAGTCTCGGTCTCATAACACCGAGACCGAAGCATTACTAATTAGTAAATATATATATAACAATGTCGGCGACAATCATTCATCCTTATCAGTTACAAAGAGGAAAGTGGCATGCCCTGTGTCCAGACCAGTGGCGGCTGGTGGCATTTTTATCTGGAGGGGCGCTGATTAAATAATAGAAAAATATTCCTATTTTAAATACTTTTCCTTTTATTTCTCAGAAATGTCCAGTTATCATCGCCACCAAATAATAAACAAACAAAACAAAAAAACGCATTTGTCTCTTCCTATCTGCGCAACCATGAAGTCTTTTCGTAAACATTTGCATCAAACTTTCTGGTACCTCCTATTCGATTTTTGGTAACTAGGTTGTACTTGTTTAAATTTAATACAGTCACAGGGTTTAATGTAATCAAATCACACACCCTCATTTTTGTCTTGAACACAATTTTCCACAAAAAAAAACACCTGTTCKTACGCTTAATAACCGCTCACGTTCGAGTGCATTATTTACAGGAATGCGCKTTCCTGTCCGGTCTGAACGAACTGAGCCCGAAATTCCACTTAGAATCGCGTGTCGACGCGAGCTATTTCCATCGCATTGGCCACAGCACATTGTAACGTATGTCTCAAAAGTTTTGGCACAAATTACTTTATTCAATTTTAACACGCAAAGATAATTTTACTTAAATTTTAATTATATGCAAGGATTAACAATATTACAAACAACAAAATTAACAATTCAAATCAAATGAAGCGGCCCGTGCTCCTCAACAAGGCGCAACTTTCTGCGGACATCGCGCATTAGGTTTTGGACTACCTCGCCATCTACCTCTCTTATTTTTCTATAGATTCTACGCCTTAACTGCTCTTCATTTGCAGCTTGCCATCCTCCATCGTAGACCTTTCTAGATAAAAGTGCCCAAAAATCTTCAATTGGACGAGCCTGGGGTAGGTTAGGGGGATTATCGTTTCTGGGTACAAATGGGATGTTATGAGCGTTAAGCCAATTTTGAGATTCGCGTGCGTAATGGCAAGAAGCTAAATCTGGCCAAAACATTATGTTGTCTTCAGCATGATACTCGTGAATAAAGTCAGCCAATTTGGTCAGACAGTTTTCAATATAGCGCTGACTGTTTATTGCTTCGCCCTTTACACGTCCGACATAAGGCCTGGATATTCCCGCAGTGGAAATGGCACACCAAACTAAAATTTTGTCGGCGAATTTCGCCTTTTCTTTATATTTTACATTGTCTGGACAGTTTTCTATGTTKTCGGTATAAAACCCATCATTTCCCTTCATCTCCGAATTGCCCAGTGTAAAATATTTTTCGTCGTCCATAACGATGATTCTGTCGTTTGCAAAATGGATCCGCCTTAATGCCCGACAACATCGTGGTATCCGTGCCAACAGATTTTCCGTATATTTTGGACATTTTCTTCGTTTTCGATATTCTACAGCATTTCTGACCAATTCCCTCGAAACTGTGTCCTTAGAAGTGCGATATTCACGTGCCAATTTCGTGAGAGACACTCCAACTCTATTTTTAGCCCTTCTCACCAATCTTTCTGCTCTCTCTTGAGTAAAAATTCTTGGTCTTCCACTTTTTGGTAAATTTAGGCGTGGTATACCTTGCTCACACTCAGCTATTGTACGATAAATAGTACGGCGAGCGATATTTTGATCTTCGAACAAGCGTACTATCCCTGGTTTTGGCAACCGCCCAACCAAAGAGTATATACTTTTCCGAAGATCTAATTTATAAGACATTTCTATGCAAATATTACTTAAAACTGAGCTGTCACAATAAAGAGAATCGATTGAAGAATTTTTGTTTCCAAAGCCATTTCGATGTGTTATCATTATCGCCAGTTTTAACGCCAGTGAATGTTGTGCCAAAACTTTTGAGACATACGTTATTGGCATCGAAACGTTTTGGGCTTACAGGAATCAGCCCGCCCGGCACCCGGCACCCCAACACGCAAGTGAATCAGATGGCTTGCGGGTTCCCGCAGTGCAGGCGCTGACCGCAAATCTACATAAGATTATAAATGAAATACCTATGGGTAATAACTAATAATGGGTATATTAGATCATTAGGTGTAAATGTAAATAAATATTTTAATTTAATTGAATTTAATGTACCTAGTCATTTGCGTAGGGAGGGCGGCGCCCCGCAGCCCTCCCTCACCAGCCGCCACTGGTCCAGACCGATAAACAGGTGGACCAAAAGCTTTAATCTAAAATTAACGTTTTAGTTGATAAATTTCCTATTGTTGGATACACCACCATATTCAAGATTGTTACGGAAAAGCTTGAAGTTCACATATTATGTGCAAGCAAAAAATGCTTACGGACCAGCACAAATAGCAGATAATGTCCAGTGGATGGGCGTTTTCGGATTGTTATCGACAAGACGGAGGTGACTTGTTTTCCCACATTGTTACAGGCGACGAGACGTGACTATCCACGACACTCTCAAAACCAAAACAACAGTCAATTCAGTGACGCCATTCAACTTCGCCAAAACCGAAAAACAAATTCAAGCAATCCCCTYACACGACTCAGAAAATGATGGCTACCGTTTTCTGGGATGGTAACAGCGTTTTTTTGGTTGATCCAAAATCGTAGGCGCAGGAAAATATCGACACGAATAGCCCTCATCCACAAGAATGCTGGTCCCCACACCGCAACCACAACCAAAGAGAAGATATACCATTTTCGTCGGGAACTTTTTGGTCACCCAGCTTACGGTCCCTTGCACTTAGCGACTATTTCCTCTTCTAGACTTACTGGATATGCTTCGAGAACGACGAGGATTTCAAAATCAACGCTATTAACTGGTTAAATTCCCAGACAGAGAACTTTCAGGCAGGGGTTGAAGAAGCTGGTTTAGCGTTGCGAAAAGTGCTTAGCTGTAAAGGGCGATTACGTGGAAAATTGAAATACTTTTGTAGAAAAATAAAATAAAAGAATACTTTTTTAAGGTGAAACCATCTCTTACTTTAGGAATGTGCCTCATAAAATAATGCAGAGGAGACAAAAACCAGGTTTTAATATCTGCGGTCAGTATGTAGGTAAACTATTGAATTCAACATCAGGTTACTAATAATATTTAACACCATTATTATTCCCGTGTCCGCTTAATATATGACACATATTATTCGAGTGGGTCGTAAATAAGTGTACCCTAAAAATAAGGAAATGCATTCGATTAAAACTAGATGGAAACTAGAGCAATATCAACCAATTTTTCACAATGCCTACACAAGGCCCCATCGAGGCAGTAGCCCAGTTTTGGCATGAGGTCGCGTCTTATATGAACTGTACAGTCACCTGTATATGACACTCGTTCAAAACTCACCTTACAAGTTTTATTTTTGTTTCGTTTTTCACTGAGCAAGCTGTCGTTTACAGCTCCACAGGTAACCACCTTTCAAATTATGTTACATCATAGAAATGCGACTTTAAATTATCCACTTTTACTGAACTTGAGCAACCCGACAGTAATTATTTTAATCAACTCTGTGGTTTTCGTTAAGCTTAAGAAAAACAACACGCACGTTAAAAATTTCACTTGCTAACGAACTAAATGCCTATTAACTGTTGGGTAACATAGATGTAGTGCACACACATATAAGCGTTTACGGTTTTTACGTATGTTTGTATATCTTTGGTGGAAGTAGATATAATATGAATAGCGGTTTATTTGGAAGTTATTAAATAATAATAGGAAAACCCTTGTTTTTGATCCTACTTTTAAACTTTCATTTTTTGGCAAAGCCAAATGCCAGCTACCTGAAAAATAATGTTAAAAATACAGATGAATTTACGATATTGTAGTATACATATGTAGACGATGTTTTGCCATAATAGATAATAACTTTGTTATTAACAATTTTTCACAAACAATAAATTCATTGTATCAGTCAATAAATTTCACTTTTGAACTAAAATAAGGATTCCCAATTGCCATTTCTAGGTTTAATAATACATCAAAAACAGAAGTTCTTGTACGCCTCTCAAAATGCTCGTCATTAATATATTTATCATTAAGCCAAATCAAACGGAAATCAAAAGGAATGATCACTAAGTTATTAAACAAACACAAATATAAATTAAATTTGCAATCTCAGACGCATCTTAGTCCTGAAAGAGAAACAGCATTCCATAGAAAATTTACATACCATCCTTTTATAGACAATAAATTCCTAAATTTATTTTCTAAATTAAATATTGATCTTGCCTTTGGTAACAAATGCACATAAAGACACTTATTAGGCAACTCCCTGGATGAAAAAAAGATATATAACTTCCCAAAAAAGTACATTGTCCAAACAAAACGTAATGCAAATATTAGATTCAAAGAACATATGTAACCACGTAAACAATAGAAATGGAGAAAAATCTACACTAGCACCACATAATATCGAAACAGGTCACAATTTAATATAACCAACGTCAAGAACATCAAATCGTCAACACGCGTCAACTTGAACCCCTTMGAAGCTGTTTACATGAAATGGTATTCAAACCACCTGCTAAATACAGATCTCACGTCCTTAAATAACCCACTTATCCCAATAGTAGTAAAAAATATAATATAAATAATTTATCTTGCCACACCACACAACTCTGTACCTATCTATGTTTACGATATGTCTAAATGTTTTTAGTGTTTTAAGTTAGTCATACTTGTTAAGCCACCGAAGAAGGCCGCTTGGCGGTTGAAATGCTGGCTTTTGACTTTGCCAAAAATAAAAGTTCTGAAGTAGGATCAAAAACAAGTGTTTTACTATTATTAACAGTAGATTTGTCTAGCATGCAATTAGCCTACTGGACATTTTATTACCAGACCATATTTATTTAGGTATTTTAAGTCCATACTCTGTTTTATCATTTCATACATAGTCAAATCCTACATGCGGTTGATGCTACTAAGCGACAGGGATTCTGCAGAGGGCTTGCTGATGTGACAAGTATAGGAATAACAATTTTATAAATAGAATCTTTTGAACGGACGAATCAAAGTTTACTAATAGTGAAATATTTAATCAAAAAACGTGTGGTCAATTGAAAATCAAATAATAAATTGTGAAGCTCGGCCGCAAGTCAAATTTTCATTGAATGTGGGACCATGGATGTCCGAAGAACATTAAACGGACACCGTATATTTACATTTTTAGAATTTCAAAGTTATATTGATGAGACTAGGAGTTACAGAATATCTGGTTCAGCAAGACGGTGCATCGCCAGGAATAATATAATGAAGTTTTTAATTTACAACAGTTTGGGCACACCTCGCTCACCAGATTTTATTATTCTTGATTTTTTATTTAGGGAGTTTTACAAACAAACGTTTATAAAACTAGACCAAAAAACATTGCTGAATAAAAGCAGAATATCCCAGTTGCCTGCAGAAGATATGTCATTGAGATATTCAACATGCACTTAGTACAAGAAAACGACAGGCTTACTGGCAGCTTACTTGAACATTTAGTTTAGTAACTGCAGATTATTGTCGTTATTTGTAATATGTAAGGATAAATAAATAAGCTTGATGGTTACAAACTTCCGAAACGTTCAAGCATAAAGTTGTATTTGTTGTTGTATTGTTTTTTTTTCAAAATTGTACGTTATACAAAAAGTACCTTTCCATTTCTTATAAGATAACTTGAATTTGAGAACGTATTAGTGTTGAGCATCAAATTTAGCAACTTTGCCTCCATTTAATCTACGATGGCAACATAATAAACTTTAACCTTGACATGTTGTTTTCCGGGCTGGTTCCCATGTTGGTTATTAGACCTTGACGTTTCGACACTCATGTCGGTGTCTTCCTCAGAAGTAGCTCTGAAACTGTTTCAGAGTTTCAGAAAACAACATGTCATCGACAACAACCACGGAAGCCTTCAAACCAAACTTTAACCTTGGCACAGAATCATTTGCAAGATGAATGACAACCTGACTGTGAATGTAATGAATGGATGAGAATATGATTATGACTATTCAGAGCCTATCCTTTAAAATCTTCTACTAACATTATGCTTACATCTTCTTTGTTACTAGACTAATATTCTAATATTAGTTATTGTGTTTCCATTCAGTACAAATAAACTACCTTTTCTATTGTAAAGGTTTTCTTGAGCCAATCAATAAAAACATTTAGAAGATCTAATGCCACTAGGTTCTATGGAAAAATGCAGTACCGAACGGTTGCATCTACCAAATGACCATATTCAGTGCTAAAAATAATAGACAAAAAATGGAACAACGTATAAGTAAGTTATTAAAACAATGATCAATGATCTGGTATGTCACATTTTCTTGTCAACTAGTATTTCAGCCAAAAGAGAACAACATGTCTTAAAGCACTAGCTCTAAAGAATCGAATTTGTCAACTTATCAGACATGAGCACAATCCTAGTTTTCAAATAACAAGCGCTAATCGCATTAACATACTGGCATAATTACCTTTCAAGGCCTTGAATGGATTTTTAGGATTTTTCACATGCAAATGCCTTCACACTGTCACACCAAGTTAGTAATCCGTTTTCACAAACAGTCCTAATAATCGAAGCACTGAAGCAGAATGGAGGTAATTACATTCGATTAACCAACAACAAGCATGTAAGATTTTTTGGTTTGTTTTGCTCTCACTCTCATTGTGCTTGAGAGGAGAGTAATTGAAAATGTATCCACGTTAAAGTGTGGTTCCTTATACAACGCGGGTGATTAACAAAGCAACGATAATGCGTTCATTATTTGCCGTCGAGGTCAGGTTCATCTTTAGGTGAAGTGAAATTACACCTGCCTGTTCTAAACGAAAGTGATGAAAATAAGAAATCATGACACGAAAGAGCGGACTCGTTAATGAAACCCATTCAGTTTTTTACAGCGTTTTCGTCTAAGACATATTTTTGTTGATTCATTATATATTTAGGGTCTGGTCAATGGGCGGCACTATTTTAGTGACGTATTCAGGCGGAGGGACAAATGAGGCAATCCGCCTCACAACCACAAAACCAAAACCCAAAACAAAAATTATTTTAAAATGGCTGTAAATTATCTGCAATTTGGTATACACCAGTGCTCTAAGCATAACAAAGTTAAATAATGTAAACAGGTCCATTTTCGCAAAGTGGAATATAGTAATGTTACTTCTAAAAGATTAATCTTCATCAAGTCCAACAAAACCACCTTATTAGAAACAAATTGGCAAAGCGCTTTCAGCTCATACAAGCCATCATCAGTGCAATAAACAGAGTAATACAAAAGAATTTACATAAAAGTGACATTGTCAAATTCGAAATAAGCAATCTTGACTTCAAACTAAAAGTAGCCTGGGTGCCAAATCGAGTGTCAAATGAATTAAATCAATGATCAAAAAAGAATTTAGAATAGGACAAGTAAAATTACAAAATTCATTCAAAATTGTAAAATTACCGTTAACTATAATTTTTTATATTTGCAAAATTTCYAAAATTTTTAATTTTGAGGATTTGTTATTTTTTAAATTTTTGTAATATTTGACAACGTCACTTTTATGTAAATTCTCTTGTATTACTCTTTTTATGGCACTGCATGATGATGGCGTGTATGAGCTGAAACGCTTTGCCAATTTGTTTCTAATATAAAGTGCATTTGTTCGACTAGGTGAAAATTAATTTTTTAGAAGTAACATACCAAAGTTATTTGTACATAATTATGCAAAACTGCTAAGTACGTCGTAACACTGTCAGCAAGATGAGTAATTAAAAACTGTTTAAGATATGTATAAACATAACCGCCAGATTTAAAGAACACCAAATTTCCAATGTTACATAGCTACTAGGGACCTCCTCAACTTCCGAAAAATTTTAACCACCTGAAAAATTATATTTTCAGCTTTCCACCCACGTACGAATGTCCAAGCTTTATAAAGCATTAGATTATTACATTTTAACCACAATTTGTAAACGAACATCCTCCTTCTGTACAGAGGTCGGTAAGTGGAGGTACTTCTGGACCGCAATGTTTTCGAAATTTAGAGTAGACATTCTTAAAAGAAATCGAATAGGTAGAAGTCACTAAAATTAATTTTACGCTTCTAGCCTACTACCAGGGGACGATTTTAATAATATCACATTTTAGCGTAAAATTTCAAGAAAGGTATGTCATTATAAGGCTCATACCTGGAATGTGGCAAAAATTCTTCAAATGTGAAATTGTGGGGAAAAAGACATTTATTTAATAAATAACTGCAGTATCAGTTTATTTTAGCCGGGTTTATGTCATTATATCAAGCAGTGATGACTGTATTGCAAAAATTACTGTTTTACCTTAAGGCTTTTTAGCAGTTCTCAGGTATTTCAAAACAGGTGTTTCGGTATTTAGTTTTTACTATATACACAAATTACCACATTTGGCTTAAAACTGATGGAGCGTGGATGTGTTATTAAAAAAATATTGATGTGTTATTGTCAGTCTTGTTGGTTATTTTCAAAACAACAAAATGTTTTTTGTTTAGGTTTTAATGATTTAGTACATTTAAATCAAACAATTAAAAAGCATGAAGAAAGTTATGAACACGGTCAAAATGGTGCGATTTTCGATAAATGGCGTTTAAATAAAATTAATGACTGATAATTAAAAATTAATACACCAAGAAACTTTAGTTTTGTGATAGATTTTGAAACATGTCGTTGACGTTGTAATGCGCTTCGCGTAACATGCCATTTCGTGGATGTTCTGAAATGATTAATTCTAAAAATCCTGAAATGTTTTTGACTATTATCGATAATTTATTACCTAAGCATACCCCGTTTTTTTAATCTTCTAGAAAATAGATCTAAAAAACAGTTATCTATTAAAAGCCCAGAAATTCAAAACGAAGTAATAGGTTTATTAGGAAATTCAGTTAAGCAAGAAGTTATTAATAAAATTAGCTGCAGTCCATTTTTTCCTATTATCATTGATAGCACATAAGACATTTTTCAAAAATTGATCAAATGTTTCGGATATTGTCGTAAATGAGTCCATTTTGGGTTTTTTCCTGTAGAAAACCAAACTGCTGATACAACGTCCAATTAAGTTTTGCCTTTATTAGATCATTTAAAGCTTTCTATTAACAAGTTGTCGGGCCAGATCAGTATTTATAATACTGTTTAAAAAAAAAAGTTGATAATGCACCATATATGCATTGCGCGGCTCCTAACCTCGAGTAGCATAGTGGAATGGGGTCTATTATATCCAGAGAAAGATACCTAATATAGACACAAAGTAAAAAGGACCACGAGTTACTCGTCCCGGCACGAAGCCATGCGTGCTATGCGCCATAAATATATCGACATTTTTATATACCGTGTTAAACCGAAAAATGCATTTCACTAGTGTCCCTAAGAAATTATTCTATTGCATGCAATAACCGTTTCCTGGCCCTTCAGGTATTGAAAGCTTAATGGTACCGGTCAAGATAACTATCTCTTTGTCGGTAAACCCCAGTAATAAAAATATGTTTGTCCGGGATGCATTTGTAGCGTATTGCGGGTTTTCCCAACTATGAATCATAAAGGGGTGTTTTTACCCCCAGAAACGTTTACTTGGTAAGCAGTTTAGTTTTATCACAGAAGTTCTGTCACAGACTCGGTAAGAGAAACATCTATGTACATTTTATTGTAAATAAGTTTCGCGTTGCTAGTTTATAAGTTTCAGAAGTGTAGTTAATGTTTTAGTGTTTAAATAAATTCGTTTTTGGTTTATTCGGATTTATTATTTAATGAGAAAACACGCGAGTGCTTCGGTATCGCACATACCGTTTTTCATAAAATCTAAGAAATATATTTGACAATGAATTATTATATATCTAATATGTAAAGCTTTTAATCTTTTATACAACAATGACATTTTTGAAGCTACTTGTTCTGAAATATTTACGTTTAGCAATGTTTCAAAAATGACAATCAAGAAATTTGTACCGTTAAAGAGCTGCTACATTTTATTTTCATTGAAAATTTTTAGTCAAGTAGGAGATTTTCAGAAATATTTACAGCGTGTATCATACTCTTAACTCAACTTGTACAGTAGCTTCGACAGAAAGATTTTTCTCCAAACCCAAATTGATCAAAAATTATTTAAGTAACGCCATGTCTCCACAAAGATTATCGCATCGTTAAAAATATTACAGATTTCATAAATTGAACCGAAATCCAAAATGGCAATAAAGGAAAAAAATTAAATTTCATAAATGTATATCCCTTTTGTATTTATCATTCTTATTATTACAAATTATCCTTGCAAAAAATTAATAAATTTCTTCAATAAGCAGTGTAAGTAATCCAACAAAATATTTTACTATAAATGAAACCATCATTTCTAATGTGAAAATGCCAACATAAATTCAACTTTAAATCAAAATAAGATACAATTACACCTAATTCTGTGCTTATCTAAAAACCCACGGAACACTGTAAATCTGTAATATTACATTTACTACTTAATTACTTCTAGTCGCCCCATTAAAAATACATAATATTATGTGGAACATTATTTAATCAAAATATAAATAAAATTTAAATACGTACTTACAGGCTACATTACATTGGTGACCTGTCCCTAGGCACAGTAAAATCCACCTTATCCATTGCACCTAGAAATTGAGAAAACCATATAATATATATGCACTTAATTCACGGTTTTTTTAATGATAGGTAAAAAAGAAATGTACCCGCTTCTCTTTGCTTCAGCTGCTCTGAGCAAGTAAGAGGTGCGCATAAAATGTAAATTTATTTATGCACATACATAAGTAATAATATTTTATTATCAACGTTTTGCATGCAGTGAAGGTGACAATGAGAATTCTATAAGTATAGAGGACAATCACAAATTCTGACACATGACATTTTAAATTTGTTAGAAACGAGATCTAAATAATTCATAAGTCACGTTCAAAGTAAGCGTAATTGGAATTTTCACATGCAAGGGAATCCGCTATAAGATAAGAAAGAAGACAGTAACAAAAAACACGTACATTTCTTGGAAACAACGTGAACGCAGTGGAATGGTAAGCTAACAAGTCTACCCGGAAAAATACATCGAGATTACTACAAACTAGTTTTTATAAATATGCTTTATATAACAGCTATTGTAGTCTTACACTATTTTTGATACTTGCACAAACTTTGTTTCACTAAAAGTATTTCGTTATCGAGCTCATGCTTTCTACTATAACCTGTTTATTACGTCAATTAACACAATATTACAAAAGTACACAGAACAATTAAATAAGGGATTTCTATTGTAGGATTTAGTAAGTACTATAAGTAGTGGCCAATTGTCATCAAATATTCGTTATTGCTGCGAATAAAAAACAACGAATATAAAATCTAACTCATAGTCGGTATTAACTCAACCTTTCGAAGTCTTATGACATTTCAGAGTAATTAGAAGGATAAATTCGTCGTGATCAGCATGAAAGTCAATATTCTCAAAATGGCAGGAAACGTGATCGTTAAGAACGTTCGGTGTTGCATCCTGCACAAAATGTCACTTTCTATTTCCTATCATGGTACAAAAGTCCTCGTACAACTATCACTGAGAGATTCAATACAGAAATCGATGATTAGATTACTATTAGATTACTACAGTAAAAATTAAAAATATGTTGTAGGTATAATGATCATGTTGGTAACTTGCTTAAAAAGTTTAAAATATAGATATTCAAATTATTAGAATTCATTCGGAATGGAATATATTACAGTTGCAATAAATATAACATTTCAATACCACTAGTGTGTTTCAAATGAAACGACCAGGAATGAATGGTGCAAATATCTATTTAAAATTCGTAGTTGAATCCACTGAATTGAATATTCAAGAACTAGGGAAAACGGCAGAGCAATTGAGAAAATAGAAGAAAACAATGTAGTACCCATAAAGGCATGTTCGCCAGTGTGATAAGAAAGTTGTCCGTTAGCGTTGTTGACAGGTAAAAGCTGATTGTGCATTTAGTGTGCGAAACCTATTTGACTTCGTTAACTAATGTACTTTTGAACACAATTGATATTTTAATTTCAGGCAACCCTAAAATACTGCCCCAGTAAAAATAAATAGGAAATAACCGTTCGCAAAGATTTAATACAAAACAAATCACATTAGATTAGAGTAATAGTGCAGTGAGATTGTTACTTCAGTTGCTTTTTTTTCCTTTTAATAGAGAATTTTCACGATTTTTTATTGCATAAATTTACTTTAAAGTACAAAAAATTACCTATACATCCTATTTTTTGTGTTAATAACAACCTTTACAATTACAATACGACAAAGCATCAGCGTCAAAATCTGCTCTTGATACAGGCCGTGACGTCAAAATACACCGCGTTGTTTCTTGTTGCCGGAATAAACGATTTATGGCGAATTATATAAACGCTCGATGTCAGGAGTGGTATAATATAATAACCAGAGTCCTAAAATCCTCCCGTACATCTGTCGTAGGCATATTGTAAAAGTAGGTGCTTTATGAAACGCCTAGGCTCTTCGAAAATGACTCGGCTAAATGTAAAATGAAACAATAAGCAGCGTGATTTGACGTTGCGCCTGATACGCCTGATACGGCGTTTTGCCGTACGACTAGGCGTTTTACAAAACGCGTATGCGAGTTTCGGCATATTTTAAAACGATGCCATTCTCCTTTGCCGAAAGATTCTATTGAAGGTATAATGACCGAAGAATATTTAGAACGAGTAATTGGCGCACCACATAATGCTATAGTCACAAACGACATTACACCAGAAAATGCAGAAATCGATGTATCTGATTTTACTAAAATTAGGACGTAACGCTTTCAACTCTAGCTATATCTACACCAGAAAATGTCTACGGTCAAGTATTAAATCTTAAAGAAGTTCCCATCCTTACGTTTTGTATATTTTTGGGACACAGCTATTTTACGTATTTTACTTACGTGTTTTTATTGTATGTTTAAATGAAAACTTATGTAAAGAGATTCCTAAATTACTTCCACGTCCAACGGATTGGAAGTATTGTATCGCGAAAAAAATTTTCAAAAATTTTTATTTGCTCATTCGCTTTAAAATGGTCGAAAACAAAATTTGAGCAAAAACAAATTTCTTGTCTGTGTGTCTGTGTGTCTGTCGTATTGTTTGTGGACACCATAACTTTCGAAAGACTTAATATATGAACTTGAAATTTGGCAGACGTATAAATCTCACCTACCCAAAGCGACCTATTGTTTGTGGGGTAAGTAGGGTGTCGGGAAGGGGGCGAAATTGGGGGCTAACTACCCTTTTTGCAAATTTTTATTTTTTTTTTTCGTTTTAGTATGTGATTAGTAGTATAACTGTGAATATTATTCGTTCTTATAAATTTTCGGTGCAGCAAACTGTTTAGAAGATATTAGCAAAAAAGCGTTACTTAAAGAAAATGGTTTTTATTAAATATCTCCGAATATATTTAATATATTCAAAAAACGATACCATCAGATAGGAAATAAAATTTCTCACAAAAAGTGTCTTAGAAAATTTATTCAAAATTTTGACATTTTCGAAATATTTCCAAAAAACCTATTTTGGACCCTGCTCGTACAATTTTTTTTTTAATTTTGGTATTATATAGAAAGTCAGAAAGCACTCTTGTAATTTTTTTGTTAAGTTAATAATTTTCGAATTATTTGGAAAAAACGATTTTAAAATTMWTATATTTTTKCTAATATCACGAGGACTGTTAATCTCAAAACCTGATTACTAAACGTATAKTATAAGAAATAAAAACGTAAATGTCTTTTTGACAATTGGATGTGGAAGTATTGATTCAATTTGCAGTGGTTTTTTAATCACATTTGTGAAAACAACATTTTGCATTTGTTTAAAAAAATATTTTCTCTTTTTACATATAAGTACCTACTCATATAATTTTATTGTGTTTAAATATAGTAGGTACCTAAACAGGTGCCCAAATTTTTCATTATCAGAATGACGACATTTTTGGAGACGTATTTCCTGTTTTGGAATCACATAATATATTTTCGTGTGTTTAAATTAATACGTCAACTGAATAAATTTTCGATCAATTGTCAGAATTATGTTTGCGCTCTTGTTACAACACGCCTGATTAAGGTCGGCTCATTGTAAAACAGTGCTTGAGAGTGGCATAGTTTTAAAATACGCCGAAATTCGCATACGCGCTTTGTAAAACGCCTAGGCGTAAGGGAAACGCCTAAATTTATCAGGCGCAACGTCAAATCATGCTGCTTATTGCTTCATTTTACATTTAACCCAGTCATTTTCGAAAAGTCTAAGCGGTTCCTAAAACGCCTGCTTTTGCAATATACCTACGTCATATCGATGCTAAACGAAAATCATGCGCTGTCAGAAAGGCGGCGTAATCGTGTAAACAGGGACATAAACGAAGGGCTAAAAAGAGACTTGTTTGCGATGGTCGTGAACTTACAGTTGACACCTGCGTGCTACTTTGGCAACGAAATATAAATGCCAAATTTTATATACCAAACAGTATATCGCCGCTTTAACAAGCAAAAGGCGCCGATTTATTGGAGTTAACTCGCATAATCTGGTAAAACCGATGAGTGTATTTTGACGTCACTGGGCTGTCAAAGTCTGTGACGTATAGGGCTTCACGCTACCAACTTTCAATGCGGTTTATTTCGGAAAAAAGTTTTTCGAGATTCTAATAGCGCACATGATGTATCATTCTATATGTCACAAATTTTTTAACCGTATTAAAAAAGTATGCAAATTCTCTATTGACTTGATACCTATCCTACTAAAATAAACCAGAAGAATTAATCACATCATGTAATCATTACAATCACGATTTTTTAAATATCGTATCATGTGACTTATAAGAATTTTTGATCCTCTAGCGCTGGTAAAATTTTCTGCTGAACTATATTGTTATATTTGTAGTATGCAATTTGCCTTAGCAATGACGATAGTCAACGAATGACAGGAATCTTCTCTTCTCTTTTCAATAAAACCAGTTGTGTTATACTAGGCATTACCTACCTTCTTTTGGAGACTTTTACTAAGTGTTGAACAGTATTAGTTCGCTTTTATTTAAGCATACTACAAACTTTAAACATGGTATAAATGCTTAAAAGCATGCTAAAACTAATAACAGATCTAGCACCACTAAGGCCGGAAGCTCAAAGCGTAAGAAGTATTAATTTGTAAAATATTTAAACTGCTATGAATACTATTATGATGTTCTCCAATGTCATCGAATACTAGATCGTTGATTCCCAAAATTTGCCTATATCGACCCCCAGAAAAAAGACATTGGGGGTCTATGAGATGTAAATGGGGATCCATCTAACAACGTCGTGATATTTTGACTATGGTAATACCATAGTGGATAATAAATTAATAAGGTGACATTGAAGAAACGGATGTCGTATTGCAGGAATTAATCGTAATAAACTCTAACGAAGAATTTAAAGTACAGTTTATAAACTGATATCGGCTATTCTGGCGTCAAAATGACCTGTTACTTAACATGAGAAAAGGTTTAATCACTTTTTTATCATCATACCTGTTGAAGAGGTGTCAGCATCGTTGCCAAAGTCCTAACAAAAAAAAGAAACAGACTGAAAATCACTAACTGAGTAGATTAAAGGATTAAACCTAACTAAATTGATATTAAATGTTCAAAATTTATTATTAAAGCGTCAGGTTCACCTCTCGTAATAAAATCATTTATTTTTACTGCCACATACAACGGATGGAAGTATTGTATCGCGAAAAAATTTTTCAAAAATTTTTATTTGCTCAAATTTTTTGTCTGTGTCTGTCGGTCTGTGTGTGGACGTGATAACTTTCGAATGACAACATGAACTTAAAATTTGGCTTACCTACATATAATTCTCAACTATCCAAAGCGAACTATTATTATTTTGGGGTAAGTAAGGTATAGGGACATGGGTGAAATTGTGGGGTAACTACCTTTTTTGCAAATTTTTATTTTTCTATTTTTTACCTTTTAGTATGTGATTATTATTGCGAGTATTATTGGTCCCTATGAATTTTCGGTGCAGCAAACTGTTTAGAAAATATTACCAAAAAACCGTCATTTCTGATCGAAAAGCACTCTTGCAATTTTTTCGTTAAGTTAATAGTTTTGTAGTTAGGTATATAGAAAAAACATGATTTTAAAAATTTATGGATTTTTGCTAATATCACGAGAACCGCTTGTCATAGAAAATTGTGTAGAGAGAAAAATGCTCAAAACCTCATTATTGATTGTAAAATATAAGAAATAATAGCGTAATTGACAATTTGACTCAATTTGCAGCGGTTTCTAATTAGTTATCTAATGGATACTACATTTGGTTGGTTTTAATTTAAATTTAATCCATAAGCATTTATGCAAATAAAACTACGCATGTATTTTTTTAGTTTTTCATATTACACTTCGGTTGGAGATTTAAATCTTTCAAATTTGCAAAAATTCGACATTAGCTAAACAAGGGGTCTACCCAAAATCGAAAGACATGTCAACGGATCTACGAGACAAAACAATCTGAGGATCTTTGCTCTAGATCAACTGCGTAGCTTAAAGATTCCCATAAAATGCGCGACCAATGATGCGCGAAGCTAATTCGATTTGAAAATAATAATAATAATAATAATAATAATAATAATAATGATAATGCATTTATTACCAGCAGAAATTTCCATTTACAAGATAAAATAGAAAATCAGCATTTTTTAGTAAATACACAGCACACACTATAATATAATATACTACTGCTCAGTTACTACAAACGACAACAGCTTTTTCAGACTATCACAATGAATGTCACAATGTCCAGATATATTATTAAAGTTATTCGACATAACAAAAACAGGCGAGTTAACAAGCACATTGGTTCTAGCATTTGAACAATAAAAAGTGCCGCCATCCCGGGAACCAAGCCTGGTACTCTTATATTAAATAATGCCAGCAAAGGACAGTCAACGTCGCCATAAAACACTTTAAATAAAAATGTTAAACTAGTGCGTATCCTTCTAGCTTGCAGAGAACTAGCGGATGATTGTTAAGAAATCGTCTCTGAATTATCTCAGTTTCGTTTATGTGTATTTGATAATGAAGATACCATATCAAACTGCAGTATTCCAACTTGAAACGAACAAAAGTAAAATATAAAGATTTCAGTACACTAATATTATTAATCGATGCCGAGTTGCGAATAATAAAACCTATAGCTTTATAGGCAGCTTTTACCGTTGAGTCTATGTGACCTGTAGAAGATAATTTACAATCATAACTCACACCAAGATCTTTAACGCTCTAGCAATTGTATAATTAAATATTTAAGCTTGCCTTCTAAGGGTAAAAGTGCAAACTTTATACTTGTCAATATTAAGAGGCAGTATATTCACAGCACACCATCTAGCTACACGGTTAACCTGCCCTTGCAATACTAAACAGTCATCCTCGCCGGATACATCAGAAAATAATTTCAGGTCATCCGCAAAAAAACAGATGATTAGATTCTAACGAAAGTGATAGATCATTTATAAACAAAATAAACGGCAAAAGAGGTAAAGTGAGCGAACAAAGCGATCAAAGTGTTATAAGATGTTTTAGAGTGACTGTAGTGAAGTGTATTTTGAATATTAGTTATAGTTTGGTGTATTTTTCTAGAACACGTAACAATATGTAATCTTATATAGCTTTAAATATGTTTTAAACACTTTTATACAAAAAGCTCTTGTAACTACAGTTTGACATAAATTTTTTATATAGTTAGCAGACTCTGAACCCTTGATGTTTATTATTTATCATTTCAAAAAATATATTATTCGTAATACGTTGTAACTTTCGTTTTCTTATTATTACGATTAATCTATAAAGAATTTATTGACTTAATTTTTACGCTTTTTTGTAATGGAGACCAATATTGTACACATTAGAGCTTTATAACTATTAGGTGCAGGAGTATGGTTACAACATGTAACTTAAGCCGCACATGAATCAGCATTCTGCGTTATAAATATGTGAATGTATTTATCAACAATGTAAAAATAAAACTTGTTTAAAAATAACGAAGGCGTATGAATGCTGTTGACTATATAATAGGAAATTTGCATTTCATTCACATGATGTGAATTGTTGCTAAATTACCACTGCATGCCATTCCTGTAAGCCCACTAGTTAAAATGCATGAATTAATAATATACAGTAAGATACGCAGGTGTCCTTGACAGCAAGATACCTCGCGCTAGGAAGGTCGCATTCATTACTACGAACATTTTACATAGGAAAACTGGAATATCCTGATGTGCATTTTTGTAAATAAATGCATACCTACCTAAGCATACATTCATAGTAATTATTGCAATAAAAAAACATGGCTTCCCACGAACAAAAAGGAAATTCTGAAGTATGTGTGATTCAGATAAGATCGGTTAAGATTACGGGCGTGAGCAGCCTGCTCCACTTCGGGGCCAAACAACTTTTTACACCCAACAGTTTCAATTCCACTGACAACTGATACTCATTGTCACAATCTTACATTCAGACATCAATCTAATTTACTGACTTATATCTCTCGCTATTGTGTATCTGACATAGGCGTACGTCTACGGAGCTTTTTCTTTTTTCTGACAGGTTCACAACCCAACAGTATCTACTAACTTACTATTTTAACCTGAAATAAAGTGGCTGTGTATGCAGGTTGCTACTACCCCAATTGGTAAGGAGGGTTACATTTACCAAATTTATGAATTACTTCGTGATGGTTACAGCTCATTACAAGAATCGGTACAATTGTCTCAAACACGATCTACCTTGAGTAGTTTTTCCTAATTCGAGAATGTGGTCAACACAGATAATACATTTCCCACGGCGTTAATTTTAAAAGAACTTTCCTACTTTTTGAATGCACATCATGTTAATAGTATCATTTCACCAGGTCCACTGTATGCTTACTAGTCACCTCATAGGAAAACATCAGTGTACGTCTATGGTATCAAGCATTAATATCGATACATGCTCTGTCAAAAACAACATTGCAATGCATGGAAAAAAATTTAGTATATCTTACACATGCGTAGCAGGAAAGTTACTGGCAACTGAATAATTTTTTAATTTTAATTTACTTGACGGCGTAGGATTAACATACTTATCTATTGTAGGCTTGACTTACGTTTAGTTTACGTTGTCAAATTTTAAAGCATTTGATTATAACCTGCAAGTGATATGACCTACCCAGTTTAACGTGGTAATAGAGAAATCAATTTATATTTTATGTTAATCAGAAGCGCTTATACTGTGTTTGGGTTCTTAAAGATAAATTTGAACCCTAAACTAGTGAAAGTGGACAAAACTGCTTCTACGTCTACTTTTTAAAAAGTTATTAGCCTAAAGACCAGTGTATCATTATTAATCAAACGTCTCCTGCAAGAACAGTTAATTAATTGACAGCCAAACCGTACTCTATTTTAGTTACTTCACTGGACTACTCATGTATTTTGTATTATTGGTAACTTGGTTGCTGTAACATGAAATCTATACTTTTTATATATCTATATACTAACATAGCGTTAGTCAACAAACAGCCACGTCCACACAATCACATCAGGTATAATTAAACATTGCATATATATATATATATATATATATATATATATATATATATATATATATATATATATATATATATATATATATATATTGCTGCCAATACAAAAATTTTAAATAGCAAAAATCATGTTCGTTCGGAAGGCATTTTTATTCGCCAAACGGTCAGGTTTAGAAAATGGAAATCGAACAATTCGTTTTCAAGTTATGAGCATTTCAACCTTAAAACATTTCCGCCCGTCGTAAGTCTCTTCCCCATTCCCCCCATCCTAATTTTTGCATATGTTAAGTTAGTCTCAAAATTGTAGATCTCCCCCAGGCTGCAGAAAGCACGAAAATTTCAATTATCAAGCTTATGTTATACTAAATTTGAACACTACTTTCATTATCTAAGTAAACGAGCACAGTAAATCGAAACTAAACAATCCATCCTAAAGTTATGAGGGTTTCAATACAAAAACGCTTCAGTGACCCATTTTTGGAACTGTAAAAACTTTAGAATGGATTTTTCAATTAAAAATATTCTAAACTCGATTACTAAAACTGGATTTTAAATGACGTGAGACATTATTCCTATTAAAAACTTTTGAGTTCGTAGCGACTGTGGCGCCACCTTAAATTGTGAGAAATAAATATCGCAATCAAAAGGTCATTTCTCAACAATCTTACCTGGACTTTACCCGAATCTTCTAGCTTAACGAGTTTAATCGTTAATGGAGAGTTTTTATTGAAACGCTTATAACAAACTTTGGAATGGATTGTCAGATATTTGCTATTTAAAATTATGGGTTGGTAGCAAATGTGGCGTGATCTTGGAATTTGAGAAAATGTATCAGCTGCAAAGAAACTCATTTTTCAACAATCTTGTTGAACTTTATCTGAACCTTCTAATAACTTATCAAATTGAAAAGACAATTAATGAGGAAAGGAGGCACTGTATATATTTATAATGTAATGAAGCACTATAGTTAGTACCAAAGATAGCAGACTGATAGGAAGGTACAATGCTGCAGTAAGGAAAAAGGTTACACAGCAACATATGCTACATACATTCAGAGCATGTTAACCAACTGAATTTACAAAGCTAATTCGACAGGCTCCAACTTCTTCGCTTCAGTTACAAGAAACCAACGGTTATCCCAATAGACCAAAAACTGAAAATTACGTAGCTTAAACATCTATATTCTTCGTCAATACTAGCGTGTTCATTGGTTTGATATTTTGTACTTGTGCTTTTATTAGATGTAACAGTGAATTTTGCTTGTCCTTCTGGCGTTAAGAATTATGGTTTTATAACATTTCCTCCAGAAGGTAAAAGTAAGTAAGTTTTAAAACACATATTATCGAGCTTATGTGTTAAATTAGTAACTGATGTTAAAGCAATGTATGTAAATTTAAAAAATCAATTGTATGATTTGAAATTTGATAGACATAAATTTCCAGGGCGCTAACACATCTTACTGGCTGCCTGAATTTCGAAATAGTGTTGCACCTGGCCACTACCTGACCTACGACAGTCGTTACTAATGAGAGTGTGTTAAACGTTGCACACGTAAAATTTCATAAAATTACAAACACCGGTGGCCAACTGCCCCTAGAAATGTGAATTCGTCATTTTTAAGCACCATCAAAAGCAGCAACTTTGACTGCAAAAGTAAGGAAACCTTAAAATATTAACCAGAAGATTGCAATCTACAATAAAAGAACACCGAAGGTCATAAAAATGTTGCTACAGAAGCATCCTAGTTTCTTGCATTCTTGACAGGGCTACCATTTTTAGGAAGAATGTAGGTAATACACTAAACATAGGGTACAAGCTACATGCCATACTCCAATCCTTAAGTCAAACTTATACGGCTTTAAATAATATTAAAATCTCGATCAATATCGCTAAAATCTATACTCTTGCTTTTAATCCTGTTATTAATTATTTTAACTACCTAAAAATATTAAGTATGCTTTTATTGTCATCACTGACCCCTTTCGAACAGATAAAATTTTATCGTATAGATTTTTTCTGGACGGGGTTTGTTGCATATCTCCACAATAGTCTTCACCGACATTTAACAAAAAAAAATAGTTAAAATTATTAAATAGTACATTTGACCCAACTTTGGAATATTTAATAATAAGAGTAACTGCAATAAAATGTCTTCCAAGTTCAAATTTTTTTTATTTATATGTTAGAAACTAAATCATATGTTTTATTGGATTGCGAAATATTCACTATAGGTAAATTTCGCGTAGTATCTTATTCAATAATTTATCTACTGTTTAGCTTTTATGCAGTTAATATTTACATTTTTATTACACCTAATTCACTATACAAATTACTGTAATTTAAAGGTATGTTTGTCAATCTGTTTAAATTACTATATAAAACGGCTATTTTATATTACGATGGAGCAACGACGTACTGTGTATGGATATTCCAGCGGTATGCGTTAGTTGGATTTCTAAATATATTAAGTTCAATTTTACATTTAACTTTTTCTAATATATCCAAAAAAATTTGCTTTTATTTTCAATTTCCGAACCAAATTGAATATTAGATTTTTTAACGTTCAAGTGGTTAATATTTTTTTTATTCTTCTAAATTACCTGTCCAAACACATGTCGTCAACAGATCTTTTATAAAATAAAATATTATTTCCATAAATTTTTGAATTATTCATTATGTAATTAAGTGCACGTAGTGATAAGGATTTAGTTGGTGGCTGGTAATAAATTTTGTCTTAATTCTATAGTAACTCCTTTGTCATGCAATGGACGATCTATAACACTGTTTTAAGTTTTTGTCAAAGATAACGAAGCTTGGGCTTGTACTGTTTTTATATGCTGAATGTTGTATATTCTATTCTATCCACGTTTCGGTTATTCTAGGTGATTGGATTACTTTCTTAATTAGAATGACAAGATATATATTTATAACAGCGAAAGTCTTCAAGTGCATATCGGCGTTGCAAAAGGTCGTTTCAATGTTTACATTTGCTCACGTTCCCAGAAAGTTTCTACTTGAAAGCATTACGCCGCTTTAAAAATAAAAAATAAAATCTTCGAATACTTGTTGCGAAGCCTCGTACCTCTTTACCGACTGGATAATGTACGGCATGCGAAATTTTCTCCTTGCGCTATCAAAATATAAAGAATAGTATCGACTCACTGCATTAGCAAAATAAAATGTAATTAGTTTAATAACTTAGTCACGATCGCCTCATTTAGCTTGGAGTCTCCTAAATGAAACCCTTGTACTATGTAGACTTGTGCATAATGAGGTCGATGTACCTTTTCTAATCTGACAAACGGAACGAAATAATTAAAAGTTCCCACAGTTCCTCAAACAATTGTTGCTGTATCCTCACGAATACCTACAATTATGGCCTAACAAAGAAACCGCAGAAACGGGACTATGGTAACACACTCACATTTTCATACAGAATTCCGATGAATACCCTGAACGTCCGCTATCTGAGTTCATCAATTCACATAAAATTATTGTCACTTGTTCAGTGTTCTATCGGTTTGATCGAGTCCCTTTTTTATCAATTGTATAATACTGGGCTGGTCATGAAATTCAATTGTGTTTCAGGTACCAGTATGTACTCCGTGAAAATTATAACAAAATAGATTTATAATGCTGTGGGGATCCCTCGACAGAAACGCACACGTGAAAATACAATATATGCATAATGATTATGTTGGCGATTACTACAGCATTCTATCTGCTTCGTTGCGCCCAATATTATATCGTAAACGAGAAGAAAGGATCAGTTGCAAACGTTCTGATGGTTCTAAGTGTTAAAAAATGATACCGTTCTGAGGTACGTCATCTAGAGACGAAGTGAGTACTTTGGGTATTGTAGAAATACGAATGACAAAAAAATACAGTAGCACAGAGTAAACATCGGAAATCAATACCTAACTAGTTATATTAAATAGAGCACCCCGTATATTATTGGATTTCTGAATTCCTTGTGAAAAATAAATATCAATTTATTAAAGTTATGATGGTGCTAAGCTAACGCCGTTCCTTATTTATTTCAGATTTACTGAAAAATTTGTCCTTTGCAGTGTTTGTTAAATATCTTCTGGTCTACTGAAGGGTATGCCATTTTCACAGATTGATTCTAAAACAAATGGATAATTATTCTCAAATATAACTTGAACAAATCGCATTACATTGTAAACCACGTATTGGGTATCATCATTTGCCTTTTTAAACATTTAAATAGAACGGTACCCATACCTTTTCTTACGCTATCAGATGCAAGATTAAATTTCCTCTCTAATAATACAAGTTATTGGCTGCCTTTGTATTGATAATCTCAAACAATATCGTTTTATCATGCAGGTCAGCAACAGTTGGTGTTTAGCCGTCTAGTCCTAAGAAAGCTACCTAAGGGCTACTAACGAAGGTACTTCAATGAGTTACATCGGTAATCACAATTTGCATATATKATGTACTACGTAAAATGTGAATATGACGTATCTGGTGTAAATTATATTATTTGTACTTGTTAACATTTTAGGCTTTAAAGCTATAACGTGACCGACTAGATCAATAAAGTGAAAGCTTAAACCAGACACCTTTACTGTAAAATTTTTCTACAAGAACTTGGAAAACATCAGCGTGGTCGATCTATAACACCAAACACTGCAAATTGTGCAGCATCAGCAAGAAGCCTGTTTTACTACAAATATAAAAACAAGTATGAAAGTATTTCTTCGGAAAGAGACTTAAGTGCATTTTCTTCGTTCGTTGAGATGCATTTAATTTCATTTTGGATACAGAAAGCAAAGAAACATATTGATCATTCTTAGGCCAAGCCATCAACGAGCCCGATCCGTTAAACCGTTCTTGAGCTATGAATGTGCAGGGCGGAGTGAAGATGCGCTAAAAAATAAGTTAGTTTGTAATTTGGCTTAAATCAATTTTGATAAATTTTTTTAATAAAATAAACGGACTTTTCCCAAAATTTTGTATAATCAAATGTTTCCAGCAGTATTGGCATTGCGCTTAAATAATAACAAAAATATAATGTGCCATGCAAACAAGCCAAACTTGTTAAATTCCATACGATTGGAAGACTGTAGAGGTTACCACAAGCCTACTATACCAATAATTATTGTTATTTCTTACCTTTGAAAGAAAAATAGAACCATAAATTGTTGGAAGATCTTTATAAAGCCATCAATTTCGTGACTTAACTTGATCTGCAACCTTCAGTATTATCGTGCTCATTGATGTTCAATGATCGCCGTGCATATTGTAGCTTGGCAGTAGTTATAAAAAGGCGGCACAAAAAATTCAGAAATCAACGCCGCCCGCATTTTACAAATCATTTATAGAAACCCTTAAAAAGACGTCCAAGTCATGCCGTATTTGTAAATATCTATCGCCGACGTGTTAATCAAAGTGTAGATTGTGATGATCGAAAAAGTAACTATTGGTAAAAGAGGATTTTGCGCAAATTTAAAATAGATCCAACAACCAGCACTCTAAAGGTTTTTTGACATTTATCCAAGTAATATTTGCTAAATTTTAAAACATACACCCACAACGTGACGAAGAATGACGACTAACCTTCTGTCAGTGGATCCTTGATTCATCAATTTATATATGATGGCCTAAATTTATGATGTAACCTACTACTGCGGACTCAAGAGTCCTGCTTTATTCAGAAAGAATCACGATGCGTGATGCGCGTACCAAGACCCACATATCCAGTTCAAATTAGACATTTTCAGCAGAAGTTTAGTGTAAATGGAATCTATAATAATAAGTACCTATTTGGACCTTACTTCTTAAAAATGCAATCAACTTTGATGTTTGCCCTACGCATTTTGTGAGGACTGTAAGGAAGTTGTTGAAAAGCAATTTTCCAGATGAATCAATAGGACGTGCGAGTCTAATTGAGTTGCCTCTGCAAAACTCTGATTTTTTAGATGAAGCATATGCAATTCCTGTAGAAACAAGGCAAAAAAGAGCTGATGACTGGCATTAAAATCGCCTGCCGTAAAATGAGCCGCCATCATTTAGTTCGATTGAAACATTCTATTTAAGTACATGTAACTGTAAATCGTGTATTCAACAGAATGGCTCACAAATTGAAAAATTATCTTAATTGAGTACTTCATTATTTTTACGCTTTATATTAAATTTGAAAATTATTTAATGTATTTAATAAATGACGTTTGGTTTTGCAAATTGTTTGAATTATTTGTATGGTTTACACCTTTGCTATATAATAATCCATTCTCAAACAGTTAAAGACTTATTTACAACATTGTACCACTGTTTTATTTACCACATGTGCTGTGCTATTTACGCCAATTTATCCAGTCAATATTAATGCATTAATGCATTTTCATAATCTCTTACTTCGAAAACGATACAAGTTTTTGAACTTTTATTTTTATAACGCTGTGAAACTATTAAAATCCTATCACAAAAAACCGACTCACCCTATATACTTTAACTTACCTCATCATTGATGTGGGCTTTGTTTACATAAGACAAGACCTCGACTATTCCCGAATGTTATAGGTTGGGTTCCGCGTTCCTGGTAATTCGTCCTATTTGTGATTATTGTGATGAATYGTATATAAAAGTAAGCGGTCTATCGTTTTCATACATTTTCCCAAATAAATAAGAATTCTCTAGGCTCTTTTTTGCTTTATTTTAATATATAGAACTACAGTTTAATAGTAAGTGTAATCATTTCATCCCAAAAGAAACGTTAAAACTCGGCTAACGTTCACAAATCAAKGAAATCAATTTTAAGAATAAATAATCATACTCACTGACATTATCACATATTATTAAATATAACTTGAATGTTTTGAAACGAGCGAATTTGCGGATACTTTGAAGCCCTTACTATACTGTCATACTATAAAATAATTTAATTAAAAAAAATAAAGAAGATTTTATAAATACGTTACTCATAGCACGAAACAGTAAAATACATCACTGATAATGGATGTCATTTGTATAAAATATTAATACAGCAACCTTCCATCAAGGTAACATCTCAGAAGAGTAGGTTAATAGCACGCTCAACTTGGCAAACACGGAGAGGTTAGCGACTAATCACAATGTCAAAAGGTTAGTTTCTGTTCTCGGTAATTTCCTGCATCAGCCCAAGTTTATGCCCATTATGAAAGTATCAAAGAAAGTTAAGCAAATAGAGTATTGAAGCCATTGATCTACTGTGATTATTCGGAATTATCTGTGTATTAGCTTGTGGAAAATACATATATTGTAGGACACATTGAGAGATATTAACTTGCAAGGCCTTTTTTAAACGATATAAATCAAACGTGACAAAATATACTTGAATTGCACTGTTTAAGATGACGTTAGGTATATACTTGTGTAGCAAAGGTTAACTACTTCTTAAAAATCTGTTAACTTTTTATGGTTGTATTCCAATTTTGGTGGAACACATAGATGGCTATTAAAATAAACAATAAACTCAAGCGCTTTAGAAAATGTATTTGAGTAAAACACCATCAAGTTCCTGTTACACTTAAAGGGTGTCCAGTAACGAATGGGCCGCCCATTAACAGCAGCTTCCTTGGGTCAAAGTAGGCCGAAATAAACCAACTTATCTGTAAGCAATTGCATTGCCAAGTTACAGACCTTTGAAGTTATTTGCTTTTACTTACTTCCTTTTTTTTCGACTATACTTTTATATTTTAAGATATTTTATTCAATTACGATATCATTCAAAATATGGCAGGATATTTACAATTTGAATAAATGATAGGGAGCACTCAAGATGCTCATTTATTATTTTGTACAATAAATAATTATAAAACATGTTGACATTTTCTAAAAAGTTAGTTGTTTTTTCTACTTGCCAAGGGTCGCTAAAATGAGCCGCTTCAGAGAAAAATTCATGTTAACTAAATAACACTTAACATGAAAAATAAAATCTTATTAAGTAACAGCACAAAATACTATATGAAGAGCGTTATTAGGTAATAATAATAAAAGAAACAGTAATATTACGAGCTAAATGTTCGAAATGCCCTCCATTGATTTCTACGCATTTTTGACACCCTTGAAATAAATAGGTTTGCCGTAATATGGTTATTATTATTTTTTGTATTATTAATTCTAATGCTCTACGTATTGCATTTGAATTATTGTTACTTAATAAGATTTTACTCTTCTATGTTATGTTTTATTTAATTAACATGAATTATACTGTCAAATTAATGAAATACGCCAACTGGGTAAAAGTATTTTATGAACTTTAGATTCCTGTCCGCGTGCAAGAATAAATTTAAATCGGCTTTTCTTTCTGAAAGAGCTCATTTTAGCGATGGCTAAGTTTATTTTTTTTCAAAGTAAATCCACTATTTTTTAAGAAAATGTCAAAATGTTTTATAATTATTTTTCTACAAAAAATTATTGTAAGAAGAAAATAACAAAGGAGCGACTTGTGCGCCCTATATGATTTATTCAATTTGTTAATACCCCTCTGTACCGAAAACTAAAATATTTAATACTAAGAGCAGTCGAAAGAAACGAAGTAAACAAAAATAACTTTGAAGGACTATTACTTGGTAAAGAAGCAAAATTGCTTTAAGCTAAGTTGGTTTATTTCGGCTTAATTTAACTCAAGGAAGCTACATATATTTGTGTGTGTGTCATATCTCTAAAAAGAAAAATTCATTTTTGCGTGCCTGTGCGGGATTACCAATTTAAACCAATCGGTGAAGACAAAATTTAAATCCGACAAAAAGAGCAGACAAGCTTTTCGAAGTTTTGACTGTTTTAGGTGGAGCGTTTAATTTAAAATTTAATAGCGTTAAATTTTATACTCAACTTTAATGTGTCGAGATTCATAATTTGCTTATTTGTATTATGAATTTTTATATCTTCACTATACTCAGTTTTCATTCATTTGTTGGCAGTTATTTAAGCTGAAAATAATTTAAAAAAAAACTTAAACTAATTACTTTCAACATCAGAAGACTTTCGTCACTGGATTAGTCGTCCACATTAATAATTAAATCAGGTACCAGTCTAGTTCTACACACATCTTCTTTAAGAAGGACAAAATGATAAAAGAATTGGTAAACGTAATTAAATTGCTCTTACTGCATCGCAGGCTTGTTATTACTTATCAATTTGAAACTGTACTTTTGAGATGCTAGAATCGTGTTCTGACCAGCTTCAAGCGTATCAAAGAGAATGATGGTCACGGTTTTACGATGGGGAGGCACTAAACTTTTAAAGAAACAAAACTGTAAAAGGTAGTAAACACGGTATATTATATAATTAAAAGCTCTTTTGCTCGTATGAGAAGCTAAAGGTTTTTTCGATCTGTGTGTAAAGGCGTTGAACAAAACTATTAGATATTAAACAAAATTTCAGGTACTAAGTACTATTTACTACCAACATAAATGTTTACCAATTACAGTTACAAATACACAACCAGACAGTCTTTGCTGCAGAACAATATCGAGTGGAAAGGTAATAAGATTTCTACAAATCTGAAGGTGACTTTTTAATCATCATTTTTAACCCATTCCTTGGGGCAATGACAGCGATCACGATACATCAAACCTATTATATATAGCCATTATTTGAATGTGACGCCTAATACACCCATAATTTCAAGCATCTGCAATAACAATGAAGAAGGCGTATATAGAAAACTTGGACATGCGGCCATGTGTACTACTTTCTGTTTATTTATTTATTTATTATTTATTTATTTGTTTATTTAATAGATACCAAAAGGCATTCGTGCATGGACCATCTGTATCTTGTTGAATACAAATATAGGATTTAGTTAAATGGCTTTACAGTGTAGTGAAAGTGATGCTCATATATGCATTTGTACAGGTAGACATAAGGCATTCACAGTGCGAATCCGTAACTTGGAATAAGTTTAGTGATCATGTCAAATGAAGGTTTTTCTTAGAAAAATTAATATGGCATGTCGATTAGTATTTTAAGTAGCGATTTGTTTTGTTAAAAATATATACAACAGTATAATCAATTACTACTTAAAATGTTGTGCAAATTTCTCCAAGTATTTAGTATATAATATTATAGATCACGTAGTCCTCATTTCTTACTAAGTTCGCTTTCTGACACCACAGCCCAGCATAATCAAAATCCATTTCAATTCCTAATGTCCACGACCTTCAAATATAAAGCTGACAGGAAGGAGCGTTGTGTTTTATATTAAAGGGGTCCAGCACAAAATATCGTTAGTGGCGCATGTTGTGGTTGTTCCTTGGCATCAATAAATAAAAATTCGGGAGTAACATTTCATATGTATGTAAGTGTTTTAATACTAAATTTATCAAACACTTTTTTAAGATTATGCAGCAACATTGCGTGATATTGCATAGACGCAGTCAAATTGACTAACACGCGTGATAACTTATTGACACGGACCTATCTTTTTTCGTTAAAACACCATATAATGGACCCATATAGATAACTAACTTCGTTTTTCACAGCTGTGCTCTGAATTTCATAATACTTCACCAATTTAAGGTATCGTAAATATATTTTATACAATAATTCATTGTCTCAAATATATTGTCCTACGCGACTGCCAAAGAGGAAACAGTCGTCGGCCATATGCACGCTCCATTCTGGTCCCACGAATCGAATCATATGCTCCTTTCAAAGTTTCAAAGTCCATGACAGATACATCAGTGACAGGTGACAGCTTTGTTTGGAAACAAATTTTTGTAGGACTTCTGTTCGATGGTTACAAATTTACTTTATTAGTCAATATATAAATCTTCAATAAATATGTTATTACAAAACATATCTGCAATTAACCACAAACTAAGCAGTGTCAAATAATGTGCGGTGTACGAAAGAACGCCGATGTGGTGGGGACGAAAATTGTCGCGACTCAGTTAAATCATTGGTGTGCCCGCCATTATTCATGATCGCAATTTCAAGTAAGTGCGGCGAATAAACTTATTAACTCGGCCCACCTATGCGGTTCACTCCATTCAAATTATGGACGATGTTACATTCCTAAGGTGCTACTTGTTTCCTGGCGCGCACTATAAATTATTAATGTTTTTGCAACCCTTAAAATGGGTACTTTTGAGTTCAGTTTAAACAGTTTAACTGACTATAAAAGAAGGTAGATGTCGTTAAATAAAAAGAAGTAATCAAAAACAGTGCAATTTTAAAATGAAATCGACGTGTTCACGCACTTTTCAAAGAGTCGTTAGTTTGTAGTTTACAGTCGATGTTCCTGACTTAATGTACAAACTGTGCAGGATGCATCAAACTCTTCTTTAAAGGATATCGGAAACCAAAAATAACATTAGGAAAATTTACAAATTACAGTTTCAGACTAGGTTCATTCCATTTTCATTCTCTAGCCACTTCGGGTTGCACCTAATGTGAATATCAAATTCTTGAATGTAAATGGAACAGATTTATTTTAATTTTTTCTGTTTTTGTTTTATTTTAATAAGGTACTGTTATTAATGCAGCCTTTTTCCGTTTTAATGGTTCAGTACAAAAGCCAATGTCAATGTTAATGTCTGATTATGTATTTTGCTATTTATTTTTATAGTACACTATCTATCTACTAATGAAAATGCCATAACAAAGAAACATCGCAAATATCTCCTAAACCTTTTGAAATAGATCCAAAAATACCTTATTTATTTATTTTAGTATGACAGAAAAAAAGAGAATAAAACAATAAGTACATAAAATACATATAAAAAATTACAAAATTTTGAAGATTGCACAACCGTTTTCGTTTCTGGCGACAACTTCTTTTTATGAGGTGGCCTCATTTGAAAAGCTAAAAATGGACGCTCCTTGACAAGATGCCGCAGTCTTCTTCACTTGGCCACGTCCATGAGGAAAGAGGTCCAATTCCGACGGAATTCCTTTGAATTGTGTCAAATTTTGATCAATTAGCAAAAATTTAGCAGAACTCATCAAACCAACAAAACTATATGATGACCGAGAGGATCTTGAAGATCGGGTTCGGTCGTCCAGGTGTCGGTAATTTCTGGGTGGTAAAAATGCCTATAACCTTAATAAAAATGAATGGAGTTAAAATAAATTAACCCTTCTATTTAAAAGATCCATGTGGAAATGCGTTTCTACGTTGTTTTTCTTATATTAAAGGTATTCGATGTTTTAAGCCACGACACAAATACCAAATCCAAAAACAGAAAATTACAAATAACAGCGAAACGGCTGAGACCACAGCAAAGTGGTAATTAAATTTACCGCGCGTTCCAAAATTACCATATTATATACAAGGTGTTACATTTAAATTAACGTAGTTGACATCTACTACCAGTATAACAACAGAGTGCCGAAATTTGAAAATATTATAAATTACAATCTACAAAATTTCAGAAAGACATAGGCACTCGGTGCTTTCCGATGTCTTTCTAATGAAAATTCGTCGTGACATCCTGTATTCTTATTAGTGATTATAATAGCACAATGTGAAAAGCTAATTACTACCTGTTACGTGGCGTATATTTTTAAGATTTTGCTAAACAGGTCTTGAAAAAGCAACTATTGCTTATTACTTGTACTTTTCATATGAATATGTTAAGTTTATAAATAATTTTTATAAGGTTTACACTCAATAACACAATTATTATTAATTTCAGAGATAAATAGTATAAGAAATGTACACGTATGAAACCGGCTGAAGGCAATCGATTGAATAACATATTTCAAGCCGTCGCGACATCTTTTTATACGATTTTGAAGTCTGGAAGAACGTTGCGCTCTGGTTGATTTCGTTTTTACCACAATGTAACTGAAGTGCACGATATTCTACAAAAAGAACATACATGTGTAAACAGTTCCCACAAAGAGGAGGACCACAAATAATCACCTCCCTAGAATTACTTTTTGTCCTCTCATCGTGTTGTCTTTTATGTAAAAAACAAAAAAAAACAACAATAAATTTACAATGTTTACTATGTGGTTAGTCAAGAAACACCATAAGCAATATGCCATAAGCTCTTCTAAAATAGGCATCGTAAACATATTGGACTTTCACCCAAGTAGACTGTTCATAATATATATTTATCAACTGTGTATGTAACGTGTGAATGAATTATCAGCTTCAAAATGCAAATAAACAGTTACACGAAATAAAATTAACCTTCAACGAGCTATAGATCTTAATCTGGAGTAGAAAGTCACTTCAAATTCTACAAGCACAAGAAACGTGCAATAACCTTTCATAGGATGGACCAGCACTTTATGCAATATTATATTAAAATGAAAGCCTTTGTGAATGGGAGTAACCATGTTTTTCTCATGTCACGATTTTGTACTATAACGGATCACAACTGGCATTTTTACTCTGTAGCATTTGCGGTTCAACCGCTAAATGGCCGAGTCCATACTAATCGTATTTACTTTTCATACTTTTTATCCTTTGCACGACAATGAAATGCGGATTTTCCGTGAATTTCTCCGTTATCTGTAGTTCATGTATCCACAATTAGCGTTTTTTTTTTAAACCTGAGACACCTAAAAATAAATCATGTCCCGAATTCGTTACATTATAAGTAACTTATGAGCTTACTATGTGAAATTTTAAAACTCAAATCAAAAGCATAATTGCAAGTATAATAGAATTATATATGCAGAGGCATACAACCAAAAAGTTAAATATTATGATCAGCAATAAATGAAGTAGCGAGAATTACGACATTTAAAATTAAAAAGATGTAAAAATTTATTCTGGTTCGGTTTGTTGTGCTGCCCTAATACACTTGAAAGATATTTTTATAACAATATTTGTAACAATAAATAATAATATAATAATAAAGTAACAAATCGGGAATGTTGCTACTTTAGCTGCAGCACTTCGGTAAAATCTTTTGTAAACTATATTTTGCCGTTGTACCGAATAAAAGATTAATTTATACACAAACATTATAATTACGGCAACGACTTATACAACACATTGGAAATTTTTTGTTCAGWTATTTTCGCTATATCACATAAAAGAGGTTCGGTGCCGACCGCCGTAGTAAATGCACGCAACCCAACTGCGCTCTGTTTGACATTTTTGTTTGTGTGTGTGTAAAAAGTAAACCACGAAACTACCACCTAGTGAACATTACACGGCTTTGTGACAATGAACAGGTGGATGATGTGACGGTTGTGTTAGACCAGGTATGGTATGGATAGTATGATCTAAAATGCGCCATCAGATAGGACATGTGAAGATGTCCTTATCCACGTAGAATACAGCCAACAAAAAAGAGAGTAACCAAATTGTTAAATAACATAATAATTACGCATGTAATTATGCATGACTAGCAATATTTTTTATTGCGTAACCAGATCAGCATTAAAAATACACACAGAAAAGCCAAGGCAAACTTTGAAACCAAGCTTGTGCCATACAGCTAGCGAGGGGAAGTAGATATATACTGCCTTTACTCAAACTAGAAAAGTCTTTATAAAAGGACTTATCGTTACACCTCAAAAAGGCAGTAAAACCAGAACGTCTAACAATACGTCAACTGTTAAAATCCAAAGACCATCCTTTATTTCATTTCATCACTTTTTACTTTTTTAAATTTATTCACTAAATACCATTAGTAAAATTTTAAGTATTTGAGAGACAAAAAATACGCAAATTACAATAAGTACTCTTACTGTAGTATCAACAAGCAAAACGACCGGCTAACCACCAAACAATTAATACAATCCTCGTCTTTTTGGCGTTCTTTCAGTCAAAAGGTGTTTTACAACAATAAGAAATCAACGTAACCGAAAGAAGAAAAAGACAGATATCTATAGAAGGAATACTGCTTGGGTGTATACAAGCCATTACACAATTCCCAGGTTACGGACACTGCTTTCTAAGTGCAGTGGCTCACCAAATATACGGAGGGAATATTACCCAACAAAAACATATAAACTTTACACGAGAAATAAGATGAAAAACTGCAAATCACATTATAAAAGACATATGGAAGTTCATAAGCACCTTGGAAGAAACTGGTCCAGGGGTAAAAGAGAATCATAGCGCGGCGGCAGTACAAATGCTATACGTGAAAATATTAGTCCACGTTGAAGAATAGGACACAACGACATTCCAACCTAGCGAAAGGGGCCGAGGATACTCAGGGATCCATAAATATTATCCAAGGGCTTTAATGAGGAGGTCGACAGATACTAAGTACAACCAAATTTATAGTGGGTATGAGGATTTCTGTACAATCCATTACCAATTACTTACTTTTCTGTTTCAGATCCAATAATTCAGTATAGTTTAATTTTTGCTTAACGAAGATAAAGGAGCCGCCATGATTATAAGTTGATCTGGTAAAGCACGAAGCCATATTGTAGTTTGGTATATCAACAAGTATTTGCGTGCATTGTTTTAGCCAGTGTTCGGTCAATGCCAGAACATTGAAAACTTGGACTTCATCCATTTTATTGTAAGTACTTTTTTGATAGATTATATATATAATAATATATAATTGTTGTTCTTGGTTAAAGTGTCGATATCACAATTTTCTTTAAAAAGGTCGTTTATGCGGACGTATAATAAAAAATAAAGAAGGAAATAATGAATAAAGAAGTCAAGTCAAGTCAGGTCCTGTACACAACTCCAGACAGCAGCTCATAGGAGGAAGAACAATAATGCATCCGAGCTAAGTCAATATTAAACACAGAAACATCCAAGGAAAACATTCACTGGTTTACCCTGCACATCATCCCATTCCAATCATGAGCTACCTCTAATCTGCGCTCCATAGAAGTCCGCTATCAACAACCTATTAGTGGTTAAAGACATACTTTTATGCACTAACTTTTGGCTATACCTATCGCGGTGTATGGCTGCATAGATATTAATTTGTTTTCGGATTTTTAATAAACTAATCTTCGAGAGATAAATATTTATACCTTGTAATGAGTCTCTTTTTAACGCGAACGTAAGGCTTGTGGTGTATATTAGTTTTCATAATTAAATACACACTTGACGTTTGGTCCGTTTGACGTATTTCTCGTTTACTACAATGATTAAAATAACACGGTACTACTGTTACCTATGACTAATACTGGCACCACTGATTCTGCGAAAACGTAAATAAATCGCAGTATACCCTATGAATAATCACAAGGTCAGTGTAATTCTGTAATTGCAAATGAATCTCGTTGGACAATCGACACAAGTGGCAGTCATGACAGTTCAGTTTGTTGCACCCGAACTACGACGTACGTTCACAACGACAAAAACAATCGCCGGCTTATTTGTCCGGTTTTTTTTATTAACACCCGTTATTTATACTGATAACCATTCATCGATAGGTATAAATACTTAGAATTAAGGGCACCGTGAAAGCCACCAATTATATTTATATACTTCATTTAATACTTTGTAAAACTATCTTACACTGTGCTCTGATTCTCACCACCAAACGGGAGGCACGAGATTTCTAATAATACTAACTCACTTGTGAGCTTGACGTTTAAGACATAACGGAAAAAAATTGATATTCTCACGGTGCTGCTACAGAAATTAGTTTAACGACTGCACGTCGCTCTTCAAAAGTCGTGTAAACGTCAACTCAAGTACACTAATGATATTTGTTACTTTAATGCATCAGGCATTTACATAAAATACCAGACGTTCTCCCGTTCTTTAAGTCAACCTGATTGCTCAATGTTGCAAAGCCCCAAATAGCCGTGTTGCAATGTGCTCATTGTTAGAGTTTCAACAATACGCTTAATTACGTCGTTATCACTATTGCAATTATTGCATACAGTAGAACAAATGTAAGATGAATGTGCAATCTGGCACACAGGCAAACATTCCCACACTGCCTAAAATTTTAACATTTAAACCGTGATCCCACATAAGAAGTTTTGGATTGCTCAACGCTCAAAAAATTATAATATTTCTGATTGTTTTAATTCAAAAGGCAAAATATAGAAAAAGACATTAGTACGTAAAACTATTGCTGTTATATAATTCAGCGCGATGTATATTAAGTTTATTTACAACTTGATATGCAGGGCTATCGATTGTATCTTGGAAAATAATCGTGCTAACTTTTACGAAAAACCTAAAAACGATGTTGAATGTCGGTCTAAAATACGCTGATTGCAATAGCTATTTACATGTTTACAGATTTTGTCTAATACGATAGAAACACCAAGAGGATGAATAGAAGTTACGAGCTTTTGAAGTGACATAATCAAAGGGTGTCTTATTTAAAAAAAAAGAGTTTAATACTTTTCAACTTATCTGAAAAATACGTTTAATTGCATTTAGATGTTAGATAACACCTTTGCTGCAATTTCTTTTAAAAACAATAACCTAAAGATTACTCGTATACCAGGTGTTCCATAAAAAATGCCAACTACCTTAACTATTTATTTCCGATTTCATTGAAACAAAAAATAAACTCAAAAGCATCAAAATTGTAAAACTTTTTTCAGTTGTTTTCGTTGATTTCAAACGATTTTATTTTAAAGTTCACCGGTGTACATATAGCATGTCCATTTTTCATAAACAATTATTGAAAAAATAAATAAAAATTCTATGTCAAGGAATATCTGGATTAGAGGATTGGTAGTAGCGACGTATTCTTGTAAAGATGGTCAAACAAGAGTGGTGGATGTTAAAACGAAATGTGGAATATTTAACCGACCTGTAACAAAATTATGCAAGTTAGATAGTGAAGAAATGGCTTGGAACTATCAGTAGTTCGTCATTCTTTTGCGCAGGAGAAATGTTACGTTTTGTATGTTCAGTTATAGCTAAAGAAATAACGCAGCTAAAATGAAAATCATTTAAAAAACCGTTTTGAAATGGCCCAAAATTCAGATTATGCCACTGTGAAGGTTTGAAACCTCTATCCCTCACAATTAGCAATTATTTTAACACAAGATATTTAGTGTACTTGTTTGCAAAATACTTTAGGTTCTGGAGGGATCTCTCAGTATTCATTTATCCCTAAATATTCAGGAATTTTTCTGGTTCGGTTTTTTTAATAACCATATAAAATCTGCGAAGTCATATTGGTTTTTAACAAAGCCCTCGTGATGATGGCACTAGCTCATTTTCTTTGTATCCAGATATATTTAAATTCATATTAACAATAGCAGATATACATCATATAAAAAGCAAAGAAGGTACATATTGATCATCGTTAGTCGAAGACCTATGCAACGAGCCCGATCCGTTGAGTCGTTCTCGAGCTATGAGTATACGGATAAAGTGAAGTGGTAAAAGCGCTAAAAATACTTAGGCATTCCAACACGATTATTCTGCAAGATCCATTCTTAACTAGCTACCATGTATACATAAGGACAATAAGCGCTTTGGGGGGTATGATTTTGAGTTTCGTTTTCCTCAAAAGTATTTCAGATAATAATTATTGTCACATTCTATATCATAATTAAATGTACAGCTTCCTAGTTTTAGTGATTACAAAATTTTTTTTTAGCAGTTATACCTTTACAAATATTAAAAACTTGACTAAATTATAATATATGCTAACTTCAATACATACAATACACAAGTGAACTAAATCGTGCTACCCAAGCAAACAAACAAACAAAAGTGGATACTACGGTATCTTTAAATAGACCCAAATAATGCTTACCTATGTAACCTGCTGTTCCATTTGACTCAGTTGGTAATGCCAGCAAGATGATCTGAAATAAAATTTACATATCAAATTGATGTGCTTGTGCCCAAACGCTGAAAACTTATTCTTTCCGTACGAATTGTTCGTATATTAATGATGTTATTGGATATACGAAACCTTACAATCCTCTTTTAATACATATTTTAATTTGGGTTTTCTTGATATCTTACGTTCCACATTCTGGAGTTTATTATTTTATTTTTATTATTTATTATTTTTGAAATGCCCTAATATACATATACAGGGCATCTATAAATGATTCATGCAACGCGGGCGGCGTTGATTTCTGAATTCTTTATGCCGCCTTTTTGTAACTGCTGCCAAGCTACAATATGCACGGCGATAGGACTGAAGGTTGCAGATCAATGTCACTCCAAAATGTGAGCTTTTTGCAACCTTAAAGTTAATTATCCCACAAAACACTACAGAATATCTTAAAGATACACACTCCCAGGCGTTTTCTCATATTAAAATATGCCAAATAATTTAAGAATTGACAGATGACAAGTATACGTCACTTTCCTGAAAGGCGGAAAATTGATTCATGAATTCATTTATAGAAACCCTGTATTACCCTTATACAGGTCTAGAGAACGAAATAAATGAAACAAAGGAAGTTATAAACCACTCATAAAATGTTATCTAAATTGTAAGAATTAATCGTAAACTCTAAACTTCAAAGTATAAGTTTAAAAAGCTAGTTTTGTTATGTCTTCAAATACCAATCCAAAAATATTAAATATCTACAAAAAATGCGCAAATTTGTTTGAAATAAGTACTGGCTCCTATCGACCGCATTCTTGCAGTACCTTGGTGCATTGTAACGGAGGCTGGTGCATGAAATTTATCCACATCAATTACTGTCATCCAGTTAAACCACCAAATTAACTTTCAAACTTCACAATGGATCGTCATTATTCAGAAATCGAGTGATGTGAAGGATTGTCTGACGCTCAGTGTTGTCGGCAAACACAAACGTCAGGGCATGCGTTGGCAATTACCTGAGAGCAGTGGGTACTCAACTCCTCCACATTAGAAAGTAGGATGGAGTCTGTAACGAGCAATTTCTCTCTGCGATCTGCGTCCTTGATAACTATTCTGGCCGGTGGTAACGGTCAGCGCGAACAGCCAAAACAGACCATTACCAATTGTTTTCTACGATCCCCATGAGTACCACAAATCTTGGCGCGCCGGGCATGAATTTCCTGGCGGATTTTTGAATCATTCTCTAGGCTGTGCTAAATCTAACAAACACGACGTATAATTATCTGTTACTGAATGACTTTCTAGTAACCAAAAAAAGCATTGCTCATGTCTGTACTAAACCTACGGGTAAAAATAACAAAAGACGGATACCCAGAAAAAGGAGGTTGAAGTTAAGCAGTTGTGTTATATAGGGTATCCACCAAAATTTCGGGGGTGCTTAGCTTAGGTCAAAATGGGAAAGAAAGTTTCTAAGCACCCTAAAGGCGACGGCCAAATATCGTTCAATTTTTTCAATTGTTCTGTCACTGGCATTGAATCTACTAGTGCTATCAAAAAAAACACAAGAACATTAATTGCAGAAAAGGGAGCGCTGTGATCAACCTATTTGGCGTTGTGCTATCGGCATAAATTAATACTAGACGTCATGCACCGTTACTTGTACGAGTCAAAATAATAAGTGTTCAAAAAAAGAAGAAGAATATGAGCTCCTTCAAATCCGTAACTGCTACGATTGTATCTTATAATAACGTAAACAATATTAAGAACTTCCTTAGCTTTTGTTCCTCTCCCTTTCTTTTCCACTAGACGAAACAAATTTGGCTTGCGTGATGTCTAATATCTTTACTTTGTAACGGTAGCTATTTAATTACAAACTGTGATATATTTTTGGCTACATACCCGCGAAGAAAAATTAGAAAAAAAAGGGAGCGGGTTACTTTTTTATGTAAAAAAGGACAAAAATTCCTCTGAATGTACATATTTCAAAATTGGGCAAATTTTGCAATGTACGTTTTCAGATTGAAAAAAATTAACCGTTACAAAGTGAAGGTTTTAAATCCCCCTCCCCCCCCCCAAACATTTATTAAGAAAATGTGGGCATCATTTTAACGGCTTCCACTTCACATAATAACCGGTCTAAGAGATATTTCTGAAAAATTGTTCCTCTTATACTCGAAAATATTGTTATTTTATGGACCAGTTTTCAGATTCCAAGAGGTTGACAACATAATGCGGGACACCCGTATATATGTCAGCAAAACTTTAATTACTTTTCATACAAAATATCTTCTAAAATATCCAAAGATTAAAGAAAATCGGTTTGTCCACATTATTAACTCACCTGGCATTTTTCTAAGAAATTTTCAGAATATCCACATATAGAACAGTCACTTTCACAAATGTACTTTTAGTTTTACTTCCACATCCACCGGATGAGTATTACCTATATCGCGAAAAAAATTTTCAAAAATTTTTATTTGCTCATTCGTTTTAAAATGGTCGAAGACGTAAAAAAAACAAAATTTGAACAAAAAAAATTCTTGTCTGTGTCTATGTGTCTGTGGTTTTGTTTGTGGACACGATAACTTTCGAAAGACTTAATATATGAACTTGAAATTTGGCAAACGTATAGATATCAATTACCCAAAGCGACCTATTGTTTTTGGGGTAAGTAGGGTATCGGGGAGGGGTCAAAATTGGGGGGTAACTACCCTTTTTTCCAAGTTTTTATTTTTTTTCGTTTTAGTATGTGATTAGCAGTATAACTGCGAGTATTATTCACTCTTATAAATTTTAGGTGCAGCAAATTGTTTAGAAGATATTAGCAAAAAAGCGTCACTTAAAAAAACGGTTTTTCCTAAATATCTCCGAATATATTTCATATATTTAAAAAAAATGAGAATACCATCAGATAGGAAATAAAATTTGCACAAAAAGTGTCCTAGAAAATTTATCCAAAATTTTGACATTTTCGAAATATTTTCAAAAAACGTATTTTGGTTCCTATTCATAAGATTTTTTTTTAAATTTTGGTATTATATACGAAATCGAATTTCTGATCGGCAAGCACTCTTGTAATTTTTTGTTAAGTTAATACTTTTCTAGTTATTTGGAAAAAACAGATTTTAAAAATTTATGTATTTTTGCTAATATCACGAGGACCGTTTGTCTTAGAAAAAATGTGTAGAGAGAAAAATACTCAAAACCTGATTACTAATCGTATAGTATAAGAAATAAAAACGTATGTCATTTTGACAATTGGATATGGAAGTATTGATTCAATTTTCAGCGGTTTTTTTGCTAACGATAGCAATAATACGACTAGTAAGTTTGCAGATTTCAACTACCTCTGGAAGCTGAAATATGGCGAAAAAACCGAAGTATTAGTATTTTTTTGCTATAGCTTCTAAACATTGTTTCATTTCGGGAAAGTGTCGATTTTAAGAAAAAGAACGAGCATTGAATTTTACGATAAATAACCTCTAAACTTAAAATTCAACAAGAAGTATAATCGTAATCACTTATCAAAAGTTGAAAATATCTCCATTTTGGTTATCTTCGCACTTTACTAGATTTTCAAGGGCTGGGAATGAATCTACAACATCAAAATAAAGTCTCAAAGTTCACAAAAAAATGCTGAAGGTTTTGCCTAATTTATGAAGGAAGGAGATAACAGCACTAACCGTTTGGATATCAGAACTTCAGACGAATCTTCATGTCGATTTCAGTTAAGTGAACCTTATATTACTGGCGAGATCCTGAGAGAGAGAGAGAAGAGGATGAAACGCTTTAGGACGAAACGGACAATTTCGGTCCTTTTGCAGAATTAAAATGTACCATTTTATTTATCGATATTCAAAGATAAATACATGTTCATGAATTTTTTTAAGAGAGCTAAATATTTATAAATATTACATTATGACGTACGTCATACAATAACATGTTCTTAATAAACAGTCAGTTAACAATAATATCTTTCAATCTAACAGATAATGGATTTTTACTGCCAATTAGAGTTATACCTACTGATCACTAGAATTTCGAAACTAAGGAATTCGTATATTCATTTAATGCCATTTCCTTTGTTGTAATAAATATTTTGTACCTTGGGCTATTTACCAGTTATAGCGATAGCGCTTATGGAAAATATCGATTAAATCACTTTGCCACCTCTCAGTAAGGTGAACAGGTGAACACAACAATTTGATTTTTGAATTATTTCATACATTTTAATATAAATCAAGGCAATATCAACAGTACGTTATTGTAATATTATTTAAAAGCAGTGGTACAAAATTAAAAACAAACAATAATTAATCAGATTTAATTCTTATACATCGAATGATACTAGACCAGTACAATCCATACAGTACAATAAGTCCATTACGAGTAAGAAAGTATTGGTGCGTTTTGTATGTTTTAAAGAAAGAATGAATCGCGATAATATATGCTTACTTTGTAACGCAATATAAATTGTTTTGTACGGTGGGAATCCTCTTACATAACATGCATTTGAATTATCTAATAAGATCAGCTTCAAAGGAAGTCGCTTACTTAATTACGCCGAACGATTAAATCCAGGCATTATTGTCAAAAATATATTTCAAATTTGTTTTGATTAGGTTGAAAAGATATCCAAATAAACATGTATGACAGATTCAGTAGCCCTTAAATGATCAAAAGGACGGTTCTTTCTTGCAAAAATAAACGATACAGCAACAAGTAATAAAAGTAAAATATTATATAGATGTATGCTTATCAAAAAGGGTATTATGTATATTGGCCATAACTGTAATTGTGGGGGTGCTAGTTTTTTCACCCGAAGTTTTAAGTGGTATAGTGGGTGCATACATTCGGCCAATGTATTGAATGCCTTGTCGAAAGATTGTTCTAGTAAGTTAACTATCTATCCCTGTGTGATCTATTTGAATTTCTATGTTGAGTTTTGATTGGTTGCCCGACTGGTCGAATTAAACCAGCCAACCTTGTCAGTCACCCAGAGCTTGAGTGGAGTAGTGGTAAGAAAGAGCGTGAATGTGATATAAAAATAATAAACAAATTACTTAACACTAACCAATAACGAACAGCGGTCGTGCCGTAGTGGATAGCGTGCACGCCTACTATGCCGAAGGTCCCGAGTTTAATCCCCGGTGTCGACAATCACCACGGGTAAAAGTTGCCTAGTAGAGCCTCTCAAATACAGCCTTTCAAAAATGGCAATAAACTGTAGGTTACATATGTAAGCGAGCCGACTGACTGTAAACCAAACAGAAACGTACTGAATTAAAATCAATCAAACTATGACAGGACATTAAATTATTAGGATAAACAAGCAACTATTCGAGCTCATCACTCACCAGTTTCTATCTTCAGAATTACTCTTAAAAATCTGGCCTGGGCGTGCAACACCTGTCATAATTAAAAACATGGATAAGTGTCCAGTCCAACATGTCAACCTAAGTTAGCCCCCATTATTATATCTTAATAAAATCTACCTATCTAATCCTTCTAATTAATCAAGCCATAACTTAGACTTCAAAAACTAAGAACTGGCTAATCCCTGTCTCCTTCATAGCAAATCATTTACTATACACATCATTCTGCAAATGTACTGTCTTGCCTCCGTCCACACCCCTGGTGGCACGGTCCAGAGGAATCAGCCGACCGGGCCAGCATCCAATCCAGGCATGCTCCCGCATACTGATAACCTGGAGGTCCAAACAAAACCGCCTTCAGACAAATCCATGTCCACATGTGCGCACGGACCAAAGACCTACCCGTCCTTGCCGCCCCCCGACCAAACAGTACCAACACTACTGAGACCAGAGATTCACCTGTCCACCTAATCAAAGCTCACGTGGCTGATAATTAATTATTACCTCTAACTTTATGTGTATTACCCTGTATTTTAGCTTCAATCTATCAGTTATCCACCATATCTATTAAAATATCATTCTGATCATAAATATCCTGCCTACGACATTGATATATACCTATGCGCATCATTAGCTACCTGCCTAAGCTTTTCCCCATAAAACAATTATGAACTAAGACACTTAGTGAGCGTACTCACCCTGATTTCTTGATTACGCCCTGTACACAAAACACACCTCACTGTTTAAAATTCACAGCTAAACTGAATAACCTAATATTCTAAAACTTCGCTATTGGTTTTGACTAGCTATGTGTTAGAAATATAAGAGCGCCCCTTTGTCCCTCTACGCATAAGTGGTCCAACACAGCCCTCATGACCATAATCGTAAATCAGATACCAGAACTCAACCTCGAGCAGCGAAAACAAACATTAACACGTGTGGTTTTAAACTCGCATCGTTTTGGATGCCTAATTTTTAAAGAACTAAAAGAAATTAAATTAAACTCACATTACACATACGTCTGTGGAAAAATCTAGAAAAGCACGCAACACAGACGTGTGCAAGAAGGTTGCTTACGTTCGAATCGGACAGGGCACTAGAAGAAGAAGAATCAATAACCACTAACTTGGGCCCAGTTATACGTTTGTTATACAGTATTAAAAATCTGGCAAAAAAAACTTTTGAACTATTATTAGTGTTCTTTCCATGTTAAATAGTTGTCAGACCAAGCTTCGAGATCTATTGCTCTTACGACGATCATGGTGAGAAAATAAAATAGAAAGTATGTTGCGAGTACAGTCATAAATCTATCGGTAGCACAGGCATAAGTTAATAAGCGTCAGGTATACGAAAACTAAATTGAATTCGTGTGTAAATTTAACGGCTACCTGAATGAAGCGGTTGAAGATCCTATCACAAAAGATTGTTTATTCGTATCGGTTCATCTAACAAATCTGCTCGTCTGCTAATGAGTCCTAATTAGAACTCGCAGTCACCTAGTCACTAACTAGATGCGCTACAGTAGATTTCACAATAGCCGGCCTTCACTACAGGAAAATTACTTAGCTTGACGTTACTCTTTAATAATAATCACTGACGATGAGATGATCGACATGTATAAACCCTTCACGTTTTCTACAATGGCACTTCCACAAATTACGCCATACATAACGTGCCTGTTTTGTCATTTCATCTCAAACACTCATTTAAAAGCGTTATTATAGTAACTAGTTGCAAGTGTATATTTTAGAATTTTTGTAATTAATCGTCCTCTTGGAAGTTTCTATAACCTGCAATTTCATTGTCCGTTTTTAAACGTGTCTCGAAGATCCATTATAATGCGTACTCGTATAGGAGTATTTGCTCTGACATAATAATTATTATAAACTATTCTTTGGGTCATTATGATTATCTTATTCTGAAAGCCTCGGTAGACTTCTATTATGATTTTCTCACTAACTATTGCTAAATTTGCAAAATTGAACTGCCTCAGAGAAATTTGCCAATAAAAATTGGGCAATTTTAAGAAGAAGATATTAGATTTAGACTCTGGCATTGTGGCTGTAGATGTAAAACAGTGCGACAAAAATTTGACTGCATCAAATCGCACACAAACTGTTTTTTTTTTTAATAAATTCTTCGCTGACAACATTTATAATAGTAGTTTCTTTGTGTAATCAAAATAAATGTTTCTCGGATATGCAAAGTCGTGTATCTCCTGTGTGGTGCTGGAAGTATGGTAGCAACTGGCCTTTGAACCGTTTTAATTACGTTTTAAGAAACGGTAATTCTCTTCCTTCGACTAGTTAGTGACTTAGTGCAGTACATGTTAAAAGAATCAATCCATTCCATCCAATCCATTGACAAACCATGTTTGGTAGAAATARACAMCTGCAATTTTTTCAATAAACACTATATTTCAGTTGATACGTTTTGGCTGTGCACATGATATAACGGGTGATTCATTTAAACCTTTTTTGATGGTAGAATCTTTATTATAATCTGACCTGTGATATTTATTTTTTGAAAATAACTTTATTTAAATGCTGGCCGGGACTACGCCGTAGGTACGTGGTCTATTCGGAAGGTTCGATTTTCGTTCACTCTTTCTAACATTGCGACCGGTATCTGCCCAATTACGCGAGTAATGTTGGCTTGTAAATCCCGAGTCGTAGCTGACTTATCGACGAAGACGTTTGATTTAACATAATCCCAAAGAAAAAAGTCCAAGGTTTTGATATCACACGATCTAGGCGGGCAGTTSGCAGGTCCAAAATGCTCACCAAAATTATTTCTCMATAAAGCTATAGTTTCGCGCGCTGTGTGTGCCGTAGAAACCAAATGTCGCCGACATCTCGGGCTACAATTTCAGGAAACAAAAAGTCTGTTAGCGTGGTGCGATAACACTTGCCTTTGACGGTTACGTTCTGTCCATTGAGCCAAACATGTGCCACGTCTCTAAACAAAATTCGACTAGAAGACAGCGGACCTTCATTAAGTCCAGCCCATTGACTAAAATTGAAGCGGTCTTGTGGCTTCAATTCTTGAACGAGTTGGATTTTGTAAGCTTCCAAACTAAGGTCCTTCCGTAAAATTCGCCAACTTGTCGAATGCGATAGGCGCAACTGTTGAGATCGGCGTTGAATTGATTGCTGAAGGTCTTCAGTCACACTCTCCTCTACAGCTGCAGTATTCTCCTCATTACGGGCTGGATATGGTCTTTTCGATCGCGTACGCGTAGCATCAAGTAACGTATACTGACCCTCAAATTTGCGGATGTATTGGAAATAGTGGTATCGGAAGGTCGATGATGTACAACATACGTTGCTCGAAGTGCACGAAAAACATTTCTCACAGAGCGCTGATTTTCGTGATACAGCTGCACAATTTGGAGACGCTGTACCGGGCTAAGTCTTTCCATGATGAAATGTCAAAATAATACTAAACAAAAATTTGACACGACTCAGATGTCAACTGTCATAAAATAAGCAGAGAAAAAAAGTACCTCTAAATTGTTTCACATGCTCCATATATTTAGAAAAGTTGTATAATGTTGTGACTACACTGGATTGGCAATGACGGATAGTAAAATCTCTAAGTCAATATTTGGGAACAATAATTCAAGATCAACAGACAGAGTACTGCCCATCACATCCAAAAAAACAACCTGACAAGACATAATAGCAACAAGTACGCCACCACCCCTAGAGATACCCAATTATGTGACAATAATATTGAATCACCGACAAGTGAATGAGCCATAGTATTATCATTAGCCTTCGTCGTTTGTAAAACACTTCTTTAAGGTCCCAGTGATATGACGCCAACGACAAGTGAAAAATTAGTGTTCATCAGATAATCCCTAAAATCAGTCTTTTGAAAGTCTAGTTTTCAATAGGCGTTTGGCAAGATCAAAATCTATTTGCTACAAGAAGGAACAAATGGAAAGAGAAAGTTTAAAGAGGCAAAGCATTAAATCCCCCAAATGGAAACTTGCAATTACAAATGAACGTCTGTAAAGCGCGCAAACAACCTTCACGGTCACTGCTTACTGATATAAATTAAGCGGCTTTACGAAAGTAGGCCTTTAATTCAAATATATTTTATCGCCGACTACGTAACTGCGGTTAGGATAAAATATGTCTGCCTGGTTTTTGTAACAACCTCCTGACCTCCACTTCTACTCTTGTTTTCTGTCATTGAATGGATAGTGATGCGCTAAAACAGAAAAAATATAGCTACTGCGTTTGTGTTAACTATACACTTTTCATTTTATCGACTATGTAAACCAACGTTCTTTTGAAATGCAGGAGTGGCATAATAAATTTAATGACTATGCTAAGCTGTCTGCATTGCAACCAACTGCACAGAGGGCCCTTGTGTAAGCTCGTCAGTGCAGTTGTTTAGGCCATGACACGGAGCTAGTTTTATCCCTATATCAAAAATAATGGTGAGATGTTAGTGAAAATTTTGATGGAAGAGCCATCTATCTGTACTAGGCCTATAATGCACTGACGGTCTTTGATAAAAATGAAACGATTCCGTCTGCAGTTGGTTGTTACGCAGATAGCATTGCACAGAAGTGTACTATACTGTGCGTCGGTATGCTTTTCAAAAAGCATCGTGGGTACTGCACTCAAGTTGAAGTTAGTATGTAGGTACATAACAATTTTACATATTAGTTCCAGGAACGACGTCTAGGTGGCTTTGTCGTCATGTGTACCTACAGGTAAATGGCATCGCCACACCCTCGAGCATAATGTTGAAACAGTTTCCTCGTACCTCCAGACCTACATGCGTAGTGGCTAAATATATCTTGGCGCACCAGCTACTTAATTTTCTATTGTATTAGGTGTTTTGACGCTGTTTTGTTGTGCACTTGAGATGCGTAAAGTATGTAATATTTGTCCGTTTTATACAGATTGATGACCATAAGTAGTTGGATGATATAGTAAAGTTTGCTAAGGACGACTAGCTGAGGAGGTGAAAACTAACTGGATAGCCATGGAACGATGAAAGCATTTACGTTTTTCTGCATTCCATCACAATATAAATTTACAGTAGTAGTAGGCCGAAAGATTAGCATTTTTAACAGGCTATACCTTGCACACTTCTCGTGAGTTGGGGGTGGGTTTTCCTGCCAGTCACTGAATAAAATCCGGGAACACAGAAAACTATACTATTTATTAACAACTGTAGAATTCGATTACAGCTTCTCGATTAAATCACTAAAGTACGCTACGAAACAACTTACAAACTAATTACATATTATGAAATACAAACAGGATATTATTAGGCTTCACCAGGTAACAACTGGTTCCACAAAAGGTTTAAAATTTCGATTGTTCTACATGCCTAAGCACTCACCTGTGGCAACTACTTTTACTCGGCAAGCGTTCGGGTTTATTACTTCAGTTACAATACAAGGCCCTCTAAACAACAAAAAGGACTTTTTAATTTCTTTGTCGATAGCGGAAGATACCGGATGAGTTTTAACCAGACGATCTCTTGCCAGAAGTACATAATTACATAAGGGTCGCGCTTCTGGAAATTCAATACCTTGAACAAACTGGTTATAACGAGTCTGCCCAAAATGAACTTAATTGGGAGTACACCTGGAACTATCATGTATCGTTTGATTTAACAATTCTTCCACCATTCCTATAACCGTAACCCACTTGGTTTCAAAGGTACCTCAGTAAACTGCCTATTTCCCTGTTTGCCCGTTCTGTCATATTTCCTTGTGGAAAATATGCAGATGTAATGAACTATTTTTATTTGATGCTGTTGCAGACGACTAGAAAAATAAATGGGTTTGACCTGCCTTTGAGCTTCTTCCTTGTATACGTGAGGAATTGGATAGTCCTTAATAAAAAACGGTTCATAATCTCTTAACACAATGTCGTGAACGTACATCGAAGTTGATCCCGGCTCCTCGAAGAATATTTCTCGAAACTCACACAAAAGTTCAAAAAGCCGTTGCTTCTTCGCCTCGTTTAATGTTTGTGCGCTTTTTGCAGCAGCACGTAAATCGTTTTCCGAATAACAAAGTTCCCCTGCTTTCCGCACACATGGTTCTGCGTTTTCTTCTTCTATTAAAACTTCCTCCACAATCTTGTTACTTTCTTGTACCCCAAATTTTTCGAATTTACATTCATGTTTATGTGGTCCCTTAAGACAACCCTTTTCAAAATTTAGTTTTACTTGAAATTTAGTCAACCAGTCGCAACCTAATATCATGGCTCTACTCAATTTAGGTACCACTACATGGACATATTCAAAACTATAACCACCCACCAACACGCTTTACCGGTTGACGCTTTCCTTTCAGAACCCCTGAATACCGGTTACTGGCAACAAAGGAATATTCGGTTTATTTTCCAAGACTTGCTCGAAAAATTCTCACTAACGCAGCTCAAGGTTGCACCACTATCTACTAGAATCTCTGCCTTGATACCTTCTACTACTGCTACTATAAGAGGCACCATATCTTTTCTTTCTGTTTTCTCCGCTACCGCTTCTTCCATCAAATCATCATTTATCTGCGAGAAAAGAGTTGCTACTGTTTCCGTGCGTCTTTCAGAATTTGAGACCTGACCACCTGTTTCGCGATTATTAGTATTCGTCTGCGTTCTATTGTCCTCTTCGACCCTTGGTCGATTAAATCTACCACGATTTGCATTTGGTGGGATATACCTATTGTTATTCGAATTCCCTCCGCTTTGAAAATGGGCATTTCCACCGATACTTTCATCAATGCGGTCTAAATATTTTTCCACATCATCGACCGACCGACAACCCGACGTTACAATACCCCTCTTAATTTCCATATCGAAATGGTTACTTACTAGTTCTATAATCTTATCCTTCACTTAACGCGGAGTCGAGGTATCCGGCCTCGCGCACACGCTTTAAGAAATATTCTGCACGCGATCTCCGTTCATATGAGTCAAACTGCAGTTTTCTATAAGCCTCTCTTTATATTGAAGTATTCCAATACCGTTCCAAAAATAATCTCTTGAAATCAGAAAAATTCCTACACGACGACCCTTTAATTTCGGCCCAGTCCGCTGCGGACCCCCCCCCCCCCCCAAAGCGTTTATCGCTAGGCCCAGTTGCTTCCCTTCAGGTATCTCCGCTTCCCGAAATAACATCGACAAACGATTCATGAAATGAACAGGATTCATACCATCATCTGGTCTAAATTTTATAGAATTCCCACCGAATTCTCGCCACAAAGCTAAATAATTTGTGTTTTCGTTTACTGCCGCTGCAGATGCCACCGGCGTAGTATTCAGCTCGCACTTATTATCATTTTTAATTTCAGGTTGTTTCAATTCATTTTGAATATCAACTAAATGACATTTCATTTCAGCGTTTTGCGCCGACAAGCCACAAACTGTGTCACTCAATAATTTGTTATTGTTATCTAATGAAACCTTAATATCTTTCATCAAACTGGTTAACATCCGTTAAAAATAATATATGCATATTTTAATACATACATAAGACTCCTAAGAGCGCTCATGCACTATGTTTGTCGATAATCTAGGAGGCCATGTAACTAATGAAAATTATTATTTATTTGGAGATAAGTACCTCTGCATTGTTTAGCGTCGGTTATTCACATCCATTTTGATGAAAAACAAATGTATACATTTTCTTAATCAGAAAAATAGGTCTTTTCAACCATAGCAAAGCCAACTATGGTTTCTATTTTAAAAAATGCAAGTTTGTGTTATACCTCTAAAATGAAACCCCCTAAAAAATTTTGAGTACGTCACTGGATTCAGAATAAAAATATCTATAAAAAATGTCGCTAGAGTGTTTTTGTATCTACCTACATAGCCAATCGAGATATTGGGAACTGCTACATTTTTCAAATGTTGCCTATAGCTTTATAACAAAAGACGATACAAAAATGGCGATGATATAGTTCAACTCACAACAAAAAGTAATACAGTAATGCCGATACCGCAATGCTCTACCATTAATAGTTACCGAGATACCTTACAATTAATTACAACGAAAATGGAACACCTTGTACATGGTTCTCTAATTGCTTAGTACATTTTAGCAATGTCACTCATTAGCTGTAATAACAGTTGGAATTAATTTATCCAAACCTATACCAAATGTTTCTTTTTAGGATATATGTTTATTAGAGCTTTTTGATCCAGAATGGTCTCATGAAATGTGTATTAACCATGGCCCTCGAGGCGTGGAACATCCTGTATAGTAGTTACGAAGTAGATTGGGCCATCGCCAGATACAATAATCAATATATGTATGCATGGCAAGGTAGATCACATATAAAACAGATATTTCGATAATCCGACTAAGTCACTGCTGCGGTGTATATAACAAATAATATTATAGTCAGAGAATACATGGTTTATCACTCGTGAACAGGAGACCGCTCGATAAGTGAATCCATTTCCAGTTACAAGATTTTTAATTCTGTTTTAAATACCGTCCACATCGTCTTCGTAGTGCGAGAATGTCTATCATTATGCTCCAGTTTCCCGCACTCGCCGCCACAATAGTAGTAATAATGGCACACTTAGCATTTCAAATTGCAAACCAAGTCAATGGTACAATAAATTATTAATATTACGGTAAACGGTAGTTAAATAATTCATGGGCAATCCGTTTATTCACGCCACGCAAACGAAGATCTCTACGAGTGAAACGAATACGCCTATCTATAATCTAAATCTAATTTAAACATTTCGATGCTTCTGGTGCAACTAGCTGTGTAATTATCCAAGAAAATATTTCGTCCGCCGGCGTGGATAATAATATTTGCATAAAAGACGTTATAATCGGTTTAAATGGGGCGGAAACGAAATACTCAGATAAAATGTGTATTCTACTCTTCATGCATGAGCGACATCAGATGTCTGATAGTGTTGGCGAGCGGACATACAAACGAAATCTAACTGTTACTTCGACCAAGATAATGCGTTGTTGTATATATATTATGAATATAGCTACATTTTGAACAATTTTTTCAAGATTAGACAAAATAACACCCTGATCTCGGTTTGCACAAGTTTTTTTTCGGCATGAGAAACAAAAGGAAATTACAATTTGGCAAAAAAGAAAGCCACTGAGTTCTGTTTAACATATGGAATGCAAACGACTTATTTAGTCGGTATTCTCGGTATATGTTACAGTTTACGCCATGTTTACGTTAACTACAGGGTTTCTATAAATGATTCATGCATCCAGGGCGCTTACGGAAATTGTAGAATAAATCAATTTGCTTCCTCTCAGGAAAGTGACATATACTTGTCATCTGTCGATGTTTGAATTATTTGATATATTTTAATATGAGAAAACGCATTAGAGTGTGTATTTTCAATATACTCTGTAATGTTTTCTGGGATAATTAACTTTAGGGTTGCAGAAAGAATCATTTATAGAAACCCCGCAGTTAAACACACCAAAATTAAATTTTGTTTTTTACAGATAACAGGAATAATTTTGAAATCTGGCGCATCAATCGAGGAAAAAGCTAATGATTGCAGAGCCATCGGAGTGAATCTGCACAAGTTTACACTAGGGCTGGGCGATACCATTAGACAGGTATTCGAAACCGGTGCCGCATTGATACTACTCAAAAGTATCGAAGTATCGATTACCTAAAGTATTCAAAATATCGAATAGGGCTGGGCGATAACATTAGACAAGTATCAGTATTCGATACTTTCAATATATTTGATGCTGTCAATATTTTGGACGCTTCTATTTTTTTTGATACGTACTTTTCCAACTTTGTATTGTTTCAGTTTTCAATATTTTCATTACTATTAACAACGCCGATACCTTGGATACTGCAATACCTTTGAAGCTTTTCATTTCAATTAGTGCAATACTCGATTTTTAACACATTTGATACTTTCAATACCTTTGAATACTGTTAATACTTGAATACCACCACGACAAAGCGGTATCGATACTCGATACCGGCAGAGGTAACGATACTTTGAGTAAGAATCGATACTCTTCCCAGGCCAGATCAATGCGTCGATAATAATAACAAAATTACGTCTATGCCACGTCTACATATAGACGAGTGGATGATGCCGTATTGCCACTAGATTGCATGGTGTCATCCACACTGTAATTCTCGCAATGCTTCGAAATTTTCAATATATTTTATACTTTCAGTTTTTCATATAATTTTGAATACTATCGATACTTACTTCGATGCTTTTGAATACTTTTAGACTTCAATACTTTCGATACTTCAAATAATTTTGAATACTTTCGATATTTCGATACTTTTTAATACTTTTGGACTTCAATACTTTTAAATACTTTCGATACTTTTGAATACTTTCGATGTTTCGATATTTTTAAATGTGGTATCGATACTCGATACCGCCAAAGGTAAAACACCTTAATAGAAGCACTGAAGAGCATATTAATTTGATTTGCTAAATAGAATAAGGTACTGTCAGCAACAAATTCGGGAAATTCTAATATTCGAACGATGCCACATGCGCAGTTATACACCATAAACTTATTTATTTTGTTTCATTTATATGTATTGTACATAAATGCCTTGAGTGTAAAACAATCATTTCGCTTTAAATATAGCAGATACTGAATTTTAGTTTCTAATCTGAGGTATTCATTACAGTTTTAAACAAAAGAGAATTTTAAAGGACCCGTTTGCTGCACAACTGAAAGTTATTAATCTAAGTGAAATATCCTACTAATGAGATATTTAAATTATTAAGTACAAGGATGCCATTGAAAGTAGTGATTTTATGAATGACGCTGACTAGTTTACTAGCACAGCTGCTATTTATAATCATCAAATACGCCAATTAAAGAACTTGTAAAAGTGTAAACCTATTAGAATGCTAGTGGGTACTCTAACTCACCGCTAACTAGAACAAGCAAATGAATTCGACTTTATTACACAATTGCTTTCAGTTTTCACTAACGTTTTAAATTTAATTGTGAAGTGTTCTCGTCAATATCTACAAACTAGCCTAGAAGTTGGGATACTAGGTAATACAGAATTACAGAGCTTTATTGCACTTAATAAATAATTAGATAATGATGCCGATCAATAAAGAAACAATAATAATAGACGAGTTAAGAAATTGTCTTCGAAAATGTAGCAAATTAAGTTAAAAAATAGTAAAGCAATCAATATACCTACATTCATTACTTTTAAGTATCATTATGCATTTACATATCAACTTAATCTCAGATTACAAAATTATCAGCACTTGAGTAACATTCTATAGCTTTAAAATTAAGAAAAAAAGCGGGCCTCTACGATCATAATTTTATATTTATCATACTATTTTGCAAGTACAAATACTGTATTACATATTTACCCGATCTCTCAGTGGTACCATAGCTTCTCAGCCATCCAGAAGCAGAACGTACTCAAACAACAGCAGTATAGTTAACTTTCGTGTCAACATCCTTAACATGCCGCTTTGATATGCAGGACTACATTATCCCACGCCTCCCTCTTTCCAAATTTGGAGTGAAGCTTTCTTCGGTCATGTTTGCAGATGCGACGTTTATGGTAAGAAGTAAGAGGTCAAGATCATTTTATTGGCAAAGTGTAGCGCTGGCACTGATTTAATAGAGAGAGAGCATTACCTATAAAATACAATTAGAATTCACGAGTCGTATGCTCTGTTCCATATATAACGGTATTGAACTCAAGGTTGCAACGTTGTAACAGCGAAAGACTTGCAATAAGACGAGTTTGATAGAAACATTTACGAATAATAAACGTAAATAAAATCTAAAAACGTTTTATTTTCCAAAGTTGGTAGTGGCATATTGGCTAGTATATGAAAGCCTATATACAAAATAGCATCAGTTGACAGGCATTTTATGTTATGAAATACAATAACAGGCATCCAAACCGAGCGATAAAGACGCGAACTTAATTATTTATACAGAATGTTTAGGGGTTCTTTTCATAAATTAATAGCCATGACAGATACAAGCAACGAGTAGCACTGTTTGACGAAATGTGATAAAGAACCAAAATTCCTCTCGCATAATCAAAATTCTTTTTTAATATTTCAAAGCTCTCATTTCTATGTTCTAAAAAATGGTTACAATTTGGTAAACCGGAATACAGAGAATCATCCAGTGCTCTTAAGAGTTCTCTAAAAATCCCGTAATATATAATATTCCCAATCATAAAACTTCCCATGTTTTTCGGAAGGCTTCGTATTCTATTGGATACAGTGGAAAGCTGTGGTATTGAACGCTGAGTCGCAGTTGATTCTGTATTAATTGACCGTCGTTATCGCGATTTCTTAGTCGCTGGTATTTCGTCTATTGCTACGGTGAGCATCTTCAGAGCCGAGTTCGTAGTTAAGGACGTAAAAATTTCCACGAACTTGGCCAACTAACCTGGAATCAACTACGACTACACATTCCGATCGTTAAAGTCTGAATCACTATGAACTTGAGCATTTCGTATGACTACAACTAAAACTGCACATCAATGAGCATGACAGTACAGAAGGCTGCAGATCAAGTTACAGTCACGGAATTGATGGCTTTATAAAGATTTTCCAACAATTTATGATTGTATTTTTCTTTCAAAGGTAAGACATAACAATAATTATTGGTATAGTGGCTTGTGGAAACCTTTACAGTCTACACCGTTGCACTGTGAAAACTTTATGTAGTGCAGCTAGCGTTACTACCACTTAGTTTGTGAATTTTGCAGGCTAAAAGCAACTTTCAGTCGATCATAGTACAATTAGTTAACAGGCTTACTGTAGCCACAAACTCACAAATACGATACATAACCTAAAAGTTATACGAAAAAGTGTCAGCACACAGCTCCGAAATGTGAGCTTTCTGCAACCTTAAAGATGATTATTGCTCAAAACACTACAGAATATGTTGAAAATACAAACTCCCACGCTTTTTCTCGTGTTAAAATATATCAAATAATTCAACCATCGACAGATGACAAGTATACGTCAAAGCAATTGCTGTGTTAACCTTCCTGAAAAGCGGCAAATTGATTTAATCGATCATTTCCGTAAGCGCCCTGGATGGATGAATCATTTATAGAAACCCTGTATGTTACGTAAATCATGTAAATTGGACATTGGCAACATTATCATGGACAAAACGCCAATGCCAAAATTAACCTAACATTGACCACACTTCACCGCTATTTATTCTTGGAACTAAAAACTAAGAAGAAATAATTGTTCGTGACATGTAGAATACATAATATAAGCTATTACAAATCAGGTGAGGACAAGTTAAGTTAGATTACCTTTGATCATGTTAAATTTTACAAAAAGTTACTAAGCAAATCCACGATATTATGAAGTCGCTCGTTATAATAATTAAAACAAAGTGTATGACATACATTTTACTGTTTCTCCATGCCTTTACTTTAAAAAAATCTGGCAAATACGCCCACTTTTTTAAACCACTCATTGTCTTTCATTTTCTGTTGAGTATATCAGCACAACGTTATAGTCGGCTAATAATCGAATTTGGTAATGTGGTTGACCTCAGTTATTACAACACCCGTGAGGCCTTATCTAGAACCATACCAAATAATTATATGTGTTGCTTTGAACCAGTTACTACCGGGACACATGACGTCACAGATCCCAACGTTTAGTTATATCATTGTTTAACCCCTTTCCGATAAAAAAATATGGGATACAACCCTGTTGCATGTAACTTAATGTAACGAACTTGGAGCAAATAAAGCCTATAACAATACCGCTGTAGTTTTACACGCTACGGGAGTTCTTCACAGCTGTTCCAGAATTGGGAATTATCACTTTTTTTGAAAATTACGTATAATGAATCTTGAAGTCCATTTATATTGTACACCATGTTAAAAAAACAGACAAAAATATCAGAGGTCATAACTCGTAAGTACTTCTCGGCGGATTTTAATTCGCTTGTCATAAAATGAACTCAAACAACAAACTGATGAATTGACGGGCTGACACTTAACGCGTGACGCGCAGACCTCGGATGTAAATGTAAACAAGCGGCCATTTACAAGACACCTGACGTCACGGCCAATATGTTCGCGTTTTAGCGGTCACTTTAAATATTCATATTTTGATACATTAAAAATAGACCCTACGATCAAKTTTTTCGATATTATAAGCTGTCACAGCTGTTTTATGTAKTAGACACTACCTATTAATACGCAATTTAATAAAATATAAATACATGGCAAATAACCAATTGTGTCTGAGAGGTATATAAAGCAGATGGTACACTTGACAGTACATATCTTAACCTTCTATTATCTTGTCACGTATGTTTATATTTAGATATTCAACTGCTTCTTGCATAGATACTATTGCGAAACGTGGATATCCATACCTACAAACAAACCATGCTATCCCACCTAACGGATCATATTTCGATCAAAGATGCGAAATTTAAAAGTCCAAACTCCAAATGTGAACAAATACAGCAGAAATAACAAAAAAGCCATAACATACCTAATATATTAAAGATCACAACTCTGTTTAACTTAAGAGCTAAATCCCAAACTGAAAGGTTTTCTGCAACAACTTGCTGTTAAGGTACCGTCTGTTTTTTCTATTGAAACTTTAACATGAAAAATACAAAAGAAATATATGACGAAACTCTTGTACATTTAGATTCAATTGTAGCTAGTAGAACTGCGAAAATTTATCGTATATCGATATATTTATGGACGATAGATATGTATTTATCAAATTGGACTATTTCTCTTAATTAAAATTTAATTCTTATTAAAACCTTAAATACGAATACCTATTTCATTTCTTTGATCAAATATGTGCCCAACTCACTCAAGGATTTGTTTAAACTCTGATTTCGAAAACCGACGTAGTCTAGCCCAAAACGAGCAAAATTTCAGTCTGACTCTGTTCGCGAAAGCTTACGTTCATATATTATAATTATTATTTTCTTAAAAGAAATACATTCCCCATAAAATATTTTATTTAAATGTCTCCCGAATTTATATGTTTGTTGAATTTTTGCGCACACGAGTAAATATGTTTCTCTAATATATTTGATTAGATAGTACAAATTTATTTGTTTTCCAGTTTTATCGTTATCTGAATTTATCTGTCACTTGAAATATGTACACATAATTTTAATTCGCACTCTTTCTATCCAAATGCAAAAATACCGCAATCAGAAAGAGTGTTACAATTTCTTTTGCGACAATCACCTAGTATGAAGTTTACTCGCTAGCCAAATAACACTGAATAATAGCCAAACTAAACTAACCCAACCTAACTAACTAACGTTAGTTCAACACCGATACACTGCTATAAAAATTTCGAAATCAAGTTGTATGTAGGATGTGGCTTCATGGGTTTGTACTAATATGTATGTGTAGTGGATAACTTCAGCTGATTGATTTCTAATTAGTAGCTAAGTTAAAAAGCCTTTAATACATCACGTTCAAATGTTTCCCAAATTCAAGCCTACATAATCACCCTGGTAGCCCGCTCATAAAATAATTAGGATGGCTACAAAGCACTTTCATAACTTTTGCCCACGTGCATGCTTTCATCAATATAAAATCAGTGCCGTTTCTTTTCCCACTTACTTAATTCTGAACGATTCAGCAGTGAATTAAGCATTAAGCAATAAAACAGGAACAGTTCAAACCACATGTTTTTCAGTTGGTGTACGCGACGTACTAGCAAAAACCCACGACACAACAGTAAGACTCCTTTTCATCTCATTATCATGGTGAAGGTGAATAGAGTACGACGTACGCTAGTTTCTAATATGCAAAAAAGTTAATCATCTTGATCTCGTAAGTGTGAAAGCCAAGATTAAACCTGTTTCAAACAGTTAATTTCAAAAATTATCTTTATTATATGGCCAGCACAAGAAAGATATTTACAAATTCGCCGCAATTGGTTGTACTCGTTATTTCGTGACTGCAATTTTTGCTGCTGTTTCGAATATTTGTGAAATATAACATTCGTAACGCTCCCAAAATCAGTAGTTCATTGTCAATATATTACTGAAACAGGGCCATGCAAAGACAATTATTTTTGTCTAGTTTGACACAATGCATTCTATACACAACAGTGTGTTGGCGAAAAGTACAGTAGATAATGTAAATAAACTGTTGTAAATTCATCAGCCTCCATAATAAATAAATTAAAAGTATATTTAAATTATTAGTGTTTTGAAATTTTAAATCCGGCAATCCATTCTAAATTTATGAATTATTCAATCTAAAAGCATTTATGTACACAGTTGAAATTTATAATACAATATTTTTTGTATGAAGTATTTAGTATTTTTTCCAAAATATTTATTAACTAGCTGTAGACCATCTTCACTCGCTCGGTTCCTTTTTTGTGCAGTTTTCGGTCGTATCGTAAATAAATAGCAAAATATAAGTAATGATGACGGCGATAGGAAATTTGTGTATTAAATAACACGGGCGCGCAGCAACATTTACACAGGCAAGTTGGGCTTTTAGATCCATATTATGGAATAAGACATTGGAAAAAGATCATTTACCAGGGTAGTTCAATAAATACTTCACGTCCAAATATGGGGTATGTTGGAACCAAAGCTTTGAATATTTCACTTGTCCTCTTTCAGGTTGTTATAGATACACCTTATTTAGTATAAATGAATTGCATGTCATTAACATTTTAATATAAATGGTTTTCTAATAAAGTTGATTATAAAATCATGTTGATGCGGGTTTCCTTGCTCCAATATTAAGTGTATGATCCATCAACATGGTAGCAGAGCGTGGTTCTTCGTGGTAAACATATTTTGTTGGAGTGAACTTTGGATTTCACAAAATATATCAACGGCATAAATATGGAGCTTCATAGCATTGAAAAACTGCGAAGTGTGGAAAACTGGAGCATATGGAAATTCGCAGTGAGAAATGTGCTGCGTGGAATTGAAGGGGCTTATGAAGTTTGTACTGGTGTGCTTGAAAAACCAGTTTCTTCAGAAGAAAGCGTACAGCAAACAAAATATATGGAACAATTAAAAATGTGGGATAAGGCGGATCGAGCTGCTAGCCAAATCATTGTAAAATGTATAGAATCCAAAGTATTAGCATTGCTGGTGACATGTGAGTCGGCACGGGATATGTGGATCAAACTACATTCTGTTTATGAACAACAGACCAAACAAGCCGCACACACTGTTCAAGCAGAATTCTTTAGTTTCATCAAAAGTCCCAGTGATGACATGGTGATGCACATTGCTAAGTTCGAAGGATTAATTTTACGGATGCAGCAGATAAACGTAAAGCCAGACGAATCATCTATGATGGTAAAATTGTTGGATTCTCTTCCTGATAATTATGAAAGTCTTCGTCAGGCATGGTGGGCAAGACAAGAAGATCAGCAAACATTTATCAATCTGGTGGCAGTGCTGACATCAGATGAAAAGCGCCGGCAGCAGCGAGTAGAGAAACAGGAAGAGGTAGAAGCACTTGTACTTGCAAGAAAAGTCAAATAGCATGACAAGGACGGTTATGACAAAAATTACACTCGTAGTAAGGATTACAAGAAGAAACCGTTAGAAAGTACACATTCAAGTAACAATGATAAAATGACTAAATTTCGATGTTATTCTTGCGGAGGTTTCGGACATATTCGCCGAAACTGCAAAAAGAAGAAGGGAAAACATCAAGAAGTGCCGAAAGATGAAGCATTTGTTTGTGAGGCATTAAGCGCAGAAGATAGTGATATTTGGATAGTAGATTCCGGAGCAACAGACCATATAAGCCATCGTGGAGAATGGTTTTCATCATTTGTACGATTTGATACCCCCATCAAGATATACATTGGAAATCAGTCAACTATGGATGCCTTAGGTAAAGGTCGAATTAATTTTGAAGCTTTTGTCAAAGGCAAATGGTTATCATGTTACATGGAAAATGTGCTGTATGTGCCATCTGCTCGAAGAAATCTCTTTTCAGTGCCTGCAGCACTAGATAAAGGGATGTTATTTAATTCATCCAAGACATCTTGCCAGTTTACTAAAAATGGAATGGTTAAGGCATGTGGTATTCGAGCAGGACAGCTCTTCAAAATGATGGTTCGAGTTAAGAAGCCGAATACATTAGAGAAATCGGAAGCAAATATTTCAATAAAGGACACACTTCAAATTTGGCATGAAAGATTAGGTCATCAGAATAAACGTCATGTGAGGGATATACTAAATAAACACGACATTGAATTTACTCTAGATGATCAGTTTTGCGGAGCTTGCATGGAAGGTAAACAGCATCGAAGCAGTTATTTAGAGCGACAACATCGTGCTACTGAACCAGGTCAGATAATGCATGCTGATTTGTGTGGTCCTATGGAATGTGCATCATTAGGAGGAGCGAAATACTTTGTGTGTTTCACATGTGATTTTACGAGAATGCGCATGGTATATTTCTTAAAAGAAAAGGCAGAGACTACAGAAAAAGTTGCTGAGATGCTGCAAATCATCAAGAATCAACGAGATCAATCAATAAAGATTTTTCAGTGTGATGGTGGCAAGGAATTTGACAATGCTCATGTTAGAAAATTAATGATGTCAGATGGAGTGACATTTGTAGTCACAAATCCTTATACACCACAACAAAACGGCTGTGCTGAGCGAACCAACAGAACAGTAGTTGATCTTGCTAGAACAATGCTGGTGGCGAAGAATCTGCCTAAATATATGTGGGCAGAAGCAGTAAATGCAGCTGTTCATATTTTAAATTGTACTGGACCAAGTGGCGTTAATGGAAAAGCTCCGTATGAACTTTTTACGGGGAAATGTACGAACTTAGACAAATTTCATGTCTTTGGTGCTGAATGTTACGTACACGTGCCAAAGGAAAAACGCAGGAAATGGGACAGAAAGGGAAAACCTGGTGTGTTAGTTGGTTACTGCAACAACATAGATGGTTATCGTGTTTGGGTTAAGGAAGAAAAACGAGTGATTCGAAGTAAGGATGTTGTGTTTGGACCAGAACGGGCTAGCAAGTTGTCGACTTTGTTTCCTGGTGAAACCAACAGCCCTATGCAGGATGAAAAATCAGAAGATTTAGCAGCTCCTGTCAAATTACCCGCAAGTTTGGAATTTAAAGGTGATGATGAGTTGCCGAATCAAGAATGTGAAACCTTAGCACCAGTTACGGCAGAAAGAAAATTATGCAATAGGGAAAATTTAAGAGCACCTAGGCGGTTAATTGAAATGATGTTTGCTGAGGTACATGAGCCGAAGAGTTATACTAAGGCAATGGAGTCAACAGAAAAGCGTCATTGGAATGCGGCAATGGATGAGGAAATGGCATCATTGAAGGAAAACTCAACTTGGGATTTGGTTGAGCTACCGATAAATCGCCAGGCTATTTCAAATCGCTGGGTGTACCGAGTGAAGCGTAATGCTGATGGAGAAGTTAGTCGTTACAAAGCACGTCTGGTAGTAAGGGGTTTTAGTCAGCGAGAAGGCGTTGACTATAATGAAACATTCAGTCCTGTTGCACGTTTCGAGACCATTCGTACAGTTCTAAGTATTGCTGCAAAAGAAAAATTGGAGTTGTGTCAATTTGATGTGAAAACAGCTTTCCTGTATGGTACTATCAAGGAAGAAATTTATATGAAACAACCAGAGGGTTACGAAGATGGTAGTGATCGTGTTTGCAAACTGCGAAGAAGTTTATATGGGCTAAAACAGTCACCAAGATGCTGGAATGAACGTTTTAAAACTACGTTATTTTCTTTTGGCTTGCAGGAGAGCACTGCAGATCCATGTGTTTTCTATCGTATCGCTAACAACGATAAGTTAATACTTGTATTGTACGTGGATGATGGTTTGATAGCTGCAACGAAGAAAAATAGCATCGATGAATTTCTAGACAGATTGAAAGCGGAATTTAAAATAACAGAGGAGCCCATAGGTTGTTTCCTGAATGTTTTAATAGATCGGCTTGCTGATGGTTCCATTGTTATTAGCCAAAGAAGATATACTGAAAACACTTTTCGGAAATTTAATATGGAAAATGCAAATTCGGTTGCAACCCCGATAGAGAGATGTCAATTGACAGTAGAAATGACTAATGTCAAGATGACAAGTGCTCCATATAGAGAAGCTGTAGGTAGCTTAATGTATTTATCAATAGCTACAAGGCCTGATATCACTTTTGCTGTTAATTATGTGTCACAGTTTCTTGATGATCCTAAAGAACAACACTGGCACATAGTGAAACGAATTTTGAAGTATCTTAAGGGCACAATTACGATGGGCATTCTCTATAACGCTACTGGAATGAAAAATGAGCTGGAATCGTATTATGATGCTGATTTTGCAAGTGACCCATCTACGCGTCGGTCAGTGAGTAGTATTGTCTTCAAGTTTGGCGGAGGGGCAATTGTGTGGTCGAGTAAACGTCAGCAGAGCGTTTCACAGTATACATAGCTGCCAGTGAAGCTGCCAAAGATGTAGTCTGGTTAAATCGGCTATTTGGCGAAATAGCACCTTTTGCTGTTGTACCTACACTTCTTGTAGACAATGCAAGTGCTATTAAACTTACGAAGAACCCAAGTTTTCACAAGCGTTCGAAGCATATTGACGTGAGAGCTCATTTTGTGCGTGAACGAATGCAGAGCGGAGACCTTAACATTGAACATATTCCAAGCGCAGAGCAAGTCGCCGATATTCTGACGAAACCAATTCCAAGMTTGCAATTTCAAAAGCTACGTCAGAAGTTAGGAATGATTGACATTAATGTTATTGATACATAGGTTATGAAAGATTCAAAGTTTGGGGGGAAATGTTGGAACCAAAGCTTTGAATATTTCACTTGTCCTCTTTCAGGTTGTTATAGATACACCTTATTTAGTATAAATGAATTGCATGTCATTAACATTTTAATATAAATGGTTTTCTAATAAAGTTGATTATAAAATCATGTTGATGCGGGTTTCCTTGCTCCAATATTAAGTGTATGATCCATCAACAGGGTATTCAAAAAGTACCTCTGAGTAGGGGTAGAACGGGGTTAGCTCCCTTTTTTGGAAACCTAGATGGTTAGAACTTGGCTCTTGGGGAGTTATGTCGGGAAACCCCACAAACGGTGTTGCCGATGTGAGGGTTATCGAGAAAGCAGGCATAGATTGAATTGAAAAAGCAACTGGCTATGGTTGGGACTCCAACCCGAATCTCCTGAACGGTACTCAGGAATGTTGACATTACACCACCGGAGTGTTCGAGTTAAAGCCCACACCCAGCGAGTATTACATGAATTTTAGCGAAACTTTACATATATGCAACAAGTTTTCCATTGCAAGACAGTTTCGGCAATGTGTGACATTTCAGGGTTCTAAAGTGCACCCCAATTGCCCACTTCCATAACTCCCAAATGCTCACACCCACCTCAACCAAACTGATCCATTATCAGTGGAGAAATGTAGGCTGTCCACTCCTACAATCACGAGTTTGTGGACTTGAAGGATGCAGACAAAAGGGAGCGTATACAGACAAATAGAACAATACCGCTTCGGTTCCCACCACCGTATTAATGACGCAATATAGGCTATTTACCCCTACAGCCACGAGTCCGTAGACTTGGAGGTTGCAGATAAAAGTTTTTTTTAATTTATATATAGAGTTATCTGTTTCTTGAGGTTTCCACTGTCTATAGATTACTTTATGGTAGAGAAATTGATGGATAATTTGGTATTACTTATGAATGCATATTGTGTTTGACATTTCCCATTAGGACTATGCCTTGATGATTTTTTTTCATAACTTTAATCGATGTTTCAGATAGTCTGAAACGAATTTCAATTATCATGAGGTGTCCCATTCTGAACAATTCTGTATCAATACGAGTTAACCGAAATTGCGATTTCCGGTTAGAGTTTTTTTTAGGTATTAATTATTTCCATATTTTTGATGTAACCATTAGTCAAAATTACTATTGCTCCACAAAAGGATATCAATGTTTTCCTCACACTAAAAAAAGTACACTAATCTATGGCTGCAAATTATACACACACAAGGTATGTCATGATAAGTTCCTTAATACGGGATTTACATTGCTACGGTCACCTTAAAAACACTCCTCAAACATTTTACAACTATCGACACTTACCTATACGTAATGTCAGTAGTATGGCACTTAATTAATTACCAGTGGCAACAGTCAATTAGTGTTAATTACAAGTTAATTGTGAGATACTTGTTATCTGTACAAGCTGCTATAAGTTATACCTACATTCGGCTTTCATACGTCAAAGGGTAGCACTAAAAAATCTCCAAATATAAAAAATGTGTTCATACGGGTAACTTGGCAGTCACACTCAGAAACAGTATTTTGTAATACCACTAACAAAGCCAAAACAAACGATTAGTTTAAGAAATACCGAACAAAACACCTAATTACGGTAATTACAAAATAACGGTTAATTACCGTCGACTTATTTTAGTGCGCAGAGATCTATAGAAGGTTAAAGCTAATCGTAAGGAATTCTCATCTGTACTAGCGCTACGCCTATAACCGACCATGTTGCTGAGGTTGATGCACTTACCTTGCATCTCACCGTTTACGGTATATGTAATATATACAAATAGAAACGATGCTTAGTACACTAAATACATTTAAAATACATCTTATTAAGTACTTTAACATCTAAAAATACTTATAATAATTAACCTCGTACAACTAAAGACGAAATTTTCATCAAATGAGATTATTTGAATATAAACATTGGGAAAGTTAAAAGCAAAATCATGAAATTTTTCTACTTTACAACATACTCTGTATACTTCACATCTTTTGCAGCGTTTGCGTATCTACTGCATTTGCTAATTCAACTTTAAAAAAAAAATTCATACACAATCTAACATGTAGACAAACTAGATTGTTGTGTAATAGGGTTTTGTGGATATAACACTCACATTATGAAAGCAATCCACAAACCTATCACCAACAGAAAAACCGTGGTGGTATGAGTCAAAATTATATTTGAAAGGAAAACTAAACGGTTACCAGATGCAATTTAATAAAGCAGAGGTCGTCTGCTCCTCCCCAAGGGTTCCCATGCGTTCTGAACATAAAATGAGGTAAAGTATAGTAAAACGGATTGTTTATTCCCAGAGGTCGACGGCAGCAAAGTCTCAGGCTCAAGCGTGCTTTAATGCAAATGTCATACGACGTCATTTAACCAGCTGCATAGCTAAAGATACTGACTTCCATTATACGTTTTTTTAATCTATCGATTAAGCGCACGTTACTTTGAAACTGGGGTATATTTTTTATTTGCCTCTATGTAACTACAGTGACTCTATAAGCTTATACAGTCACTGTATATGTATTATATGTAACCAAAGCAACAGGTTTGCAACGTAAGGGTTAGATAAAAAACGAAATGTAAATCAATGAAACAAAGTAATGATTCTGGTGGAGCCTTATTAGACAGTCGCACGAACCTGAWATTGTATACCCTCTATTACCATGACGTCACTCCAGTAGCTAAGCGAAAGGAACGGGAAWCGTAGACAGTAGTATGCAATTTGTTAAAAGAAAAGATAAGAGTTTTCGGTGTCAAGCCAAAATATCGCTGCTTAGGGACCCAGAGCGACAAGCGATTGACATTATGTCGCACGAACCAAACGAAGCGTTGATACATTTTCTAGTATACTTCTTAATAAGTACAGTAAAACAAAAATAATAGTTGTACACAAACGCGTAAAGAAAAGGAAGGTAGAATGCTTTATTCCTCAAAGAAAAAATATACAAATTTATCTATCAATTTAAATACACATATCTTATTGGGCAAATTAGTTTTAATTTGAGAATTAAAAACTTCTATAATCACTATAAATATATATTTATGTGCATACTTATGCAGAATCCATTATAATTTTTGTATATCAAAATAATCTTTATAAAATATAAATTGGAAAATTGTATTCTCAATTTTTTGTTTAAGTAAGTTTTTACTTGTTTGTCGCAGGTTTCAAAAAATAGTCCTAATCGGCCCCATTTTTCTATTTAGTGGTACACAAAGATACCGGTCACTTATGTGACGTTACTGCAGTTGGCAGTTCCAGACTTGTTTATATGCCTCATGTATGATTAAGTTAAAAACCCAATCAATGATAGCTGCTATGTATATTCGACGACCATTTATAATTATCTACCTTAGCAAAGATACTGTACGATAGCTTTAAACTTTTCTCTTTACTTTTCTTACAGTTCATTTCTAATAGGCCACGATTGGATTTATTGATTGTATTTTCTCCTTTTTAGGTGCTTTGTTGGTTATGCTTACGCCATAACTTCACCATGCACATGTTTTAATCATTCTGATTGAAAATAATAAAGAATAACGAAAGGTACCTACCCAAAAACTCTATGTGACTGAAAATTTTATGCACAATTTATTAAAGACTGTTGGTTCAAATCGTAAGTAGTTATCTACGTTCAACTCAACAAACGAATATTAGTATTTATCTTATAATTTATTTTTAATGAAAGGCAAATTAATATATTATAAAGATGACGTTTCTCTGAAAGGACCATTCATTGCTTAGGACTGTCAACTACCTAATCTTTAAAGGACCGTCCTACTTTTAAACCTAATTCTCCCACGTCCTGCTGCTTACGATGGAAACGAGACCCTTTTTCTCGCGTTTTTGTATAAGAGCCAACGAAAAAATTTCTGAATTTAGTTGCACTTCAGCAATTTTTTGACTATATCACTATCCATTACATGGCTAAAAGATTATTATTATTATTAGCATTAGTTCAATTTACATTAACCAGTTCATGGCGCAAAATAGTTAATGTTGTTCTTTGGTTACGTTAAGTTCACAGAGTAGTAAATGAGTCAATGCAAAAAAACTTTTCTGTTACTGGTTAAGCTCCACGTACACTTTTTACGTTTATTAAAGTTGCCCTTCCTGCTTAACCAAATCGACCAAATCCTAATGTGCAGTTTGCAACCCCGTTGTTGCCAATACTAATACATAAATTCGATTGATCTGGATTATCGATTAGTGTAATCGTGACCGGTATCTTAAGGCCAAAGGATAATTTGACCTATTTTTACTGTATTATGCAATAAAAACTTGCACAGCGTCTCTCGCGGCGATCATGCTTCTTCACACCAACTTACGAAGCAATCGTCAAGGTAATATTCAAAAAACGGAACAGGTCGTGACTACTATCTCCAACTGGTAGGCCACTGTCTTCTGCAGTATAAATAATAGTCTAAAAGAACATTAAAATTGATTTCGTCTCAATGCACGTACTTGAACGAGAGAATACACCTGTCCCGAGGATTTCAATGAGAAATCTTAAGAATTCAATAGTTTATTTGCTTCGACATTGTTATTACATATATTGTTCATAAACAAGTTAAGTACATACACACTGCTGCGAAAAACAAAACACGGAGCACTTCGCATATTCGAAGATTGAATTTAAATGGGGAAAATTATTGTACTTTCTAATGCCTTTTTTGAGATGAATAAAATGAATAAAACTAAATCGCATTTCAAACATAGTAGCAAGGATCCAAACTCAGATTTTTCAAGGATATTCAAATTTTTTATTCTACCTAACAAATCATTACCTAATGGTAACTTTATAGTCACCTAAATATTACCTAGCACTGGATTGACTCGGTTTCTTGTTCAATTGTTTAAAATATTTTACGTTCCGTAAAACAAGCGTCGAAGTTTCCTTGCAATTTGATAAACCACTGAACAATTTCTTTACTTTATCCTGCTGACAAAAATAATGTATTGTGCGCAAGATTGAGATGTATCGAACAAAGTTCCATGAAGCTAAACCATATGCCGTCCCTTMATCATATTGCTTCATCTGGGTATCAAAATTAGCTCTCATTTTTTTAATACGCAGTAATTCCTAAAGTGACATTCTTTTGTCAAGCGTTTTATAAATCCATTACTCAGTAGACAGAAATATTTAGTATTATAAATTATTCACTTTTGTTTCATATAAACTGTCATAGATATCACGTTTCCTTTTCTGTCTTCTATGTTCTCGCTGACTCTTCTTCCTCCGCTCTCCACTCTAGTTGCCAGCAAAGGCTTGACTATTCTGGAATCTTCCGTTCTTCTCAAGTGTCCCAACCAAACAATCAGCAACAGGAAATATATATCTAATAAACATACATAGGTTAAAATGAAAAAAATTTTGTGATGATTTACAGGAGAATGCAAGATAAAGATCTAGCGTTTACAATAGGAAGATACTGCAAACGCAGAAATACAAACGTGAATATAAAAACACTGATTCAGTTTTAAAGTAGAAGAAACAACGTACTTGCAGACCACCAGCGCACCAGCGGAAGGTTACACAAATCAGACTGACCGTGAGCTAATTCAACAGCGATGGAATAACGATAAAAATGAAGTAGGTGGAAAAAAAACATACGAAGAAAACTGGAAACAGTTAACGCCAAATGCACTTACTAAAAGAGATAGCAACGCAGGTAAAATACAGACGTGTAGGAAAAGGGGCAAACCTACCAACAATGCAAAGGAAGAGCAAAGAAGGTTTTAAAATATGCAAAGTAAGCATATGGACAAAGTAGCTATAGAACAATAATAGAAAAATAACGAAATAAGCTTTTATCAAAAGGTAAAAAAAACAGAGAGGGTTATTACCTAAGTACGACCCTTTGCAGCAGTAAAGAAGCAGCACTGTTAAGAAACAGAAAGAAACAAATGGATAAATGTAAGAAATATGTTAAGTAATACAGCACAGCAGAAAAACAGCAGCAAATGCAACATCGCATTGATGAACCACCGCCTAGATATGAAGATGATGAGAGGGTACGAGTTGAAAAACAGAAAAGGTCCTGCCGAAAACCTAATAACCGCAGAGATGCTGAAGTACCCAGGAGCAGATGTGTAGAAGAAGATACGATCCGATTCGAAATACTGGTAAGTACTAATTTACAAAAATTAAAAAGATTCTTAAAACTAAATGCAAAAATTTCTACATCCACGCTTTCATCAAATTTTATAAATCCTCTCGTATCCGCCTCCTTGCTCGTAGTGGTTCTCCAAAACAAGAGTCTTCGCGAAAGATCCACAGTGAAGACCGAGCTAACAGCATAACCGACGTGCTCACCAGCAATAGCAAGTTACGCAGAGACAACAAACTTCTGATACGATACGATATTTCGACCCATGATGACATACAGATTTGTGTCAGATGGAGTTACGCATCCGCTACCCACATCAAGCATCTCCAGGTGATCTAGATTCAGGTTCTCCGAGTGGTCCCCTCTGCCCTCTGGTTCAGAAGAAACTCTTAAATATAGAGAGGGATCTCGAAGCTTCTAGGATCATCTAAGAACCAACAGCTAAGTCTTTTCGCAACGCGTGTGCACTATAACCCACCTATTCGTACTATGAAATTAAGATAAAGAGGAACCACGGACACAAAAGAGGCAAAAGTTGATGCTGCTACAATAATTACAAAGCCTCGTCAAAGTCCAAGGGCAGTCGCGGTGTGTGAACCGGTCTACCATGTGGTCAGAACCTCACAGTCGCGGTAACATAGGATGTTGATATTTACACAAAATATATCTGACTACACTTTCCACAAAAGGAGATGGAAGGATATAATATTTATGCCAAAAGAAGCAAAATAAAATAGCATATCTACAGGAATATTAATCCAACTCGAACTCAATTCACTAAAACGGTTTAAATGGTGATGTAATTATGGCGATATTTTCCAAAATTGCTCCTGAACGATTTGTGAATGAAGAGGGGGCAGAAATAAATGTACATTTAGTATGACAACAAGCATGGGTCGGATTATAAATCTATTTTACTGGGACAATATTATAATTATAATTAATTAGAGACCTTTTTCACATAATTTTTTAAAAGTTTCACAAAGGCAGATTACTATAGCGAACTAAAATATTTTGATATCTAATGCATTCCTTATATGCAAAAAATGCATTTCCTGACATTTTTTAAAAGATGGGAAAAGAAGACTTATCGAAGTATCAAAACACATATTGCTACATATTTTACCCTGTACGTCTTTCAGTACTGTGCAACATAGATCTCTTTAAAAAGTAAAGAAACTTGTAGTATAGTATTCCAAACCTTCTCGAGATACATCGTCTCTTTTTTTAAATACCGATACAAAATATTTATTATTTTTTTCTACATCCTGCAATTGTTCAGGTATTACAAAATTACCATCAGGAGTATTGAATTTTGCTGAACTATATCGATTGTTTAAGTAAGACGGATAAGCCGTCTTTTCACGTCGGATAGACGATTTAGCAAAATTGCGCAACTGCTTATAACGATTCCAATTTTCAAGTGACTTTACCCTCTTATAGCTACCCAAAGTCTCGTCCCTTTGCCGCAAATGAGTTTTAGGTCATCCGTTAGCCATGGTGCTCGAGTGGTTCAGTCTTCAGTGGAGCGTAAGTATCAAATAATTTTATTATATTATCTGTTAAGAATTTAATCTTTTGGTCAACATCAGCTATATATACTATGTCTGACCAATGTACTGCATGTAGATCATAATAAAAGTTCTCTAAATTAAACGACTTAAGTTACCAACCAAGGAGGTTGATAATTTTGAATATTCAAATTCAACTCACAAAATGTTAAATGATGATCAGTAAAAGTATCGGCACACATAGTACCACATTCTAAATTCACCTCAGGCACATTTAAAAAAAATAGGGTCTAACAGGGTGACGGAAGGATTAGTGACTCTCGTAGCATCAGCAATAATTTGTTTCATTCTGTATTACTGTATTACATTTAAATCTTAATCATTTGTTAAAATATTGTGGGTGGGAATGCTTGTCACACGTTTGGATAGTATCTATCGGAAATTGCTACGATTAACTGAATTCAAATTATAGCAATTACTTCTCTAATCAAGGGTTGTCACTGTATAATTCAACCAACTGATTAATATCCGCCAAATGCACTAATAATGATTAGTTAAGGTCTTGAACTGCGACAACCGCCTGTATCAACACTCAACAGATACACGCAAATCGGATCCTATCCGCAAAACACCAAAGAGCTGCGGAGAAATCTGATTGATTTCTGCAAGTAATCCATTTTTATGTAACCTAATTCGTACAAAAACGAATTAATTAATTTACTGCATCGTACTGGATTTGTTTTATTGTTTTGGCAAATACCAATGAAATAATTTTTCTTTTGCAATGGCACTAACAAATTTCGCCTGGTATGGCCAAAATAAAGTTACAAAAAGGATGAAGTCGTAAGCCGCGTTCAGAGCGACGTGCATTTAGAAACGCAACTTTCTTAGTACAGAATTTCGACGGAAAAACATAGTGAACTTTATGCTAATGGGAACATGAATTAATTCGAGGTTTTTGTGCCCAGAATGAATAATAATTTAATATATTGTCCAAGTGGCGTTCATTCGCGGTTTAACAGAGTATGAAATCGACTTTCGGCAGTTTATGGAAAGAAAAGGCTCATGTATATATAGATAGGTATTATTATTTGTACCTAAGCGCAAATTAAAAACATGTGTTTACACACACTCAGTGGTCATCACCAAAATTGACAGCGCTATATTTTGACATTGGATCGAAATTTTATATTTCTGATCAATTTACGAATAACTTCGCATAGGGCAATCTGTCTACCGTGGTGTTGTTTTTGCGCTTTATCTAATTATGAATGTTTTATATACCCCCTTCAATAAAACTCATGTCTACATTTTTCTTATGTTACTGCAGAAATAGCCATACATGTTCTTCGTTTTTGATATGTACATTTTTTTATTAAGGATGACTTGAGTGTTATAGTGAGGACATGATAGGTAGTCCCATAGCTTTTTTGACTCTTTATTATTAAAAAATTAAGAGACGCAATAGTAATAGGGTTTAATTATTGAAACACACATCAGATTACATTAACAAATAATTGTTAGGAATATCCGTTGATTTTATTTGTTTGGCTAGTGTAAATGAGGGACGGAGAGATTAAATTAATTGCATATTAAAGTATAAAATATAAATGGGATAAACAAAATAAACATAAAAATCCATACATGGCCAATTAAAAGCTGATTTTTCGAATAATTATGTTTGAGATGCCCGATATCATTGTATAGCAGAAGGTAAAAATGAAAAATGGATCAGTCCAGACCTATTTTTCAAAACCTTGAAAAAGCCGCGATAAATACAAGAAAACTTACTTAAACAAAAATGTAGAGGCTGTTTTAGGCAAACCGGAATTTTGTAACCAATTTATCGAAATATGCCGATATCTTATAATTTATTTATCCTGTCACACAGGTATCTGTAATACGTAACTATAATACAAGACGGGAAATAACAAAAGTGTTCGTTGTGAAATAAATAATAGGCATGAAAATTATTCACTTTATAGGTAGATAGGCACTGACAGAAAAATGGTGACATTAAAAGATTATAATAATAAATTATTAAAAGCTTTTCACATAAATAAATGTAATAATACGTATAGGTAATGAAAATTCTCCATGCACGCATGTCGTTACGACATAAACATGAATTTTAATCGGAGTTCCGCAAGAAAACTATTAATTAGGTAATGCAATAATATTATCATAGTTATAAAAAAGTATATTAAAGGATATGTTAACGTTTAGTTGAGTTCGCAAAACACAGATCGAAAAAACCTACCCAAAGTTACCTAATGCCCTAATCTCGTATATATAAATCAGCCGCATAACGTTATTTTGAAAATATAGCTAAATGTATAAAAGAGCTAATGCCCTCAGTGCCTCAGTGCGAAACTCTACGAGCTAGGCGGTCTATGACTGCGATAGACACCGGCCCAGTGCAGGTTCCTATCGATGGCATCGGAGAAGCAAAAGCCTGAATCTTATTCATTATATATTTATATTATAGACAAAATTAATTTTATTTAGGTTTTTAGTAAACCATATTTTTTGCATTTATTTACATTTAATTGAAGCTTATTATTATTGTTGCACCATTCCACCAAACCATCCAGATTTCCCTGCAGGGACAAACAGTCGCCAATATTCCGGATCATTCTACATATATTTAAATGGTGTTCTATCTATCTATCTTCTGCTGTGCGACCCCGCAGTTGGGCGGGACGCTGCACTTAGACCATTCGATCCATTGTGCCCGCACCATAGCTTAGAAGAGTCCTGCCTTCTTAAAGAAGTGCAGTATCTCTTTCCAAGGTAATCTATAAAGATCTTCAGTCTTAATAAATTGAGGTGAATCGGAGTTTCCTCCTCTTCTGAGCAGAACCTACAGGTGCTACTTTCCACTACACCCATATTATATAGGTGTTTATTGAGCCGGCAGTGTCCCGTAAGAACACCCACCACTAATCGCAACTGAGAACGACTCCGGCTTAAAAGCCATTTGCGTTCCTGGGCAGTTCCGGCGCGTCTTCCCAATACAGGTAAAACTGACGACCAAGCCACTTTGTGATCTCGGCCCTCAGTCTGCTTTCTGGAATGGCGATGGAAGGTTGTGGTCCGAAACAAGGTGCGGACGCCGCCTTCTTCGCTAATTCATCAGCCCTTTCAATGCCTGCATGAGCAGGCACCCAAATCAAGTTAACCCGAATATGTTGGGCCAACCTTACTAATGTGTTACGACAGTCCAGTAAAAGGCCGGAGCGCACCCTAACACAGGTAAGGGCTCGAAGTGCCGCCTGGCTATCGCAGCAAATGTAGATATGCAGTCTGGAATACCCTCTTCTGAGGTTCTCATGAGCACATGCCAGGATTGCATAAATTTCCGCTTGGAATACGCTAGGGTACTCTCCTAGTGACAAACTGAGTTGCACCCTCGGAGATGTACCACATACTCGCGCGCCTGTGCCTGTGTCCATGTTAGAGCCATCTGTGTACCAGATGAGTCCTTGTGGCACAAGCATGTTTTCACCATTCATAAACCACTCCTCCTTATCGGGGATAACGATTCTGTAGGGTGTGTTAAAACACATAGTCGTGTTAATCCTATCTCTTGTCATTGAGAGAATAGCTTGATCTCCGTTCGGTACAGAGAGCGCTATATGGTGCCCTCCTCCCCCAGACTTCCAATTACCTAACCCCTGCAATCCGAGCTTCATACTCTACCCTTACGTGTAGAGGTTCCAGTCCCAGAAGCACCTCCATAGATGCAGTAGGTGTCGTTCTCATGCCACCGGTTATCATAAGACAGCCCAGTCGTTGAATTTGTGCTAATGCCTTCCTGATATAATAATAATAATAATAATAATAATAATAATAATAATAATAATAATAATAATAATAATAATAAATAATAAATAAGTTTATTCCAGCAGACAACTAGTGTCTATAATGGTACATATTAATAACAAACAAAATGGCAGTCAGAATAGAATCCATAATGTAGATGAATAACCAAATATTCCAATTCATTTATACTAATCCAGTTATCACATAACACGGTTCACAACGCAACATCATGTAACAATAATATCGCCTATAATTACATCTCAGAAAAGGTATCAGTAAGCGTACGCCTTGCGGATCGGGTGGTAAAATCATCAAAAAATATATCCATATCTATATCCCTAGCTAAACTGTTATACAATCTGAGACAGCCAGAGGAGAGTGAAGGTGATGGAAAGTGTTTGGGATGCTGTAATAAAATGTTAAAACTCTCCTGCTGACAGCCCTTGGTACAGTAAAACCAATGGTTTCAAGTAATTCAGAACATGAGAACTCCCCGCGCAATAGCTTTTGAAGAAATACTAAACAGAGAGTTTTTCGTCTAGATACAAGGCTGGTTTCCCCAACATCAGTAAGGAGTTCTCTTAACTCACAGTGTCTCACTGGATATCTATTAAACAATTTTAAATGTAGGTATTTTGCATACTTTCTAAGGACATTCTCCAACATATTGATATAATTCTGATGATAAGGGGTCCAAACAACACAGCAKTAATCAATCCTAGATCTTACTAAAGTGTAGAATAACAGTTTTATACAAGCTACATTTACAAAATCTCCAGTAAGTTTTCAATGCAGTGTTTGTTAGCCACGCTATATGGGGAGAAAATGACAGAGCCGTATCCATAAGCACCCCCAAATCAAATATTTCATTACAGCTCTCAAGGGAATATCCATTGATGTTGTAATAATAGTTTACTAAATTTGACTTTCTCGCAAAAGTATTTTTTTATATTTTTTTTATATTTAATTGCAGCTTATTTTTATCACACCACGAAATCAATTTGTCTATACAGTGCTGTAAGTATCTATAATATGTGCGATCTTCAAATCATCTGCATAAATAAAGACATGACAATTCATGTTAAGTACTACATCATTATAAAATATAACAAACAGTAAAGGTCCTAAGTTTGACCCCTGTACAACTCCAGATTCCGCACAAAAAGTATCAGATTTAAAACCGCAACATTCTACAAACTGCAACCGATTAACTAGTAAACTCTTGAACAAAAATAACAAATGATCACAAAATCCCGCGCGGCTCAGCTTCCTCAGTAATATGCAGTGATGAACCCTATCAAACGCCTTCGTAAGATCGGTGTATATGGCATCCACTTGAAGGCGGTTGTCTAAAGCATCAGACACGAAATGGGTAAACTCGCACAAATTAGTTGCAGTAGATCTCCCCCTTATGAATCCATGTTGCTCAGGGATAACCCGAGAACTAAAGTGAGCATATACTATGCAAGACAACACACATTCAAAAAGCTTAGCAAAATTTGACATTAAGGCTAACGGTCTATAATTATTAACACATGTTTTATCACCACATTTAAAGACAGGAATTATACGCGATAATTTCCACTTTTTGGGGTATACTGCAGTGGACAATATTAGATTGTATATATGGCGTAGTGGATAAATGAAACTTTGAATACAGTCAGTCAGTAGAAATGCCGATATATTATCAGGTCCACTCACTTTGTTGGCTTTAATCTTTTTTACTGCACTCAAAATGTCATCATCTTCAAGTAGAAACTTATGCAGTACCAGACCATTATCACTAACACGGTCATCACAGTCAAGGGACGGACAACCGAAACTATCACAGAATTCGCACTTATCAAACACATCACTGTTCAAGTTGCAGCGACGATTAATGTCAATGTTGGAGGCGGCGCCCACATAAACACTAGAAAAGTGGCTGGAAAAGGCATCAACTATATCTTGCTGAATCTCCCGAATCTCACCCTCGTACCGCATGCAGCCGGGAATCCCACTTGATCCTCTCTTCTGGTTGACAAATGTCCAAAAACGCTTTGGATCATTCAATAAAGAACGCCCCGTATCTCTTATGTATTTCCGGTACTCTTTTCGTACCTCTTTCGTGATGTTACGACGCAGGGCTCTCACATTATCCATATGATGACTTAACTTGGTTTTTCTATAATTATTCCAGTGCCTCCTCTTCATTTTTAGCATAGATATTATTTCTGTAGTGAACCAGGGTGGATATTTTGATTTTCCAGGCAGAAAAATTTGTCTAGGCACAAATCTGTCAAGAGTATCATAAAGAATAGCATAAAATTCATCACACGCATCTTCAGAAGTCGAAGACCTCAGGACGGATGACCAATCAGTAGTGGCCAATGCAGAATACAAACCAATAAAATTTGCTCTGCGGAAGTTGTACTTTCTTTCGTCACAGATACCACTAATAGGTACTATAGATTCCCCAGTCAACGTCAAGTTCACACACAAACAAGGATGATGTGGATCCTCATCCACAAGTGGTTGATAGTGACTGAGCACATCAGTATGATTGCCCTCCACAGATAGAACTAAATCCAAAATCCTTCCATTAAGATTAAGTATCGCGTTTTGTTGAGTTAGACTATTCAGTGCGATGAACTGTGAATATGTATAAAAAAGATTTGTCATCCGAATCCCCTGCTGACAATCTATCAATTCAGGTATGTTAAAGTCACCTGCCACAAGCACATTAGTGGAGAAGTCCAAGGTTGACTCCAGATAATCAAACAAAAGTATGTAGTTTTCCAACTGCTGTGCAGGAGGGATATACACTACTACGATAATCAGTTGACAGTTACCGACCATCATCCTCACACCAACCAAATCAATATCAGGCACAGGCGAGGTCATATTCAGAGAAACAGATTTGAGACTTCTCAGTGCAGCCAACACACCTCCACCCCTACCAGACCTCCTGTCAGACCGGTAAACATCAAAGTAACAGTTCTTCGTGTTTAAGCCTCTTACATTCTGATACAGTACATTAATTGACGGATGTGTGTGCTGGAAATCTTTTATGATTAAATGATGTTAGCATATATAAAGAATTACAAGAAAACTTTTGCCTAACACCATTATAAAAATTATGAATAAAAGCAGTCCCAGCCCTACACCACTCCACTAAGCACACAGTATTTAGAAGATCTAACGTTCCGGTATTCCACATACTGATAACTGCTAGTCAACAATGAATACTTGCTGGAGCACCGCGCATTAACCCATTTATTAGCTAGGTGTTAATAGTGTTGTTACCTTTCAAGGTATTTACAGCAGATGACACTACTTGTGTTAAGACCTATACGATATCTCTAGTGGCCCATATTACCTATATGCATGACTCATATCTGACCAGTTCCATATTTAACAGGAAAAACCTGCTGCGAATGTATGAATATGGCAGAAATACTTATTAGTCATAAAAGAGGACGAAAAGTTGCTATGCTAGGATCACCCAACAGATGAAGTGATCATGTGTAGTCCACACATCTATCACGTGATCGCAACCCCTTCCCTTACGAAAAGCCTAACTTTAACTGCACAACAAATTTTAACATTTACTTTTTCTGAGGCAACATAACCTCACTTTTTCTGGACTTAACGAAAGTTCAGGTTTGGAATTTGCAACAGAAAAATTTACTCAAAGATGCCATATGGCAATATCTTACAATTAAATTGCCCAAGAACATAGTTTTGCAATTTTAATTTAATTTCGGTCGATCGGTAAGGTTGGCTAGTGTGAAACAGGATTGAAGCAGATCTCCCTCGGTTGCGAAGAACCAATAGGAAAGCTGCGTTTGAAAATCACGTGAAGATCACGCGTCTTTATTACTCCATCTGTTGGGTGATTCAACTGTAGAAGCCTCTACATAGGCTTCGTTCGTTCGCTCGGCTACTAGTGTGACGTCATGGCAGCAGAGTAGACGCACTTCCAGGTTCGTGACTTTCGAAGGCTGCAAGCGGACACATTCAGCCTGAACTATATTAGTGAAGTCAATTGAAAAATAATTACGTACACATAATAACTTCCGGCAAAAATGTCAATTAAAGTACTAATCCTAAACTGATTGAGATCTGTGATACAATTACGAATATTTGGGCCTCTTGAACAATTCGTCTTCGCACGTTAAGCTAACATCTACATACAGACCTACTAAAAATGAACTGCTGTACTAAATAAAAACAAGGAACGAGCATTTCTAGTAAATCATATTCTCACTACACACAAGGAATCAAATCCGAACTACTGGAGTTAGTACGGAGGTATCAACCACCAGATAGGCCATTATCCATTTCCTATAAGTTTTCTTCCCTTTATACTACCACCTGGTCCATGTTTTCTGCCAAATGTTCATACAATAGCCAATGACTCGTTTTACCATGTATAATCTAGCATAACGAAACCTTTTCTGTAGTTATACTACACAGTTGAATTCCAAAATACAATGTCATTAAGTAGGTAGCCGTTTCGTAATAACCTGCTTAGCGCTCCCAATTCTTGCACGTTCGGAAATACGGTAAATATATGGGAAATATGTAATTGTGCTAGTTATTTAAATTGCTTCTTGGATTTGCAAATAAAAGTAATACATAGTGAACTCCACCCAAACTGTTATTTCACGATTGTGCATCAACATAATCATATAATCAAATAAGAATCAGAAGATAAATAAACCCAGTAAATCAATAATAATTCCATTAACTTCTGCGGTTATTCTCAGAATCACACCGACATGCGGTCAGAGTATACACTAAATATGTTACTGTTCGATCTTTGTGACCCATCTTACCCCACAAAGCAAAACAATCAAAATTTAATCTAGTTTTTAATCTTGCCCAGTTGATATTTTGAGGAAGGTTACAATTATTTATAAAGGTACATTTGCATCAAACCATTAAATAATTCTTTAATTGTGCTAACTTTCGACCTATTTACAAACAACAACTTATAATAAAAAAATAGCCCGAAGCAAAAGACATTAAATACACAGTAAATATTGTCACATGGCGAAAAATATATTGGGCAAAAGTAAATAATGAACGTTCTAGTAACCCAAGATAAAAAGTGTTCCGCTCTGATAGAACTTCAAGGTAACAACCCTGCGTCAACAGAGTTTCATCACGTACACTGAGTTATCGAATCGAATAACACTACTCGTACAACTAGAAGCAAAGAAGTTAATACAGCTATAACTCTTTCCAAAACAATATATTACGTGTAGGGTACGGTTAAAAAACTCTCAACAAATTAATAAGAAAAATACGTGCTTACACAGCCCTGTGCAGGGTGGTCCTAAGGATTGCACCTATAGGCTAAACGATAAGAGATAAAGAAAATCAAATGTAAGTAAATATCCCATTGATTGAGGCTATCCGCAGAAAAGTGAAAATAACGTTTAAAGTATTGCTCGCTGCATTTTATCATTTTATATAATAACAACCACTTTGATCAAACACCAGATGTTCTCCAAAAAGTGTGTTTCACTAAACCGTTAAACAAACCGGATTGACTCTTGCTGGATCTCATCCCAAATGCTGCCAATTAAAGTGAAAAGAACCTCCTGGAAGTCATAAATTTGTTGGAAGCTTATTAAGAAATCTTCTCCGTCAGTACTACATGATCGAGTGCACATATTCAAAATACGAGTGGCAATACAGCTTTGTATGCCTAATTCACGTTAGTTACGACTAATCTCAAACTTAAGAAAAACGCCATTTATTTTTACTTGATAAATGAAAGCTAGATACTGCAGTGTTTGAAACTATAACTTGATTGATATAACTGTCGAAGAAAATCAGTAAATTTGGTTTGATTAGTGCAAATTAAAAAAAATAAAAGTAATAAGATAATATTTTCCGAGAAAATATTGTCTTATATTATGGACGCTGAAAGCATTCACCCTCGTAAATGAAAAGTCATGTTTCTATTAGGTATTAGGTAGGTACGTTAAATAGAATATAAATTGAAAACATGTAATTTGCAATACATACATTGTCAGTTTGCAAATGACAAAAATACCATGGAAGTGGTTATCGGTTCAAGTATGCAGTTGCAAGGGAAAGAAAAATATTAGAAAGTTTGCTGCCTACCAATGAACTCGGTTTAACAGTTTTGAGTTGAACTATAATTATGACTGAATTATCACCGAGGGCTATCGCTTTTGCGCTTGATAACACCATCTATGGCCTTGCATATTTACTAAGTACTCGGGCGTGAAATTATTCCACATTTCCATTATTTTTTCCTTTAACTGGGGCATTGTTCTGACAGGAACCAGGAGACATAACGTCTGTGTTGGCGACAAATCTGAGCTATTTCCAGGCTATGGTAACACCAGAATATTGCGTTATTCAAGCCATCTCTTTACGGTCTTGATCTGTACTGAAACTGAAGTTTTAATTTCTATCAAACTCAACTTATACAATCCATATCCCAACTTTTTTATATTTAGGAAACCTGTGTCTTTTGCAACGCTTCTACCAACTGCTTTTGTCCATAAAGCCGTTAACGCAGCAGTTGTAATGCAATTTGATGACCAGACATTCCAGTTTTGAAATAAAATACTACTAGTTTTTTGAAAACTTCGCTTAAAACCTTCCTACGCATCATTTCTACTAAATAACGGATAGTAATCAATAATGTGTTGCCATTAATGGTTACTTGTTTGTCTTTCAATTAAAGTTGAAAATAAAGATGTACGAAATGATTATATCAACCAAAGAGATATTTTTGAAAAACTGTTTCTCTTCCCCCATGTTTAAAAATCAATATATACTGTAATAGTCTTATTTTTGCATTAGTTTTCAGATTCCGAGAGGTTGCACTCATAATGCGGGAGACCCTGTATACTCAAAGCTCTATATATCGTTTCTCACATGGACCTCCAGAAATTCAGATACAAAGATTATGTTTTCAAACGCCTTTTAATTGTATTAATATTTTTGTGAGAATATCTTCGTAGATGATGTTTTATTGAATCTTAATTCAATCAGATGCATTAGTTATTAAACAGTTATATCGTAACTTGAATCAATAAAGGTATTTTATGGAACAAAATATGGAGTACGAAAACCTTAAGTCGTGAGCAGCCAATGGTGCTCCGATGAATCTCTACATCGAACGCCCCTAAAAACCTATAGGTTTACCACATATTTTATAAAGATTAATTTTATTTGTTTAGATCCCTTCAAATTTATTTATTTTTTAACAGGCAGCAACAGAGGTCCGTCCAGACCATGTTTATATTAAATAACGGATAGAGCATAATGTGGATAAATAAAAACAGTATTTTAAATTTGTTTAATAGTTTCCCCCCAAACAGCTTATTGATGAACAGCGGATAATCTAAACTAAAATTGCCAACCTTAAAGTGTTCATCAACCTTACAACTGTTAAGTACAAAATAAAAAGTAATTGCAGCCATGAAGTCAACAAGAACGCGTTTGCGCGTACTTTCCACAGAAGATGACTAATACGTCTGGACATGGACCAAAAATCAATCGACGCTAGAAATGGGGAGTGTACAAACGAAAAATTAATTAATTCCGCTTAACTACAACTAAATCATGCATAGTAATTCAACTTGTCTCCTAGATGTATCAACATAAACAAAAGTATTTCTACTTAATTTTTCTCCTGCCACCTATTTCATTGACGTACTCTACTGAACGAAAAGAAGACAAAACAAATACGAAGAAATGCATGTAGAGGGTTAACAACAAAAACTCAACAAAAATCAATACAAATATAAATATAAATGATTTAAGGAAAAGTAATTGTTACTGTGGCAAGCTATATTCTGGGCAGATGCGAATTAATGATGGAATTTGTCAGCAATTCAAAAATATAAATTTAAGACGAGGAAGACGAGTAAATAATGATGAAAAAAATATCACTATCTCGAGAAAACACAAAACACGTAGGTATATTTGAAACACTCATACTTTTTACCTAGCCAGTTACTATATTTCAAACATGCTACTGCTTTATGTATCTAAGGGTATGTAAGAGTTTTTTATTGGTTGTGCTAAAAAAAACATAGTTAACAGCTGGGTTAACAGTATATTTCTGGATAATGGATATACATATTTTTAAATAAATAAACGTAAAACATTATCAGTTATAATATACTCTTATTATTAAGAAATCTACAAAATGCGGCAATGCCCAAGTTTGGGACAAAATTCTATATAGAACGTAACATATACAGAATACCGTATAAAACACGTACGTGGATCGGTATACTGATTACAAATAAGAAGTACAGAACCACACACATTAGCTCACTCCCCCCCCCCCAAAAAAAAAGGACGTAGATCCACCCTTGACAAATCTCAAACTTAATATTATCTTACATTCTCAGAACAACATTACAACTAAAGTACAATTGTTATCACATATCTTGATCCACTAATAGGTATAGTATTTGTCAACTTTATATTTCTATAAGAAGGCGACAAGTTTTTAAACCGCGCGCCACAGACACACAGCGCGCGCGCGCGCTCTACTCTGTAGCTCGTGCTCATGCTCATTCTTTCGTACGTGTCAACTGCCAACAGTTTAATTAGTTTTTTTTTTAATTTGGATTAAAATGACATCTAAACGTRARCAAGGAGATCTTMGTTCGAAAATGAACCAATATCACCTAAAAAGTTTTTAAACCGCGCGCCACAGACACACAGCGCGCGCGCGCGCKCTACTCTGTAGCGCGTGCTCATGCTCATTCTTTCGTACGTGTCAACTGCCAACAGTTTAATTAGTTTTTTTTTAATTTGGATTAAAATGACATCTAAACGTAAACAAGGAGATCTTCGTTCGAAAATGAACCAATATCACCTAAAAACAATGTCAGCGACTTATCGTCGTCGATTCAAAGTTATTCCGGTAGGTACACCCTTCTGATTATTTTGTATGTAGTTAAGTAACTTCGTAAAAACATAATCAGTCGATTTTGTTATTTTTATTCGGTTGAGTTCGTTAATTTTTCAGTAGGTGTTGTACTGGGTGAGGGTGGTGGGTGGCTGTAGATTGAACTCTAGATGTGGACCCTCCTACTCTGTGATCTCTACCTCTCCTACAAGGGACCGCGTGAGGTAATTAATATGCAATTACAATTTAAACCAATCATCGGTATATTGGGGTTTGAACTTCTTTGAACTAGATTGCTAGGCCCGCCCTCTCACATCCTTGAATATTATAGTTTTATAGGTATTTACAACGTTATTTACCTAAAATCGGCCAATAATCAGAAAGGGGTTGCAATACCCACGATAAAATTTCTTTTACTATAAGTCCAAATTTGACAGTGAGAAAAAATAACAGGTATACACATATCCAAATAAAATTTTGTGTACTTCTTAGTGTGTTCCATGATAAAGCATGTCCTTAATGGACAAGTTGCATGATTTTTATAAATTTCAACATTTAGCTGCTGAAATGAACGTCATAACAGTCAGCAAGTGTTTTGTGCAAAACAACCCCGACAAAGCCGAAATAATTGCAATGTAAAATGTAAACAATTTCGCATGACTGAAAACGCTGCTGGGGCGCCGACATCACGTTCCATTTTCAAGCGCCAGCCGAGATCTGTCACGCTGACAGGCGTTCCCACACTTTGCATTGATTATTTCGGTGTTATTTGGGTATTTTGCCCCAGATTAGTGTGTGTATAGTTTTTCCTCTCGTTTGATTGCCGTGCACCATTTTTTCTAGATATTTTACATTTTGGGCACAACGAAATAAATTTGGTTTGGAACGCAAAACCACATATTTTTACACATCGCTATCCACACACTATTTTTTTGTATTTTCCGCTTTCAGAAGAATGTTCGGCAATCATATTAAACCACTGACCCTCACAAAGAAACAACTCTATGAAAACGGCGTACCTAGATACATCGGACGATTCGGATGAGATGACAAACGCGCGACAGTCTAGAATGAAACGTGACGCCACGCGTCGTTTTTAGGGGATGTGATTAAATGCAATGTTCAATTTTAATTTTGAAAATTGCATTTAATTTGTTTCTATAGCTGTATACTTTAAGTATAGCTTATATATGTACAAAAAAAAATAAGCATTTTCTCAAATGGGTCAAGCCCCCTCCCCCTCAAACCAAAATCCTAGATCCGCCACTGACCACACATATTGTAATAAAATGCAATTGATTGCATTTTTACTAGTAAACGACGTTAATGTATATTTCATTATATGCAACTGCAGTTTTGCAGTTTATTTATTAACGCGGATAACGCATTTATTAACGTTTTAAACATCAGATGTGCTATTCCATCGTTCCATCTCTCTGAAGCTTTCCCAGTATACGAGTATCTAATGTATGAAATTATGTGCCTAGTTGTTTGGATTTAAGAAATTCTATTTATAAAAAAATTGTATAAGAACGAGAAGCTTAAAACAAGATTAATACATTATTACGATATACCCGAAGATGTAATCCCGTCTGTAATATAACTCAGACTGTATCTGTTTCTTTTTACGACTTATAATAGCCAACCCTCTTGCATGCAGTATTGGGGAGTTATTGGATTAGACGTAACAGTGTCTGATGAATCCCAAACATTTCACAGACGCGTCGTTATCGATTGGATATTGCACAGCTTCAGCGCACAAGACCCACTCATTTTTTAAGTACGTTTATTGTCGACATTTTAGCTTTTTATAATAATTACTATTGCAACTGCACAAAATATAGGTATACATTTTCAAATTTAAGTTAGCATAGTACTGATGTATTGAATGTATAAGAAGTAACACACAGACAATAATAAAACATTAACATCATGTTAAAAGACATTGTGTTAGATCTAAAACTAGAGTAATCGTAAACTTTTATATCAATGTATCCAAAATAACCAGAATTGCAGGTCCTGGCTGTAAATCCCAATGGGAAGTGTGAATTTACTTTCCAGCGGATTAGTTTAGAAATTTCCATGACAATAGGTAACGTACACTTTAGAAAGTACTACCAGACAAATTAAACGTTTTGACACACCGATTAGACACATAAATGGAAATTTCATTTGGCAACTCTGAGAGGTTACCAAGTCACAAGGAAGATTGTCAATTAAAATACAAAGTCGGCACTGCAATTACACCCTGAGTAAACCTTCGACACTTGTGTAACCGTTACTTAAGTTCCTCGTATAAAATAAATAGGTTTTCCAATAGCACAACATCAATGAATTTTCGTTATGAGGTAACAGGTATCTTGGAAATAACTATAAATTTACAGTGCTAGATCTGGCCTGTTTACCACCTTAAACAAAATCAAATTCTGGCATCTCGTAACAAAAATTCATCATTATTTACTGTTTTAATAAATCGAGTATGTAAGTAGTTTACAGAAAAATAATATAGAAGTAGTAATAATAAACAGTAAACTACTATTACTGGGTTAATAATATGTATTATTAACGACTTACTTAGCTTAGTAAGTAACAAAATGTATAATGTATGCATTACCTCATATACAATGCTTTTTGTATAGAAAATGCTTGCGCAAATTTTTATCACATCAAAATTTTTAGAAACTTGTACGTCATATGGCGGTAACTGACACAACACACGATTAACAAGCCTCTTAATGTCACTTTAAAAATGGATGCACGTTTGAGTTCTATAATGTATTAAATGTATTAAAAAAACTGGCGTGACGAAAAGATATGTTTTTTATTTATAATCTTAAGACAAAAAAGAAAACAATGTTTATTATTTTACGGTGAGAGTGATGCAATGCAATATTAGAGGAAACTGTTAATTGGAAAACTACCGGAAACTAAAACAACTGACTACCTAATCTCTTTAACAAGGCTTATGAATACGGCAGCGAGATTATGTTTTTTAATCATTTTGATAAGTTTGGATAAAACCAATATAAACAACAGCCTCCTACCGTTTTTTTAGTTTTTATGTAATGGTAATATAAAGTGTTAACAAATTACAAAAAGGGAAAATATAATTAAATATTAAATATCATAGCAATGTATATATTTGTTCTAAATCACTATCATTTTTATATCTAGAAAAATATGTATTTATACAGCTACATTGTTCGTGCAAAACAAAATTTTCCTTTCGTGTGTCGGATTGTTTAAATTGACCATATTTAAGATGCTTCCAAAGTAACAAAGATTTACCATTTCCAAGAAATTAGCGCTGTGAGTTGAATCACTCTTCCTTTTAAATTTTTGTTGCATTTAGCGATAAATTATCGTAAATGAGCGATGAGAACATGAAAAAAGAAATTTAAATTATTTAAAAGGCTCTATTGTTTCGGGACACGCTCGAAGCAGTTTCTAATAACGTCCTGAAGCATTTCTGAAGTAACTTACCTCAAAACAACCTGGATTTGATTTCTCATGTATTCAGTCTTCAGTAGTTGGACGTTCAGAATAAGCTTTACAGTAAATGTAGGCCCAGAGAAAAGATTAGGTTTCGTCGATTGACGCGATCTAGCCGAACAATGACTTAACCACCTGTTTAGGATTTATGATTTAAAAGAGTCGATTTTCGAAAACGCTCTAGTGGTTACTTAAAAGACACATTCTATTTGGGATTCTAATAATAGAGTAAACGTATTCGGTCAGAAAATAAGAAACATACGTTTACTGTGGAATTTATGTGCTCTTTAAAACATTGAAGACACAGCTCCTTTTGTTTAAAATTTATGATATTTGGCATAAAATGTCGAATAACGCCATACTGCTACATTTTAGATATAATGTTTGGTGAAGACAGTAGCACTAAAATTTCATAAAGAATACAAATATATAAACAATATCAAAACTTATGGGCGTAATATCCTTCCTTCCCGTTTCTGAGATACGAGGGGCTAAAGAAATTGTTATCGACCTATTCAACTTCCCTCTTATAGCTTCCAATCACCCTAGCAAACACAGTGAAGGGTTTTGTAAGTCGTTGCCATATAAAAGTTGTGGGGTTAGGTTTTTCTACTGTCTTATACCATTTTCTACCTTTGTTCAAATTTCAAATACTATAGAAAGTTTAATAAACAAATCGAACCCCGAATACAATTAAGAGCAAATAGTTTGTATGCTGCAGTTTTAGCGTATTTAAAAGTTCAGTTTTAACTATTCGGATTTCGGACAAATAAAGAAGGTAAAATTGAAGATCAGTAATCATTTTTGTAGAACCGATACAGATACTGACGAATGCTTTTCAAAATCATGGATTTCATTCCCTCACATAAGTCTCATCTGGCCATCTGTCATACAAGAAATATTGTTTTTTTATACCTGTCTTAGTTAAAAATAAATTTTGTACTACATTTATCCAAGAAAAGTATATGAAATCGATATGCAAAGGACGCATACGAAAAACACATTTTTTTCCTATTTTGTCTTTGTTAAACTTACGTCTACAAGTTTAAGGACTCCTTGTGCCTCCAATTAAAATGAGACATTTCATTTACGAAAAAAGCATGTGCGTGTCCTATTTATCTAGAGGTCCAACATCGTGGAAAACAGTTTTAGGGTGTCGATAACATACATAAAAGACTTATCAAGTAGTCTAGCTGCAGGCGGACACCCTGTTACCTATAAGCTTGTTAAAAATGTGAATATCAAGTAGATATGTTTAGCTGCTAACAAATTCATAAACTTCAAAAACAAGTGGAATTCGTCCTGTGGTTAAAGCATCAGTTTGTCAAAACTGTTTTCACGAGACCTCTATAATTAACGAAGAGGTTGTTTTACCTGCTGTGCTGCGTTCCATCTCTTGACCAGTTTAAAATGAGATCGTCTAAGCATTCGCAATACAAATCTGTTTTATGGATACATACAACTTTAGGCAAGAAAAAGTGTTCATGAAAGTCAAGTACGTAAAGATCTCGTTACAGTCAACCGCAGTTAATGGAAAGTCGGCTGGCGATTTGCCGGCTGTGTTTATTTGTGGAGAATATTGCGCATATGTTGACACACGCTGGCCATCAACCGGCTTAAGATCTAGATGTAACACTTACCTAGATACAACTCACACTACTTCACAAAAATACCAAGAAACGTCTGGAGATTACCAAATAGTTTACGGTTTTATTCAATATACACTCCACTCGTTAAATGCACCTAATCCACTTTAATTGGGATGTCCTCAGCATATTTTGTCCTTCTGTTGTCAGTGTTCGTACGAGTCAGTTTTAATACAGTATTCCGGCTGCACCGGTTCTACACATATCGCGAACCAAAGACTACTGAGTAAGCTCACTGTCACTAGCAGCTCGCTCTGCCACGTCTGCCTTCTCTTCGCCGTTCACCCTCACGATTTTCGTGTAGAGGTTGAGAGGTTGAGACCGTGGATCACCGCCGGATCGCATTGTTGAATTGTGGTAGGGAACTGGAACTTGCAGCAGCCGACACGGGTCGGCAGCATTCAGCATTACCTGGCGACGACAGCGTTGGAAATCGGAATTTGCCTGATTTTTGAAGACATCCTGTGCAACCGGTTTACCGTTTTGGAATTCTGCAGGGAGCATTTAGTTCATTACAACTGGTATGAAAATTCATATGTTGGTAAATGCGTGATGCTTGGACAGCTCTGCTTTATCAATAATTTCATCTACAATTATAGAGAAGTTCTGTATTTTGTTAAAAGAACTTTGTTAAATTTTTATTACACGCGCGGAACATAATTTTCCAAATATATCTAACGAAATATTGTAAACTGGTCCATTTACACAAAGTGGAAATTTAGTAATGTTACTTCTTAAAGATTAATCTTCACCAAGTCCAACTATATCCACTTTATCTTTAAACAAATTGACAAAGCACTTTCAACACCTACAAGCCATTATCAGCGCCTTATAAAATGAGAAATTCGCAATTAAAACTTCTGATTCTCAGTCTGTGCAAAAATAACGCTCTCTTTTGCCTTTAACAAGGCACCACAGGATATATTTCTCTTAATACTGTTCAAGTATCATCGGACGAACGTATAGAAACTACCAAAATACTAATTAAGTATACATCGAAACAGTAAAAAATAACCCTTACCACAATATTAAAAATTACAGTAATCTATATACGTATTTCAGTAGCTAAGCTGCCATCTTCAGTAGATAAAAATAAAGATAAGAATAATAAGGTGACTTCTTGAAATCTGACCGGATTAACCGGAGGATATTCTCCTCCGAAATTTCAGTGAAAGTGGAGTTAGATCAACAAGACATAATTATTTATACTAACAAAGCTTTAGGCTTGAATGAGTCGCTTATCTAATCAGTTCAAACAATGCGGATCTCGTAATCAGAATTCAATAGGGCATCTTTATTACTTTGAATGCCCAAGATACACAAAACAGGTAAATCGGTGAGACCTGTACAGCATGTAACAATACATGTTTTACGTTTACCTATACTTATAAATTTTTAATCTCAATAAAAAACATTGTGGTTCTAAGGTTTTGCGCTCCTTACTACTACTGTTTTCAATCCTATATTGATTTGTCGTACAAATCAACGAAAGAAGACGATAGGAAAGATGTTTAAGAAAAAGGGCAAATGCAGGAAATGGTATAAAATCCAAAAATTAATATTGCTTAGATCATGATCGGGGTCACATCGAACAATAACAATATGATCTTAACATGACACTAGAACATATCGCGAATAGATCTTAGAGTCTAAGATCTATTCGTGTTCTGTTCTAGTGTTACGTTCTTGTGTTGAAGTTATTGTTGTTATTTTTGGTGCCGTTACGGAGAAGTACTTCCGTGTATCTAGCAATGCAGCTTCGAAGAAACTGCTCAAAAATTACGATCAAAATACAGCTCAAAGGAATCTCACCATAACCAACATCAATCAAAAAGGCTTCAGATGCAGAGGAAAAATCAATGTGGCAATAATAGAAAGGAGTAAGTAAGGAATTACTATGACAGCGCGATGATATTATACAGAAGCCAGGAAGACATGGAAACAAGCCCAGCCACATAAAATATCAAATAGAAAAAGAACTAATGCACAAGACGCGAAACATCCGGTAGAGCAATAATAACAGACATGCGAAATCGCTCAAAGCGTTAAGATCATCACCAAAAAGTAATCTTAACAAGACACAGGAATCGAACAACTACATTAAATTCTAAGACTTTTAGTTCATAATTGATAATCAAACGGACGTAGTGAAATTCGATTATAATTATAAACGATAGATAATTGCCGGATGTATATTAAATATTTTCTTGGGAAAACGGCAAGGGTGTTAGGGCTAAATTAAGAAACGGATGTTTTAACTTTGTCTATATTTCGAACCAAAATCGGCTCTTCGTCAGGACACTAAAATTAAATACATAACAGGCACTTTTTATAATTAAACTTCTTAACACTTACTGTTAACTCCAAATATTAAAGGAAACAAAACGACGAAAACATGTAACTTTGCAAAAGATTAAACTATTACAGAATGCCGTATGGCAAAACTGAATAAATAATTAATAGGTGTCCAACCGTGAAATTGACAAAACTGACAAAATTTTTCGACATAATCAAGGATAGAGTTGTTGAACAAGCTTAAAATTCATGAGCGATTTATCAAATATAAATATTATTTAAAAATTCTATATATAAATTTTAAGTTGTATTATTTCTTCATGAATTTTAAGCTTGTTCAACAACTCTATCCTTGATTATGTCGAAAAATTTTGTCAGTTTTGTCAATTTCACGGTTGAACACCTATTATTTATTCAGTTTTGCCATACGGCATTCTGTAATAGTTTAATCTTTTGCAAAGTTACATGTTTTCGTCGTTTTGTTTCCTTTAATATTTGGAGTTAACAGTAAGTGTTAAGAAGTTTAATTATAAAAAGTGCCTGTTATGTATTTAATTTTAGTGTCCTGACGAAGAGCCGATTTTGGTTCGAAATATAGACAAAGTTAAAACATCCGTTTCTTAATTTAGCCCTAACACCCTTGCCGTTTTCCCAAGAAAATATTTGATTATAATTATATATATGAAGCGTCCAATCCGAAGATATCCCTTTGTTAACTAAGAATAGTAGAACGCCTCGCGCTCAAAATTCCCCCTCCGTACGTCTCTTCGTATGTATCCTGCGCTGTCTTAATCATTTACTTTAGAGAAGACCCATAATTGCAAGCTAGGGGCGAAGTGACTAAATGTTACTTCTGAAATTCTATTCCTGTTCTGGGAGGATGGGAAGTGATATCTTCGGATTGAACGCTTCATATATAATGCGCGCCAGGAAAGAAGTCGCACCTTCGGATTGTGACATCGTCCACAATTTGAACGGAGCGAAGTCATGAGGGCCGAGTTAATAAATTTATTCACCACGCTAGCCTGAACTTGTCCCGACAATCGTCGTCGCTACCACGTCCGCCTTCTTTCCTGCCACGCCACAATATTTATAATAGAACTTCACTAAGGTAAGTTCGTTTGATTATCAATTATATTTCAGCGTCCAATCGTCTATATCATTTTATTTAACTAAGTAGTTGTTTAGAGGTAATGCAATTATGGGAAATAATTTTAATGCAAGTTGAATGAATTTAACAAGTACTTTTTAATGAGAGTGTATTCAAAAAGGGTAAGTTAACAAGTATTGTTTTAACCACATGGTTAAAATATTTCTTTATCCAGCGACTGAAAGATTGTTTATTTGCCTGATGTTGTGGTTTTTGTAGGTTAAGAAAAAAAAGACTTTATCAGGTTTCCTAAAAGATTCTGTAGCTTTTATGTATGCCTTCAATACAGAAGCTACACAAATGTGAGAATTTTCATAGAAAAAAGGTAAGTGTAGGCAGAGCTGTAACGGGTTGGTTCGCAAAGTCTTAATTTTGTCACCTGATGCAGTTTCTATAATATTGGAGACCCCAACTAAGGATAGGGTGTGTATTCTATGTCCTTTAACCAGCGCTAACAGAGTGATTAACTTCTGGGAAGGTTGTTTGAGTGTGAGTTTATCATTCGAACCTAATGAATACAGGAAGGTAAGTACCACACTAGGACCCCAACTGCTACTATATTATCTACGTTCAGGAGGTCTTATTTTGGAAGTGCCATTCCTGAAACGTTTAAGTTTAAAAATGTAGTTCCGGTAGTACATTCTGGAACCTGTTTCATACGGGAAGCTTCTCTGATAAGTGTGTGGCCACCGGGGTAAGCGAATTGGCTAAATGATAGAGCTATTTGTAAGTTGAAAATAATAAGTCGTTGCTAGGTCCTAGCACCAGTTCTTTTATTTTTAAATTCTGTATAAGATGGGATACCATGGTTGTGACGGCCACAAAGGAATTACCAGGCATATAGAAGGATTCACTCTCCCAATTTACAATAAAAGCACCTACAGCTAATAATCCTGGATCCGGCTTCCAGGATATGTAATGCTGGCATTTATTATTTCCTTTAGAAGCAAAGAGATCAATATTTGTTTGTCCAAGACAATTTTACACTACTATTTCTTAAAAAGGGTGCATTCAGTATCTAATCGTAGAGATCAGGATGCTAAGTCCGCTTCCCAGTTATTCCTAGAGCTAATGTAAAAAGCCGACAACCATATATTGCATCCTTCGCACCATTGACAAATATTCTAATAAATCTCAGATATCTTACGACTCCTATTTTGTTAATGTACGATAACGCAGTTGTATTATCCGTTCTTATAAGTATACTACAATTTCTTTTAAAGCGAGAAAGACTTTTAAATTCTTTAAAAATTGCTAATAATTTAAACGTGTTAATTTTGAGATTCCTCTCAATTTTGGAACCATCCGTTTGTGGAGATGTTGTTAGAGCTTGCACCCTAACCCTCCAGGGAAGCATCTGTGAATATTATCAAGCCAAGAGAGTCTCGTATAATATTATTGTAAGAGCAAAAAGTGTTCTTCACCTACCAAGAGAGATCATTAACAGACTCCCTATTAAACTTCAAGTAAGCATTGAAGTTAAAATTATTGTTCTTTAGTGCCAAGACCTTGTCTCGTTAGAAAATTGAAACGTGATAGTTTGTATGAATGTTATGATCGCGTATTCATTGACTGGCAGCGAGAAGAAATTATATAAGAAGTACCGGAGACTGAACTCAACTATTTTGGACCTTATTTGCCACACAGAGCAGTTGTAAAGGAAGGAAGTACTACTAAGATTAGACCTGTGTTTGATGCATTTTCGTGTGAAAAAGATTACCATCATTAAACAGTTGTTTGGAGATTGGGCCTAATCTTATTGAATTGGTACCGACGATCCTACTACGATTTAGAATGTTCAAGCTAGGGTTGTGTCGGATATTAAGAGGGCATTCCTTAAAATTGGTTTACAGCGTTCTGATATGGACTTTCTCAGATTTTTATGGATCAATCTGAGTGGTAATGAAATAACGTATCGACATAAACTTGTAGTACTTGGTGTAAGTAGCAGTCCGTTTCTACTTGGTGCTACCATAGAACATCATCTTATGCAATGTAAAGAAAAATGTCTTATTTCTTCGAATGATTCATCTTCTGTAAGAAAAATTACTCAGTTATTAAAGAGTTTTTACGTGGATAACTGTGTGATGAGTGTAAGAACGGAAAAGGAATTGGTAAAATTCACAAAAGAGGCCAGTATGATTATGGATGAAGCTTGCTTCGATTTGCGAAAGTGGGAGTATACAAACAAGAACGCTGAGAATGTACAGGTATTTATATATGTACTTGGTCTGCGATGGAATCCACGTAATGATATTTTATCGATCAGTAATAATATTACAGAGTTTCMACACGAAGTGGTAACAATAAGAAAGATTTTGTCATATGCACAAAGMATTTTTGACCCAATAGGTTTCACCGTCCAGCGACTCTGTACCCAATGTTGATGCTACAGAAGACATGGAAGCAGAACAGGTTGGGATGGTCCACAGTGGGTATACGATGAACCTCAAGCGTGGCCTGCTACACCAATTTTAAACTATGATGAAGCCGAAATTAGTCAAGAGCGCGAAAGAAAAGGCTGTGCACTGTGATGATCAGTTCAGACAGTCAGATACCAGATTGGCATTTTGATCATTTTACAAAGTATTTTAATATAGTAAGAATGGTAGGATGGGTATTCCGATCCATTAATAATAAGATGGCAGAGAAGTTTGTGATCAAAACTATTCAAAATGAAGCTTTTGCCAAATTGAATGAAGAATGAAGAATTGTCAAATTGAATACATTTCGTGACCAGTCTGGAATTATTCGCTTGAGATCCAGAATATCACAAAGGGATGATTTTAACGGCTTCCGCTATCCAATCTTATTACCATCCAAGAATACTGTGGTTTCTAAATTAATTTTTGATATGCATGTCAATTCCAATCATCTGTTGTCTGTTGCGAGAGAAGTATTAAATAATCGGGGGAAGGAGAGAAGTGAGATATGTTATAAATAAATGTATTATTTGTAGAAGATATACTACCAAACGGTTGGGAACAGTACCTGCACTTCTTCCAATGGAAAGAGTAAGAGACGCAGCAGTATTTGAAGTTGCTGGGGTAGTTTAGTGGACCTTTGTACTAAAAAACTGGCGAAAAAGCATGGATTTGCTTATTTACCTGCGCTATTTATCGTGCATTACATCCAGAAATAACGACGCCTCTCTCGACCGTAGGGTTTATACAAGTTCTTCGAAGATTTATTTCTGGACGCGGTAGATGCATTTCGTAAATTAAATTGGAAAGAAATAGTTGATTTTAGCATTGCCCAACGAATATCGTGGCGTTTCACACCTCCAGCATCTCCTTGGTGGGGTGGAGTCTGGGAAAGGCTCATAGGTGTTCTAAAACCGCTCCTTCGGAAGATATTACGCCGTGCCTATTTGTCTTATGAAGAGCTCATGACGATTGTGTGTGTCTGATGATTCTTCAGATCTGGTTCCAGTTACTCCAAATGTTTTTACGAGAAATAGTAGAAAGTGGGGTTCCTAACTGCGACAAAGTAGGCAGAGGTAATTTAACTAAGCGTATCACTCACAGCAATTAAGGGAGGCATTACGGACACGTTTTCGCACTAAATACTTGTGACAATTAAAACAGACAAGTAAAGCTCGTCAGATTAACATTAATGAAGTGGTATTAATTGGCAGCGACAACACTAAAATAATAGATTGGCCGAGTAATTGAAAAGATTTCTAGTCGAGATGATGAAATTCGTTCAGCACGTCTTCAGACTTCACATGGGCAGTTATTACGACCCATGCAGACACTTTATCCTTTAGAAGTAGTCGGGAACTGTGATCCGGCTGTTGTTTCGCAAAGAGAAGATGTGATGAACCAGACGTGCAGCCATCCCTCACCCAAAGAAGTGGACAAGGAGGGAAAGAGTGATAGTGGTAGTTCGGGAGTGTGCAGTGCTGAAAGCACTGAAAGCAGAGTACCCGTAAAAGTGACACATAAAGGTCGATTGTCCTGATCTTTTGTGAGATAATTCTAATGAAAATTATCCTCGGGTGGGAGGATGTTACGGACATTTGATAGCTTGATTAAAAATAGAAAAAAATGTTTTAGGTTTTTGTCAGTCAGTCGATATAGAAAAAAATCGTTTTCAAATTTTTGAATGAGAAAGTTGTAGGAATTGATGTTTATTTTGTGGAGTCCTTTTGTGTTAATTTTCTTATTATATTTATATGTAGGTACTGGCTCCTTTTTTAAAGACACTTTTTTCTAATAATATAACGTTTCGACCTATAATTTAGATCTTTGTCGAATATTTTTATTTTGCAGATTGACAAATTATTATGAAAATTAATATGATCTTCACAATTTTGATATTAATATAAAATGTACCTTCAAGTTTGTTCCTTTGCTATTATTGTGGATGGTAAATGTGACGGTGAGAGGGTGTGTTTAAATGACGGTGTAATTATATAGTCCTTGTATGTCAGTCCTGTCGTTTACACATGTTGTAGGAATTGTTAAAAGAATGATATTGAATATTAAACGTTGAATTTTACTCCAATCTATTATTTGAACAAAGTGTTAGTGAAAGACGGGTAGATTTTCATTGCACTCGAAACTGGGTGACCAAATATATGAGGAGAGTATTACCAACGAGTACATAAAAACTGCAAGAGAAATAAGAAGAAAGGCTGCAAATTACATTAGACAAAACATACACAAGTTCAGAAGAATCTTGGAAGAAACTATTCAAGAGTCCTAGCACTCCTAAACGACTTAGAACAAAAAGACTTTGGAGGAGAAAAAATCATATTAAGAACAACAGAAAGGGGCAGTAAGAGAACGAAGACGACGCGAGATAATACTGTACAGGGTGTCCCATTTTCGTTGTAATTGTATGGTATCTCGGTAACTATTAATACTAGAGCGTTGCGGTTTCGACATTACTGTATTACTTTTTGTTGTGAGTTGAGCTGTACCATCGCCATTTTTTTATCCTCTTTTGTTTTAAAGCCATAGCCAACTTTTGAAAAATGTAACATTTCTTCAGTTCTCGAAGTCTCGATGTAGACAAAAAAACTGAGGAGGCATTTTTATAGATAGAAAAGTATACATTGTTAGGGTTATCTTTAATAATTTTGATATCATTCCAATTTTGTAATAATTTAATGAAATTTTACGTTTTTGGCCAAAATGGATGTAAATACTTGATGATAAACAATGCGTATAGGTACTTATCTCCAAATAAACAATCATTTTTATGGTAGACTATGAAATCTTTGATATAAAATTATTAATTTAAATATTCATACAATTTCTGATTGATTCACAACATAAAATGACTACAATACCAATAAATTTATTATATGTTTGGCACAATAAGAGCAATTAGTAAAATGTGAACATATTAATAAATGCCTCTTTTGAAGTGCTTGAACTTGGTAAATCACATATTTCTGTATTGCAAGTATTAGCAACACTATTTACGGACCGATTATGGACTAATGACAATCTATATCCATTTTTTTTATTTAACCGTGATGCCGGAACATAATTTAGTAGTTATGACACTGATTATTTATGGAGCTTAATATATTTATTTGATACAATATTCTCAGTTAATGTAAAATTAATGTGGTTTTATACCTATACTAAATTTGGTTTAAGTAACTACCAATCTGGGGAAATAAATCTAAGCAATATTTTTCAAAGCTTTCATAAACTATGATGCAATGTTTACCTTACAAGTTATATCAACTTTTTGCTGCAAGGAAGTGCACTACCCATTATGCTAACTCGTATATACAGGGTGTTGCGAATTAGTAGGTCATTCTATTAACCCTAGATTCTCGAGGCCAAAATATGACGATTTTGTTATTGGTGAATTTCTAAAAATCGCTTCATTTAAAAAGTACAGGGTATCAAAGTTGAAATTTTAAAATCGTTTTTTACGATATAATCACCAATTTTGGATGTATACGAGTTTGTAAAGGTTACATATAAGTGTACCCCTAAATTATTGGTAACATTACTATAAAAACAAATGAATATCAGGGGGGTTGTAACTTTTTAACTCCCGCAACTTTTTTTGACGTACGCCCATCCTCTCGTAAATGGTTAATGTTATTTGTATGATATTTTCCACTGTAGCATTTAAGCCAAATTATTGCCACATTGGAGCTCAAATTATATATTTTTTTAACATTTTTGGCGTCTATGGGTCTTTAATGTTCAAACCAATAGTTAAAAAAATTTCTAAATAGGCTTGGAAAAAGACATTTATGACTAATAGGCAAGATGGAAAGTTTCACAAAACGACGTTTATCTCAGAATCTAAGTATTTTGTCTAAAAATTACAAGAGACCAAAAAAACTGACAATGAAGTTTCGTACTAGAACAAAAATCTGCTGGTCTCATGGGTGTACCTCAAAAAAAGTTGGGGGGGAGGGGATATAAAGTTACAAACCCCCCGATATTTATTTGTTTTTATAGTAATGTTAACAATAATTTAGGGGTATACTTAGATGTAAATACTACAAACTCGTACCAAATTTCAACTCGATACCTCCAAAACTGTTGATTATATCGTAAAAAAACGATATTCAAATTTCAACTTTGACACCCTGTATTTTTTAAATGAATCGTTTTTCAGATATTTACCAATAACAAAATCGTCATATTTTGGCCTCAAGAATCTAGGGTTAACGGGATGACCTACTAATTTGCAACACCCTGTATAAAAGATACGTGTATGTTTTGATTTGGTCTTTTTTCAAAAACATCAGAAAATTATTACTAGTGTGCGGACTTCATATCTTTGGTTAACGAATGGTTAATTTAGCACCGCTCATTTGACTCATTATAGGTAACTACTAGATCAAACGATAAAAAGGTAAGTAAATAGTCTAATAAACAGTAGGCATTCTGATCTTAAGCTTGTGTTAACTAGAGTTGTCATTTCTGATTTCTAGTTGAACATGGTATTGTTCTAATTCAGTTTCAAACAATCTTACCATATTTGAACACTAATGTTTGTTTTGGAATTTAACTAAAAAACTAGAGTTTTACTGCTAAATTTGAAGGTGCAAAGCTTTAAAAAATCATCGCATGAAAGCTTGCATTGAGTGACCTATTGCTTTGTGCATGTTTGCGTTAACAGTTGATCTTGAACTGCACAATGCAATTGTGAGAATATTTTGTAATTGGGTAACAACGTTATAAAAAATAACCGCGTTGCTCCGCTTACCTACATGTATAATACGTGTAGGTTGGTACTGATATTATTGTGTTCCTTTGTTCAACAAATATATAAGTTGTACGATCAATTTTTACTTCTCAACATAGAAAAATGTGTTTCATAGTGTGCGTTCCCACGTACCAAATAATAACTTGTTCTAGTTACAGGCTTATTATTTCCTGTGTGAATACTCTGTTATGTACGAATACGAATCATATCTACCGTAACTGAAGTGACTATAATCTATATTGCCAACGGATTGCTACTCGTATAGGTAATATAAGTAGTTCCACAAAACGACGAAATCGTACCCTACGATGGACCAGGATATTAAATGCTTTAGCAATAGATGCCCTTATTTTTCTGTAGCAACGTTGTGGCTAAAATTATGTCATCATCATCACGTTTATGTTTTTAGATTTCTAAAAAACTGGATTAAGTCTTTTCGCCGAAAGAGACTTTAGCGCATTTTCCTTGTATGGTTGAGATGTATTCACCTAATTTCATTTCGAGTAAAAAAAGTCCATTCTCGACCTATGGACAAAGTGCGGGAAATAGCACATTTTCCTCATAAATGAAATGGAAATGCGTCAAAAAGAATTTTAATAAAAACAGTTTATATTGACATACAAGTCAAAAGAAGCTGAATTTTATTTTAATGTAAAGAATGCCGAGGTGATGTCAATTTCTATTCATAAGGAACTAGGGAATCAAAAACAGAACAAAAAAGAAGTGACTTCAAGCGAAATATGCTTTTCGATGTTTATAAATATCTATCTATAGCTGGGGTAAAGCAAAATGAAAAATGGGTAGTTCGGAACATAAATACGTTATGGGCGCCATAGATGCACTCGATAGCGCACTGCGATGCATCAAGATTTTTACAGGGAACTGCAAGATTTAAATAAGTGTGTATTCGTTTATTTTGACGTGCATTCTATCTTGCATATTTTCTTCTGTATATAAATATTCCGATAAATAAAAAGCATTACGTTTTGTAAATTAGATGCTTTCTGTTACATTCGTATACATTGTCACTCATCCCATTACATTCACAGATGCCGGAGACGGATAACTAGAAAATTATGACGTAATTTACGTGTAAAATATATGTAAAAGACAATATAAATAATGGCAATTATTTACATTAAAAAATAAAAAATGCTAAATATAAAGTATTCTGTATATATGACCTAAATTATATGTAAATTAAGTAACTTATGAGTGCCTACACTGTAAGAATGTGAACTACTTGTCACGTGTAATTTGCTCTTTTCAATAACAGAACCCAATAATTGATATTTTTACGTAATATGCGTGAAATTTACGTAGTTTATGTTCATGTAAAAAAGATTTTAGTCTACCCATTATACAAAATTTACATCCTTTCTACAAATTTTATGCAAATTTTTTGCATATAAAGTAGAAAATTTCTTATTTACAAATTCATAATAACCGTCCCGTTACTTTTTTATGGAGGATGTCCCACCTCAAGTTTAATTTGAATTCTTGGTCTTTTTTGGGATAGACCGCGTCGATTCTCCTAAACCTGACCTGACCTGACCTAACTCCTATTAGGGTCCACGTTTCACCCACTCTTATAAGGGTCATCTTCAGGACAGGAATGTAGAATATGTTCCTCGCGTTAAGTTGTGCCGTATTCTACATTCCTGTCCTAAAGATGACCCTAATAAGAGCGGGCGAAACGTCGGTTATACTATATATTTCTTAAACCGACGTGGTCTACCTCAAAAAGACCAAGATTTAATTTTGACTCAAGCAGCGAAAGCTTATATATTTAAATGAGTAACCTCGTTATCTTAAGAAAATTGCTAAGTTTGATGCTCAAGAATAAAGTGGCTTCAAATTTAAGATACCTTATTCGGCAGGTTTTGAGTTATTAAAATACCTGTTGATGTTTTTAAATCCTTGTAACTGAGCAGAAAAACAGATGGCAATGCTGTCATTACAGCTCATCAGTATAGTTTAGGTCTAATATACCAATAATAATAATAATAGTAATAATAACAGCAAACAATAATAATAGTAGTAAAATTAATAATAATTCTATGCCATGCTATCTGCATTAGACCTAAACTACACTGATGAGCTGTAATAACAGCAAAATAGATCTATCAGTAGTTGGTCGTGGTGCAGACAGCATAGCATAGACATACATTCCTTGTAACTTTTTTGTTTGAATTTTTTTTACATTCGAATAAACATTCTTAGAGTACTTTTTTAAATAATTTCAGATACAATTATTTTGTATAATGTTTATTTGGAAGCTTGTAATCATCATTTTTTTCTGAGTACAATGATATGTAACACAGTATTTTACAAAAGAATTACATTTAAAATCAGTTTTTTATTGACAGTTGCCTTAGAATAGTAGGCTCCGCCTTGGTCAGCTGTGGTCAAACAAATGGTATTATTTGTTGTTCATTGCGCCAGTCCAGTACTACAAGTTCGATGCGAAAATGAGCTTCACGATTAAAAAAAAAATTTATATACTACAAGTGTACTATTCGTGTAAAAAAAATTCTGAACTATACCTTCTGCTGACAATCTCCAAAGATTTATAGACAGAAGGCAATCACATGAAACTTATTTTTTGAAATTACATATAATTTTTCAAGAACAGTTGAACAATGGCAATTATCTGCAGCATTGCTGAGAATTCAACCCGTTCAATTCGCTAGATAGCCTACATTTTGTACTGCAGTAAAACAATGGTTTGGCATATTTAAAAAAAGAAAGTTAAAACCTTACAAAATTCATATAGGTAAGTTAAACGCTACATGCAGGTGATACTGCTCAGCAGTAGGAGTTTTGCAGATGGCTTGCTGATATGGCAAACAGGAACAACAATTTTATAAATAAGATCATATGTACAGACGAATTTTTAAAATTATATAGATGAAATTATTCAACTTTTGTTTTATGGAATATCTAATTCCAGCATGACGGTAACTGATGCCTGGTCAGGCATAATTTAAATAAAGTTTTTAAAGGAAAATGGACTGTGACACCGGGAAGTGCAGAATGACTCATGAATGTATAAAAGAGCATAGATATATATACACATACATCCATGGAATGACCAGCTCGCTCACCAGATTTAAATGTTCTTGATTTTTTCTTTAGGGGGTTTAGCAAGTTAAAGTTTATGGAACTAGGCCAAACAACAATGCTGAATTAAGGCAGAATATCCTAGTTAACTGCAGAAGTTTATGTCGTCGGTATATTACCCAACAGCTTTGAATATAGAATGTACATTACATTCTATATTCAAAGCCAACAGTAAAATAAAACGACTGTGTTTTTGTCTAGAACAAACTGGTGGCTTAATTGAACATTTACTTTAATAACTGCAGATTGTTGTCATTATTTATTATCAAATCTACAGTTAAGTGTTAAATGTTTATTTGTAGCATCAACTTTTCTTCAATAGGTAAATTATATTTTCAAATGCAGATTGTAATAGGTACAGCACTGGAACAACAGTAAATATAAAACTGTTTGTTTAATCATAGCCGACTACGACAATGTTGACTATTCTAAATCAATTAGCAAATTCGCCTTAATGTAAGCTAGGTACTTTGTAGCTTCTGAAATAAATAAATTACCCATGCTTAGATACAGGAGGGCTGGGACACACCCTGTATACCTGTAATATCTTGTGTTTGTTTTACTGTATCTGAACCATTCTGAATAACATGGTAAACAAAATATTTGCATATATTATCTCTTATTGGGGACGTTTCCAGAGAATTTAACAGCCAATTAATATCTCTTAGGAACAGTTTGGATATTATATATTAATATCAGAATGAAGAACATTGTAAATACATAGATCATACCTGGTAACTACACGTAAGTATAATGAAAGGAGGTTAGCATAATTTATGGTTTAGTTGAATTCAAAATTGTATATAAACTTTATCTAAATAAAAACAAATGTGTATATATGTAACTAGATGTGTGCAGATGGTACCGAATACTGATAGCACATAAGTAAATTTGCAAAATTTTTTATAAAATTCATATTAATCTTACTTTTGTCCTTATAAAATATGTGATTGTAATGAATTTATAAATTTTTCTGCAAAAACCTATAGTTATCCAAATGTAGATTACACTCGGAGTCGGTCAACTAATGGGTCATATATTATATACCTATATTTGTTTTGTTATTTTTTGTTGTTTTTACTCAAAATATATTCATAAGTATTGTAAGTACTTTTGTTTGCTAAATTGATTTTATATATTTTGAAGATAGATAAACATAATCATACTAATTAACAATTACAGTAAATATGGGAGAATTACGAGTATTAAGCAGTTTAGCTGGTTAAATACAGCTATCCACCTGTGTATCTGCTGGTGTTCATGTGTAATAAATAGCAAGAACAAAAAAGCGCAAATGTCGTAAAATTAACATTACAACAACAAAAATTTTTTAAGTACTATGACAGCATTAATGATAGTTTATAAATATTTATAATCCCTTAAAACTGCACAAAAATAGTAAAAATGACCAAAATTTATAAATCAACACAACTCTTCAGCGATTTGGTGTGAATAAAGCAGTGTTGTCAGACATAAGGAGCTATCCCTACCCGTAAGGATTATCTCTCAAAGTAGGGACGAAGGGGAGGATATTTTGAATTCTTATCTAGGGATTTTGAGTTAAAATATTTTTCAAAATCACACATGCTTTTTGTATTTATTATTGGCAAAAAACTGATATAACTTTAAGGGATATTTCAAATCGTATAAATAAAATAAAATAATATAAATACTTTTAAAATTTACAAAGCAGCTGTTATACTTCAGGGTTACACTACATTGAATCCAAAATATTGCATTGGGTACGCAGGACTGACATATAAATGTTGCAGCGACATTAAATGATTATAATTTAAGAATATCTTTTGGAGAGGAAGGAATATCTAATTTATATAAATGAAAAGCACAAATACACATACTCGCAATTTTGTTATTACTTACTACATGATGAAATTATTTAGGACAAATTTATATGCCATAGTCTGCTGACGATGTGAACAGCCTAAGAATCTGACTATCGTTGCTACTGCTTTTTTTCATTTTGAACATTGCTTTTTACATTTACATTACAAGTAGGGAAAAAGCATGATCAGTAGGGATTTTTGTACTACCCAGTAAGGACACTGCTCTTAAAAAGTCTGGCACATACTGGCATATAACATGTAATAATAAATGTAAACGTGTAAATAATTCAATATTCATTATGCCTTTACGTAACTTCTTAATATTTAATACAAGTAAAAATTTATCTTAGTAAAACACAAATGATCTCTACGAAGAGTCTTAAAAACTGTAGAATACCTAATAAGGATTATATTGGGATGCCTACAGTTTTTCTCATCCATTTCCACCATTTTTAAACTTTATTTCCATAACGCATGCAATATAATAATAATTTCATAATATTTAAATGTATGTTTACTGCCTTTCCGACAACACCTACTATTTTAGATGCGACAACAAAAAGACGACCATATAATTACTCCCTTGGTTTGCAGCTGTAAGAGAATTAGCAAACTTCTTGGCTATGTTACTTCATAAATGAATTTTAGGTGACTGATTTCTTCTATAACTTCTTATATACTGACAATTAAGAATAAAACTTTTTGAAATAAGGAATTTGCAACTAATAGCACTCAAAAATGTTGCAGAAGCACGACAATAAAAGTATTTAACTCTGCTATATTATAAAACATTCATATAGAGTTTAGAGTCAGTGGTAAATATCTTCTGATAATTATTAGAGTGATTTTTGTGTAATCTGTTGTACTCCTAAATTCATTAAATCTTTTTAGATATCGCTCTACTTTTTGCATTTATTAATATACTCAAAATAAAAGAACCTTTCGGTTGTTCTCATCGTTACTCGTCGTTTAATAAATTATGTTATATTAAATTAATATTAAAAGTATCTACCTACCTAGAAAGACAAGTACTCGTTGGGTGACGTAAAAATGTAGGTACATGATTTTTTTATTTTTGTTGTTTCCACTTGGCTTCTATATAAACGAATAAATAATCCAACTGTTCAACAGATCTATTCTGGTTAGATATTGCAATACATTTTACCATAGGTCGTACCGTTCACTAGGTACTACCATTAACAAACCTATCACTAAAAGATATAGGTTGTAAAAAAATGCTAGAATATGTTTATATATTAAATGTATTCACAAGACAGTACACATACTATTCTCCTCTTAATAGCTAACTAAAAAAATACTATTACTAGAATTACATAGTTACCAAAATTTATCCAAAGGTTTTCCGAATGCAAAATTTACGGGCCGTTTTTTTATGATATGAATTCACAAAAATATTGCTAAATACAATCTTTTATATAATGGAGTTCCATCTTACAGGTGAGTGACAAATGCAGAATGGAAGATGTCCAACATTAATTATATACATAGTACAAATGAACGCTTCAATTGCTCTTTTCATTATTATCAGCATAATACTTGCTAAAGTGTCAAAAATATATACAATATTTTTTAAATACTATACTAATTTTTGGTATGGAAAGAGGTTTTGCAAAATTAATCTAGAAAAACTGTTGGCTGAACAAAATATTGCTCCTGGGAATAATTAATTAACCAGTATAAACAACACACTTCAGGCAGATGTATATATCTTGTGACATGCTTGAATCAAGTGCTAAGTGAACTTATATATTTGCAAAACCTCGATGGCAAACACAAAGATACGTGCACAATCTAACGATAAGTGGATGTAATCTGTACCTGAAAGAATTAATGGTAGGCATAGTAAAAATATGGCTGTGTAAATAGCCAGGATGAAATTTTCTCATAATTTAAAATTGCTAAGATAACATACAAAACTGTCATTTAAAATCCTAGTTAAAAATATTTGGCATCATATTGTTAACATACTTATAAATAACTTTGCATTTCAAGATGACTTTAGTGACTAATATCTAACAATTTGATAGGCATATTAAGAACACTATAAACATTCGCATTTTGTCAAAAATATATTTCTAGTACTACTCAGGGGACAATATTTAAGTGTTTAAAGTACACAAGTTCATATACACAGCAGACCCGTCCATTCAAAACTTATTTCGTTTTTCCCACACAGTTTGAAAATAAGTAGAATAATGTCAATGACTAGCAACAGATTTTGCAATCATGTCAGTGGAAAACTAAAGGAAATAACGAAAAAGTCTCGTAATGGGCGCATAACATAGCTAACAGTCAACTTGATTAGTGAAGAACTACATGGCCAAGTTCACGTAGAAAAAAATATATACTTTAACGTGAAGCAAGGTTGCAAAAGGCAAAACTTTATAAACACTTACATCTTAATGTAAAATATCTCCACAGTGTAGTGATTTGTCACAAAATGCAATTATTCTGGAAAGTACACACGAGTAGTTCTCACAATAATTCATACAGAACTATCCAATTCACATACTTTCTGCATTTTTTTGTGAAAGGTACCTGCGACTTTGTATTTTTTTATGTGAATTAAGTAAAATTAAAATGTTGAATTGTGTGTATACCCCCTTAGCAGCTTGTTACTGTATTTTGCATCCCAATATGCCTTTTTTAAACAATTTACAATCACTGTCAGTGACTGATGAGGTTAAAATAATAAAATGATTCACATAAACAGAGCAATTTAACCTCCATAATTGATTTAGTCATGATAAAAGCAAATTACGACTACAAAAACATCATATATATTACTGAATATCCATATGGTATAATTATTATGTACAATACTTGTAATAATTTAAATAAAATGGCAGTTAAATTACATTAAAAAACTTACAACTTAATTGAACTATCTACTGATAAATTAACTAATAAATAACTAAAACACACTGCAGTGCTAAACGACTATAAAATATATGACTGGTGACCGCATCTCTTTAACTGAAGCAGTCTATTTATGGTTAGTGTGTTAATTTGGAATATTATATTTGTACTGTTGGTTTTCTTGGGAAATGTTGCTGAGATCATAATAGGCACTATTGTTAGTAAAAATTTTAGGCAGTTTCACAATCTATATGAATCTTTTCAATCATAAATTCATCCAAATAAAAAAGTTCTCACGCACGAGATAAATATAATTTTCCACTGTAACATAAAGTTCAACCGATGTTTCTGGCCAGACGAAACGGGGACCAACGCAATGCTACTTGATTGTACCCGGTCTCTCTTGATAAGGACCTGTAACTATACACGGGTACATTGGAAAAATTGTAGTCAGTGAAAGAGTTGTCAGAGTAGGGGCTCGCAAAACCACATCTTTCGAATCTTGCAACACCGGCATCTCAAAAGACTTCAGTGTCTGATCGTGAACATCATTGTTCCCTGATCTGCGTAATTTCATCTTTTCCTCATATTCGTCCCATCCATGGTGGGACTTGTTCAAATTTCTATGCTGATAAAACACCAAAGAGATACGAGTGGGTGAAGCCCTGTTTGGATTTTTCAATGCTGTCGTTGCGTGAAGCTCATGTTTTGCACACTCAAATAGTACACTGCCATGTCCTAATGCTATTGCAACGCCACCTATGTCAGAATCTCGAAAACACTCTAGGTTATCTGTGTAGCTAGTAACTTCACCCAGAGCCTTCGATTTCACAACGTCTGGAATTACTGATGAGTGCACGGGTGTTTCATAAAAATTAGGCAAGTTTGAATTCACATAACAATCAGGTTTGTGGTTATTGTTAACAAACGGCATCTTAGAAGGTAAGAAACTGTTATGTTCATAAGAAGGCAGTGGTTTACTGAAATCTTGAGCAAACCCTGATGTTTTTCTGTCATGGTAATCCTCATCCAAAGAACCTTCATACTTAAGATTATAATTATTAAAATATGTAGGTTGCTGGTAGAAATTATTTTCGTAACTCGACAAAAACTTATTGTAACACTGAAATCTTTCTTGATGTCGGGACAAAATTTCTCCTATATGTGGCAATTTTACACTACCATTGTTTTGATACGGTTTATTAACATCTGCATGCATTACATTAAAATTCATGTGCGGAATACCTGTTCTATACTGAGTTGCAACATTTCTAGAAAATGAATTAGGGAAGTTATTATAGTAAGTGTTAGATGAATCTGGCAGTAAACAGCTATCATAAGGAGGATATGTCATATTGGAGGCAGTGTAAGGTTCATTTTTTAATACTGTGCGATCTAATACCTTTGAGTTTTGTTTTGACCAAAAGGCATTACCGCAAGAATTTGACCAAAACTTACTATGATTGAAAGAGGAATGATTTTCGTACCTCTGAAAACGAAATCCAGAGGGTGAATCTAACACTGTGCTGGACACTTGATTACTTTGCAATTGTTCCTCTTGTGCGTAGCGCATAGATTGTTTTACAGACTGAATTGCATGCCCTTCCAGAAGAGACTTGTGTCCAATGTTCATTTTCTGTGTGACATCCTTCTGTGCTGCATCTTCATCTTTCCGTTTCTTTCCACTTCTTTTACAAGCTTGAAGCGGGACGGTCCTCACTCGTACTTCACAACAATACCTTAAAAAAAACACGCACAAATTGGTACTGTGGCATGTAAGTTCCAAACTAGCGATTATTATTAATACTTGGTTAAATTTCATTGTACTTCACAATAGTATTCACTTCTTTGAAAACGTGTAATTATCTTGACCGGTAGATGTAAATAAGTCTAATTCAGTATAGCATCATATTTTTGGCAACTATAGCAAACTCCAGAAGCATTAACCAATAGCAGGATTATTTTCAATTCCAATAAATTTCAAAAACATCTGATGTGGTACACCTCAACCTAGTAAATTTAAAGATCTAAAAAGTGCCACTAATATTCTTTCACTTTATCACTATTTTATGGAAAATTAATTTTAAACCCTTAACAAAATGTGACCAAAACACTTAATGGATAATTGTTTTCCTTTTCCTAATAATAACTAATCGGGGTATACTATTTTTATATATTATATTTTAGTAAATTAAATGAATCTTTCAAAAACAAAAAAGATTAATTATAACAATCTTCATGGAAATCGCCGCTACCAAATTTTATGCAAAGGGTTTGTTTTCTCTGAAAGTAGGTATGTGAAAAAATCAAATTATTTTTAAAGAACCTATTATTGTCTGTACTGATTTCAACACATAGCTGATAGCTGACTTATTTTAACAAACAGAGTCTGAAATAAACAGTAAATTTACATTAATTTCATTTCGTAATAAATGTTATGAAAAAAGCTCTTTATTAAATGTAAAAATGAAAAAAAATATGTGGAGATGTCATAAGATATCAAATCAAGAAATCCCTTAAATTGAAAGGATTGCACTTCGCGAATTTTTAAAATATTAATGAAATCTTTAGGAATAAATCTTGATTTTTTTTGTGTTTGATATGTTGTAACTATTGATATGATATGCCTACACACAAAACTATCTACCTAGTATGAAAGATATTTAAAATTTAGGAAATGCACTACATTGAGAGAATGGTCATAATGGAGAGTCATTAGATTTATATTATATATTCTTGTAACTTTTCTTTTTTTAAATAAATATGAGTAACTATCATTTTCTTTATACAAATCTGTGATTTATGTGAAAAATTGAGGCTTCAGTTCTTCAAATAAGGATATTATAGATATGAAACATATATTTCAAGACTCAGGTATAGAGGCTGACCAGTAAGAAAAAAGAAAACAATAACGATTATTCTGATACACACATAAGATAAATATAATATAAACAAAGTTTATTATTCCTTGAAACCTTGAAAGTATTCATATTTCACTGGCATTTGGTGATATTTTCAATGCACTTAATACAATTTATGCAAGAGTTTTGGATCACAGACATGAAAAAACTAGCAAACTATAATATAAAGGCAGGAATTTGAGAATATGTAGCTGTATTTTATGTATGTCTTTATATTTAATATTTTCTGGAATTTTGTTCACATAATTTGAAAATTCAGCATTTTTTTTTAATCTCAGAAAGTTTCAATATGCCTGTGAAACAAGTAAAGTGCATTCCTGCAGAAGAAGATGCAAGATACAATATCAATTAAATTGTATACAGTAGCAATATCATTTCTTGCAGTGCTATCGATTTGCAGACACCAACTAACTAGGTATACTTCTTGAATATGGATGTCAATGTAAAGTCTTGTACTTTACTCATTCTTCCCTTTCAAAACAATCTTAACGCTTTAACATCAACTTCGTCTGAAGAACACCAAGTTTCTCTTTATTCAACCTTCAACCTGTTATTTGCACCCTTTTTAAAAATTTCAATATTCTTCATATCAGTAAAAGTCTATTTATATTTAAAACAAAATAAAAAGCTATAAAGTTTTTCCACTATATATCAGACTATTTTTATAATGTTGGCAATATCTTCAAAGGTGCAATCAAAATTTTTTTTGTAATCAGCATTGATTTAGGTTTTTTGTAAAATATTCGAAAATGAAGTTTACAAAATCATGCAGTTCATTATGTAGGGATATTTTATTTTTCTTGTCCTTTGGTGCTATATAGTACAAGGTTGATCAAAAATATTGAGTAACCAATTTGTTTTTGTAAATATGAACTTTATAGCAAAATGTCTTTAATAAAACTTTTTTTTTCTAATTATTTTTCGTATTTTATAGCCTACTTTTTATTTGTCATATGGATATATGTCAACATGTTTCTGTGGCAGTATAATTTTTTCTAATGCCAACTAAGCGATTTTTTTTGTGAATTTGTATTGGTTTTACTGATAAATTTTTTGTGAAAAACTGAGTTTTGAAATAAATGAATAAATGACAAAAAGCATTATCAAAGCTGTTATGCAGGCGTCAAAACGGGTTTTTATGTGTTTGATGATAATTTTACAAAAACCTAAAGCGACATGTTTCCTTTTTTTCATGCCAGCCTAAAGTACGTTTCGATTACTTAATTTCATAACAGCAGTTTTATTTTAATTTGTAACCAGGGTGAGATATGGCGAAACAGAATTGATTAAAATCCTACAGGTATTGTCTAAGTTAGTTAAAAAATTTAAAGAGCCTGAAGGTATAAAACAAGCTCTTGATGTGTTATTAGCATTATGGATAATTCATCTACAATAACCATGTGACTTGGTTTGGACAATAATAGTTGTCCCAATATTAAAAACGAACAAATACAAACCCTGCAGAGTACACCTTCCACATGAACTTAATTAAGATAATCCTTGTAGAAGAATGCAATTTTGTGTGATATTCCAAATTTTGCTAACATTTTATTTTCTGACGAAGCCACTTTTTGTTTAAATGGATTTGTAAAGACGTAACTGCCACTGCTAGTCTAGTGAAAATCCTCACTGTATGACAGAAAAGCACATACTACAGTATCCTCAGAAACTACATGTGTAAGCTACTATTACTGACCAACACATTATGGGCCCCCACTCCATAAATGGAAATGTAACAGAAGATATCTGCCTGAATCTGCTGCATGATAATATTGGACCTGACAATGTACATTTACTTCTCGATTAAGATCGATGAGAAGTGCCAATTCACAATGTCTGGTTTCAACAAACGGCACTCTGATCCATTTTGGAGTTAATATCTGCCTGCATCTGGATAATATCTTTCCAATTCGGTGGATGGGACGGTGAAGAACTATTAAATGCCCTGCTAGGTCACCTGATTTAAGCCCATTGAATTTTTTCCTCTGAAGTCTTTATTTAAAAAGTTAGGTATACAAGAAAAAAAATAAATATGCAAAGTCTGCGAGTCAGAATCAGACAATCAATAAAAAATATGTCATAACTTATGCGAAATTCGTTGCAGAATTTCTGTACTACATATGCGAAATTCGTTGTAGAATTTCTGTTACTCTAGTTTACTGGTTTGAACATTTAATTTGATGTAAAGATTTATTTACGTGAATAAAAACCAGTATTGATTACTGTAGAACCCGTTTTGATAACAGTCTTTGTTGTTTACTAGAAAACATGATTTATTACAAAAATTTTGTTATCAAATCATATCTACAAAATAAACATCAGGTTGTCACTTCAAGGATACAAAGARCTATACAATAGCACACAAAATTGKATCGTTGCCATTYAAAGAACAATAAAAATTATGCTGCCATAGAAATGTGTAGCCAAAAAGCTCTTGTTGAGGACATTTTTCATTTATCGAACTTAAATTTTAGTTACTAAATATGTTTATTCATGAAAATTACTATGTACCACTAATGCCTGCACAATGAAGCAACTGCCAGCCCTTGAAAACCTACTTAAAACCATTTTTTTATATGTACGAAGGATGCTGAACTACTTGTGAATGTAGATAGCATACATTCCAAGCAGTGCAGTTTGTGTAGAATGCAGTGGTTATAGTTGTGTGAATGCTTTAGTGAATGATTAGTTATTTTATTTAGAAATATAATGTTTTTTGTGTAAATTACATATTATAGTCACGGTCAACTTTCTTTCTCTTTAAATTTTCAATTTTCTACCTTAAATTATTATTTAACAAACTCATAATAATAATTTTTGGTCCATAAGATTAAAATTATTGCAGTTACTTTGGATTATTTACTCGTTCACAATAATTTTTTCTTGAATTGTTAATAAACTACTACATAAACAAACATGGTCCAAATTCCATTTGTTAAATATTGGGTTCTGAAAATACAAAGCAATAACCCACATGAAAATTTATTGACAAGAGTTTTTTTTTTGAGACTTTATTTTTATGATTGTTAATTTTCCTACTATTATTATGCAGATATTTGTATTTTTTTAGCATTGTTTTTAATAATTAGTCTGGTTTGTAATAAAAACCAAAACTGTCACTGACGTGTTCACTGACAATACCAAATTATGTTTTTTAGTGACGTGTTTAAACAGTCACACAAAACAAAGTCAGTTATGCAGAAGAAAATTAAACTAACTAATTTAATGAGTGCTTTTTCGGAATAGGAACAAAAACAATACATTAGAAAACAAATTTGTTTGAAAAAAAATATATGTTATGAGATAGTGTAAGTGATATTTTTGAAGCCTTACCTGTTCAGGACTTCTAAACTTCCACTTCTAATTTTCTCCATTTGTTGCTCTCGGGAACCATACTCATCAGTATCATCAACAACATACAAAGGAAGCACATGTAACTGTTCATCAGCAGGTTTTACAATATTTCTATTCTTAGTCAACGTAACGACAACTGTACAACCATTGTTCATATTGTGGGAATCCTTGTGCGCATGTGCACAAAAATCTAAGCAAGCGGTTACCCCAGAAAAAGGTCGGCCAGGTATGAATCCCAAACGACAATCAGATGCTTTGTTTTCAAATCGGCACTGGTTTTCAAAGGATGCAGGTGCGAGGCATTTATAAAGGGGACTTAGATGATTGGCCAGAGACTGCATTTTCTCTTCTACCAGTTCCTCTTCAGTCTGCATGCTAAGCCGAAATTTGCGAATGGTTTTGGATCTCGCAAATTTGCAGCCATTGTAGTACATACTCCACGAGCAGCCGAAAGAAAAGCTGGCACCACACTTGTCAGGATCTAGACCCTGGCAAGCACAAGTCCTTGGTTCATTTGTAGCACAACGTCTGTTTGTTGGAAGCCCAAACTTATTCAGTTTTTCAGTAAGCATCGCATACAGTCCATCCGCGGTATCTAGGCCAACTCCCTCCCAAGCCACAATACAAATAACGATAAAAGTGGAGTGGCAGAAATGCCCCTTGCGTTGTTTAACTATAATTAGATATTTTTCGTCGTAGCTGGACCTACGCAAAATCTGCAAGATGAAAAATGATTCTATTAAGGTGATCAAAAGAGCAGTGTTTGTGTGTTACTAACCCATTTTGCCAAAGGACACCCCTGAGCTGTTTTCCCTTCTTTTCCTGTATAACATACCTTTTCAATTCTTAGTGCTTTTCCAACCAGTCCAGTGCGTGTTTCAAAGTCTTTACGTAAAGAGGCAAGATTGGTTGAACAACCTGATCAAAACAAAAACCCATTTCAAGAAAAATATTGAGATAAATATGAATATTGTGGACTATGTCTACTGAAATATTTTTATAGTCAATTTATTACATGCCGCTTTTATAGTTAGAGTATCATGTTTAATATCACTAACAATTTTATGCTGATGTTTGTTTTGGTATAGCTAGATATATACAGGGTGTTTCATAAAAATACTGACGAACTTTCAGGGATGTGTAGCTCATAATAACAAATATTTAAATTGAATGAAATTAGGCTTGCAGTTGGTTGAGGTGCAGACAGCATAGCATAGACGTGATATATCAAAAATGGTTTGGGATATTGACATGAAATTTAGGACACGCCATGGCGGAAAACATGTGCCCATTTCCACCTGCACCACTACCGTCCATGCAGCCATTCAATGGGATGTTATTGATTAGAAAATGGTAAGCCACTGACTTCAATACTTCATTAATTCTTAACAAAAAAGTAGTCACATTATTTTGTTACTCGTATAACTGTTTTCAAGATAATAAATTATTTTTCATTCCTTTCCCACCAAATACCAGTATAGGTTTCAGCATGATTTTTTAAAATTCTTTTTTAAAAATAAATTAATTTTTTTTTTAGTAGACGTAGAGGATATGAAGACAAACACTAAGGCCCGGTTGCACAAACGCAGATTAATTTGATTGCGGTGTTAACCTCGGATCAAACCATGGCAACACCAATAAAAACGCTTCAAATTCGTGGTTACAATGGTTTGATCCGAGGTTAGCACCGCGATCAAATTTATCAGCGTTTGTGCAACCGGCTCTTAGTGTCATCTAGTGAATTGAAATCTGGAAAATGAAAACCAGAAAACCGGACCTCATCATGTTGAAACCATGTTTCTTCTGATGTCTACAGGAATATCATTTAATAATTGAAGAAGAACTTCATGCAGAAAATTAAGATAATATTCAAACGAGCGAGAAGCATATAAACTAATATACGCTCACCAATAATGCCAGCCAAAAAGTTTATAGAAAATTATTGCTGGATTTATTGTTGTTGACATGAATGATGCAGTTTGATTAGTGATAGCATGGACACTTGCAGTTTAATCTTTGTCCAATTGTTCAATATTCCACATTCTCTCAGGCAACAATAACTAGAGGCAAATGTTGTACAATGTGCTTGATCCTGATAAGGATACCATAGCAATTTATTGCACCGTAAGCTAGGTGCATATCAGTAAGTTCTTAAAATGCAAAATCGTTGTTCATGTATGAAAGAATGGTTATTTATGCAAAAACTAAAACTGTCGAGAACTGCTTTATTATTTAAAATAAAATTACATAGGGTTTCCATGACAATGACAAAGCAAATGACTTGACTATGGAGCAGCATTAAAATTAAACAATAAATTAAACACCCTGTATCTTGGAAACGAAGCGATTTCAGACCTAACTATTGGATTTAAATATCTGTTTTTATGAGCTCTATATCCCTGAAAGTTGGGATGCTTATGAAACACCCTGTATACATATATGTAATATCTGTATTCTTCACCACTTAGAAAATAATGGCTACATTAGGTATTTCTTCGGAAGGTGTTAAATAATTAGCCTTATTTGCATCTATTATGGGCGTACATCTATTATTTCCTCTAAACTGTATGTAAATATGAAAGGAAGTTAAACTTTTGAAAACTAGAAACATTTATAGAAAAAGCCTTCAATTTTGATTCAAATAAGTAGATAAAATCAAATTTACATTTCTGAGACTTTAGAAGCATATATACATCTAGCACTCATTTTAAACACACTCAAATGCATTTTTCTGCTCTTTACACATGATATTGATTCTGGAAAATGGAAATTATGTGGAGGCCATAGAAATACATTAACATTTCATGACTAAACAGTATCGACTTAGTTCATAGTTGTTGATGATGTACAGGTCAGCTTTTGTCATTTTGGCCATAGTATAATATCAATCTAAGGCTTGCAAAATAATACTTTAATGAAATGTTCTAATATTTATACAACAGAATTTGACAATGTGAAATAGATTTTAGCTGTAAATTTCTTTAAATGCCTGTCTTATGTGCCAATGTAACTTTAAATTTGTTTTTTTTATATAAGCACTTACATAATTGTTTAAAATTAAGGTGTGTTTAACTGTACCATAACAAATAATAATTATGATCAGTCCCTAGCACGCAGTACAGATGTTATCAAGTAACATTCACAGTGGTTATAGAAATACATATACAGGGTTTCTATGATTTCTAAATTTTTTGTGCCGCCTTTTTGTAACTGCTGCTGAGCTACAATACACACGGCAATAGTACTGAAGGTTGCAGACCAGTGTCGCACCACAGTTTCGAAATGTGAGCTTTCTGCAACCCTAAAGTTAATTATCCCACAAAACACTCCAGAATATAATGAAAATACACACTCCCAGGCATTTTCTCATATTAAAATACATCAAATAATTCAAAAATCGACAGATGACAAGTATACGTCACTTTCCTGAGAGGCGGCAAATTGATTTAATCGATAATTTCCATAAGCGCCGATTCATGAATCATTTATAGAAACCCTGTACATATATAAATATATGTTAAATCCATTATTTCACTCACCTAGGTGGGTATAGTAACTTCCTGGCTCGGGTGGAAGCATCCCAGAAGGAAAACAGTCGCAAGGAGGTATTTCTGTTCCCACATTTGTTTTAAGATTGTCTCCATCACCACCATCTAATTTAGCTTTCCCAGTAGATGAGTATTTGGCCTTACTTTTATCAATACTAATATTCGGTTGCTTTGTACTTGCATTTGACGAATACGAAAAGTTATCTTTGGGGTATACTTGTAGTGTAGTTTTATTAACATTGGAAGCAATCAGTCCATTTGGAAAGGTCATATTTGCAGACTTCCCTCGGAAGCTTTTGTTGAAGTTTTCACCACCACCACCACCTAAACTACTAAGGCGATGATGGTGGCTATACGATAAAAAATGACCGGTAGAATTCTGTTCAATTTTTTGGTTCTCGTCTAATTTGTTTTCCATGTTCTGCTGTTTGTTGAGTATCATTGTTTTTAACCTGGTGTTCAGATTTACCCTGTCTGCCTGAGAAAATTGTGGTTCAGACTGTTGATTTTGTGAAGAACGATGTAAATCTTTCGAATCACTGGCCGCTTCATTTTGTGCATAATGTTGATCCTGCTGCTGCCCGTATTCATTCTGCATCTTATTTTCGTCAGTTTCGGAATGATCCCACACCACTTGGTTGTCGGATTGTGCCACTGCATCCCAGGTATGCTGAATATGTTCATTATTTCCGCTATACTGGTTACTGCCTGGGCATCCACTAGAGTTGAGTGAAGCTAGCTGCGGATTGCTGTTCACCTGTGGATACCCAGGCTTGGCGTTTCCCGAATTCGAATTCATATTGCTTACGGCGTAATTTGGAGGTGTAGTGTTCGAACCGGGACTAAAATTACTGTTCGAAATGGAGGTGTACGTCGTGTTACTCTGTTGCTGCTGCTGCGTGAAATTCTGACTGCTAGTTGAAGTATTTACAGTACTGTTCACGGAACTGGGACGGGAATCCATGCTGGGCGTCGGAGTAGTAGCCGGCGCAATGTAGTTTTGAGTATTCCCCGTGTATTCTTGATGATACTGCCGTTGCTGCGTGTTTCCTTGTGGGGTAGAAGGTTGTTGTGGCTGTGCGGGAACGGGACTCGGGGTGTGGGAATAACCACCGTTGGCATGTGGTGTTAACTGAGAATGATTGGGGGCACTTGGCGGTCGCGTGTTGGTCAGTACCTGGACTGCCCCGGTGTAAAATGTATTACCATCAAAAGGCGCTTGCTGATACGTTGTTTGATAAATGCCATTTGGATATTGTTGACTATACCCTTCAAATGCTGGTTGGCCACTGGCAGGAATTTGCTGAATGAACTGTCCCTGGGGCCAGCCTAAAAAGAAAATATACATTTAATGGAAAGAAGAAAGAAGCAAACAAGATTATCTACATCCATTACCAAAAGAACGATGGTATAAAAGTAAATTTCCAAATAGGCACTGAAAACATGCTGTAAAGGTGTCACTAAAAATGGGTAAAACATTTTTATTAAAAATTGATTGAGGATTGAGGTTCCCAATTTCACTGCTAGGAAGTGCATTTGATATGGAATGAATCATCAATATCTCAAGCGAAGAAAAACATGTTTATAAAATCTCTGCACATTTCTGTACAAATATAATTTAATTTAAGATGTTTTTTTTTTAGTTAAATGCCAACAACAATAATGCATTACTATTATTAGAAATGTGCAATGGAAAAATTTTGACAAAAAATTAAAAATGTTCCTTTTTTTATAACAGGAATAATACTTGCTCCACAATTACGAATACGGTACTTGTAAAACTATTACGATTCATATACAGACTGATGGTACTTCTTTACTTCGACTAATGCAATGGTTGGCAAACTGCAACTCAAGTGCCAAGGTGGGTGTTTCACCCCTTAAATGTGGCTCTTCCACAAAAGAGCACTAGAAAGATTTATTAAAATTATCTCTTCTTGCTCAAGATTTTGTAAGGTACACTTTGATTCACATACAAGCATGCTGAAACTTCGCCAAGAAAATATGATGGTATGACATTTGCTATTTCAAAATAATAATGATAAATATTAGGAATCCTCTTAAAGCTACACTGTACCAGGATTAAATTTTTCTACCTTTAATATTGGCATTGACAACTTTAAAATGCCATTGCTGGATTTAAAAAATGAATAATTGTGGAGCTCGAAATTTGAAAGTTTTTGTGCTGATACAGAAATACTGGAGAAAAACACAGCACAAGTTAGGTAGTGATCTGCTCTGAAAGACCTGTACAAGGAAAATATGCTGCTTTTTAACACTTGAAATAGCATTGCTTACTCATGTGAGCAAGTAAAGCAGTGTTTTTTGTTTCTTCCTTATTTACCTACGTCTACATATAATAAGAACAATAATTTTCAAGCATACATCTAATCAATAATACATTAAGAAGTCGTCTTATTGATGAGAACCTGGAATCCCACCTAAAATGAAAGATAACCTACAAATTTTTCAAGACGATGCAAGGCCATTATTCAGATTAGTGTTTGTCTATCAAGAAATAATATCACTATTAAGTAAAATTTCAAGTTTCATCCAATGTACTTTGCTGACATTTTTTCAGTTATATGGAGCATTGTGAAGTGAAAATAGGAAAGGGGATAGATGAAATAAGCATAGAAGGTGTGTGTGGTTGGTAGGTTTGGTAGGTATTGACTTCAACAAACCTACCTCAGATTAAGGAATTTTTAGCAAAGACCAGCTTAAAGGTACCTTAATTAAGTTGATAACAATGTACCTACCTACAAAGTTTAAGTTTAAAAAAATGGATGCTCAAAATAATTATATTGTGTTGTTCATATTTGGCTCTACTGACTAATGAGTATGGAGAGCATTGGACTAAAGTAACGAGGACAAAGACAATGAAAGTAAGCTATATGCACAGCAAATGGCTAAGCATGTTGAATTTTATTCATCCTCAATTTCTTATTTGTTTATATTTTTTGAGAAACTAGAAAATGCTCAATCTTCTAACGCTGATTTACAATTATTGTGGTGATTACAAAATATACAGGGTTAGGCAATGTATGGAATAAGAGATTTATTTCTGAAGGTAAATATAATCTTTATAGCATAATGTCCTTAACATAAGTTGCTAATTCTGTTTCATTTCTTAGTTTATTTTTTGTTTTTGTATGTCAATGCAATGTAATGCACATTTATTTTTTTGTTTTTTTTAAATGGAAACCAAGCAATTTTTTTTGCAAATTTATATTATATATGAATACTAATATGTAGTTTTTATATGTAAAAACTTATTGTATTGCAACCAAAATTTAATTAAAACTGAATTTTAAATCTAAATGATTATTACAATTTGTTCTACTAACATAAAATCCAAAAAATTTAAGGTGTAAAACAATTTTTTGTAAGCAATTATGAATTAAAGCATACTGAATTAATGTAATTAGTGCTATACATTTCATAAAAACTTAATTTCCTCAACTAAAAATTAAGGCTGCACTAAAATCTAAGGTGGACGATACCAAAGACGATTTTATAAATATATATATAAAATCGTCTTTGACGATACACCATAACCAAGTTGAACACATTAAGACATATTATGCACTATTAAAATTAAATTATGCAAAGTATCAGAAATTTGCTATTTATGTGTTTATCTTATCTAAAATATCAATTAAATATAATACATTATTACACAAAATATAAAGAAATACAAATAAATTTATTAAAGATAATTACTGGAATAATAAAACAATAGTTTGTTGCATATGATTCTGAAACAGTTGTTTATGATGGTAACTAACGACAGGATACCTATTTATGACAAAAATATAAAATAACCAAATATCCCAAGTGTTTAATTAAATTCTTAAACTGGCATACTCTGATAGACAGATACAGCATTGGTTGTTAGTTATACAACATATTAATGAGCTTATGTATTTCTTTAAGTACTTATATTATAATATTATTGTGTATATTGATTAAGGAGGAAAATTACCTTGAGCAGGATCTGCTTGCCATACTGGAGTTGGAAACCGATTAGGGTCAGCATAAAACGGCACGGGAGCCTAGAAAAAAACAAGAAAACATGATTACAAATTTTAATTAATTTGCAAACATGAATTATGGTACACCGAGTAAGCAACTCAGGGAAGATAAAGAATAATACAACAAATATATGAGTACAGGAAGTTATATATTTTTTGTGACTCTGCTATTAAACAATTCAAGGCATTTCATGTAAATAAAAAAATTAGAGTCGTGAACACAAATCATATTACCTGAAATACCTCAAAAACAAATGAATATGGGGTGTTGGTATTTTAATACTTTTTTGTTTAATTTGATGTGGTGAATCGAATGTGCTATAAAAATGGGGTCACTCTATTCAAAATAACAAACTTGTAGTCAATATCTTTGATAGATGATGTTCAATTGGTTTTTTTTTTGTAAACACCATCAAATGCTTCTCGAAAAATCAAGAAACTTTCCCATTTAAACCAATATTCTACGCTTTCAAATAAAAAAAGTTAACTATTGTAGACTGTTTACGTGAACACCCTGTATATACAAAATATAGGTACAATACCTATGTGGTTTACAGCTGACATAGGTAGGTAGGTAGGTAGGTAACTTAATATTTCAAATGACAACGTGTTTCACGGCGTTTAATTCTACATTAAAACAAACTTACCGGTATAAATTAACACTTTTTTCTGCCCCTCCTATTGTCAAACAGTGTCATGGGGGTACGATGCATATTGCTAAAACCGTAAAACCAACTGGGCTGTCGACTTATTTACATGTTAGGTGTGTGTAAACAACACGATATCTTATCAAAACATGTTATAAAGTATTCGATTAAGAATAAATACATAAACAGTACGTGCTGCACAGCACGATAATAAATAAATCTAGCAAACGAATATCAGGTATACTCATTACAATACATATCAACAATGCTTACACAACCACAAAAGGAACATAAACCATTCTCATACGTTCGTTGTTCGTACACGGCGATCTAACGATCTAAGTAAAAATGATGCAGCCATAGGCGTAGGTAACACAATATTTTAGGGGGGGGGGCTTAAGTCTCTCGAGTAGAACTAATAATAATTATTTACGATAGGTAATAAAACATTAAATATTGAAGTTGAAGATGCTGCCAGCGAAGAGCAGCGAAACGTAAGAGAAGAAGAAGGGACACCTTGGACCACGGCATAACAGCCCGGAAGAAATCATTACCAGATCCAACGCCGGCCGTGAAAGCCTTAAGAAGACTAGCACCAGTTTAAATTTTTCATCATTTGTTTCTATCTTCAGGCATTTACTAAATACTAATTCTGAGTATAAAAATGCTTAACGTTAGCTCACAAATATATATTATGTCGCACTCTCATTAGCTTTTTTTGTCATTTTGTGAAATGTCACAACATACCATGAATTTTGTTGTTATTGAAATGATGTAATGCTACAAAGTTAATATATTATAGAGCTGAGTTGTGATTTGAAATAGTAAGGGTCCTTTAGAATATATGAGAATATCGGAGTAAAGTTATTCCACGAAAACGGTCAAAGACGAACTGAATTCATCGACGTTTTCTATAAGTTTTACTACATCCCTGATATCATCAACAAACAATGCACAGTAAAATACTATAATATGTAAAAGTAAAATTTATTTGTTTGTATTTTGATCATTTCGAACAAGTTTAGATCGTTCTGTTATTTGTATTAAAGGTGTCATGGCTAACCATGATTTGCACTAAAATATCAGTTAATGACACAGTTGATACATTAAATTACAATTATCTTTGATATTACAAGTGTACAAACTACAAAGAATTATCGGATTGCACTAAAACTGAAGAGTTTACTCTAACATTCAGACAAACGACAAGTAAGAGAATTTACAACCAAAGCCGAAGTAAGCTCGTATAAACAACGCCTATACGTGTGGGAATTATATGGTGCCAATATTAACGAATCGACTTGGGACGACACTTGATTTACTGATATGCTCAGCTAATAATAAAACCTAAAAACTTATAAGCAACGTTTATAAAGTTTTAATAGTATTCCCTATATGCCATGAACACCTGTATATACAATATCGCAATGAAGTCAGTATACCCTCCCGACTCGTTTCACATAATATGAGGTCGTGGTTTGAAAGGGGCAGTTCACTTATGCGATTTGTTATCTCCTCAAATAAGGAAGGGTAGACAGCCCCAACATTGGTAGAGGTCAGGACTACAAGTACTTTCCCCTAGGTGAAATGAAATCCCAAAACGGAGCGGTCACCCCTCCGTATCCCATGCGACGTTCCACATAAATATCTGCTCAGTGGATTTATCGTCATTCGGGACTCGCTTCCTTCTTATCTCTCTTGTAATTCGATGTGTGTAAACAAATGTTATCGACTATTACTATGTTCCAATTTCTAGTAAATAATGCGATATTCTGTACTGTGAGAAATTTGAAGGTGGTCGTAAATAAAGTATAAATATAACTGATATGCCGGTTCACGATCAGCGCTGCTTTGTTGCTCAATGGAAATAAACACAGTAATATTACGAGCCTATGTCCTTCAAATAATACACTTTAATCGAACTTCTTATATAATTGATAAAAATACAAGGTTACAGTGCAATTTAAATATAATTGTAAAAAAATATGATTTTTTGTTGCTTGTAGGAAACACAATAATATAAAAGATTTATTTTAGTCTTCTATTATTAAAGTTACAAGTTTGAATTCTGGTAGATATTATTAGTTAGATGAAGGTTATTTTAAGGTAGTATCCCTTTCGGCCGGTTATGTTTATGACGGGCAGAATTTATCAATCTCAGTTGTTTCTTTCAGAACTTCTTTCTATGTTAGCTAATTTTATTGAATGTAGAAGTAGTTTGTAAGCAACAAAATTTAATTAGTTTTCCTTACCACTTTCAAATTATTTGTCAGCAACAGTTACTAAGAAACATAGTAAACCCTTGTCTTTCTTGGCATTGTTTTGCCAACAGCTTCGTCTTTAGCTTCATTTAGCTTTATTCATGTATTGTTTTTTACTTTTTCATATTATTTAGATACCTCTTTTTATTATGTTTTTCGTAATGTAATTAAAGAAAAGACTATGTTAAACTAGGTTCTTAGGTAACGGTTACTGATAAAAATTATTTTAATGTGGCAAAGACAACTAATTTTATTTTTTATTTACAAGCTATTTGGTACCTCAAGGGTGGTGAAAAACTAAAGTAAAAACAAAATTTGAGTAGGTAAATGCGCGATAAACCTTGATTATCAAGTAACCGTTGGTAGTAAATAAGTATTTTTTATATGGCCAGGAAAACTAATTTAATTATTTTTTTCGCAAACTATTATGGGGGTTGTAAATTTCTACCTTTCATAAACAACCTGCAAATAACGATACCACCAAAACATTGTTAAATCTCCAACTTTAACAGAGTTTAAAAAAATAAATGCTAATTTTTCGGCTATTTTGAGATTCGAATATCTTTACAGGGGGATTGAACTTCAGTGCTCACATTTAAAACCACACAAATACGTACAAATTATACATATTCACATAAAGCTTATATCACACAGCTAGGTTTTTTTCATAGGTATCTGTCTAAAATAATTAAAATATTATCTGAAGTAGCATATTACCTATACAACTACTGCTTGGTTTTGATGCATTTACTTGTGGGGATGATAGTTTAACAATTTTTTTTAATTCAATGCATATTTGTTTGTTGCATTGAGATTTAAATATTAATTCATTGCAAGAAACAACTTTATTCTATATACATCATCATAACTTCACTGTGGATAGAGCTTGGAAGTCAATTTTTATTTTCTAAACCCAGTGCTTTATGGATGTATTAATTACTTGTGAGTAACATTCCAATCAGTGCTGTCCTTTTATACAATTTTCAACATGCAAGAACTATTTCGGTATTCAAAACAGATTTGTATATAGTTTAGACTAGACGACAATGTTAAGTTATCAAAAGTATAGAAAAGTTTCTATTGAAATCTTCATTAGAGCCTAATAAGCAATTGAATATTTAGTTAACCATTATACCTTTTTGTTTTGTAATAAACAACTAGTTAATCCAAGGACTGTTTTTCCAATACCACGTACAAACGTTTACCCAGCATCTATTTCTAGAATATTTTCAGAAGCCCGCTATATGAAAAATATTTAATTAATTTGCTCCAAAAATATGAAAATTATTGAAAAAAAACTATTTTTAAATTTAAACTGACACCGTATATGTCGAAAATAAAGCTTCTATATGAAAAATGGCGAAACCCTGAACAGTATGGCACAGACAAGAAAGGTGGCCCTAAGAAAAAAAATTCGCCCAGAGCTGCAAGAAGAATTATTGCTACAGCGAGTAACACTTTAAAAAGTCGAAAAAGAAGTGTCCAAGAGTGCGGGCTTAATGTTTCAAAATGAACTATAGGGAGGGTTCTGAAGAAAAGTGAACACATTGTACGCCGAAAACTAAGAAAATGTCCGAGACTTCTTCCTCACCATAAAACAGTCCGGTTGGAATTTGCTCGTGRGAATATGAATCGAAATTGGGAAAATGTAATCCAAAACTTTACAATTAATCCTCGAGTCGATGGCTTGGTTTGCCAACCAAAATGTCAAATGATTAGAGTGGGGCCCTCTTGTTCACCTAAACATGAACCCAATTGAAAACCTTTGGGGTATCTTAGTTCGGCGAGTATATGCGGCTAACCGACAGTATACCACCATAAATGAACTCAAACATTCATCAGAAGAGGTTTGGGTCAATTTGGAACCAAGAATCCCATTATTAATTTACGAATGTTTTGTTAAAATTTGTTCAATTCTGTGTGAAATTTAGATGGGGCTCTAGTTGTACACCAATCCAATTTAAAAAATTATTTTATTAAAATACGAGAACTGTTAATAAATGACTGAATAATTTACTATTTATCATTTTCGTTTCTTTTATGCCTCTTGTTAGTTATATTAATTTACGTTTGCAATTGACCAAGAAAAATTAAAATTTAAATTAAAAATTTAAATTAAAATTTACGTTTGCAATTGACCAAGAAAAATTAAAATTCAGGATGAGGCTATAGTTATGCTCCCCAGTTTACTTTAGAAAGCGACCAGCCATAAATGAGACTACCTGTACCCATTAAGGGGGGGGGGGGCAGCTGCCCCCTCTGTACCTGGACTGCCAACTCTGGGCCCTTCCACCTTCCATAAATTTAGCTAATTAATTAATTACGTATTTACAAAATTGTTAATGAAGTAAAATTTATAGACAAGAGTATTTCACAATTTTCATCCAGAACTCATATTTGACCTATGCAAATGACATTCAATAAGTCGTTGTCAAACGGTTTCCAAGCTTATTTTGGTCAGGAGTCATATACGATTTCTACTTTGCTCTATGCATGATTCTATTGTGTGGAATACCCAGAATCAGTCACATATTTGTATTTGGCGGTAAATCCAATCTTTTTAGTTTCAAATTTAAAAATTAATACAGAGAGACAAAAACTTTCAAAAATCCAAATAAGAGTTATAAAAGTCCATTTAACGCAAGTTTTAGGAATCCAGCACGAATTAAAACCCGGTGTGCTGTTAAAATGCCTGTATACAAAAGACTTTTTGAAAAACGGATTAAATATATCTCAGTTTATTTAAATGAAGCTTAATTTGGTTAAAATATTAAGTGCTGGGTTAATTACTTCCAACATCCAACGGATGGGAAGTATTGTATCGCAAAAACATTTTCAAAAATTTTTATTTGCTCATTCCCTTTAAAATGGTCGAAAACGCAAAAAAACAAAATTTGAGCAAAAAAAATTTCTTATCTGTGTGTCCGTGTGTCTGTGTGGCTGTGGTATTGTTTGTGGACACGATAACTTTCGAAAGACTTAATATATGAACTTGAAATTTGGCTCAACTACCTAAAGCGACCTATTGTTTGTGGGGTAAGTAGGGTATCGGGAAGGGGGCGAAATTGGGGGGTTACTACCCTTTTTGTAAATTTTTTTTTTCGTTTTAGTATGTGATTAGTAGTATAACTGCGAGTATTAATCGATCTTATAAATTTTCGGTGCAGCAGGCTGTTTAGAAGATATTAGCACAAAAGCGTCACTTAGAGAAAACAATTTTTCCTAATTATCTCCGAATATATTTAATATATTCAAAAAATGAAAATACGATCAGATAGGAAATAAAATTTCTCACAAAAAGTGTCTTAGAAAATTTATCCAAAATTTTGACATTTTCGAAATATTTCCAAAAAAAACCTATTTTGGACCCTGCTCGTACGATTTTTTTTCTGATCAGAAAGCACTCTTGTAATTTTTTTGTTAAGTTAATAATTATCGAGTTATTTGGAAAAAAACGATTTTAAAAATTTATATATTTTTGCTAATATTACGAGGACTGTTTGTCTTAGAAAAAATGCGTAGAGAAAAAATGCTCAAAATCTGATTACTAATCGTATAGCATAAAAATAAAAACATAATGTCATTTTGACAATTGGATGTGGAAGTATTGATTCAATTTGCAGCGGTTTTTTGGAAGCAGTGCACTGGCGGACTACGGAGGTTAACTTAACTTAAAAGATAGAAGCTAAATGAAAAATTTGATAATCAAATAAACCCAAAGGCTCAGTCTAAATAAAAGATGGCATATTCTGTACTGTATTCGTAACAAAGCAAGTCCTGCATAATTTTATGCCACTATCTAATTCTGGTTTTACACAGTACCTACTCATAATGTGTACAAAATCGTCGTCGAACATTGAGATGTAATATGCTATCATTTTACTGATGTGTTGTGGTGTCTGGTTATTATCTAGCATTTATATAATCGACTCAAAAGCCCTAGTCATTATTTTAGCCAAAGAGCAAAAAGAAGTACTCAAATTTGATCTATTTAAATTATCAGATCAATGCGATCAAGGTTTTTAATCCAAAATTTGCTAATGTCCAAGTTTAATGGAGTATTATTGATGTGCTCATATTTAGTTTCAGATGACGATATTAGGCGCTTTAAGCACATAAACTATGCATATATGATTAAAGCTAAAAACATAAATTACTTTTATGTCACATAAAAATTGCCGCAGAGGTAACAATCGAAGTATATATTACATTGCCATAATAATATTAATTGATCATAAAGGAATATCATCAATTGTAATAATTTATACTGTGCGTTTAATTGCTAATCCCTGCAGATTTCAGTATAGTCAAGTAAATTCTGTAAAAAATTTTAACTCACGTTTTTGGCGATATTGAGCCATATTTTGCAAATCAATGTCAGTCAGCAAGATGAATATAATACATGAAAGGATTTTTGCAGCTTGAGAACAGCAACAAATGGTGGTTTTAAAATTATGCAGAAATTTGAGTAAAATGATTGGTGGTGTTTGGACAGTTGACACATAATGCTGGGGCTTATAACTTGTATTTTTAAGTTTAACTAAGATTAATTAAACCAGCAGCTTAAATCATTAGAGTCTTAGGTTCTGTTTCATGACCAGGTTGTTTCCTCTTTCTCAGTTTTGATAATTTTTTTGTCTATACTAGCTACCTATTCACTCCTAACTTAAATTTCAAACTAAAAAGCGCATCGATTAATTAATTAATATTTGATATGTGCGAATTAAAATTCATAAAACGTGGTTCTATTAGTAGATGCTTAAGGCGAAATTTATATTTCTTTAGTGCTTTGTACTATACATTATGTGCATCACGGATCTTTATTCTTCCAAATAAAATGTATCTACTCATCTTTTGTTAAACGTGATAGACATGCAACTGAACGCGCTAGATATCGCCTAACTGATATCATCAATAATTGAATTAGGAAAAAGCGGGCTTTGTGTGATCAGTGTATATAAAAAATATAAAAAACTTGGGTCTTAAAAGAAGATGTTTTAAATCACCTTGCAGAAAATCAACAAAGATTGTTTATTAAATAAATACTTCGTTAAATACTTAGGTACATAATCCGATAAAGGCACATTTTTATTTATGTTGAATTATTCAGTAAGGGAAATTCCAGCTTTGCCCCCCCCTTAGACTAAAAGCTGGGTACGCCCATGCCTGTACTCATACTAAGTTTGAGACTACGATTTATCCCAACTTTTAGGAATATGCCGCATAAGAATAACATGCTACATTATTATTCTTACTGATATCTAATAATAATTAATGAAATAGTAATATAAATTCAAAAGTACTTTACCATTGGCTGTTGTTGCGATGACTGCTCTGGCTTCAACATGTGTACGGGGGTGGCTACTGCTGCGGGTTGTGGACTGGGTCTGGACGGCGGCGGAAGTCCTCCACTGACTGGTTCCGGCACTGATACCGCTGTAGTTGTTCCCGTCAACGAAGTTACGGCTCCACTGGGCTTCCTACCTCGATAGCTCTGCAACAAGGAATGAACACACCTACGTTATTCCGGTTCCGAAGGTATTTATTGTTTTGGACTTCATTTTTCATATGAACCGTCGAACAGATTTTTCATAGATCATCGGGTATTTATTAGCAGACAATGGGAACAATCTCCCTCGAGAGTTTTGTGCGGCTTCAAAAACGCAAGTAATGCAAGGGCATCTACCTGGAGGGCTACTACTATAATGTAGGTAGGAAGAAGTCGTTAATTTATGTTCGGCGGTCGATAATTGTGAGCTTTTGAAGGCATAATGGGCAAATGGAAAAATCGTTTTTAAATAAATTCCTGCTTTCGCATTGCTGTCACGTCTTACCTACATTTCTGACAATAGCATGTGCTGCATGCAATACAACTTATTTCTGCGGGTAAATATGAAAAACATTTCATACAAAAATTGATTGAATGATTGTGAATCCCTTTATTACCTGCTTATTTACAATATAATAGGCAACATTTTTGCTTATAGTTCATACCTTTTTGTTCCAGGTGCAGTTTTATGCAGACAGGGTTGGAAAAAACATGTTTCTTTAGAAAAAAAACAAACATTGTGTTTGGTGGTAGAGATGAAACTTCTGTTTTGACATGACTGGATTAATACTGGTTCGTGATATGTCAGTTTCTCTATAAATCAACTCTGAATTTTCTTGTAACATTAAAAGAACTTCCAATGCCATATTTTCGTCAATTTTTCATGCGATTCTCTTGCATGTAACGCTCCCTATAGCTTGAAATCTATCCTTCAATTTTTCGATGAAKTACTTTTTACGCCAGTTTTGCATCTGAGTATTTTTGATTGTAATTCGTTTACCCAATTAAATATTACGATCCGTTCACCAAGACTGTATATTTTATTATTTAGTTCATGACGAGTAAAATTCATTTTCACCCTGATAATCTTTACAATAAAATTGACAGATAACAACAATGAGAGAAGCCCTCTCGATTTTTATCGCCCAAAAAAGAAAAGTTTCTCGAAATTTAGTTAATTTAGAATTTAGGATAGCAACCTGGATTTTCTTATTCGAGTACTCGTATACAATGCTAATATTGATGGAAAGCTTGTCAAGAAAGCTCTTGACCAGTAGAATAATAAATAGGGGGTACCATTTGAACAAATGAGTTTTGTCATTTTTAATTTGTCATGTTTAAAAAATAGCAGTAGGCACATTCGATTGAGCAGATTGTTGGGTAGACACTTAAAAGATGCGGTAAACATTCAGGAATCAAACGGCGTTAATTACTTTGACTTGTCTAGAAGGTACCTACAAATTTTTTGACAGGCCCCTGTATTTCGAAATTCTGGCAAAAAAGCTCCAAAGATCAAAATTGACGAGATATGTATAAGTAAAAAAAAACCTTTATAAAAATGATTTGTAATTTAGCATAGGATCTAAAAATAAAATCATGGTTGGTATAGATTTCAATAAAAAAACTTCAGTGTTTTTCAATACTGGAACACCCTATATATATTTTATATAAACCGCAATACAGAGGTATAATCTAAAATAAGAAAAAGTCAATATCTCAAATATGTAGTATGTAGTAGGTACACGTTCCAGTTACCTACTTATACCCTAATATTAATTATTATGCTTTGGTAGAAAATCAATAGGGGAAAAATAAATTATGGTAACGTGCATAAATGACAGTTTTTTACACTACATTCATATTAGTAACCGGCTAACCACGAACAGTAATAATTAGCAACAAAACTGTATTATTGACGATTACATAACAAAAATTATTCCTTAATTTTGATAAAAAATATTAATAGATAGTTCTCTTTAACAGCTATTGCTTTGGCGCACGTTTTCCAAGGCTATGTAAGATAAAGATGTTTATTAAACCTGCGCTTGTCTGCCTCCAACAGTTTTGTACTGTTTCTATTTTTACGCGGAAGGCAAGAAACATCAAGGTCCAGACGAGCGAATAACTCACGACCGAAAAATTATTTCAATACCTACACAGCATAGCCGTATATATATAGTTTCGTTAATAATCGATAGGTACATATTCACATTATTATCTGTACTTTATTCGAAGTAATAATTTATGCAGGCTCATAGCTGTACATACACTGCACTATTAATACCTAATAGAAGTGGGCCTACAAACATTAAATGCATGTGTATGGCTCAGTGGCTTTGAACGTATACATAATCTGATTGTTCCAAGTTTCACTTAATACTTTATTTTTCCTATACAGTTAAATCAATAGCTKCACAGCGCACACGTGACTTACAAAAAAATAGGCACCACACCAGTACAACTGCTTATCACAACTAAAATAGTAATTTTTGCCCCCACTGTAGCGTTTTGTAAAGTGTAATTAGAAACAACATACGACTTCAGTATTTTAAGTCCGTGGCGTGTCAGTTGGCCTATGACGTATGTCTATTATATAATGTGACGTCGAAAACAAACGAGCTCATACGAAGCGCAGTTCACTGTTTATTGATGACGGCGTCTTAAATCGTTTTTCTGGTAATACTAGAATACTACCGCATGGCTGCCTAAAATCTATAACTGCTCCGTTTATAATTCTCAAATCCGGTGTTACTATAATAAACTATCATGGAATAAGTAACACGAAAACGTGTCGCTATGCGATAGAAATATTTTAACGATTGACCTAATATTCCATTTTAACCATTGTTGCCAAATATCCTGTTTAAAATTATTTAAGAATGTAAAATAATCGCACTCATTCTGTATAACCCTAAAACTCTTCATCTAACTAAATGCCTGTCGGAAATAGAATTAAGTACTTATCTTTAAATAATAAGACGCCTGCATACACCAACATATGATAAATAACCTAGGATTAGACGTTTATAGATATTTACTGTAATATTCACCATTAACTCATTGCAAAAGTAACCAAAATGTAGGTATAACACATTCAGTAAAGTCAGTATCTAGGTGGGTATATATTTTTCGTTAAACAAATCATACGGAAACTTGTACTATACTTTTTTATTCATCGCTGCATTATAGCAAATCAACATAAGATATTTTTAGCAGATATACTATGTAAGCACATATTGCTTTACACCACACGACACTAATAAGGATGAAATATTACAGAATCAATTGACTATCGGGCAACGGCATCTATGGCCTTACTAGGTACCAAGCTACCAAGTAATATATTACACGTTTTACGTTTGTTTACATCATCCTATGGATATCCAACGTGCACAACTGAAAACACTAAGTTTTCCAGAAGCAACGCACAAACGCACAATTGAATTCTTAGTTTCATTTGTTTAACGTTGGTAGTGGGTATGTGGGAGCAACTTCAGCAAGAATTTGGTTCAAGCGAAGAGGCTCATATTGTCATATTGTTTCCTGGTTAACAACTTGGGTAGTTTAAAGTGACATTGAAATATTCTATCGTGATGGCATGCATGTGGTACCGAACTGCAATTTCTCTTCCCTTAATTTATTAGATACCCAAAAATTGGTACCTACTATTATCCAAAGAGCATTCATAAAAATGGGCCAAGGCAAGGAAGCCACGGTTGTCTCGTTCTAACACAAACGTAGCGCATACCGTGTTACCGGTTACCGTGTAAATTGGTTCGTATATCGTATAACTTGATGGACCTTTAACGTTCTGTCCGTTTGACGTATTCGCCATTTATTGGACGCTATTACAGTTACCGTGTTACTTGGGACTAAAACGGGCACCACTGATTCTACGAAAACGTTTACAAATAGCGGAATGCCCTATCAAAAGCCGCAATATCAATATGTTATTAGGCAAGTAAACATGCACAACACAACTTCGTTCGTTTCATAATCGAGCAATCCATATATAAAGACAAGACAATGGAGCAATCCACGCAGATGACACGATGACAGTTCATTTTCTTGCTTCGTCACTACGACGTACGTTCACGATAATAACAACCATCACTGACTTACGTGATCTGTTTTTCTGAACGCTCATTATTAAATTACTCGATTCCACTTTTTTAATTTTGCAACGTGCCAAAGCCACAGCCAAGCATTGATTCGCACCGTTTTATCATATCATGAGCATCAAAGCATGCTAAAGCAGTAGTTAGGAATTTTGCTAAAAAAAAAAAAAAACCTACCGTGTGTCATTTCCATATCCATTTATTAGCGTTATTTAAGACAACCATAAATGAACTACATATTAATGTAATAGTTAATTAATTTTATTCGAGTTTGATATAACGATCTATACCTAGTGGATTTGAAAATTGTGTGGAAAACCTCCTTAAATACTACTTGGTCAATAGTTGTGGCTTTAGCTCCGTATAGACATATCCTAAAATACTACATACTTGAAACTTTATCAAACATTTAGCTCTGGTGATTTTCACTGGTTTTAGTTTCGCTTATAAAACTGCTGTTTGGTTTTAAGTATACCAATTTTTAAAAAAATTAAAGAAACCAGCAAGTGCTCGAAACCCGACAGAAAGGATTTTGGTGCTTTTACCTTTGTTTGTCTACAGAGAAATTGATTTAAGATGGATATGTTAAAAAATAAGATGCAAGTCCGTCATAACCTATGGAAAATAAAATTGTATCAATACTAGAATAACCACTACTATCAAAATGAGCATTTATGGTACACATAAACAAGATTTAAGCTAGACGATTATTTATTCTGTTATTACCGACAAAATTCGGAAACTTATCGACTCCTCTGACATTCGTCTAGATAGGTATCTAACTATAAATAGATAAAAGATTTCCTAAATATACTTGTCCAATCATAATAGCATTCTAGACAAAAAAATCGAAGATCAAGTACATTAATGCACCATAATATAAAATAAAGTCACCATCTGGCAACGTCTCGCACTACCCGTTGCTCTTGGTGCATATATGGCGCCATTTACACGCAGAGAGTTGCATGTTGTCTATGCGTCAGGCGAAATAACTTTTAAACTTCGGTACCTTTCTAGTTCCTGCGCGGCATTACTTAAATCGCCGATGTTGCTCATGGCGTTATTTAAAACAGATTTTCATCCTTTGGGACCCATCCGACAAATACCGTCCAAAATCTTATCAGAGTGAAGCGAGATTTTGTAATAGGCTGTACGTGGTAATTGCAAATTTTGTTGAAAATGTATTCACCAGGTGCGCGTGCGCATTCAATTAATCAATAAGTAAACGCGGGCAAAGGTACATTCACCGCCAGTGGAAAATCCGTTCGTTGATGTACCGAATCAGCGTCCAACTTTCCCTTTTAATTAAAACGGATGCGCCACCGAAAATGACAGTTCCGAGTCGGTGGCGTCCCGACGACGCACCACTGCGATGACGCATTGTTGTCAATCTAGAAGTGGGTGGCGGAAAAAGCTCTGAAATTTAATTTAACTTCCGGAAAAGCTGCAAGTTACTCACTTGGATGTACATACATGTGAATGCGTTCCTGTCATTTGCGTTCTACGAAAGCGTATAAGGGCCAATTTTTTTTTGTTATTAATGTTGACTTTGAACTCGGAATTCTATGTTTAAACGCGGAATTCTTTATTTAAAGTCGGAATTCTCAGTTTAAACTCTGAAATATTGGACTCGTTTGCAATTTTATAATCATGTACTTACAACGTATGGCGTGATCTTCTTAAAAAGTATGTACATACAATGTACAGGGTGCTTCAGTTATCGTACTCACCCAATTTGAAATCTTGGAGAAAAATGTTATAGCTCCCTAGGACTGCTCGATAAAGCAATATAGCCATTCAAAACAAGTATTTTTAAAAGAAAAATTTCCTACGAATTGATTATATATCAAATTCATCAAAAATTTATTAAGACATTTATTAAGTATAAAATTAATGGTTTCGGATATATGCATACTTTCATGGTCCAGTATATTTTCTAAATTACATGGAAAGCATCCTGACAATTATTGTAATATCAATTAACAATTCGGATATTTCTGCTCTAACAAAATAACAGATTGCATTGACCATTAAACAGAATGATCCCAATAACACTCAGGCGAGAAGAAACCAAGGGAGTTGTCGAGTTGTCGTTTGAAAATAAACAAGCAATATGACGATTCACGAAGCCGTTACGGTGAAATGTGACTCCATCAGAACACAGTACGTGTTTACAGAATTCTTGGTTTTCTTGATACTGTCTGGTAAAATTCACTGACGATGTACCGTTTTGGAGGTTAACACCAGTTACGGCAAAGTCCTGTCGGCATATCTAAAGTCCGTTAACTTTTAAAATAATTTTAGAGTACAACAAAAAAAAACATTTCCAACAATTATAAAGTTGTAAACGAAGTACGTTCATTTGGGTCAGCTTGTATAAAGACTATTATTACATTTTTTGGCAATTGAAACTAGAAGTCTAGCATTCTTTGCATCCTGGAACTTTCATTTTATAGATTTTTCCATAAGCTTAAAATAGATTATCACTATTTCTATGCTAGCAGCTTTTTATTTAAAATTTAAAAATCGCAGTATATTAAATTAGTCGATGTATTGAAAAAATGTGAGTTTTATTCGGCACTCTAAGAACTGAACACCACGTACAAATATCCTGTATCATTTGGTAACCCTTGGGTGCTATAATTTCTACTACAAACGTTTTTCTCCAAGATTTCGAGTAACGTCGTCAACTGGGTGAGCACGATAACTCAACCACCTGTGAATTTCTCCAAAACCGTTAATTCTAGGACATTACATCTAATTCATTTTTTGCTTAGAATTTGACGTACAATTAATATTCGAAATAAAAAGTTTGTGGTTCTACTTAAAAAAGATTTGAGACAAAGCCTTTAAATGGGTGAGCACTCTACAACCCGGCAAATACGTTTTATATCACGCCAAACGTTGCAAACGAATCTACTAATTCCGAGGTTAATCACATAATTCGGAGTTTAAACTTAGAATTTCGACTTAAGCATATAATTCTGAGGTTAATCATAGAATTCCGAGCTTAAACAAAGCGTTCCGGGTTTAAAAGCAAAATCAATAATAAAAAAGGAACATGGCCTTTCGTAGCTTACGCTTTCGAGTCCACCTATATTAAGGTTGCTTGTTTACAAACCTATAACATAGTTTAAATTTTGGGGACACAATTAATTCAGTGGGGAAACAAACTACTACTTTTGTTAAAATAATTTTTAAAGCAAATCTCCATTTCATATATATAGACTTTAGAGTACCCATTCTTAAAAAAGCGGTGGAGGCACAATCAATTTTTTACCAGTGATAATTCTAAAATAATCTAGAAACTTCAGAAGCCTTTGGCTTGTATTGATAATGTAATGTAGGCACCCAAATTACTGTTACATAGTTCTTCCTCATCACTTAATTGGCGACCTTGTTATGTCGACACGGGTAATAGCCAAATGAGCTAGCTATATCTGGACTGCAGAAGAGTCGTGGATCTGTTCGAAATCTGAATCTTAACTGTACATACAGGGTTAAACATTTTGCTTATCCGCATGGGGTATCACAGTAAGCATACTAAATAAAAAAATCTAGGCCCCTTTTCATGAATTGTTTGCGATAAAGTAGTAAAACGCACCTAAAACAGTTTTTTATCTAGAATGCGACGACAGTATCGAAATTCTTTTATCTCTTAATTTTTATTTCCACATCCAACAGATGGGAATTATTGTATCGCGAAAAAAAAATTATTAAAATTTTTTTATTTGCTCATTCGCTTTAAAATGGTTGAAAACGCAAAAACAAAATTTGAGCAAAAACTAATTTATTGTCTGTGTGTCTGTGATTTTGTTTGTGGACATGATAACTTTCGAAAAACTTAATATATGAACTTGAAATTTGGCAAACGTATAAAGCGACCTATTGTTTGTGGGGTAAGTAGGGTATCGGGTAGGGGGCGAAATTGGGGGGTAACTACCCTTTTTGCAAATTTTTATTTTTTTTCGTTTTAGTATGTGATTAGTAGTATAACTGGGAGTATTATTCGTTCTTATAAATTTTCGGTGCAGCAAGCTGTTAAGAAGATATTAGCAAAAAAGCGTCACTTAAAGAAAACGGTTTTTTCCTAAATATCTCCGAAAAAATTAAATATATTAAAAAAATGAAAATACCATCAGATAGGAAATAAAATTTCTCACAAAAAAATTAGAAAATTTATCCAAAGTTTTGATATTTTCGAAATATTTCCAGAAAACGTATTTTGGTCCCTGCTTGTACCATTTTTTTTAAATGTTGGTATTATATAGAAAATCAAATTTCTGATCAGAAAGCACCACTCTTGTAATTTATTTGTTAGGTTAATAATTTTCGAGTTATTTGGTTTTTACCAATTTTAATTTTTTTTATAATTTTGCTAATATCACAAGGGCTGTGTGTCTAGAAAAATGTGATGTCCTTGGTGAAGCATTTTTTATCAATAAAATAAAAAAAAACGTTTGATGTTTCACGGTCGTTTCACGCGTGAAACAACTAAGTGTTTCTTATTTTTATTTTAGAAATTCAGATATATATTCAGCAATAGATAAGCTTTCTGTTTTGCTTATTCCGTTTGATACATGCTTGTCAGTCTATAACAACAGCTATGGAATACAGCAATTTGGAAAAATGTAGCATAATGGAGTGTTATATTGAAACGAACAAAAATTCAGAACTAGCAGTATTTTAGTCAGTATCCGGACGTAAGGCCAACCCAAGATTTAAAAAAAAATGGAGCAAGGCTTGATTAATTATGGATCATTCAAGAAAAAAAGCAATAACCAAAAAAGGTTGATAAAAAATATGAACTAGATGACAGCATTAATGTTTGAGTGGCCATGGCAACAAATCCCTGTACTTCTAGTAAATAGATTGACCAAGATGTTACAGTTTCCCGCAAGCAAGCTTTAAAATACTGAAAGAAAAGAAATTTAAACTCTACAGAATTGGAAATAAGCATGTTTGCTTTCTGGGGACCAATAAAGGATAATTTAGTTTTACAACTTGTATTTAGAACATCATTTTTAATGAAAGTTTAACAGACGAAGGATATCTCACAATTATAGAGAATAATCTGCTTAATATGCATTGGAAGTTATATCCTTAAACGAAAGACTACAAATACATTTTCAGCAAGATAGGGTCCGGCTCACAACTATTGGGGTATAAGAGCATTTTTAAATAATCGTTTTAATAATACCTAGGTCGCTAACAATAGACCAAATCAATGCCCAGCGAGAAAACCCGATTTAACTCCGATGGACTTTTTTCTGTGGGGTTACATAAAAGATCAGATATACTAACAAAGAAATAATACAAGAAAGCAATTACGGGAAAATTTTGTAAACATTATTAGAGGAATTACGTCAATGCGCATGTTGTATTTAAAGTGCTGGAGAACATTTGAACATGTTTTGTAGTGTTGTATTTATAATTCCTCTTGTTATCGTTTTATTGTCTCTTTTTTCAATGAAAAAGAATGTTGTATAGAGCAGATGACGTCGCGCTAAAGCAGCACATTTTGCAGTTGCCTTTTAAAATGTAAATATAAATATGTGGCTAGTACTAAAACACATTTTTTTGACAACTACTCGAGACATTCCTATCACGATATATATAGCTTTAATAATAAAAATACTTTATGCAAACAAATGAGGCCATAAAAAAGTTTATACAATGTCGTTGCTTTAAGAATGTTCCATGTTCCATAAAGAAGATACTTATTTAATATTCTAGAAATTCCTCAAAATTAAGAAACCGCTGATTGCTATAAAACAAAAGACGGTAGCCACTTTCCAATTACAGTATAGTTTTATTTTATGTTTTATGGTTACCTCATGACCCCATTGGACAAACAAAATGCTCCATTTTGTTCAAACAAATATTTTGTTTTAGATTTTGTAAAAGCGGCTGTGTCTCGTAGACTATGGTGTTGGGTTTTGGTTTCTTTAAAACGAAATGTCGATGTGACAGTGTGTTCTACAAGCCTAGGTTTTAATTTTTATTTAGTTTCATGCGATAAACTGGGGTTTAGTGTATTATACACTATAATTGATCTCAGATAAAAGCATTATTAATCAAAGCACTTCATAAGACTCAGTAAAGGTGAGGTAATAAAATAAATTGACAACAACTGGTCAAAATTGAAGCAGATTCWGAATGAAAAGCATTAACGCGGGAACTACCACCGGAAAAAGTAAACGATTTACCTATAAGGTAATTTTGGGATCTATAAATATTTTTTTTTACATTTGAGACTCGCTTTGCTTCCTTTTACAGTTAAAACTAATGCTGTGACCACAGAAAATGCATAACATAATGTGTTGCTTTGGATTTAAAATAACTGCTAACTTAAAATACGTGAGATGACAGATAATGGAATCGTGTAATTATTTTGTAAGAGTAATCTTCGTTGCTAGTGACTAGCAAAATACGATAATACTAAAATATTGTTATTTATATATATATTTTTAATCTAAGCAATGCAAATATAAATTATCCATAAGTAAACCTCGATATAAAAATTGTGACTGTAACAAGTGTTTTTCACTAACTTTTCGTACATACTACTGATATATTAGAAACCTACCCCACTACCTCTCCCTTTTCCCCTTCCGCGCCTAGATTCGCCACGTAGGAAACTTCCGTCTCCATAGAGATTCTAAAACAAAATAAAGAAAAAAATAAATAAAAAAGAATTTAACCGTGTTTGATAATTTACTGCGTCTACTGTACTTCTAGCTAAAGCTACTTCGACGTATGCAATTTATTCTACTGAAGTACGAAACTACTGATTATTTAATATTATGATATTGCCTGAAAGTTTTTCAATGCTGTCGAAATAGGGACATTCATGCAAAATTTTATCTACGAGATAAAGTAACCACCAAAAAGAAATGCAAAATAGAATTTGATATACCTACTTTATACGTAATATTAGCAGATGCGGTGTTTAAAGGAAAACCATAATGTGCAAAAGAGTAACTTTAACAGTTTTAATACTTTCGCGTGGAAGAAGCACACAGCATGACAACAGACGTTTGAAAAGGTACTATCATAATTTAAAACCCATTCATTCAACGAATACGCAAAAATGCTGTTAGTTTAAGATTTGCAAAAAAAAACATTATCTTTGTTCCTTCTGACCACAACAAAGAATGGTATGATTTTACGAAATGCCGTAGATAGACCGAATTCAACAAGGACAAGACTATGAGTCATTAGAATATTGCGTCTCGGATGCTTCTAATGGAAATTTTGGAAATTTCTAAATGATTTATGAAGGTGTCACATGGTAGTTTAGTAACATACCAAGGTATATATTTGCAGTTTCGAAAAAGATAATATAGGATAATGTAACAGTTCGAATTTTATCGAAGAATTGTCTAAAATTGTCTATTTATATCTTTAGTTATATTTAAATAATAATTATGGGGAACGCCCAAAACTCATGATCTTCAGTTTTAAAAATTGGATTCACCTGTACCCACAATATATTCCACAAGTTATCATTTTTATAGCATTGACTCGGTGTACCTACCGTATTCAAGAATTTACTCGATACAAATAATGTTTAGCAAATAGAATATTTATCCCGATGATAAGTACCAAGACTATAACCTCTTTATACGCTTTCTTTTGATTTTTCAAAGCACAATTAGTTATGTTCATATAAATGTAAAAGCAGTCAAAATGTACAGCTGTTTGCACTTTTAGCAGAAAATGTTATAATCCCGTTTTTGCTTATAAAATGCAGTAGCCATCAGACTAGGGTTTCCAGGCCAGACGTCCCGATGTTAGCGGAACTGTTTCAATTTACATAAAATTTCATGCTTTTATTTTTCGTGCCACTTTGTCTATTTCTATTGCACGATATTTCACCAAACTTTGATTACTGTATGATTTTGTATTATTTATTGCTAATGCAAATTCAAAACGAATTCTCCGAACTTGGAGAAATGAAAGAAGAAAATCCTATTACTGTCACAACTTGAATTAAAAAGAAATATCATGCGATTCGCTGGGTTCAGGAATTTTTTGTCAGCAGTGAAGGTCAAGTCAGGTCAAGCCAGGCAGATGTTCTACTTTTGCAAAACGAAAATCTGACAACCCTGGTCCAAATGTAAAGGTGGATAGCAACATATTACGTAGTGCTTTGTGGGATAATTAACTTTAAGGTTGCAGAAAGCTCACATTTGGAGCTGTGGGGTGACATTGATCTGCAAACTTCAGTACTATAGCCCCTTGCTGTCGCCGTGCATTTTGTAGCTTGGCAGCAGTTATAAAAAGGCGGCACAAGGAATTCAGAAATCAACACTGTCTGCGTTACGTGAATCATTTATAGAAACCCTGATATGATGACCATAAGAAAAAATAAAATTTAAGGTATAATATAGTCTTTGAATGTAATTTAGACGATTTTCTATGCCAAACAATAAACTATTATCACATTTATGTTTTTTCTGATAGCACGACTGCTAAAAACGAGAAGAGTATTCAATTCTTTCCATGGAAAGTTTAGAAATGCATCTATAAGCAGAGAGGTCGTCAACTAACAAAATAGACAGTACAATCGGAGAAGATATTAATACTTAACAAAAACTTCACTTCGACTATTCCTAAACCTAGTCGATATTATAAAAAATATGACAGCAGCGGGATAACCACCTGCCAAAAAAAGCCAATTAAATCCACGAGAGATATGCAGATATACGCTCCTGTTAGAAGTAAAAGCAAAGAGATTTGTGTTTGAAATAACAGGTACTCAATTAATGTTGGACGAAGACGGGACAAAAAGGGATGTGATCAACCGCTTAACATGTCAGGGGCATGTTTTGTTCATCAAGGCCCTTTTTCGTCGATAGAAAAACTTTGAAATATCTATTGCTGAATGTAAACTTTGAAACGAGCCATCGTAGATCATCTAAAGTGGAGGAATTATCTAAATCCGAGTTTGCGATTTTTTTTATATTGATCAAGCTTTTTCTTAAAACATGGACGAGTATTCGCTTAATTTGATCATTTCTAAACTATAATGTGTTTTCGAAAAAATAAGCGTTTGTAATGGATGCTTACACGCATAATATTTTTGTAAATCGACATACGTTAAAATCTTATATCAAAATCATAAGCGTCCTGATAACTACTTTAAATGAACACCCATTACGTTGTTTAAACAAATTATTGTCTATTAAGGTAGGTAGCAAAACAGGATTATTTTGCACGAAACCTTCTGCCTATATACTCTCCTTATGCAGAACTATAAAACTTGGCACTAAAAATCAATAACGGCGCCACATTGCTATCGCTATCCTCTTCGTCCTCCGTCAGAATCAAACAAGCAGGGGTTAGATATAGCAATCGCAGCAAGAGAAGCCCACGAAACATTCATGGTGCATCCCCGTTACGTCATGTGTGTACACCCCTGATTTAGTACCGACGCACCTGGTCGAGGTCGGCCTAGGCCGTTACCGGATATGTGAACTTGTGAACAGACATGCTGCGGGCAACTAATAGTTAATATACGGAATGTTTATAAAATAACAGCAAAATAAATTCATATCTAATTTTGAACATCAAGATGCTATCCAGCCTCATATTAAAGAATAATAAAAAAAAATCCAAAATCTTATTCAAAATCCTTTTATGAACAGATGAATGAAACATTAAATATTAAACTAAACTGTTTTTTTTTTTAATTTCGTGTACGTACTAACTTATTAACCACGGTTAGTCTAGAATAGGCTGATAAAACCGAAAAGCTTTGTCCGGCAAACATAAACAACAACGCGATGTAGCTTTATTAACAAGTTTAGTTTGATAATTGTAGAACTATCTATACGAGGGTGAATGCTTTCACCGTTCATTATATCAGCTTAATACGTTTTCGGAAAAATACTGCCCCTAATTAAACCCATAAATTCAAAGAAAATTTTTGAAGTAAATAAATCACGAGGGAAGCAAGACGTCATAGAAATAACATACCAACCAGATAAAATCTAAACCGATCGAATAGAAGGACCTACCTACTATATATATATATATATATATATATATATATATATACGAACTACTTGCCGCAGGGGTAAGTAAATGCGCCTTATCTTCAGTAAAACACGAAGCTTTATCTAAATTATTACCTGTACCATTAATAACTGAAATATCATCTTTTCCTCTAATTTTTCCGAAAGGCCTTGTACATAGTTCAAACATAACTTTAATTACTTTGTGGTGACAGAGAATTTATGGATGGGCACTTTTATTAAAAACTAACTAAATATTCCTATTACTATAACAATTTCTTACTAGCAACATTTAAGATGATAAATTTCTTGCTGACATGGCATGTAAATATATGTGTGTGCAAACTTTGTATCCTAACAGGACATTGTTTTCTTTCTTTATAAATGAATATCCAAGATATCTAACTCCATCATGAATTTTATATCAGCATTTTGATCGTTCAAATGATTTAAAACCTAACTGTAGTTACTTTGATGCCGCACAACAACAGTATCATCTACATACATATACCAACATCTGAGTTTAAACTGAAAACTATTAATTGATATCAAGAGGTCCCATAGAACTATCTAGTTTAAGTTAGCTTCATATTTTATCTAGAATTTATTTAGGCCCAGTACAACAGGGCTTCTCAAAGGTTCCAGTCAGTGTCATTTCTTTATGAATCATGATTTCAAGGCGGTTGTTTTCTATTAAAAGTTCAACAGACCTCTTTAGATAAAATATTAGCGAAATTTAAATCTTTACGAACAAGTGAACGTACTGTCTTTCCAAAGAAAGTCTTGCAGTTAGTTAATATTTCAAGAAACACATACTAATAATTTTTAAATATATGTTAATAATTTTAAAACCTTGTATTAGTAAAATCTTGCAGTATACCTAATGCAATATTTCATAATAAGAATCGTAAGCGGGTGTATTTGAAATCTGCTTTGCTTCGGATGTTTGAGAATCTAGAAACTTTCAAGAAATTGTTTCAGGTTTCCAGCCAGAAGCTGAAGGGTGCTTCAGCATTATTCATCAGTTATCAAGTTGTGCGTTGAACACAATTTCATTTTTCAAGTGTAGGTATGTTGGAGCTGAATCTGTTTCATTTTGTAAAACACGGTTGGATTAAAAAAGTTTTTTAAAAAGTAGTTAGCCAACAGCGCAAGATTTTCCGATATTTCAAATTTATGTTAACTTATCGAAGATTTTAGATATAATATAAAATTTGGCGGACACATTTATGAAATACGTACTTATCTTTATTTTTAACTGAAATGCCGTTAAAGAAGTTTTATCACCACTAGTTATTTGCAAAATTAATTTAAAAAAAACAATAAGTGATGTAAAAGCTATAGACGATTTTAGTTTTCAAATAATAACTTAAAAAACTATCAAATGTAATGTATTTAAAAATTTCGAAACAAAATGGTCTGCTCGTTTATTCGAAAGAGTTATTAAAAATCCCTTAAAAGTTTTTTAAAGGACTATATATTTCGCTGATGGAATAAGGAACCTAAACTCAAACTGCATTTTGTACTTTTTGCACTGTATACTTATTGTTTATTTATAAATTAATCTGCTGAATTTGGATTCAATTCATGCCCCAAAATACTTACAACGCATTGCTTACATTAATATTATCAATCTGCAGATTAAATATTGCAAAAGATAGAACACCCATCTTTCCTTGGTTGAAATTTTTAAGGCGATAGTGCAAAACTAATGACGCAGTTATAGCTTTCAATTCTTTTCATCCAGACGGGTTTGGAGAAACAAATAACAGTAACATTACCTTATATCTATTTTAAATTTGATCCTAAAATGAATTAGGTATTTGATGTATAATACGAATTGTACATAAGTAGCGGGAGTGCTTGAACTTGAAACGATTTTTAAAAGCACCTACAAAGCATATTTTCCTTTTAAAAAAATTGCGAAAGCTTACAAGCAAAGTAACCCAGCGAACAACAGCTCACCATCCTTGTTGCGCCACCCTGTATATAGTTGGTTGTTTTAAATATTCACCAAAAATTGAGTAATTGCAATGAGTTTTTGAGTTTTGCAATCTATTAGAAAAATTTAAATATTTTCTTTAAAAATACATACAGCATGTGCGATTTATGAGTAGGCCAGATCTGGCATCTGTATAATTAGCCTAAATTCATACTAGGCTCGGGAATAACGGAACGACTGATGGCGGGCGCAGTTTAGACCAGCTGTCAGCAGAGCACGACCACGTGTTTTCCGTCAGGGGTGTACAGGCATTCGCTCTGTTCCGACAACTGCACCATTATAGCAAATTGCTGTATTCGATGGTGCATATAGGTACGACTCAGATGTATGTAGGCTAGTAGCGTTTACACCATCATATAATTTGGATGTTATTCTTAAATAATACAGAAATTGAAGTGTCCAGTTCCTTCCACATTCTGAAACTCAGGATGTTTACTAAACCAAGCATTAAATAAATTAGTAATGATACGCTCTGCAAAGATAGACGTACCACATCTAACGTCATAACGCCCGTTATATAGCTATTGCAAAATTATATATCATGAATATTGGCCAAAATTAAAGTAAAGTTATTTCCATTCCTGTAAATTATTTTTAGATATCTATCTATCACCTTTTTTATTGAAATCTTGTGCTGACACTTAGATTTTTTCACTCCAATGTTATTTTTGTGTTTAAACAGTAACAATAGTTATTATAAGCATAATGACTAATGAATACAAATAGATCATTATTTATATTTATATCTATATACCGGAATAGCTAAAAGTATGGAATAACAGGTTTTTTGTGAAAATATGAATTTTATAGCGAAATATTAATTAACAAAAGATTTTTGACCTACTTTTTGTTTTTGTATGTCAACGCATTTCCATGCCAGCGTAATTGTTTGTTTTTCAAACGGCAAGCAAGGCGAATTTGTACTGCCTGGAGAAGCGTCGGTATATAGGTCCACTTAAATATCTTGTTCGTGTATATTTTATTACTTGTTTTATTACCGGGGTGCCCCGGTGATGTAACTAATTAGCACGCCAGAGATCCGTTGTCGAGGTCTTGGGTTCAGCTCCCGACCAGGGTGAGTAACAACTTTTTCACATCGAAATATTGGCCTACAACCCGATAACACAATTATTATCTGGATATCTGGATCAATTTTTCCCAAGTCAGTGGATAAGACAACTGCGAACTATTGAATGCCCTGGTAGGTTACCTGTATTAAAGTCAGTTGGATTTTTTCTCTGGGGCCATTTAAAAAGCTAAGAAGAAAGACGAAGAAAAACTACAAAATTTGCTAGAGCTAGAATCCGACAGAAATTGATGAAATATATCGCCCAATTGGCTACAAAATTTGTTGCGCATTTCTCAGAGTTGCGGGAGCTCTTCAGTTTGAACATTTAATTTGATGTAAATGTACCTACCTATAAGAGCATTAAAATTATCACCAACTAAATAAAAAACCAGTATTATTACATGCCAAGCCTACGTTGATAACGCTTTTTTCCGTTTATTTAAAAACACGATTTTTCATAAAAAATGTTATCAAACCATACAAAATAACCACCACGTCAATTCAAGGATAAAAAGAGCAATACAAATACAAATAATCGCTTGTTTGGCATTAAAAATAAGCAAAAAAATGCGTTGGCATACAAAAACAAAAAATAGGCTAATGAATGGAAGGTAATTGGCAAAAAACTTTTTTAATGACATTTTGCTATAACATTCATATTACAGAAATAAATTCCATACTTTTAACTAACCTTGCACCTACATAAATCAAGTTTATGTGTTTATCTTATAGCACCAATAAACTAGTACTAATAAGTAATTGTGCAGTGCTTCATATGCAGTATTTACAGAGCTTTTTAACTTGTAAAAGTTGCTGTAGTATTCGAAAAATGTTTTCAAATACTGTTTTGTTATGAAGAGGAATGCACTATACTTCCCATTCATATATCACTATTAGGGACTGTCCCAAGGAAGAGGGATGAAAGCAACCAAGAATTTCGATAATCTTTATAAAACACTACCTGTTTCTTACAATTATAACCTAACATTGTTTTAAAGTGATATTAATAAGTGACTAACAGTTAAAGATATCTATTTATTTCTAATCAACAACTCATCGTTAAGCAGAAGCTTATGTCAGTTGCAAATTATAAATGTAGCATTCGATTGTTAGTGCTTAACCACGATCAACCATATTATTCATTTTAAATTATTTAAACTATTAAAATACTCTTTAAACACATCATGTACATACATTATTACATCTATATGCGCATGGTGAATTATTTTGCCAGTAGAAGTATCAAAGAATCGTCGAAATCGTCTTGACTACATGTAGGTACATTGTTTTTGGCCAAACACTTTCGCAATTTAGACACTTACTTAGTTTTTAGCACGTCATAGGCAAATGCTTCGTTGAATTCCTTGAAAACATAAGTTTCGTAAGGTTTTTATATAATTTTGTCATTTAGTAATCTAATAACATGTAAGTGGTCGAATAACACTGGTACTGCGCAAAAACGGTAGATGTCCGTCTTATTGGACAGCTATTGAGAAAGTCTCTCAATAAGCTTAATAAAACATGAGATTTCCATCAACTATTTAGTTAGATTTTAGCTATTTATTGCTTACAAAGAAGGTGGAACTGACAATCTTTATCAGACACCATTCTTGGTAACTATACTAAAATTAAATTTAAACTAAGTACTGTGCCAAATAATATTATTTATAATTATCTAATTGTCCATATATTTTAACAGAAGAAATATGGATGCTGGAATATTTAATTGGATGTCATAATTGTATAGATCTACTGATGAATATGAACATGTTGTAATAGTTTTTTTAAGCCTCTGATCGGCAATATCGTATGAAACATCAAATCATTCACACCATGAAAAGTCATTTCCAACGTAAACTTAATGCTTAAATTAGGAAGAATGTTAAGCGACACTGACCTTTGACTAGCAATCAAAAGGTCCCGGGCTCGATTCCCGGCAATACGTTTTCAAAAACTTAATTATATTGGTCTGCTAACCCAAAACTTTAATACTCATTGTAATTTCATTCAGGCGATGATTAACTTTGATTACATATTACATCTAACGTTCTGGAACTACTAAAAATACAAATTTACAATAGGAATTATGAAAAACATATGGCTACAACTAAATGAAAGATAAATCGTTAGAATTTTCAAATCCTTGAAAATATCCACAACTGTAAATGCTCAGGTAGCGTCTGACTTTGGAGCTACGCAGTTTTTGCAAACATCAATCTTCTTAAGTGAGGGGTTCGCTATGTGTAAATGGATACACGACTTATAATGTCTTTAAACCGGGCAGCAGTTTACATTTCCTCAGAATCTCTTGCGTGGAAATATAGGTAAATTTAGCTTTTTAAAGATGGAGAAGTACATGTGAATCTATCTTTATCTCATTTCTGCAATTTAGCTATCGTGATTTGATTTAACAAAGATATTAAAACACAGGATTGTGTACATACATCTACGCCAACCAAGAGAACATGATTGTTAAAAAAAACAAAAAGCTGAAACAAGAATTTACAGAAAATGTTTTGAAATATTTTATACCGGGTGCAGCATATACTTATTATTAGGGAATATGACACCGTTCCAGCGATAATTTTTTTTGTCTAATTCAAAGCTTCTGTACAATTTCGCTAACTTAACTGTTTAAGGGAATATTTTGAAACAACATGTAGACACTAGTGCTATTATTGTGTTTGCGATTTGAAAAAAATCGGAACCCCAAAACAAACAAATAATCGGTTTTGCTAAAAAAAAATCGGAATCCATTGTAAGAACGTAAAAACAGAAATCGAAAACGAGCCGAAGAACCGAAATCGAATCAAGTCAAGGAATTGAAAACGAGTCCAGGAATTAAAATCGAGTCAAGGCATTGAAATCGGATCCCGAAAACAAAATCTGGTCTGAGAATCCAAATGAATTGCTATATTTACTATTTACTTTAAATTGGTGTTATTTTCAATATCCACATCTAACGAGCGTTACCGTGCGTTAAGGTTACCACGATTCGTTCGTAATGCCAATAGTCATCGTCGAAAACATTTCTGGGTAATATAATACGATACAACATTTGCATTCGCTAGCGTTCCTTGTGTTACGACTCATTTTGCAAATTGTTTGCAAACATTACAAACAGTTAATTACTGCATAAAGGTACTGATACACGTTTGATCCTCGAAAAATTTTCTTTAACATTTGTCATTTATTTAAAAATGTATACACGGCATTCGGCATTTATTATCATATATGGTGCACAAAAGATTTTTTGGGAATCCAACTTTGAAATATGGATATCGACGTACTTTTGTCTCAGTAGGAAGCCAAAAGCCAACCCTATGAAATTGGTTTAAAATCGCTCAAAATACCTTCAAAACGCTATGCTTTTGCTGCTAATTGGGAATCCGATCTAGAAACTGCAGTGGGTGATCAATGTATATTTTGTTGACATATCAGAAATAGTGTAGTCTAATCGTAACGAATATATTCCTTACTCGAATACGGTAGATCGAATATTCGTTGAAAATTCCCCGAATAATATTCGATACGAATAAACGAATATTCGTATTCGTTTTATTCGGAAACGAATACCTGTATTCGTTTTATTCGGGAACAAATAAACGAATATTCGTATTTGTTTTATTTGGAAACGAATAAACGAATATTTGGGGTACTTACCGGTTTTATTCGGTTGAAAACGTTATTCGTTTTTCGTTCTTTAATAATATTAGTCTTCGAACGATTTTGATAATGAATAAAGAAATAGATATATTATGTAGTTTTTTTGAAGTTTGAAGTTTCCACAGCGGCTTAAATTATTTGTTTATTCCTTTTCGAAAAAAATAAATACCTGTATTCTGTTTGTTCCGTATTCAAATATCGAATACAAGGATTCCAAATTCTGACAGCACTAATCAGAAACAGAACTTCGCCAATTTTATTACCCGTTGTGGCGTGACACCACTGCAAAATTTTTGTCATGAATAACTATATACTATATTTTCAGATTGCGAAAAAGGAGACTTTCCGAGAAGCCATAGAAAATTCCATCCTAATCATCTAAACCGCGAGGATGGTTATCATCTCTCCAATATTTGGTACCGAATCATCCAACGGCTATCCCCACTTTCACAATCTCTCACCTCGGCCGCCCAAGCATCCCCCCCCTCATAACGTCAAGTACAACGTTATATATTGTTTTCATTCTCTTTACTTCTTTAGATTATTATAGCTACTTACATAGAGTTACTAAAGGAGTTGCCTTAACAAAATAAATATACAGGTTTTTAGTCATCTTACTTTATTTTTTACAATTTCTTGTAGACATTGCATAAAAAGTATTTATCAATGGAATACCTACTTTTAGTTATTAACATTAATTTCTCGGCAAATATTGAATGCAGAAAACAACGGCAATACAACACCTGCAACGTTTAAGTAAGACCTAGAAACGCCGGAACCAACAATGCAGGCTTGTGACAATGGTACATTCTATATTGGAATATTGTCTTTGTTCCTTCTGTAGTAATAGCAGAGTATAGATATTTACTTCGTACGAAGTAAATGCCTAACTTGGTAATAGTTTAACTAGTAATAGAATGAAATGAGATGAGTAATATTTTTTTTCAACTAGATTTTATTTTCTAATGACAAAGTTAAAGTTATAAAAGTTACTTTTACCTTTTTTATTTTGGTACTGACGATGTATTTTAGGTAGCAGAAGGTGCTCTACCATATTATTGTAAATAAAGTGGGTAGAATTTTCGGAACAATTTTTTAAGAATTATAATGCAAAACAATCGACTTACCTGGTTTGAAAAGTGTCTCAACAAATTTCGATCTAGGTATTTTCTTCTATTAACGCGATCGCTTCGGCGTACGTTTTACTTCAACATTTTTCGATTGTTGTAGGTACAAATTGAAAAATAGGATTGCGTCGTGCTTCAGCAGTGTTACACTCGCAGCTGTTCGAATCGAAATTTTTTGAAAAAAAAATTCTAGCATTGGATACAATAATTTGCTTTACAGATTCTCTTTATTTGGGATTTGGGAACCGTAGGTACGGTTTCGGATATTGGGGTAATGCTCAATATTCGGTACGTGTGAGATATTCCACCACTGCTAATAATGGTCAGCCATCCTTCAAGTGTAGTCAGTTTACAGGTCAGGTCTGACCATTCCTCAAATCTAGTCAGTTTATAGGTCAGGTCTGTCTATCCCTCAAGTCTAGTCAGTTTATCGGTCAGATTTGACTAAGCCTCAAATCCTAGAGGAAGGCCGTGGTGGAATTTTGACGCATCCAGGGAGCGCACGTACCGAAGATTGAACATTACCCGAAACCTTACCGCGTGAGTTTCTCTGAAATGCTAACTTCTAAATACAATTCACTGTCTCATAAAACTAATCAGTTATGACTATGTACGACCACAGATGCCCCAATACAATCGGAAAGGCAGAACGTCCCTCGCATGCATGTGTGAAATGGACTGAGCCGGTTACCAGGAAGATAAGGAAAAGCAGTGGGTGGGAAAGTGGGCAGTGTGACGAGGGCCGGCTATTTCAATGAGGGTGATACATTAGCGGGTCGCGTGAACGGACCGGGTCCGTCAAAGGACGCGTCGTATGCATCTCAAGCGGCGCGTTGAACGAGGTAAGGGTCGGCGTCCGTCCGCGAGGCGGTCAACGTGGGCCCGTTCGGTCGTTAAGCCCCGGGTCGGTGGGCCTGTAGGCTAGACGCACGCCAGACGTCGGGGCAGACGGCCGGCCGGGACGGTCGCTTGGGGATATAACTGGAGATCCGACTGTTTACCAAAAGGTTGTTCGGTCTTTCCTCCTTTCGCTCCCGCTCCTTATATATATACATATAATGGGGAGCTTATTTGGGTTAGTCGGCTCCTCGGTCACCCCTTTCCACACCCCCAACCAGCTCGATGTTATTATACCTAAAATCGTGTCATCGGTAGGTTTTGACTTGTTGCAAAGCAGGAGGGCATTCCTGGATGGCTGAATGGCGAATAGCGATACACAAAACAAAATCCGCGATGTTGCCGTATCCTTATTAATTCATTAAAAACATTCACATGCTCCTACGTGCACGTTTAACGTCGCGGTAAAAGGATGCACAAATGTAAAGGATAAACGTGTCAAACCATCTTATTTACCCAGAAGGGACGCACATACTTCTAGTGGCTCAAAATTCTGCTTATTTTGTCTAAGCATTCTTCTAGTTTCTTAGGTTATGCTGCACAATGCTGTACTTATTGTAATTTTCATTGCTCCTTGTATATTAGGTTCATTTTCAAATACGTAATCCTTAACATATTCCATGGTAGCAAAGTCCAATGATTTCGCAGGGCTAGCACGAAACTTCAGCGATACAACGATTAGGAAATTGTCAATTAAACAAATTCCATACATTCTTGGTGTAATGGCAAGGCGCACGATCATGCTGATATCACATGGCGTGTTTATCGTGTAAGGAACTTTTCTATAATTCTATAGTAATGCATCATTTAAGAGTTCCAAATATATATTGTCAGTCAAATGACTACTTAATTATTAATTAGTAAGCAGGTAGTCTCCCTAAACATTTCTTACAGATGTGCAGATAAAATTCACGCAAATCTTTGTTTTTATTGATCTATTAGTAAAAAAAAAAGCAAAATTCGGAGGTACATGTTTCAGTTTCAAAATAATTCAGTCAAAAGAATTTGTAGTACACCGTATAAACAATATATACCTATATATACCTATATATAAGAAGGATCTAAGTGCAATATTTGCAAACACGCTTTTGCCTGAAAAATCTGTTGTTAATTAGGTAGAACCTTATACCTAAATGAATGAATGAAAACTTGAATATTCATCAATTAAATTCCTTGATGCAACAGATACCTACAAACATTGTACCACATTAGGTGTACCTCATACCTATTTGATAACGTTCAACACAAAGTGAGCTAGTCAAACTCTTCCCTAATTCGGTAATTTTTCGTTACTGTTATACAATTATTTTTACCATTAATAAGTTAAGGTACGTAGAAAAAGCAACCATTTATATAGATTATTAATATTACTTATATTATTCTGATATTAATAACTATTAAATACCCATTTCTATTTTACGGTTTTAAGAATATTCATTTATTATGGTCTTATAAATGTTTATAATGTAATTATTCACATATGTGACATAATTTAACAATATGTTATAAGAACCTGTAAATTTTACCTAGTATTTAATGGTTAAACTCTCAAATGAATACCTCAAATATTGCGAATCGAAATGTTTTCTTCTTATAAGGCACTTATCTACTTCCACATTCAACGGACGGGAAGTATCGCGAAAAAAAATTTCAAAAATTTTTATTTGCTCAATCGCTTTAAAATGSTCGAAAACGTYAAAAAAAAATTTGAGCAAAAAATTTCTTGTCTGTGTATCCATGTGTCTGTCGGTCTGTGTGGACGCGATAGATAACTTTCGAAAGACAACATATGAACTTAAAATTTCGTAACTGCTCTTTTTGCAAATTTTTAATTTTATTCCTTTTAGTATGTGGTTGGTAGTTTAATTGCGAGTATTTTTCGTTCCTATGAATTTGCGGTGCAGCTAACGGTTTAGAAGAAATTAGCAAAAAACTGTCACTTAAAAAAACCTAAATATCTCCAAAAATACGTAATATATTCAAAAAGTGAAAAAACCATCAGGAAATAAAATTTTTCACAAAAAGTGAAAAAATTTACATTTTGGACCCTGTCCACACGTTTTTTTTTTAAATTTTGCTATTATATAGAAAATCACATTTCTGATCGAAGATCACTCCTGCAATTTTTTTTATTAAATTGACAATTTTCGAGTTATTTAAAAACAAAATTTTTAAATTTATGGATTCTTGCTAATATTACGAGAACCGCTTGTTGTTCCAAAAAAATGTGAAGAGATAAAAATGCCTAAAACCTCATTACTGATCGTATAATATATGAAATAAAAGCATAAATGTCACTTTGACAATTGGATGTGGAAGTATTGATTCAATTTGCAGCAGTTTTTTCTACAACTTAATTCGAAACATTTTAAACTAGCTTCAGCTATACTTTTAATGTTCCTCCTTGTTTTGCAAGTGTTTGGCAGCCAATACGTCTGAATACAATGTTACCGCTTGTGTAACGTTTCGGCTTTAATTGAAGCCTCCTTCAGACTATATTTAGTATATTAAAATATTTCACAACTTCGATAATGATTGACATACAAATACCTACAAAAAAAAAACAAACTCACAGCACGACTTACTCTGGAAATGATGACTATAACAATGAGCAAAATTAAATTATTTGGATTATAGAAATTATAAGATTATTAGTGAACAAAACTTTACTATTCTGAAGGATTTTTGTAATTTCACTCGTCCAGTTCTAAGTTATTTATTTGACCTAAATTATTAATACGTGTATGTTGCTGGCATGTGTTTGGTTTTTAATTTGGGGTCAAGTTTGGCTGTTTCTATATTTTTGACATTGCCAAAATAATTGTAAAAGTACCCTTTTTTTGTTATATTATTCCAGTACCTTTTAATGAATAAAGTTGATAAAACCTAAAGTATAGTTTTTTAAAGAAGACTTTTTTTCTATAATACTGCTAAATTTGTCATGCATGTGTTATTTTTTAGAAAATTGTTAGACTACCAAATTTTCTGTAAACGTAACAAAATTGTTTAACATGCATACCTAACAGTCCGAAGAAGGCTTCAGTCCAAGTCTGTACGTTACAGAACTAGATATGCATTGGCTGCCAAACTCTTGCAAACAAGAATACCTGGTTAAAACCACGAAAACGAAATACACAAAATTTTCTGCAAAGTTTACACACCGAACAAATTCAGTATGTAGGAAGTAGCTATTTCTACGCGAGCATATCTCACCGCATTCGCGTACGAGGGAGAATGACGTAATTACCTCATCTGAACGGGGAGGATGGGCGTCGAAAGATGATGTTTCAGACCTACCCTAACTTCTTGGCGTGGGGTCACACTCCCACGCGCCTATACTACCGTCGACGGGGTCCCCAATGTAGTAGTAAGCATTTATAACGTGGTTCCGCACGCGACGGGCACATGCCCTGCTGGCAGGTGTCCGGCCAAGAAAAGGGGTTAGCGGCCCGTTTAGGAGCACCCGGATTCCCCACTTTAAACGCTTACCCTTCCGGCCAACCCGAGAGTACGAGGCGTTTCATTCAGAAAGAAACATGTTAATCGCCCAGCTCGGGCGGGTGTGCTAACCTGCTTTAATTTCATTATGACCTAAATATAAGACTTTCGAGGTGCAAATTAATCATACAAAACGGTCCGTTTTATTTTTAAACAGGGAAGGTGTTCTCGATAAATCAAAATGCTCTTAATTGGTGAAAGATATGTGGGTATATTGGATTTGAAATCTATTAAATATGTTACCATCACTTGCACTTGTGTACCTAGGTGGTAAAACATGATTTTTCTGCTGTAATGTCAGAAAGTTGGTTACGTGAAAACGTTGGAAAACCATTATTTAAATAGCGCTCAGTACCGCGAGAACGACTAGAAAAATTAAACCTAAAAATATCTAATATGTGTCTGTTAATATTATATGTAAAAATACAACAACAGCCTAGGTCAGAACTTAAATATTACGTGGAATTATATTTTCAACCATCAGTTTTCAATAAAGTTTTATAAACATTTTTAAATAATTAATCTCCAAAAACAAAAAGGCTTGCTAAATCCTAAGAGAGATTGGAACTTTAAATATTTTTTTATTAAATTAAAGTGTTTGTAAGTAGTTAATCTGTAGTATTCAATTTCAAAGATTAGAGCTTGCGCTACGCGGTATTCTTACAACACATTCAAAAACACTCCATTCTAAATTAAAAGGTAAGTTAAGTAGAAAATAACAATGACTTTATAAGCTTATAGAGTCACTGTATACAAAATGATGGCAATGCCATCTCGGCTGCTCCAAGCAAAAACACAGTAACCAGCATTGCTAGCAAAATTGAGCTTTATGCATACATATATGCATGTATACTGTATTTATGCGCAACTTATGCGCTGGCAATGGCAGTTTCATCGTTTTATCGTTCTAACTGTTATAGACCCATACACAAACACAGTATCTACAATCTAGCTGGATGTTCCCAAAATCCATCACACTATCTGTATATTCTTATTATTACATTTTTGCACTTACTGTGTTTTTGTTTGGGGCAGGCGATCTATCAGCATTACACTGACACGATGACAAAGGAAGGAAGTGATGTGTAGTCTGTACTTACATCATACCAAGCCTTTGGTTTTTGTCAAAATCAGTTCTATGCCATGCTGCCTATGCTAAACTTAAACTGCACTGATGAGCTATAATAATAGCGAAATAGGTCTATCTGCAGTTGGTTGCGGTACAGACAGCATAGCATAGAATGCATTTTAAAAGGTAAGTTACGTAGTTTGCACGGTCATCAACTCAACTCTAAATCTCAAGGTTATTATAGTTTCAATCATTAGTTATCTTTAAATAATCAAAATATCAAATTTTGCCATTTCATTGTTATTAAACTTGCAACACGTACAGATTTCGCATAGTACATAAATAGACCTACATATAGAGTTCATCCTCGTTCATAATATTTGGCAACTGAACCTTTTAATTTTCATTCTAGAGTCTTAAATTGGTCGAAATCTAGTGTTTCCGATAAAGAACATAAATTATTAAATGAGTTACTTATATTTATTCCAATCAAAAACATAAATGTCAATGATAGCCGCTTATTTGCATTTGATTATGATGTTATTCTAGAAAATCTAAATCGTCAAATTAAAAAACCTTCTAACACMACGTATTTKTTTTTAATTGAAAGTGACCAGGCTTTAAAGGCTTTCTTAGACAAGATTAAACCAAATTTAAAGTTTTTTAATTGTAAAAAGTCACAGATCGTTTCATAAACACTCTCTCCTTGTCACAAATTAGCAAAACTATATTTCGCTCTCCACGAGGTTTTAAATTTTAATAATTCTTTTGCTATTAAAAAACAGTTTGGATTTGACTAGCAAACTCAGTAGTTTTGATTTTTCTAAAGAACCATTTCTAGTTTTTTCGATGCGAATAACTTATTTCCTTCTATTCATCCTAAAAACTATCAATATTTTTAATGATCTACTTTTTCAAAATTTCCCATTAATTTTGATTCTTTATTAAATCATTACATCCATCTGTAAATTTCAGTTATAAAAAAATAGATTAATATAAGCATCGCTTTCCTAGATTTGTTAATTAATCGTAATGAAACCATATCCTTACTTTAGAAAACCAATGTATACAAATAATATTGTTTCCTATAGTTCTTGTCATTCTTACCGACAGCTGTCTTTCATTCTCTATTTTACTGACTTTTTAAAAACTTTCTTTCCTATGTAGCTTTTGAAAAAGAACTTGGTGTGATTTTAAAAATTGCTTATAGCAGCAACTTTCCAAATTATTTAATCAAAAATTGTATCTTAAATACAAAATTTAAGTTTTCTTTTTATACTATTGATTGACATCAAAAGGAAAAAAAATACATTCGCTTAAGGTTGTTGTATAAGTCTAGTTTCAATAAATATTTATAATTTATTTTTATCTCACGGAATTTATATTTATTTTTAACTGTAGTTAGTTTAGAATCCCAGAAAAATAATAAATAAAGATAAAATTGAATCCTTAAATCGTTTTGGCAACTTTTCTTGTAATGATTGTACTGCAATTTATATGGGACAAACTGGAAAACATTTAATGGTTAGAGCTACGGAACACTTCAAACAATCTGAAAACTATAAAAATACCGACATTGTTAGAACAAATTCCTCCTTGGACAGCCATTTATTACTTAATAAGCACGCTGCCACTTTGGGTAATGTTAAAATTTTTAAATTAAAAAAAATAAAAAATAAACGTTTGTGGTTAAAACTGTTCTGCAAGAGTTTAAAGCGATCCATCAGAATTTGTTCCATAACTGCCAATGGAAACCATCAACTTATTTTTATTATTTTTAGTACTGAAGTAGGACTTTTAATATCAAAGCAAATGACACATCTACAAACCCAGTCAATGTCAGTTATTTTATGTTTCTAGTCATTTATTATAATTTTTTATTATCATAATGACGAACGTAATGTAATATTTTTCGTATCCGGAAATTAATAACTTTGCAGCTACCACCGACTAGCTGTTGTTTTCCATGTTTAAATTGTACAAAATCTTTTCTAAAACGTAGGATAAGGACTACAAGTATGATAAAAGAACTTTTATAACAGTTAAGCTATCACACTGTTATATTTTTTGTCCAATGACTTTTACTTAAGAACTTAAATTTTAATGCCGTCTTACTTTCTAAAACCCCAGTAAGCTTGTTGCTTTTGTTACTTACAAAGACTATTAAGAGATAAAAATTTATATTTACTAATAAGCGCCATCACAGCAACTTACGATGTACATCAAAACAACATTAACCTAAGCAAGAGAGAGAGAGAGAGAAAGGATGACGACGTTCTGTACGAATAATATTGCATCGCCAAAGAGGTAAACAATTGCTTAATTCGATACAATCTGCGTCAGACAGTGCTCTGTTGTCTATAAAGTAAAGCTGGCCGGCCACAACTCGTATTTAATTTAGGAAATAGATTGTTAAATCTAACAGAGTTGAACTTGCATCCGACTATGTACTTCCTCTCTAAAATTATTCTCATTGTTAAATTGTATAATGCTCTAGATATAAAAATTGCCGCGCTGACACCGTGTCATTTCTTTTTGGAAAATTTTAAGCGTTTCTGTCTAAACTTAGTTCACTAATCACGACCTCAGTGGAGAACTACAAGAGTTGAGTTTACCTTTATATTACGCACGAAAAAGGAATCGGAGCTTTGAGCATTTTTGAAAATAAAAGTCTTAAACATGCACTTCAGTTGTCTCCAGAAAAAATACTTCTAGATATTAATAAAATTCATTAGTTGAATCGTAAAACCATAAATCTTCTGCGGCTGAAATTAAACCTTTATCTGTGCAATTTGATAGGTAACAAGCGATTCAAATCAATTAATTTAAAAAAAAATTGCATTATATGCATATATTTGATTTTGGAATGAAATAAATAAATAAATGTGTTTTATTAATAAACGTTAGTAGCCCAAAAATAAATCTAATACGTGCTGCAAATAAAGTCTGGTGATTGCTCATAAATATTTGTTTGTGCTAGGGGGTGCCAGCCGATCGATACTATCCCAGTGATTCACGCTTGTGTGCTACTGATGCATTGGCATCGATAACATAGAATTAAGCTGCATTTTTTAGACCATTGCAGAAAGCATTTCTTGTAAATAAGTAATGAATTCAGACTTGTACAAACTTGTGTTGGTCAAGTTAGCATATACAAATCCAACACATAACTCAGATTGAATTGAATTGAGTGAAAAGTCAAAGCAAAAGATATCAACCTGTACCGGGCACATCCATACCTTTCTGGCTTTAACAACCAAGTCTCAAAACAGAGACGTGAAGAAACAGCTTTTTTATAATAGATGATTCACAAGCATATCCCAAAGCAAGTAGAGCCCTGTGTTGATTTATCTTCATTCAGAAAGTGCACACAAGAAGTATATGTTAAATTCAGAAACCCTTTAATATATGAATACTACAGGAAAACCATGACTATTGTTAGTACAAAATTCTGTAATTCTGACAATTATTGCACGACAGTTTTAGTACACGACAAACATATGTCTACAGTCAGCTATGACTGTTTAAAATAGCAATACTCTAATACTTATACGAGATTATTCTCTTTTATTTAGCCTCGCTGGTGTTTTAAACTAGCTACCTAGAAGTGTAATGTAGGAAACCTTCGAAGTGTATGCTTGAATATTTCTGAAATACAAAAGGTTGAAATCATCGTTTAGACTAGATTATTTTCGACGTGAACGCGTCCTACGTTTCGTTTTGGAGTACATTCTGTGAATCATTACAGATAAGCAGTGCCATTTAGCGGTATCAATAGGTACTATTGCCAACATGATTTAATGGTAAAAGTAGAGCTCACTATATACAGAACCTTACGTATGAAATTAGATATACATACTTCAGTAAAGAGCTTGCATAGAACGTATACTCATGCGCAAATGTTTACAAGCATATTTGAGAAACACACAAACAATCATACCCAAACAAATGCAAAATTACAAATAGCACTAAGGGAACGACTTAGCAGTTTCTGATGCATATATCTTAACCTACTAGGTATTGGGCAAAACTCTTACTATTTGTGAGAAACGTTTTAAACAATCAGATATCGATGCGTTTCATGCTATAAAAGACACAACTGGCAACATAATTCAACGAATTAATATAATACTTTTTTAAATAAGAAAAAGTCGTAAGTTTTTCTACGATGCATTGGGCGCGTCCAGTTAAAAATCTCGGGTATATCGAAGGTACAGCTCACCCACAATTAATTTTTGGGTGAAAACTAATTTTCGATAGCTACCGCAAAGTGGTGGTATATACAACGACCTGCAACGTGTTCAACGTTTCTTAAACGACGTTCTTCGAATACCTAAGCCAAAAAAACTGCTGTTTCGGAAGGAAAGATTGCTCTTGCTTGAAACATGATTGAAGCAGCGCATGTTGGTGTGAGAAGATAATTGACGATATCTTATATAAACATTTATCGATATGTAAGTTTTTCTCTCATCGGATTCTCTATAATTAGATTCCATTGTTAATCTACACACTGTAACTGAGTAATCTTTCTCCGCACGCGATAAACTTCTGGTCGCGAAAGGTATGACAATTTCCTTTCCATCGACATTTTGGATTAAAAGCATCGCACTGAATCGTGAAATAAAAAATTAGGGCTTATTTAATTTTTCGGAATGCCAGTTCCGCTTCAGGTGTCCAAAATATTACTTGTCGTTTTTTCTCCCCTTTCAGTACTTCATTTAGTGGAGCAATTAAAGTAGAGGAATGTAATATGAAACTCCTATACCAAGAACATATTCCTAAAAWTCTTTTRATTTCAGTTGTTGTTGAAGACTTCGGGTAGTTGACCGTGGCAGCTATTTTTTCAGGATCAGTATATAACACATTACTGCTCACAACATAACCTAAATATTTTAAAAAATGTTTGAAAAAATCCCATACAAAAGTTTCGGAGACAATAATAATATCATGTAAGTATACAAATATGTTTGGTTCGTACCTTGGTCCGAAGACAGCGTCCATTAATCGTTGTTGAGTTTGATAAGAATTACATAATCCAAAAGGGACTACCTTAAAATGAAACAATCCGCGACCAGGGACTAAAAAAGCTGTTTTTCTCTACTAGCTGGATCCAAGGTATTTGCTAAAATTCTTTCTTCTTTAGCATTACTAGGGATGTTTATAATACGATCTACTCACGGTAAGGAGTAAACATCGTGTTTAGTCATTGAGTTCAAGCGTCGACCATCAAAGCAAAATCTAAAGTCTCCCGTTTTCTTCTTTACAATTAAAATAAATGGAGCAATTTTAAATGCTACAATAATATATAGTATTATAACTATAATATATTGGACCTAGTAGATCCAATCGACTTATTTTTACTTCTGCAATATGTGGTAGCTCTATGTCTTAGCAATTTTGAGACACCCTATATAGTAATTTAACTGTGGTATGAATCTGAATAGGATTTTGTAAAACCTCTAAGAGTTATTAACTTATAAATGTACGTATAGATTATTGAGGCACCTTCTACTCGTTGTTCTTTCTCAGAGCCATCACTTCCGGAGTTACAAAAGTAATATCTACACGACACTACCATAACGTAAATGCAATTTTAGTATCCCGGTTTCTTAGCAGTATTATATTTTTCTTGTTAAAGACACTAAATATTAGAATGGAGATGTGTAACAATGCATTTATAAAAAATAAACATTTCCTAAATAAGATTAATTGTTTTGGGGCTTAAGTGCAAAATAAGTTCTCGTGAACAACCATTACTAATGTAAAAAAAATAAATAAATAAAGTTTGTTTAGTATACCATATATATACACAAGATTTTCCTGTATAGGATGAACATTTTTTGCATTAATATCAGAATTTATCAATCATAACAAGAAAGCAATAAAAATAAAATTAGTATAAACTCCTAGATTTCTAATAAATGTTATAATATATCGTAATGACTAACGTCACCACAAATTATGAATATAAACATAGCATAAAACTTAATTAGAATTGGCAAGGTGGTGTTTTAATAAAAAATATTAAAGATTTGCATTGTATTCATTCATACCCAGTGTGAAATGATTATAATTTTATTCATCGAGTCTCTTCTTGTAGCTTTATGGCGTAATATCTATCTGAGAATCGATTCACCTTCCCATTGGATTCAAGGAAAGTGACCTCATGAAATAAGAGACGGACCGAAATCGATTGTTGTCGAACCGGTGCTCGAATTTCTGAATTTGCTACACCGCTAAACGCATCGCCTTCGGTCATAGGTGCCCGGAAGCAAACCCCACCATATGTGGAGCTACATCCGCCCGCCATAACGCACACACTGCCATCCCCGCTTACCCTGAAACCCTTAGTATCACATTTCCGTTCCAACGCTGCCGCTTTAATTTCTGTCGTATTTTATTTTAATTAGTGGAAACATAAAATATGAAAAATAACCGAAGATTCTCGAGCACAGAATGATAGAAAACGTTATCTTTCTATGAGTGCAACATGTCTATTATTACGACTTGTTAACTAAAAAACGATGTTCATGGAGCTAATTCATTTTCTTTTTTTTTTCTTAATTACTGATTATATKTCGTAACACTCMATGTTTMAATTCCAACGAAAGTTGATTATTACATAGAACGTTTTCTGAGCATGAGTGAGAGTTAATATTTTGCATTTTTTTGTACCCGCAAAGAAAGTCGTGACTATCCACGTCACACATATAGGCACTTAATTAAAGAAAATACCATTGCAAATAGAAACAAACACTTGAAATGAACACGATTCGGGCATTTAACTGTTCTGTGTTTTTATCAGATGGCAAATGTTAGCCATGAGCTTTTTATTAGATAAATATGTTTAGATTGCACAAAATCTATTTCATTTTGCACTACTTGAAGCATGCGTCTTGTATTAAAATCCAGAGAGGAATAAAAAACTAACAAACCCTAATTTAATTAGGAAGATTAATAGTTTTCTTCTATTATATTACAGTTTTAGTATGCATTTATTTACAAAAAGTAAATACAACCAAACATAACATTTATTTCTGGCGCCTTTAGAATCTTCCCTGAATCTAAGTTTTTCGTCCATTAATACGACCAATATTTTGGAAGAATATATAAATTTGTGTTGCGTCGAAAAGTACTAGAATAATGGCGCTAAATCGTTATTAAATTCACTTTTGCTTCCTTGAAATTAGTCTAAAGCAACAAAGCAGATATGTAGCATTGCGTAAGATTAAATATAAAAATTTCTTCTACTTCTATAAAGCAACTGATGACGTTATTTAATTAGTATTATTTAGTAATACTTTTAATGCAGGGTACATTATATATTTTTGCTTACTACTTTAGCTACGTTTCCATAAAATGCTAAATAATTACGCAAAAATTTTATTTCTATTGTCAAACATATGTCTAACCATCCCTATATTTCTTATGGAAGGAGAATTAATTTTAATTACCAAGTTTCTATTTTTATTTCACTGCTAGTTAAAACTTGTAATACATTTGATACATCCTTGAAATATTTTTCCCAATTAAATTGATAGGTATACTGCAAATATATAAGGCATTTATTTGACCTAAACAAATAAATTGTAAACGTATTTAAATGTTGCTTCCAACTTCCTGTTTTAAAATATCTGATACCTAAAGAGTCAATAATTTTACCATTATTGATAATTCTGATTTTTATGCTCTTAAGAAAAATAACAGTTCGTACAAAGAAAATATTTTATATCTTTGTTAAATTTTTGTGTCACATTTAWATGATTCTTTAATATTTCGTCTTTKCCCAATTTTTAAGATTCGTGWTTCGTATCCAGAGTAGGCATAGCCCACTTTGAAAAGTTGCCCACTCTAAGAAATCACTGTCCTCCCTATTCCAGCTATTGCAGTTTCTTTTTTAGTAAATATAATTTTTCTGCCCTGTGGTTTTAAATAATTAGATAAAGGAAAAAAGTTTGCCCTCTAGAATCAAAACATGGCTACATGGGTGAGCAGTACCAAGACGTAGATTACTAAATGGCTATTTTCTTTATTAATATATATTTATTAGTATACACCAATGACGTATGTCCATTTACTTCCATAAGATACGCAACGCATAGAGAATGACAGAACTGATTTAAGGTGTCATTACTTCATTAGGCTACAGTGTTGTCAAATAGATGCTTTTCATTCGTAACATGTTGATAGGTTTAAGGTTGACAGTGACAGTTAACAATAACAACCAACATTTCGTTTTTTATTGTCATTGCGTGGATTTGTGTATATTATTCAACATACCACAATCGAATTGCATACCTATAACTATACTATACCGTATTTTACAACTATTGCCTGGTATTAAGTACCTACACATATACAGGGTTTGTATAAATGATTCATGCAACGTGGGCGGGGTTGATTTCTGAATTCATAGTGCCGCCTTTTTATAACTGCTGCCAAGCTACAATATGCACGGCGATCAGTGAAAATCAATGAGCACGATAGTACTGATGGTTGCAGATCAATTTAGAGTCCCGAAATTTATGGCTTAATAAAGATTTTCCAACAATTTACGGTTCTATTTTTCTTTCAGAGGTAAGAAATAACAATATTTCAATATTTATTGGTAAGTAATCTTGTGGTAACCTCTACAGTCTACACCCTTGCACTGTGGAAGCTTTGTGTAGTGAAGCTAACGTTACTACCAATTAGTTTGTGAATTTTACCAGTGCGGCAGGCTAAAAACATATTTTAGTCCATCATAGCACAATTATTTAAGAGGCTTAATGTAGCCACAACCTTACAAATACGATACACAACCTAAAAGTTATACGAAATCGCGTCACCCCACCACTCCGAAATGTGAGCATGCTGCAACCTTAAAGTTTATTATGGCACAAAACACTACAGAATATGTTGAAAATACAAACTCCCACACGTTTTCTCATATTAAAATAAATCAAATAATTCAACAATCGACAGATGACGCTTTTACGCCAAAGCAATTGTTTGTTCACCTTCCTGAGAGGCGGCAAAGCGATTTAATCGATAATTTCCATAAGCGCCTTGGATGCATGGATCGTTTATAGAAACCCTGTATTATGGTCAGTTATACTATCACAAGAGAGTGAGAATAAATTATTCCAGCGAGAATTTGATCTTGTGAAAATTCCCACTATAATAGTGTTTTGATTCGCTAAAAATGATATAATTGACCAAAACTGAATTTTTTTATTGGTTTTTAGAAACGCCAAAAAGAATGAGTGTTAATTTTGAGATTAAACATTGTACTGGTTGGTTTTCACTAGACCTATATACCTGGCAGTAATGAAAACAAATTGTTTCGCACTAATATATTTGATGAAGTAACTTTAAAGTGGCTATCCTTATTCAAGGATAGTTGATACTTGTTTTTGGATATCAATTTGAAGTTTTTTCTTTATAATAGCTCCATGGACAAAAAGTCAAATCTTATTCAAAAGCAGAGCACTCACGAGCATCGTGTTTAGTCATTTAAGACTCTTCTTAAGAACTAATCATCAGCGAAGTTGTTTTTCCTGACACCAAACAGATTACAAAAATGGTTATCACGACTTCTCATTTATTGCGGATTATAACTAGCATTGTATATTATAATTAGTTTTTAATTTGTTGGGTATGTACCTATGTCTATAATATTTTCTTTAAACTGTACTGTCCAACATGAATATGATCCCTGTAGGTAGAAGGCATGAAAATAGAGGATAGCTCAAGAGTCTCTCACAGAACAGTTCTCAGGAGATTGCGGGATGGTGGACAACCATAACCACGTCGATTCTGCAGACGCCGGGCGTCGTGGATGCGTCCACCCCATAAACGCTATCCATCATCGATCCAGTCTCCGGCTTACATGCGAGCATCAAGAAAACTCGACCGGTAGCAGTGGCGGCGGCAGCAACTAATCGATAAGAATACGAGTGCAATGATGACTCATGCGACGCTACTCCGCACCTCTCGCATCCCCCGCGGACGTTCCCATCCCTATTGCACCGCCAGCCACGCACCTCGTTGCGAGCGCAACAACAAAAAAATCGATTCCAGCGTCGTAAATGGCAAATGCTACCTAAGTTCAGCTAGATGCAGTTGCGTCGACGGCAATAATTTCAAGCCCTTTCGCCGGGGATTGATGTGCAGTTTCCGAATTGGGAGGCAAGCTATGGTACTAAGATGATACCTATGAAGCAGCTAAACTGTACTCCTAAAGCTCAAAGAATATATTGGAATAAACATAATTTTTTTAATTTGATTTAATTGGCATACGCCAACATGAAGTAACAGATATGCCAAGGTGAATTACTTAAATTATACCATTGGCCAGTTCAGCCGTTCCCGCCTTTATCAGTAGACAAATCGAAGAGTCATTTAGGCAAATGGTATTTGGCTGCACTGATGATAAAAATGATAATATCGCTTCAACAATTTGCATGTTGTTGGCTTAACATTGCAGATACTGTAGTAATTAAAAATAACATAATTCAAAAGAATAAGTTGTTCAAATAGCTTAGTTTTGCATTCTCTTTTTATTGTTTCAATAAACGGTTTTAATTTATCGTTAGAATATAGATATTATTAGCTCAATCAAATTAATTTAATTTAAATTTTGTGTATTGATAAATTTTCCATATAATTAATAATAGTTACAGAGATACAAGCAAAAAAACTTAAAAAGGTCACATTTAAACTTTTAATATTTTGTACTGTATGTAGCGGGCGTTCAAAAAAAACGGCAAATTCAACCCAAAGCTTTCTCTTTCTAACGCGAACGTAGCGCCTGTAGTGTAAATTAGTTCGCATAACTTGATGCACATTTGACGTTTGGCTTATTTAACGTATTCGTCGTTTATTGACTAAAGAAAATAGAACGCAATTACTATTACCTGTGACTACGGATAACTCCACTTAAAACTTAAAAGGATTACGAACTTTGCCGTCTGTCACGCTACGAAATGGTCTTCTTTTAGAAAGAGGGCGATAGATGTTTCAAATGACACCGGTAGATGGCCGCAACTTACAAGTGTAAGATTTTTACATTTTTTTTATCGTCTTATTTAAAATAAAACACATAATAATGATCAAATGATCATGCAATAGGAGAACGTGACATAGGAATATGTTATATAAACTTTCAATATCATCTGGACAGTTACAACACGGATAAGGTAAGGTGCTCCATTTTTAAATTAAGTACTGTTTCACAAGTTTCAATTACTTTTTAAGCGTTTTTGAGTTTATCATATCTTGAGTTTTGCTAAATTCGTTGTTTAACATTCGATTTGGCGAAATTTAATGTCGCTTGGAGCAGAAAAACGAGTAAATGTGCGGTGGTACATAGCTTCTTAATTGTTAAATTACGATAAGCATTGTTATTATACGGTAATTTTATACTTATGGTGATAAACTGAATGGTTGGTGTTTGTAGTTTTACTTGAAATGAGAATAAAACTTAACGTTTAACCAGTAAAAAGGAAATTGTGTCAAATAGTGTTTAACTTATTCAAAAATTAAACACTTAACATGGGGCGTCACATATCGGCAATCCGTAAAAGCTTGAATTCGCCGGTAAAACCAGGGACGCTTCCGAATCGTTTGTTCGGCATCCTGAGTGGAGGTATTCCTTACCTGTGACTAATACGAGCACCGTTGATTCTGCGAAAACGTTTACGAATCGTGGGATACCCTATGAATAACCGCAACATCGATGTAAAATGTAAATTGCAAACGAAGCTCATTTGACAATTGACACAGTTCAGTTTGTTGTACCAGTACTACGACATACGTTCACGATTACAACAACCATCGGTGGCTTACGTGACCGGTTTCTTATGAACGCCTGTTAATTACAAAGGAACAACCTTATTTACTTAGTCCTTACTGTGACCTTTTATTTAATTTGATTGGGCTGTATCGAAAGAAGTACGGTATACTCATGATTTATGATTCGATTGCTCTAACACACAGAATAGTTTGCTTTAGAATTACAATCAATATTTGAACGTAGTTGAAATTATTTGCTTTAACAATGTGTCCTTTTTTAATTTCAGCATTCCTATCTTTAAAACAACCGTCTGTGTGTTAAATTTAACCTGTTCCTTGCTTACCATTTATGTTCATTTTAAGTCGTCTAATAATCATTTTCCTATTATTTGTGATGCTTGTGTTTCATTGTTGTCGGTATCATAAGGTTATGCACCAGGCTGAAACTACACATAGGGCAATCGTATAATTTCCTGAATCTAATAGGCCAAATTGTACTGCAGGGCAACAGTTACAAAAGTCCCTAAATTTATGGAGTATCCCAATTAGTTGGGGAACTATTTCGGAATATTTTGATTTGAGACAAGACTGCAATAAGGTTATGAGAGAACATCAGTTGATATATTTACTCTCATAAGTGATTTAATGTAGTCTCTATCTTCTTGTGCGATTAGCGGATAATTTTAATTGCCAGACTCTTTTATTTATTATATTACAAGAATCTAAATAAGGAGGTCCTAAACCTGTATACAATTCAAGAAACAGCTCATCGGAAGACAAACTATAAGCTACCATTAAACACAGAAACATAGAAGGAAAGCATCCAGTGGTCGTACCAGGAAAACTTCAGCTTCTTGTAGCATGCCCTACGTGGAAGCCCACTAGCACCAAGTATGAAACCGTTCTAACCCAGCGTAGACGTAGTCGGCTTGGCGGTATACAAGTATCCGGGAGCGGCAGAAATGGTTCAATCAATCAACCAAAACAACTTCAGTACATCAGTACCTACTGGTTGTGTTTTCAATATTTTAAACTGAAACGGGAAATGTTTAATAATTTCAATGTGAGTATTTGAACAAGCGCATAAAAATAGTTGTTCATGTTCAACAAGCAAACACTAATGAGTATACCTTTCTCTTGTAAATCTAATAGTCTCTCTATCTATGCAGCAATGTGATCTAGAGAATCAATTTAACCACAACATGCATGACCTGGTAAATGGAGTAATAAATGATGATTTACGCAGTTTCGGGCAGTATCAAATTGAAACATGCAATAATAATGAAGCCTACAGTTATTTTTGGTCTAACTGGAAGTCAGTAAAATACCTCCTCAACTTCGTACGTTAAAAATACATAAGATGCTTTTTTAAACAAGAAAACAAACAACTCAGGTAAAACTGAAAATCTGATGATTTGAGGTATAAAATGTGTCGTGTCCAAGGTATGACATTGTTATGAAGCCTTCAATACATCTACATTTACTACACAATCGAACGCGTGTCTGGCAGATGAAATAACACAATTGGCACAAAGAAATCTTGTCGCGTGCTCTACACCAGTCCATCAGTTTCCAGCTGCCGCGAATCAACACACATTTTAAGGAACAGGCCATGTAGATAACGGTGTGACTGACACTGGCTTTAACGTATAAATGAAATGTTCGTTATTTTCAACAAGCTAGCTTAAAATTTTACACTTGTTGGAGAAATGTGTTTGCAAGAAATAAATATGTATTTTATAACTATCACTACTACTACTATTACTGTACTTAGTATTATCGGCGTTGTTCTACCCATAAACTTAAATAAGCTGAAAAAGCCAACTAAGCTTTTTCATTATTACTTACAAATAAGTCATTTAGATCAAATATTCCTTGTATTTTTCAAACAACATAGCCGTTTTTATTACCTATTTTATTGCATTTTTTATTTAATCCAATACAGTGATTAAATCTAAATACTGCGCATACGTGATAAATAGTTTCACATTTATGGTATCCCGTTAGATGTTATTGCAACAACTTAATGCACATTAGTTATGATGATGGCTGCTGCGGAAATTATCTAAACATAGTTTTTCTAACTAAACTAAACTAAAGATAATTCTTTGACCCCATGAGGTGCAAGCAATAGGTCAATTCAACCAATTTAACTAAATAAATGACCATATTCGTGGTACTTAAATTTGCAATTGGCAGATATAAAATAGTATTTACCAAGACTATGTGTAACATTTTAAGGTGTGTAGCATAATACGTTTTTGTGAAAAAAGAATACCGACTTAGTTTAATTCGATTTTTATGTTTCTACATCTTCGGGATGTGGAGACCTTGACACAAGAATCATGAACACATCAGCAGCGACAAACATGTTGAAATGGTAACTGATGACAATGTTGAATTTCTTGATGATGAACAACCTTCTATCTACTTAAAATGATTTAAAAAGTCGTACTACTTTGCCGCTACTTGCTAAAATCATTTTGAATGTTCATATTTATTTGAAACGGTTATGAAGGGTATTCGAGAAAGGAAAGTTAGGAAATATCGCGGAAATTTCCTATTTGAACATCATCGCCCTGGATAAGCACAATAACATATGATTCATATAAAGAAAAAACATTGTTTTAATCGTAAATACTGTTTGTTTATGCAAATTTTGCTATTCTGTTTTAATTAAACAAAAAAGATAAGTTTTGATGAAATCAAGAGAAATTTAAGAGACAGGTAGCATTTTTTCCGGATGATTAACTAAGATACTAAACGCCAAAAATCGATTAAAAAAAGTCTTTCAGAAACTGCGTAGACGGCAAAATATTTGAAAGAACATCATTCAACATGTTCAAATAATGTACCCATTACATATCTAAAAGAGACCTGCTGTTAGGGCACTGTCAAAAATGTTCTATGGATACACCACCATACACGCAAGATCTGATACTGGTTGGATAAATCACGCTTTACTGCTTTCTACAAAATATGTTAACGTAGCAAGGTGGATTACAACGAAAATATATCAGCAGACATACTTGAATGCTGGTTTTCCAAAAAACTGTTCTGCATAAACAGAAAATTTAAAATAGGTCATTTAAAAAAATCAAGAATTTAAAGTTGTTCATATTGCTCCTTATCACTGCAATTTAACCCGTTGGAGTTGATATGGGGGAACAGAAACACCTTTTGGAAAAGTAGTATTATAATTATTGTAGTTGAAGTTAGAAAATGCTTATAGAACATGTTATTATATCCAATACTCGTATGCATAGAACTAGATTAGTACACGATTTAATTGTAAATGTGGACGACGAATTCAGTGACAAAAGTGACGCTTATGTTAACAATGACTAGTTTAAGGTTTTTTATTTATTTGTATTAAAAATGATTAGTAAACACAAGAAGGTCGATAAATGAAAATTGATCGTAGTGAAACTATAAAATACATAAAATAATAAAAAATACATTAAAAAATTCCGGTTTGCGGTTGGACCTTCATAAAAATTAGTGATTAAGTTGTAAACACGCTATATTTTTAGGTAAACTTTAGAGTAGTATACTAATACTCTATAGGTAAAGGTAACGCGAATGTACTATTGTACTAAGTTTTATTCCAATAAATTTGAAGAATTATTTGATAATTAAAACGAAAAATATGTTTAAAGACTGCACTGTTGCAAAGCATATTTTATTTATTTATTTATTATTTCTTTTTAAATAATACCACAATATAAGATATGGATGGTTTTTCAGGAACATACTAATCTTACATGAGCTTAGAATAAAGATTTTTGGAAAATCTGGGTATATTAGCAACGTTGTTTCAGTTTAGACGAGTTGAAATTAGAAAAAAATACGATAGCAAATGGAATTAGAAAGACTAGAAAAAATTATATTGTATGCGATAAGGTATTGCATGATTTTTGTGACCAGTCAAATTGTCGGTTAAATTTCTTCATTTATCAAACAAAAGGKATTTTTTAGCCGTTACTATATACTTTCAGTAAAATAACAGTGGTTTGTCCGTTTATATCAAATCCGATTTTTTTAGGTACTCATATTTTACAATCAGTATCATCTATGTCGGTCCCATTCTTTATATGCATTTGCCATTATGTGCCCAGCGGCAGTCGCCCAATCCGGTATTGTCAATGGTAACAGTAAATTTAAGGATCAAACGGAAATTTATGTTGATTCGGTCCGCTCTAGACAAACAGCTGGCAAAAGTTTATTCTCCAAACGCAGCTGGCGTTAGTTCTAGACCTACTACCTGGTATAAGGACATTATGTACCGTAACATATGTGGTGCCTATCGAAATGAACATGGGCAAAATGTTACAATTCTGTATTTATAGACATTAAATAATTTTCCATGCGCAATGTCATTAAAAAGATAACCTGAGCATCCGCAATTGTTATTAAGTTTCTTCTTGTAACCGGATACCTTCCGAGGTTAATGTTTCAAAAATTAATGCAACGGTTTTCGCCATCTGTTGAAAGTGGTGCGTGTCCAAGATATTTATGGCAATTTTTGTTAACTTGGCGACTACCAGGCTAAATTTAAAACAATGCAGTGTTGTCTTTAATTGCAAGCAATAAAAACATCTAGTAACATGTACCAGACTACAGTTTAATTCAAGACTTATTCATTAATGAAAATAATTTTCCTTAAATCTGGAAAGGCAAATTAGCAATTCTATACAGGCACATTTTTCTTTATTCGTCTAATTTCAAACACATCGCGTATAAAAACTCTAAATAGAATCATATCATCATAGTTTGGAAAGACAAAATAATTATGGGAATAATAAAACTACAGACAAATTCGGTACTTTATCGTAATTTTCGATTTTTTCACTAATAATTTGAACTGAAGTGCGAACCATATGTATTCTCTTTTGATTCAACATGTAAGAAAGAAATGGCAAACAACAGAATAAGAAACTGATCAGCAGACAACACTGTATTAAATAGGTCACAGAAAACTGGCAGAATTTTAATATATTTTAAGTTAGGTCACTGTATTATATTTACAAAAAATTGTTGCTAGAATCTGACAGGATATTCTGAAATAAAGGATTGAATGTTTTATAAAACGGTTCGGTGACATAGGAGCAGGAGCAGCAAGTCATGTTTTGCTGTAGAATATTCAAAGAGATTAGGAAAGTTTCGTTCGGTACTTATGGTATCATGCAGAAACCTAAATAATTATTTTGTGCTGGATCAGATTAACTATAATTACTGTGATTCTGGTTGGAATACTTAATAAAGAGCAAAATAGGAAATACCGTTTTGATGTAGATCATATATTATGATGGGAACGTCTTTGTAAATGATGACATAACAAACTCACGACCTTTTATGCGCTACCTGTTCTGTACTTTGTTGAGTCTATTAAAACGGAAAAGTTAAAAATAGAATGGAGAATAATCTGAAGGCAATAACAAAAAATTATATAAGAGCAATTCAAGATGTGTTCTGCATTAAATACGAAGGGATATCTAACAGTATCAGCTTTTTGTTGCTGATGTAATTGAGGAAACCTTAGGTTCCATCAAAACTAAATAAACTAAAAAGGCAGCTATAGGGAAAGCTTGTACTTTAATCTTTTTCTATTATACTAAGTACGTTGCTGTGCTTAGGAAGTAGAATATAATGACATTTACAGTGGTTTGTTTATAAATAACTAAAATTAAACTACATAGAGCAGCCACAAGGCTTAAACGTTCGATTCGACCATATAATTTTCAAAGAGCAGTAAAATTACACTGAGCTCAGATGTGCAGGATTTTGTTCATGCCCCTTATTTGACTAAGTTGTAAAAATCTCCGTCTTGGGATTGAAGACCCACTTTATAATTTCAATAATATCAAAGGCATATTGGTCGTGATAATTTCTTTTTGCGTATTTGCCAAATGTTTTGTCTGATCTAGTGCGTTTTTAATTTCCATATGCTCCAAAAGGTTTTATTTTTTTAACCTTTTTCGTAATGTAAGTCTTTGATGTTGTTTTGATCTAGGCAATGATTATTTTGCTGTACTTTTGATACAATTTACTGCGTTGAAAATATCTTCTTTATCATTTAAGTCAGCATTGTGTAGCATTCTTTGTATTCTAAATTCATTCTTTCTTTCTCTAGAGTTAATTGTATCTTTCTTAGTGAATTTGAGAATTATAATTTATAATTTAAGAATAATACATTCTTCTTAAWTTCGTTATTCCAGTTTCGTTGGCAGTCCATTCAGTGTAGAATATGTCATTTCCACGATATTTTTAAATCTTTTTTCCTGTATTTGATTGAATTTCCGAAGCAAAGGACATTCAAACAATTAGCCTGTTTCCAAGCTATCTAAGAAATAATATTTGTTTTATACGAAATTCTAATTCAGAAGATGATATAGCTTTCAAAAGCTAAAAAAAATCATGGGTACTAGCATATAAAACCCAAAACTTGATTTAGTTGTTATAGTCCTACAAATTATGTATCTCCTTTTTCAGTCAAGCACCCAGATGCAACTTCTGAATATAAAGAAGTATTTTGGAATATGAGCTACAAATGTACAAGAACAACGAAATTATGAAAATGTGATTTTTTGCACACTGGCAAGTGTTTGCATGACATAGTGAATATTAAGGTCCCAACATAATATAATATAGCAAAATGGCTAGCTTCACTGCCACTATCACACGTAATCATTTTTATCCCAGAAACTTGCGTTACTACTTTAACCTGTAAAGCACAATGGACTAGACAAACTTGATCTTCATAAAATAGACGTGTATAAAGTGCAGCAACGGACGGGGTACATATATTCTCCAGATGCCTCTGGGAATATACGGGAGATAAATCTATTCATCTTTAGAGATCACAGTGACCGTTACAGCAGCCCTTGAACACGAAGTTGTTAGGAGCAGCATTAGCACAATAGTTTACGCAAACTAGATTCCAGTTCCAGTTCTGTGTGTTAGCGTCATCCCGCGATAATGGAGAATAAAAGGACAAATACTAATAAATCCAACTGTTTATCTTGAGGAAAAACTAAGGTTGGTGTAAATTAATAATTATCAATAATATTCAACCAAGAAAACGACAATATTAGGTGCCTACTATATATATTTTATAGAGAGGATGCAACAAATTACTGCAAATTTGTTAAAAGAGACATAAGAAATAGTGCTGTTTGGACACACTGTAGTAAATGGCTATACTGTTGTTTGGATATTGTATTCAGATGAGATGTCACAGTATCTTAAATTAATAAAATATAAAACTGTCACTACAATAATGTGACAGATTTATATACCTATCAATCCTTGTTTTATCCCAAGAAATAAAAATTCGCGCATTATTTTTGATAATTCCTCTACAGGTAACTTTAAATTTTGGATACCCCTCGTTGCTAGATGTTTGGCTTCAACAGTAGTTACAAAGAAAGAAAAACGATAAAACTAGCGTTTCAAAGATTCCGATTTATTTATAATCAACTAGATGGAAATACTCAAGTTTAATTTTTAAAGCTTGTGTTTCTCAATTTTGTTGTCTTTCGAAGTAAAATTTAATAATAATTACACATTGAAGTATATACTTTGGTTCATTTCGAGGTTGTCTTCTAAATATTGTTTTTAAGAATTATATGATACAATAGCTCAACGATAAAAATCTACAGTATTTATCGTAGAAATCTAAATCGCAATAGCTATAAAACATATTAAATGCACTAATAAAAAAATATGTTCAGGTTGTTACAAAATTTAATTTCATGAATTCTGGTAAAATTTACTGAAGTAAAATTATGATGAAAAGTTTATATAAACATGGGATGTGTTTGATGCAAGGGTGACATTTATTCTATTTTTGAAAAAACCTTTTTTTTACTTACTAATTTTTAGAAGGTATTTATAACAGACAATGGCCAATAATTTGGCGTAGAGTAGTGCTTCGTATCTAAATCAGGGCAGTGAGGTTTCTCTGGCAAGAAATTGCAAAAAGCAAATCTCTATTTTTAGAGAGATGAATAAAGGGTGAACAAAAAAGGTATTCTTATTGCAAATAGCTAGCATGGTCGTTATCCAGAAAATCGTAAATTTAGGTTGCCAACGCGTCAAAGCAAACTGAACAAACAATTAATGTTTTCATAGTTTTTAAAAAAACTTGACCTTTTTAATTACATTGTAGTAGATAATGACGAATTATCAGCCATAAGATTTGCATCCAGATTTTCAAGTCTACAACAATAACTGTATTTGGAGGGTCGTAGAGGTTTTTTATGGATAAAAAATGTATGATTAATTTTTAAACTATTGTGATATTTGGAAAGATCAATAAGTCCCCCTTCCATACAGCCGTTTTTTATATAAAATTAATGAATTCTTTTCTGAACTGCATTACAACATCAAATCTACATATGTGACATATATTTGTAATAAATAACATAGAGAGATTACTTACATTATAGTTTATAATTTACCATGATCTCCTACAATGTTATTTAAAAAATCTTAAAGTTAAAGAAATTTAGTTTTCTTAAATAGGAAAACACAAATTTTCTGTGGTTTGTTTTGATGGAAATACAATTTCTCGATTTTCTGGCAAAAAAGTACCTAATTTTTTATTCACCTTTAATCTAATTTAATTTAAATTTCACACATATTTTTAAACCCGCTGCCCCTCCCACAACGCCTCTCCTTTGGATATGAAGTGCTACTATCTGCTAAATTATTATTGTCCATTGTGTTATGACAATTTTTTCTTATTATTTCACTTCGGAACCTTGCACTAGAATTTATGATATCGAATTATGAAACACCCTGTATATAATAAGAATATATAGATACTATAACACTTGTTACGGCAATAGTAGTTTAGAAGAACTAACGGCTGGTGTGCACTTTCTACAGCTTAACCCAATTAATCGTATTTATATTAATTATGTAAGCAAGAGAGTTTATGAGTTGTGAAGGTGTAATTTTATTAAATTTCACTGTTTATAAGCTTTCAACGAAGTACAATATTGTACTTCAATGATTTTTAACTTATGTATTCTAAGGTTTTTGTATTATAATTTAATGAGCATAATATGATCCTGATCTTGGGATATTTAGAATATGCAATGTAACCTAAAAGTTGTTTTTTGCTTGCGAAATTTTTTGTGCATTATCTATTCAGTGCTGCTAATTAACGTAGGACACGGTATTAAACACGAATGCATATTTTGAAACAACACTGCAATATATTTTTTCACTTTTTTTAAGATGTGACTAGCAATGTAATAGTGGCAATAATTTTTACTTTTATAACAACTATTAGATGATTATATGAAAAAAAAGATACAAACACTACAGCACGGCTGGAGCAGACGCTTGGAACACAGCGTTGTTTATCACACACTTCAATAAACTTTCATCTACATATCGCAAACTGCAGAATAAGGCTACACTTATGCGACAAACAAAATTAATAGACAAATACAAGATAACGTTGGTTACTTTTTTTAAAAGCAAGAATGACCTGGTGGCGTGTAGTCCTTCGCGATACAAGAATGTCAAGACTTTTCAACAATACAGGTACAGGCACATCTATTTTAGAATGAATAAGTTTGCAGGTATACAAATGATGTAACCAATATTCGGTGCATTAGAGAGATTAAATATTAAAGCACGGAAGCAACAGAGGACAACATCTCAAGATGAATATACATCATTAATAGATAAAACCAGACATTTTAAAAATTTCTTTGTTTATTTTCTATAAGCTATCAACATAGCATATCTGTATAGGAGCCCACATCAGCGAACATACCCAATTTTTGTTCGTGCCAAACATAAGACTCTACAATTGATGTACAACTTAATTACTCATTAAAATCAATAAATAATGTTCTATGAAAGTAATCTACCTACCAAACTCTAAACTGTTCTTTAAATATAATACAAAGTAATAAAGGCAGAAGCTTGGTGCTCGTAACCATTATAGACGTTATAATGGATTCATTTGAACCCAAAAAATATAAAGATCGTAGATAATTACAAATATGATGTTCCCCTTTTTTATCCGTTGTTTCATACTCTGATGCAGTATAGTTTGATATGGTTCTCCAAAATCTGATGATGTTTACTTTTGTTATGAACCAGTAAAACTGTCTCGGGGAGCGATATCCACCGATATCGGCACCGGTTATAGTGTCTGCATTGGGACTAAAGCCGAGCTGGAGAGATCTAATACATCGAAACAGTTGTCCTCGGATTGTTCTGAAGTAAACAGCATAGCACATACCTTTGTTATTCGTTTACACTAAGAAAGACCATTGCGTTTCATGGAAACTTGCGACAATTAAAGAATAAATAAAGACAAGCTAATTAAACAACCAATATGAATATAATACCCTGACAATGCTCATAAATGCAATTTCTGCGAGAAAACCTAATCTTCACTATTTTATAGAATAATTTTCGGACGTCACCGACAATTTTGGATTACCACTATCGAGGTAGCGAGTCAGATATATAACGAATGAAACCTTAACCGTAACGACGTGGGGGCTGAGCGCTGTCAGTCCGTGTAATCTACTTAATTGTATAAGATGTAATTTTCAAATTATGCAATCATAATTTTTCCAGTGCGGTTTCGGGTAGCTCATTTTCGTCTTATTAGATTACATTTCTAATCAAGAAATGCAGGTATGAATTTTAATGAGCCTGCAAAGTAAATTGTACGGTAAATGTCATAATTTTACGACATCTTCTACCTAGAGTATTAGTAAAGTAAATATAAAAATGTATAATTAAAGTGCGTTTAACTGAATGTTCTAGTTTTTATGACACTAATACCTTTAGCTGAATCGCAAATATTTTCAGTTAGTATTTACATTAACTAGATGAAACGTTGCGAGTTAATAAAATAAAATTTTCTTTTGTTACAAAAAAAGCTGAACCTTGATGATGCGAGATAATCACAAGCTATAGGAATAAAATTTGAGAGCATCCCTACTGATGATTTAAACTAAACTACTTATATCCTATAACAATGGAGAACTGATATACAGGGTGATTCAGGAGGAAGTGACAATATTTTGGGAAATGGTAGTATTCATAATTCTGAACAAAAAAAGTGGTATTGACTTATACCCTAAAGCGCTCCGTTTCAGAGATACAACCCTAAGAAGTTGTAATTAAACAACCACTTTTTCTGAAATATCTAAGTAATCTAGAAATATTCAAATTTGAAATTCCGGAAATCATCTTGGCTATAGAGGGGCTAGATTTCGGATACATTTTTATTTTCTTACATTGACTGAGGCGTAGAAAACTTAAGGGTTGTTACCCCTTTCTTCCCAAAAACTTTTCATCGCTTAAGGATTTCACGATTCTGACCTAATTTTTGAAATCTATCATTCTTCTTGCATAAAAAAGTTACTCTTTTTGTATGTATATAATATTAACCGTTTTCGAAATAAACGTCATTTTATTCGAACATGCTTAAACAGAAATGGAATATTCGAATCACATCAACAAGGCTATGACAAATGAAACAAACGATATTACTGTCACAATTAAGTAAAATTAATTAAGATTCCAGTTTACAGTCAATAATGTCTAGTGTGCTTAACACACGCTGAATGTGCCAGTATGGTATTTGTATATGATGGTTTTTGCCAACGGAGTGCATCAGCTGATTCTAAACAATATATAAAGAGTTTTTCGAGTCATATATCGTATACAGGGTCCGCCACTTAAAACTCCCCAAACTCGTATTTTCGCTATTTTTTTAGGTACAACCTTACAAAAATTAACTTTATTTGCAAAATATGATAATCTGCAAAAAAAATTTTTGGACACCCAATATTCTATTTTTAAAGAGCTTAAAAAGAACTGTTGTGACAGTAATATCCTTTGTTTCATTTGTCATAGCCTTGCTAATGTGATTCGAATATCCCATTTCTGTTTAAATATGTTCGAATAAAATGCTGTTTATCTCGAAAGCGGTTAATCTTATCGACATATAAAAAGAGTAACTTTCAAAACCGTGAAACCACTAAGGGATGAAAAGTTATTGAGAAGAAAAGGGTAACGACCCTTAAGTTTTCTACCCCTCAGTGGATGTAAGAAAATGAAAATGTATCTGACATCAGGCACTTCTACAGCTAAGAGGATTTCCGGAATTTCAAATTTGAATATTTCTAGATTACTTAAATAAATCAGAAAAAGTGGTTGTTTAATAACAACTTCTAAGGGTTGTATCTCTGAAACGGAGTGCTTTAAGGTATAAGTCGATACCAGTTTTTTTGTTCAGAATTATGAATACTAGCATTTCCCAAAATATTGTCACTTCCTCCTAATAAATCACCCTGGTTCCTCCAGAATTAAGAAATTATAAATAACATTATTTTCAAAACATAATGCCGAGATTGCCGTTCAAAATAATAAAAAGATTAGTAGACCATGACTTGTCATTATCGTTGTATTTCATTTTAAAATTCTGACATGCCTATTTGGAAAACTTTTACTTAAATGTAGGTGTAGGTATACTAATATACACTTATAAAATGAAACTCTTCTCAAATGTTTCATAACTGTTGATTAGTAGGTACGAGTTTTGTTTAAGTAATGGTTTTATAACGAATAGTAAGTGAGCATTGGATTAACACATTATTTTTCTTAAATAATTACGTTTACTTCTTTCAACTAAGATTGGTTGTTCAAAAAAGAACAAGTAATCACTGCATTTGAGTAAATATTCTCTCGTGAGCAAAACAAGGATCTATTAACTATTTCATTCAAAATAACTTAATCCAATGCGGCAAAATGTTTACAACAAATGTTTATACGGTTTTAAATTAATGTTGCCAAAATACTTCAAGTAACAGCTTTTTACCAGCATATCCAGTTTATCCAACAGTTTCTGAGTTTTCTTTTGAAAGTATATACTTGATTCAACCCTTACAATGTTGAACTCAAGAATCTGTATATACCTACTTAAGGGAGTGTCGTTACGGGCCACAAAGCAATGGCGTATATGTAGATGAACATGCTGTTCTCAGTTTATATTATATAACTGGAACTCTTTTACTAAAATATATAGTGTTTTATTCTAGATTCATTACCACATATTACTTCCACATCCAACGGATGGGAAGTATTGCATCGCGAAAAAAATTTTCAAAAATTTTTATTTCCTCATTCGCTTTAAAATGGTCGTAAACGTAAAAAAAACAAAATTTGAGCAAAAAAATTCTTGTCTGTGTGTCGGTGTGTCCCTCTTTGTGTCTGTTGTTTTGTTTGTGGACACGATAACTTTCGAAAGACTTAATGTATGAACTTGAAATTTGGCAAACGTATAGATCTCTACTACCCAAAGCGTCCTATTGTTTTTGGGGTTAGTATAGGGTATCGGGAAGGGGGCGAAATTGGGAGGGTAACTAACCTTATTGCAAATTTTTATATTTTTTTTTTCGTTTTGGTTTGTGATTAGTAGTATAACTGCGAGTATTATTCGCCCTTATAAATTTTCGGTGCAGCAATTTGTTTAGAAGATATTAGCAAAAAAGCGTCACTAAAGAAAACGGTTTTTCCGAAATATCTCCGAATATATTTAATATATTCGAAAAATGAAAATACATACCATCAGATAGAAAATAAAATTTCTCACGAAAAAATTTTGATATTTTCGAAACATTTCCAAAAAACTTATTTTGCTCCTTGTTCGTACGATTTTTTTTAATTTTGGTATTATATTGTTAAGTTAATACTTTTCGAGTTATTTGGAAAAAACAGATTTTAAAAATTTATGTATTTTTGCTATCACGAGGACCGTTTGTCTTAGAAAAAATGTTTAGAGAGAAAAAAATGATCAAAACCTGATTACTAATCGTATAGTATAAGAAATAAAAACGTAAATGTCATTTTGACAATTGGATGTGGAAGTATTGATTCAATTTGCAGCGGTTTTGTACAGTAGTTTAAGGAATGTATTTCGCATAACCGATGCCGTGTACAACAAGCGGTGTGCATTAGTTAGGTATCTGTGCAGGTGGCTATAGAACACCACTATCTTATTAGCTGCAATTTGTGATTCCAGATTATGCATTACATTTATGTTAATATAGGATTTGTAAGATTAAATTACTATAACTTTTATATGGATTTAACATAAACGGACTGTAATTCTCAAGCGTAAAATGCCAAAATCTTTTAAACGTCCGAATTAAATAATTAGTATGTTTTAGCAGTAGCAAAAACTACTGACAGGCTGAAGATTTCCAGATTTAATAGGTATATTTGTATGTAAAGGTATAGCAACTTAAATTAGATTTTATGTAACACTTTTAAAATAAATAAAACCAAATGTATTTCTTACCTAATTGTTTTATTTTATTGATGMAACTATCTCTATATTACTTGTTTGATGTAAACATGTAAAGTGAAAATTATTTAAAGTAATGTAAGAGTTTTAAGCGTTTACTAGAATAAATAATACTATTATGTGAACAATTTGTTTATTTGCTTTAATATTAGGTATCTATATGTTGGAATAACTATCTGTGAGCGTTTGTTCAAGTATTTAATAGCGAGTAATTCCATGAGTTTAAATTTATCAAACGGAGTTGCACAAAATGTTCATTCTGTTGTATTTATCTAAAATATTCAGTTTGTTTGGAAGAATAGTCGAAATGTGTTAATGTAACAAATAAGAGTAGCCTCGATAAGTAAGTTTTTATTCGTTGCTCATATAACATATTATATGACAACCGAAAATAGTTAACTTAAGCGTTTATTATCTGCTTGTTCCAACAATTTTCTGTATTCCCACCAAAACTTATAATACATTTAACGGGAACTTCGACCTGAATGGTTCAAATAAAGTACTAGATATTTGTATTCAATATAATGATATATAATATCAATAAATATATAATACTTATAAGAAAACACAGTTCGAATGTACAATCAAAGTCACAATTAGTGTATGTCCTAGGTCACAAAACGTTCAGATTAACCATATATTKAACTCAATTATTGCACARCTTTTGCACAATAGATTAGAGGGCCTCTCATTAGTACTCTCTTCATAAATGCTACTAACCACAGTACTTAGATACTATTTAGTTAATATTTTTGATAGGTATTTTAAACAATTATAAAATACAGTGTGAAAACATACAATATACAGGAGTTCAGCGGCTCCACGTACACATAGTTAACTCAGAGATTGGCATAAATTGGTCATAAAGAATCAACAATTATTGGGGTTCGTGTCTTGATCTAACGTTGAGGTTACCTCATACCGATTTATATGTGTTTATGGCATAAACAGGAAATTATTCGGGGTTAAACGATGTTCTATAATTTACTTAAGAAGAGGAAAAATACGCATCATTTATGGCTAAGCGATCATGTTCAAAAGAAAAATAGTGCGGTATCGTGAAACATCAAAGTTGCGTTTTTTTTTTAATATTCCGACGGTCCAAATTAGATTTAAAACCAATATTCTCGCTAAACGCATTGTCAATACGCGGGGGTCGCGGCGTTGCGGGGCGGATGCGACGTCGGGTCTATCCGGGGGTTAAAAACGACACAGCGCGCATAATGCATAGGTACGGAACATTCGCAAGCTCCGGCGATACGATGTCACTTTCGTTMACWATCGATCCGACTGTGGCCTYGAAACGGGGTTCGTGTACCTAAACATCGCATCGTGCTCCCAACGATACCACTTCGCCAACCAGGCTAAAMCTCGGGGATTAAATTTAGACGCTCGGAATATATGCCCTCAGCTTTATTTTTTTCCGTTAGAAGATTAGATGTTTGTATTTGTTTATAAGCGTTATTACATACTTTAATACGGTTCACGATTCAGATACGAATATAAGATAGAATCAGTGTTATAAAACGTAAAAACGTAACAAGGATTACTTCAAAGTCTCTAAATATATTTTAATGTTTTTTTTTGTTACGCCCTGTGGCTTCAAAAAATAATTTTGATCTTTTAATACAAATTTTTAAATTAAACTAAATAAATAAAATAACTTTTTTATTTTAAAACGTGACAGCACTATTGTTAGGAACAATACAAATTTGCCAATTTAGATTTGATTAAGAAATTAATTATTATACATGCTAACCTTTACGAACATAGCCTTCATTTTTCTCTTATGGCAGAGGTCTATACATAATATTAATAATAATATGTAGATTGTGCAGTCGGATATCATAAAATAAAATTTTTTAAAAAGGCGGTTAATTATTAATGCTAAAAACAGCGTTGAAAATTTTTATTACTTTGTTGTCAAGTTTGTCTTGTGGTTGTATTTTTCTTCAATAGCAATTAAAAAGATTGGTAGCGGCAGTGTGGTAAGTGAGAAAAGACAATAAAATATTCAATTAATTGTGGCTGTAATCTAAGCAACCATCTGGATTAAAAAAGAGAGACTAGAGCAGATAAAGTCGCGAAGTATAAAAAACATGATTTTATGAAAAAAGAAAAGTTTCTTTCTTTGAAATATAAGAACAAAGTCTTTATTCTGGTATTACACAAAACGAGCAGAAAACATAACTGTCAATAATTTTATTTACTCAACAGTTTTTTTTAATAATAACACGTAATACGGTACACCCCAATGCAGTGGAAAGAAAGACAATTGTTTGTAAAAAAATATCCTTGCGTATTAATAATTTCTGAAAAAAGTTTGGCTGCTAAAATGCATGTCTATGCTGTGCTGTCTACACCTCAACCAACTGCAGATAGTACTATTTCGCTGTCATTACAGCTCATCAGTGCAGTTTAGGTCTAGTGTAAACAACACGGCATAGAACTGGTTTTGCTTATATACCAAAGCAATGGTATGATGAAAGTAAGAATTGGCTGCTGTTCCAAAGGGTCTCTTAACGGATGATGCATGGTACTTAGGAAGCGACATGTCCAATTGTACTAAAACACTAAAAGTATTACTTCCCAGTAGATAATAATATAGCGAAAAAGGAAATACATATCAAATTTGTGTGGTTAAATATTCCACAAACAAAAATTTTGCATTTTTATTGCGTAGACCTAAAAAAGTATGCCTAATAATACATACAAATGTTTACTTCCAGAATTATTAACCTGAGAAATGTAGTTGAACGAACAATTATTTTTATGAATAAATCAGCTGGTGAAGCTAAATGTTATGGTAAATACATTTATTCATCAAATATTCTATTTTGGCTTATCATTAACGATCGATTGAGCTCATTTGTACTTGCGTGGGGGTTTTCAACTTCAATTAGATGTCATGTCAATAATTTCTTCTTGAGAAAGAATCTTATATTTATCATAGTTGCTGCATTTTTTATTGCAAATCAAGTAGAAACGATCCGATGAAACAGAAGTGATATACCAGTCATGTAATGCTGAAACACACAATTCAGCAACAACCTATTCGAACATTAATTATCGCAGGTGAGGATCCTATATAAAAAGAAGTTGAAATATACAGTTTCTGGTAGACGAATGAAATTTAATCATTTTTCATGGAAATAAACACCGTTAAAATTCTAGAAACAAAATATCCATCGAAATATACTAAAAATGTTCAAAAAAACAAATAGAGCTGTATACTTCCTCGAAGATTAAACGACACCCTCTATAAGTAAACATATTTAAATAATGCCCTTTTCAAATGCTTCGATTCGATATACAAAACACAAATTTTTGGATTGGTATGAGGTGGAATCAACACGGGTCGATTACACAGCAATGACTCATCCTGTTGCGTATATCAATAATAGTTGCATTAGACTATTTCATATCGTAAATACATCTATGGATAATAAATTTCACCATTTTCCCTGGCGCAACTATGTAACCTGTTTTAAATAATACTAATTAAGCAAACAGTTATTTTAACCTTTGTCAGGATGTTTTACCAATTTCGAAAGTTTTTTTATCTACAAATTCTGTAACTCATCTAAAAAACACACAAGTGAGATAATCACTATATATATAACCGTATACAAAGTGGCCTATCATCAAAAACATCATGTTTTCTACGAAAAAGGTGCCTATTTGCAACTACAGTGTATTTGTGCAAAGGAAATGGTGTACTCCAATGAAAGTTAGATTATAAAAACTCACCTTCTTCTCCGTCAGCTTCTCGCATCTTCTCTGCTTGCAGATTTGATGGCTTTTGTCGTTTCGACACGGAGCGCAGTCACCACAATTGTCTTTACGTTGACAACCGATGCATTCACCACACCGCTTTCTTTTCTTCTTTACTTGCTTATCAACGTTTCCGCCACTAATATCGTCCATGTCGACCGAGCTGTTTGCTTGTAAGGCATGATGCGGCTTGAAACTCGCGGTACTGGAAACGGCTGCTACTTGTCCCGAATTTTCCGACCCAATTTCCATATTGCTGGATGCTCCGTCGCTTTCCGCCGAACTTTCTAAGCTGGATGTACGCATTTTTCGCCGCTCTTTTTTACGAAAATCGTTACGAGTTGGTGAGTTCATGCTACCGCCTATTCCATTCAACTTTTTATCGAGTCCGTTGTATAGTCCGTTATTGTCTATCATCGTGGACATGGGGTTTTGAAACTGTGTAGGATGGAGGCTAACATTTTTCACTTCCTGCAGTGTTGTTAAGTTTCCGGTTAACTTTAAGTCCTGATCTGTTTTCAGTACAGTCACCACGGCAGGCGAAGTGATTAGTTGACTATTCTGTATTATGGCACCGTTTTGAGGTGAGAATATGCTTGCCGGGTGAATTGTATTGCTAAGGGTAGTGAGATTCGTGGTCGGGTGGGTGTACAACTGTATGTGCCGTTCATCTAAAAACTGTTGCTGTATGGCAGGAATTTCGCGTGCTTGAATGGGGGCCGGCACAAGAGGATAATTTCTGGGATTCACCGCACTTAAAGTATGAAAATTCGAATTGAGAGGCGTGAGGTTATGACTACCCGGAGGACTAGATGAATTTGGTGATACGGGGGTTAAATTAGTTAGTGTGGTAAGCGTCGGTTCACTAGTGGTAACGGTTTCGTTGAAATTCTGGAACTGTGACTGGAAAGACGGAAGCTTCGGTACACCATTTTGACTGAACGCATCCGCGAAGGTTTGGCTCCCCGACGTTGCAGGCGTTGAGGCAAACGAAGTTCGTAAGGAATCCTGAGATGTTGAATCCACAGGTTTCGATTCCCACGGTCTGTACTGAGGCTGGGATGCAATGATGGATAAACCATTTTCCGCTCTGTCTAAAAGTCGTGTTTCCGTGTAATAATCCCAGTTGGACATGTCCAGCAGTCTGGTGTCGCTGAAGAGCCGATCGGAAACAAATCCGGCGCCATTGACGTCCATGTCGGCGGAAAATGTTGAGAACGGTGGTAGGTTGATTCCTCCCGTCGGGGCATCTTGTACCGTTGAGCTAGGCGTCGCTGGCGTTGGTGGATAGGAGGAAGTGAGAGTGGTGTAGCCAGCCGATCCCAGGCTCTCTGGATCTTGGCTTAGAGTTTCGCTCATATTGTCATCGCTGTGCCGACATCTCTGATTATTGTGAAAGCACGGTCACCGCACGCCGCACTAACTTATGCAGAAAATAAAAGTTATTGTCATTTTGATTCCTGATATTTCACTGAGTTGAGGACATTGAAAGCAGATTTCAGCCTTTACATTTGTACTTTATGAAATTTGTACTGTGATTTTGTTAGTAAGTTACGTATAAAAATACCATTCCCACTCGTAATACTTCTGGTATAAAAATAATATCTGAAAAGAAAGAAAACCAATCTGTTAGACAAAATACACTCTACACCTTTCAAAATTCGTCATAAGTGTTTCCAAAATTCCATATAATTTCTAAGACTGGGAAATTCCATGCAAGTTCAGTTTTTGTGGCGATTAGAGGAAACATGCTACGGAGTCAAAAAATCACCAAGAGATGAGGGCAAATATGTTTCTTCAGGGCCCTCGTTTTCATTTTTATACTATGTTAAAGAAAAATATCCCCCGAGCAATTGCATTGAAATCCTAATCCTTTGCAGCAAGTAGTTACGTGACTACTTTCTTTATATTTGTGATTCATTGCTATAAGCTAAATAGTATATTTCGTTTTATTTTCTAGGAAAGAGCTTTCTTATTTTCTCGTGTTCTATGCTTTTGCATAAACTTGTGGGTGACTGATTAAGTATTTTCATTAAAGATGTGTTGTTTACCTATTATAAGTGTTTATTTTTTAAATTGATAATAGAGCTAAACAACCCACAGCCTAAAATTTTGTTATTCACTCTGTATCCAATAACATAAAAAAGAGAACTTCAAAATATCAAATAAAAATAGAAGGCCCTTAAATTAACAAGAACTGTTAATTTTTAATGTTAAAAATGTCTCGTACAAAAAAGAAAGCTAAGCCTTTTCAGCGGAATCAGTCATAACCTAGCAAATTTGCTATATACATTCAGTTAAGTTCAGAAAATAAAATGGCAAATGATAGTGGATTAAATTAAAGTAATCAACCTCTTACACACTACCTTAAGGCTGTATTTTCGTTCCAATATCTTATAGAGGAGTTGACAAGCTATATAAAACCGCTCAAAATGTTATTTTCTTAATTATGAATTTTTAATGAAACTTTCAATTTCGACCACTGGAAAATTTGGAAATTTTCCATAAATTCTACGGAAATTTCCCTGAAACTTCGCTCGAACTATAGTGATAAACTTTTGCATTTGGATAAAGTGATCCAGGCGTCATACAAAATCGAAAAATGGCAAATGGTGGAAATAATTCTTAGTAAAAAAAAAATTAATTTCATTTTTATGTAAAAGGGAGAATATAAAAATAATTCTATTTTTGCAAATAGCTCGCGAAACACAATTCTGACGAATAAATTATGCATTATCAAATTTAATCAGAATTAAATATCTCTATAGTATAGTTTTCCCCTTGAAACACTTTGCGGGATACAGCTGTGAAAATGTAAAACGTGAACGTGTGGACATGCTACAACACGCACGTATACGGGTAATCGTGTTTCGAATAAACAGCAAAATACTTCTTAAGATTGATAAATACATTAATTATGTTAAAAGTACTTTTAACCACACAGTGCTATCGTGTTTGACTGTTGAGAGACTGTGAAAATGCCAAAAAAATGTTTCGACAGAACAATGAATGTCGAAGTATTACATTGACCGCAGCCATATAAATGACAATCTGTAGTAATTCTGTGAGAATTAATTTTAATTTTGATAACATCTCTCGTCCCAGCAGAATCAAAAATTTTTTTTGAACCAAGCCTAGGAAAGATCTTGGAACAATTTTACACTTGTGACAATTTAAGTACCATAATTATAAGTTTTTTCTTTTTTACGTGCCATATCAGCACTCTTTCGAAAAGTAAATCTGAACCTCCTTAAGGCATTGGACAAATTCGACGGATTAAAAATCATTTTGATGCCATTTCTTCACCTGAATTTCCACACAGATCATTTGGATTTTGTATCACAAACACTCATCGTTACATTGTATGGAAGAACGATAGGATATTATTTTGAAGAATTAAGATCATTATTTTGAAAAATAATATGTTTTGAAATCTTTATGGATGTGGCATCACTTTCTTTAACAGGTAAAGCTGTAGGGACAACATGCATTCCATTTTTATCATCAAGTTCAAAGCTGATTGGGCAATCACGTATACCACCTACTGAATAGGGCTAGGAGGAAATGCAGAATGGTATGGTCTCTTGTAACCGCTACCCAAGCCATGTGGATCTGGAGAAAGAAGTATAAATAGATACTTTTTTATGGGAAATTTAATTCTTGTTAAGATTGGTAGAAAATATTTTAATCGTCAGAACATTATTACGTGAGATATTTACAAAAAAACACCTTTTAATTGGTTAAAGAACGAGTTCTAGTTGGAGGGCTATCTATACTTATAAAATAACATGTCTTGATTGGCTGACTGATTCATCATCGCCGAGCGTAAAGTATTAAATCTAGAAACATGAAATTTTGCCAATAGAGTCCTTTCGTATTGTAAACACCCACCAAGGATAGATTTTGAAAAATTCTGCTGCCAACGGGGTGAAATAGGGGATTTATGGAAGTCCGCCTTTTTTGAAGCTAGAAGCGTGAAACTGTATTTTTACTTTTGATCAGAAATAAATCAAGTTTTTGAAAATTACACCGTTAAAGAGGTGAAATGGGAGTTTTATCATTTTTAAAACATGAAACTTTACTATTTGTGCTTTGGATTAGAAAACAATAAACATGTGTTCCATTATTTTTAAAGATTCCACCTTTAGGAGGGAATGGGGGATGACAGTTTATTTTGCAGTTCTGTTATTATTAAAGCTAGTTGAACTAGGGTGTGAAATAAGGGATAATTTTTTAAGTTGAACTATTTACGAAGTAATTAACATAAACTGCATATTTAGGCTATTGTTTAGAAATCAACACACACCTATTGAACTATTTTGGCAATTTCATCCCTAAAGGTGTGAAAAGAGGGATGAAAATTCGTAAGTGATATCCATTTTTATTTTCAGGCCTTTGGTGAGAAAGTAACACATATTGTACCGTCGCACTTTGAAATACCTTCCCTGAGGATGTGGAAAGGGTTATTAGTAGGGGCTTTTTATTGTTTCTAAGTAACATTTAAACATTTAGACTTTTGCTTAAAAGTTGAAATATACACAACATCTATATTTATAATTTATAAAATAAACTATTGAAGCTAGACAGATAAAATTTGGCCAGTAGGATCCTTTCATAACACTTTTTGGATTCTCTTTATTAAGGGTGAAATAGGGCAAAAATTTGTATAATGGTTCGTCATTTTTTGAAGCTTGTAGCATGAAACTTTATTTTTTGATAAGGAATGATAAGAAATAACGTGTTCCAGCATTTATTTTTTAAATTCCGCACTTAAAGGGGTGAAATAAGGGATAAAAGTGTGTATAGGAGTTTGGTTATTTTTGAAGTTAAGAACATAAAACATTCTTACTTATTTAGACTTTGTATTAGAAAACAATAAACATAAATTCAATCTTTTTTTAAATTCTATCCTTAAGAGCTAAATGGGAGATAAATGTTTGTTTGGCAGTTCTATCGTTATTAAAGTTTATTGAAATTAAAAGCACGAAATGTTATAGAAAACAATAATTAGGTACTCGTTTTTGTGTTTTTTTTCTTAAATTTCATTTCTGAGGAGGTAAAATGGGGGATAATTAGAATAATTTACGAGGTAGCTAACATGAATATACAGGCTATTATTTAGAAATTAATTCACACCTATTTAACTGTTTTCATAATATCACCCATAAAGATATGAAAAAAGGGATAATTTATAATAAGGAAACATAAATGGTAAGCAAGTAACATATATGCACTGTTTCAGTGTTTTTGTAAATATTTCCCCTGAGGGGGTGAAAATGGAATGAGTATGGGCTTTCGAAGTAATATTTAAAAACTTGTGTTTTAGTTAAAATTTGAAAGATATATATTTTCTAAGAAATTACACCGCTATTTGATATCTAGCATTTGTTTAAAAATATTTTTATTTCGGTATTTGATATTTTGTAGATACATACGATATCCTATGCGAGCAAAGCCGCGAGCGACAGCTGAGTTTTATTTTATTTTTATATTACCAAGCAATTAAAAATTGCTTAAAATGATTTCCAATAAGAAACCTCTGAAACCTAGTCTAAGGCAAAATAAAGAAAATTTTAATGTGGGGTACCTAGAGTAGCGCATTTCCTAGTTACATGAAGGGGTCACGGTCGCCGGTCGCGATGCTACAGAAACATAAAGCGCAAGCGCTTGTTTTTGGTCGATGTCTTTGCTACTTCAACCTCTAAGTGCACAGCCACGCATTCATCCCCATCTGCAGTTTCTCAAAACGAGATTAATATAGCAGTTCGATTAAAAATTGCGGTAAAGCGAATAACCACAAAATATTTAATTATATTGCTTCGAGTGAATTTCATTTAAATCAACCAATTTTTCTTCGTGAATCAAAAACTTTCAAAAAACACTACTATGAGTATCCAATTATACCTTTGCAAAAGGCGAAGCAAAAAACATCAAGCCACAGATAGAATTCCCAGCGCAAAAACAAAATCTAACTTCTGTAATTCGTTACATCCGCATACGAAGACGCGCTTCTTTCGCACGTGAAATAAATTATAAGTATTGTTTGTTTATCACTTACGTACCACTATATAAAGAGTAACATTTATGAGATTTTGCTTTTTTTAATCCAATAATAAATAACTATACCTACTATGTTTATTATCGATAAGGTATCAAATGTAACCCCTTTTACCGGATGCAAAAACTTGCCTGCGACAACGATTAGCGCAGCTTTTACATATTCGGCAACAACGGAAAAATAAAAAGTGCGACATGCAAATTTTACCATTCACAATTCACATACATACTGTTAAAAAATAATAAACACTGACCATGTGTACATTAAAAAAATAACAACCACGCACACCACTACACTGTCGATGTGAAAAGACGACTGACGCTGTACACACACTTTGCAGCTTTCATGTCTCGCGCCGCGCTACACATCTGTCGTACCTTAGCACCAATCAGCAGCTTGCACGGCCCTGTACGAATTAAATTTCACCCTTAATTGCGGGGTACATACGACACACGTCGGCCAACTTTTATTCATCCGATTTTTCGCCCGTCATTTTGCGCAATGCACATTACGAAACTTTCATGCTGTTACAGAGCACCAAAAAACAGATAAAATATCATCTTTAAGACAGTACAAAAATTATCCCTGTGCCAAAAAGTGCCAAGAAGAAAGACATGTTGGATAACAGTAGGTATATGGTATAATAAAATCTGTTAACAAGAACTATATAATACGTACATCATATTTTTAATAATTACGCACCACGAATCCTTATAAATTCTACTTGTAAGTAGTAGAAAATATTTAAATATAATTTCTTAATTAATAATGCATATGCTGCTTAATTTTGAGTGATGCTCTATTTATAGACTATCAAGCCCCGAAAAATATTAATGAGGGTTTGGAAGTAAACAGTCTTTTTTATCTGACCTTTGAAGAAAAAATGCACCAAAAACAACAGAGGTTGATTAATAATGGCCAGTTTGGTATAGTGTTAATGTGAACGGATGCAAACTGTATGTTAGGCCAAGCCTTATTTACAACAGTTTTTTGTGATTTCATTTTATTTAATAACCATAGATGTAGTTTTAAGCCTAATACAACTGTAAACCACTTTGATAATTGTCTGTTTACAAATTTTGTAAATTAAATGCAGATTTAAATACATTTTAAAAATTGCTTTTATTTGCTAAATTCTTATAGGTAAGTATTTAGGTTTTGTTTTTCTTTTACTTACTATCAAGTTTTAGAAACAAAACAAAATAATAACCGTGTGATTTTTTATGAAAGTATGTGCTTTAATAACCTCTTTGTAAGAAAATATTACTATAGTATATGATTGCCAATTTTAAAATTATAGTGTTCATTTCAGTCTTTCATAAAAAAAACACTAACAAGACTCAAAATGCATTCTTAAGCATATTTATCTAAAAAAAAATATCTGAAAAGACTTCCTGACCCCCCATTCCATTGAGGAACAAACGTAACATTATAACTGACTACCAATTTCAAAATTTTATAGTATCCGTTTTAGTCTGTTATATTGAGAAAGAAAACTACCTAATCTCAAAATGCATTTTTAAACATCCTTATTTAACAAAATTTCTGTGGGACTTTAAATGACTTTCTAAACCTAGCATTGTTTCTGACTAACACACATTCTAAGGCATCCTTATTTCAACATTTGCCCGTTGGGTTCGAATCCCTCCCCCCAACGTAGTTCTGGATGCGGGCCATTTCATTTTAAATGTTGGTCCTACCTACTCCGTATTTTGCGCTATATGTAGGTATTTATCATAAAATTAAGTTTATTTTATCTTAAATATTTCCATAACATGCTATTTATGATTTTCTACTTATTATAATTGAAGATGAATACTGTTTCTATTTCCACGCTTTCGACAGATTTATCTCTAGTCTTCATCAGGGAGATATTTAAAAATTATTTAAGAAAGAAATACAACATTTGTATTTTGGAATTTGACATAAAATTGACCAATTTTATAAAAATTCTATAATACAAATTTAGTTCTTCTTAAATAATTTAAAATATTTTCCTGGCGACATCTATAGAGATAAATCAGTCGAAAGCTTGGAAATATATAAATAATTCATGTATCCAGGGCGCTATGGAAATTATCGATTAAATCAATTTGCCGCCTCTCACGAAAGTGACGTACACTTGTCATCTGTCAATTTTTGAATTATTTGATATATTTTAATATGAGAAAACGCCTGGGAGTGTGTATTTTCAAAATATTCTATATTGTTTTGTGGGATAATTAACTTGAAGGTTGCAGAAAGCTCGCATTTCGGAGCTGTGGTGTGACATTGATCTGCAACCTTCAGTTCTATCGCCGTGCATATTGTAGCTTGGCAGCAGCTACAAAAAGGCGGCACAAAGAATTCAGAAATCAACGCCGCCGCACGCATTGCATGAATCATAGAAACTCTGTGTAAAGAGTACTTATTTACTCATTTCACTTTACAATCGAAATAACCCTGATTTAATAAAAATTTAAAAAATCAACCACCATAATATTCAATTTAATATATGTACAAATATGGGATTTTATATTAACATTAGAAAGTGTGTTGTTTTATATATTGATTCTTTTCGTAGTTAAGTGGAAGAACAGAGGAGGGATCACATTTAATAACAGATTGAAAAAAAATATAAAAGCAATGGACCTGTTCACTAAATTTCAATTAACGAAGAATTAAGTAGTGTAGATGTTGCTAGTAAACACCTTAAAAACTAAATTTTATTTGCATTTCTCGTTTTCAAACTATGGCCATCTGAAATTTGCCCGCTTTCCCTGTGTGGAGGCTAGTAATACGTCATATGCTCATATGCACTCTAGTCGGCCACGCCCCCTGTATAAAGTAAATGACAATACCTGGCAGCGAGTGTGACGTATGTGACGTATGTTAGCCTCCACACAGAGATAGCGCGGTAAAACGTTAGATGGCCATAGTTTGAAAATTACGAATGCAAATGGAGTTCTGTTTACTGGAAGCTTATCCGCAACTTAAACACTATAGAATGGTGTGCAATTTGTATTAAATTAAATTTTAGTGAACAAGCCTATTCAGGCACGCTAATAAAAGCAGCGAAAAAAGGAATATTATAAAAAACAATTTTAAATAAATCAATACAATAACGAATCCCTTTGGCAGGTAGTAAATAACATGTTAGGAAAAAATAAATCGTGAGAAATTGCAAGAATAATTAATAATGAGAAAACTGTAATTACAAACAAAAAAGCAGATAGCACAAAATTTTAAAAACATTACTCATTTCTCTGAAGGAGGACAGTTTCATGATGTTACAAAAAATATCTAATTCAGAGAAACCAGCCAAACAAAAGAATAAACTGAAACTGCATACAATATACTTATATGTAACAAACGAAATGGAAGTAAAAACAGTAATGAAATCATTAAAAAATGTGATTGTAGGAATAGACAGGATAAGTGCGAGTAGGTACTGTCAAGGAGTTAATAGCGGAAATAAGAAAACTCTCATAGCTCTAATACATAAAAATGGCAGTAAAGGATAAATGAACAATTACAGACCTACGGCAATAATAATAGCAAAAGTAGTTGAGAAAGTCATAAAACATAATAGACCTACAAAGTTTCTAACGAAATGCAATATAATAATATCAGAATAACGGTTTGGTTTTAACGAAAGAACATTAACGCAAGATACCATAGTAAAAATTGTAACTTATCTCCAGCTTAAGCTAGATGAAAAAGTTAAAGTTTTAGTATATTTCTAGGTTTATTAAAAGCCAAGAAAATTAATTAACTCACATTTAGGCATTGGTGTAAGGACATTCAGTTGCAGTTATTTGAAAACTATTTAAAACAAAACAGTACCTGAAAATCTGTGACATAATAAGTAGTCAATTACAAACTGAATATAGAGTACCAGACGGGACTGTATAAGGATCACTTCTCGTCACCATATACATATACAGGGTGATCAGTTAGGGTCCTAGAACCATGAAGTAATTTTCTTAAACAAATGTCGCCACACTGGTTTCATTAAAAATGTTGTGAACTTTATAACTTTGCCGCAAGGAGGCACATTTCATATAATCAATCATATCTCCGAAAAATCTAAACACGTTTGATCCCGTAATTAAATTTAAATTTACCGCCATAACTATGCACGCGATATTCTGGGTATTTTCATATTTGCATGGCAATTTGTAAGCAACTATTCTTGCCTTATCAATATCCTAATAGATTCAAAATCTATTCCTGGTAACAATAGCGACTATGCTCATAGCGAGAAAGAATCGGATCGCGCTGTAGAGGGCACACCGCGACATTCAGCGTCTGCGCGTCATTCATGCAACTACCCACTATTGCATTACCCAAATTCGAGGGAAAAACTAAAGCATGGTTTAAATTCAGGGACAGCTTCGTTTCTCTTATCCATCAAAGTGACAGTATATCGAATATACAAAAATTACACTAGGTGCGTGGTTCGCTTGTTGGTAAAGCAGCCGAAGTCATAAAACCTCTCGAATTTTCTAATCAAAATTATGATATTGCATGGAACAAATTATATCCTAGGTACAACAATACACGCGTCTTGTTACAGTATAACCATATCAATGATATCTTCAACTTGGAACCACTCAGGAAATAATCATCAGAAAAATCACGTAACGTTCTAGATTCACTCAATAAGCATCTCAGAGCTATAAATACTCTTACTAGCACTGAATACAAACATTAGTGATTTATCTTATAACTACAAAGTTGGATAATGCAACCACCCGTGAATGGAACCAAAATCGTACGGGTGATGTTGTATCCACTCTAGATTTAAATGTTTTTCTTCAATATAAAGCAGATCTGCTCGAAACCTTGGAAGTTAAGGCTTCAACTCAAAAACACATACAAAATAGAAATCTGATACCATTCGCTTTTCAAAATATTTCGTTGTTAGTAGTTCCTCTCGTCCTCTTTGTTCTAGTGTTGGGCGATACGTATCAATATTTCTAGGTACCGATACTTTTGCTTTCGATACCCGATATTTTGTATCGATAGTTGGTGTTGCGATATTTCGCTGGATCGATACCAATCAGAGTGGTATTGAATCATTTATTTTCTACCAACCATATCCTCGTTATCTTCCATTAAAATTGCGGAAAAAAGTGGCAACGACTTTATTATAGTATAGCATTATATTTTTATACCTACTAGTATATCCTTAACGCAATAGGAACTCTTCTTATATAACAACATTGCAATAATTTAAATTGTGCCCGTATAAATAATTTATTGGAGGCTCTGATTTGTGTTTATAATTGGATACTCATAAGAAATTGAAAACGTTAAAATGCCAGATTAAGTCTTAAAAATGGCTTACCTCTTATCAAGGTATGTGCATGTACACTTTTTTATAATTAGTAATACAGTTGCAACATAAAAAATCAGGTGAATTTTATTTGTGTTGGTTGGATGTTCCATAAATTAATTCTCGTAATAAATCCCCAAATGCAGTCAATCCTTTTTTAGCAAATATGACTATTTTAGTTAAGCCTTTTTCATTAATTGTGTTCTTTCTCACCAATGTTCAAATAAACGCAAACTAACAATTCAGTTTAATAAAATCACTTATTCAATTCGCTGTCCTTGCATGGTGACAAATTATTGATATGTTTAACATGTTTTACTAGTAACTGACGAAGCTGAGGAATAGAAAGGTTTTTAGAAACAGTGATGTAAATTATATAAAACAAGAAGTGTTTTAATTTACTTTACACGATTTGCTATTTCTTGGATCGATATTTATTTGATACTACGAATATCGATGCTCAGAGAACGATACGATACGTGTATCGGTATACAGTATTGCGTTACGTATCGATACCGAATATCGATAGATTTTGATGTATCGCCCAACACTACTTTGTTCAGAATCACATACCTGTACTTTAGCACAGTGCAACAAAAAAAGATTTGCCGTGTGAAAATTTGCAACCGTGATTAATTTTTTGTAAACTCATCAAATTTCATCTTGTTCATATGTACAAGTATCTAAAATATGCATGCAACTGTAGCTAATATTATTTGGCACTTTGTAATTTGTTGTACATGAAAATGTATTTGCTCCTAGAGCTGATAATTTGTTAACATGGGTTAATACAGCAAAAAAGGGTTTGCTATTCGACAGAGATTTTAGTAAACTGTGTCATATGACGTGGTGGACGACCATTTTCACGCCACCCGTATATTCCCGCACTATTTATCGGACTCGCCATGTTGCCATGTGGTAACGCGTTTTTGTTAATAAATCCTAATGATGATTGTGTAGTGATCGTGTACCAAGTGATAGAGCGTGTTAAGCTGTATCAAAATAGTCTCAAAAAGGATTTAGAAGATCTACTTAGTGAATGGGGCTTTCAAGAATATGGTGAAGTTGAAGAGACATTGGTACAAATGGCGTCTCCAGAACTGGAATTAAAGAAAATTGTGTATTTAGTCGTATTCCTTATTTCCACATTGTTCGGAATTACTGTGCTGATGTGATGCATGAGATGTTCGAAGGAGTTTGCCAATAAAACATGCTTCATATTTTAAAATACCTTATTTATGATGCCCATTTAATAACTCTGCAAAAACAGTATTTTTGTGAATATATTATACTTAATATACTTAAGAAAACAAGAACCATTGCCTGAATCAACAAAGACATTATTTTATTTGAATAAGTGCATCTGTTTAAGGGAAAAATTAAATTTGCAGAAGCAGCAAATTTGTTTCATAATAAGAAACATGCTGCACGAACAAATATTTTGCCTAACGCCATTTTTACCTATAAAATTTGTTATGTTAAATAAAATTTTGTTGACAAAGCTAATCATTTCTTTCAGTATGTCTTCGAAAAGGTCATTTTTTTGCTAACCGCATATTCCGTTTTTGTAAACGTTATAATGGCAAGCATCACACTCTATTACACTATGAAAAGGCTGCAACAGTTGATGAACCTCCTAAGGAGTGTCCGCAGAGTGATGTCTTCACATTTGCGTCTAATCGCGATAGCGTACTTTTATTCACAATAATTGTAGATACTAATTCATGACATAGAAGGGAATCCTCACAAAGCTAGAGCATTGCTAAATGCAGGATTCCAATCCTCGTTTATTACCAAAACTCGTAAATAAAATAGTTATATAATCATTTAGTTATTAAGTTTATGAAATACTAGTTTTGTTTATTAATATTAATGCAGCTTGATAATATATATTTGAATATTATGGAGGTGGAATCATTCTATTAGGAAGGTACAGAGTGAGTCAGTGTTTGAATGCGGCGTTCCAAATCTACACACAATAGAGATGTTGACTGTATTCAGATAAAAATCTAATGTAAAGTGGTAGTTTCTATGATGTAAATACTGAAAATCACAATATTTTTCCTTATATTTACGTAATTTTATTAATATTTTACAAATAAAATGTAATTAAATCACTCTCAAATCACGTGACAGCGAACATCAATAAGAGTAGATGACGTCACTTGTAACTATACGTTAGAGTTGGGCAGTCCGGGATCCGCAGCAACTTGCGGACCCGATCCGTCGGACCCGKTCCAGTGGGTCCGACTCGAAGTGAAACGATGTGTAACAAATTACATGTTCGGCGCCGATTCTTCAGTGGAACCAGTGCAGTAGATCCGAAAGACTTAGTTGTAGACTTAGTTGGGCTTTAGTATTAAGCATTCAATACTTTATGACTGCATCCTACTGCAATTTCATTTGTTTACATTGCTTTTCTTACATTAATCATATTACACACAACTATAAAAAGATCCCCAGTTCAGATGAATCTGAATTGAAATGAAATACCAAACAAGTATATTTATAAAAAATATTTTTTTTAATTTCATAGCAGTTCAGTGCATTGTAAACAGACAATATAAAATTACTGAAAAGTATTTCTTAATGTAGTTGTATACACTTAAATATAAATATAAGACCTTTATAAATGTAAAAAGATTTAATGCTTGTGCCTATACAAAACGAAACATTTTTACGCAAGTTACATTTCTATTTAAAGATTAAGCACATTGAAAAAAATTAAGTATAGGTACATTCGAAAGAGACAATCGAATAAAATAAACAACGCAAGTAAATCTCACGGCTCAAAGTCGGAGTCAGTCGGTTCCAGAAGATAGCTTGGCTCCGCCACTGACAAAGACCGGCAGAATAAATGTTTCCATTGTGATCCGCAACCGCTTGCCGCGTATGCAAACGCGGTAGCTAACAAAACCGGATCCGGAGCCGGACCGATTCAGCGGGTGAATGCGGATCCGGATCCGTGTAACGGGTCCGAACGGAATGACACACCTCTACTACATATATATCGTTGACGCTGTCAATAGGCGTCATTGTTTAGATAAAATAATTTTGTAATAATCAATAATTTCTTCGAGATTCGCTTTGAAAACGTTTGAAAGTTGCTTTCATATCATGGAAAGTCGATTTATTAAGGCAAAGAGTTCAAATTTACCGAAAATTGACTGTTTTATCAGTGGCCACTTTCTTCGCAACAAATAGCAACTTCTGTTCTGCTGAATTCAGAAATGCGAAGACCTCCATGTAAGTAATATAACAATATTTGTTAGTTCTGTAACCAAATTATAAGTTACAGTAATAATGTATTTTTGATTGCATCGCTACAAGCGCCGGATCCCTGCGGGCAAGCTGAAGAAACATATTCCTGCCATTTGCCGAACGTGGAACATGAAAAAATAGCTTGTCAGAGGTTCTTATTGTAGTAGATGCACACTGAGGCATCGCACAACACTCATAAAACTTAGAATTAATATTATACAGCAATAAATGCGAAAAAACTTTAAATCGCCTTATCAGTTCAACCGTGTTTGAGAACAGGTGACGTCACAGCTGTCACGGTGACAAGGTATTGGTGTCTTCGAGCGAATTTTGAAACTGAATTTAAGGACATTATTTTTAAAGCTTTTAAACGGTTTAAAAAATAATAATTAATAATCGGGGCTATAGAGAGTACTTATGCACACTTTAGAAGACTTTCCTGAAAATTGTCATCATCCCTATTGTGCGTGTTAGTGGTAATTCGCACGCCAATCCACGAACTGCATTTGTATGACAGATTTTAACCCGTCGCAACTTGCATAGATGTGTACCACAAACACACATTTATTTTATACTGTGGAGTGCCTATATGTATGCTCAAAAACGGTGGAAAAATAAGATAATATTTTGTCGGATAGATCGCTGTCTCTTGAAAACACTGACAAAAAATTAATAGTCTGACGTTTCGATTACACCTGTAATCTTTTGAGGTTCTTCGTCTTTGACAAAGATTACAGGTGTAATCGAAACGTCAGACTATTAATTTTTTGTCAGTGTTTTCAAGAGACAGCGATCTATCCGACAAAATATTATCTTATTATATTATGGACGCTGAAAGCATTCMSCCTCGTATACGGTGGAAAAAACTTCTACTATCACTATTTTAATGAAAATAAAAATAATAGGTACATTAAACCTACCAAAAATGAGTAACAAAATTAACACTGCGTTTTCTGCTTGCTAACCCGACATCAATAACGCCAATTCTCATTTGTAAACTCGGCTGCTCCAAGCAAAAACACAGTAACCAACATTTTTATCAAAATTATGCCTAATGCTAATATGCATATATATTAAAATGCAGGTCAATGCTGTGCTGTCTGCACCGCAACCAACTGCAGATAGATCTATTTCGCTATCATTATAGCTCATCAGTGCAGTTTAGGTCTAGTGCAGACAGCACGGCATAGAACTGGTTTTGCCTATATACCAAAAGGCTTGGTATATGTCGGTTTTTGCCCGCTAGCAAAAAGTGCCGTGGGGGCCTGCTGTCAAATTGAAGTATGCAGTTGCATGCCAATTTGTCAGGCTGTAGGTCACTTCCTTGAGGAAGTAGTACCCGTTAAGGCAGCTAGGTGGCATTGTCATCATGTCAGTATAATGCTGACAGATGGCATTGCCATCTAAATTCTTACTTATGCATATATATACTGTGTTTATCCGCATCTTTTACGCTGGCAGTTTTATCGTTTCTACTGTTTTAGACACAAACACAGCATCTACAATCTAGCTGGGTTGTTCCGTAGCCTACCAACAGTTACAGTAAATTTTAATTTTACAAAATGCCATGAGACTATACAGGGTCCACCACCTAAAACTCCCCAGGCTCGTATTTTCATTATTTTTTTAGGTACAACCTTAAGTTATATGTCAAATTGTAGGTCTCTTTGAATACTTTAAAAATATCGTAGTGAACGTCCAAAAAATATTTTGCCGATTATGATATTTTGCAAATAAAGTTAATTTTTGTAAATATTTTTTACCTTACCCGATACAATAAATATTGTTTCATAGTTGGATGCCGACCTTTGTCTTCTTCAATTTGTGACATTACAACGTGTGCGTAATTTTTACTTTTTTTATAAAAAACAAGAAAAACTCGTCGCTGCCATATTCTGTTAATAGGGCTGTTCACAATTTTTAAGTGTTAGTTTAACAGCTTATTGCGGTACAACTTATGTCTACATACCCATCGCTGCACACAAAATCCCAAAATTTTGAGTATCTTCTAATTAAACCAGGTACAAAGTTTGTTCTAAAGAGACAGATGCTAGAAAGCAATACCCTGCGATGCGGCTAGTTTGGTTTTCTACATCACACACTAGCCTCATCGCAAGGTATCGTTTTCTAGCCTCTGTCTCTTTAGAACAAACTTTGTTCTTGATTTATTTAAAAGTTACTCAAAATTTTGGGGTTTTGTGTGCAGCGATGGGTATGTAGACATAAGTTGTACCGCAATAAGCTGTTAAACTAAATAAACACTTAAAAAATTGTGAACAGCCCTATTAGCAGAATATGGTGGCGACGAGTGTTTCTTGTTTTTCATTAAGAAGGGGTAAAAATTACGCATACGTTGTAATGACACAAATTGAAGAAGACAAAAGTCGGCATCTAACTATGAAGCAATATTTTTTATACGGGGTAAGGTAATAAATATTTACAAAAATTAACTTTATTTGCAAAATATCATAATCGGCAAAAAAAATTTGGACACATCTCTATGCTATTTTTAAAGAGTTTAAACAGACCTACAATTGGATATATAACTTAAGGTTGTACCTAAAAAAATAATGAAAATACGAGTCGGCGGACCCTGTATATTTGCAAATGAAGAAAGGACAGATATGACGATAATTTATGCCCAACAAAATTTCATTGAACACGGTGATGGAAGAAATTATGCAGTTGTGTACCCAAATCAAAGGCAGCCAGATATAACCGTAGCCTACCGACAGAACTAGCCGTGACACTCATCTCCACCTACGTTGTAACCACACAACTGGAGATATAACTTTGTTTTGGCGGGCTATACCATATGTCCCGGTGGTAGCAGCCACCGGTGTACATACAGTATATTAATTATTTTAGCTTACGTAGTATGGTTATTCCTTTTCAACACTACTCTAGGCAAATGTTTGTTAGTTAAATCCTCATCGTTTTAAAGATCTTTCGTTTAGAAAGCCCAACCCGTGCTGCACTCCATCACACAAAAGCAGTTATGGCGAAAAGACCAACGTTACTATTTTCCGCTTTCCCAGTGATGAAAGACGATGTCGAAGGTGGCTTAACTGTATTCACACGGATAATTTTAAAGTTTGCAAATACTGTAGACTGTGCATAGAGAATTTTTCTGATAACTTTGTTATAAAGAAAGATAAAATGGTTGAACTTGACGTAACAATTATTTTAAGCGTAGAAGATTTAAACTTCCACAGGATGCATATCCCACAATTTTCGGAAGTCAGCCGCCGTATATTGCACTACTGTTCCCATTAAACAAAAATTGCCTTCTCAATGACTCCGAATATCTGAAACTACAAGACGCGAAAGAAGAAATGAAAACTAAAACGTTACGAGTAATGATGTATATATGTACAATAAAAAATTATATTTATGCTAAGTGAAATTTATGTCAAATAAGATACATCTTATAGATGTAGTAAAATAAGAGGTTATACTAAAAAATGACTGCCACTAATGACATTAGGTCTTTAGTAGCAAAGCGTTCCTACATGATATCTTGCATTATTGAATTACAAAGATTTCGTTGGGTTATTTTCATTTTCTACTTTAAAATATGATTGGCTTCAGGAACCTACATTGCAAATACTAAGAATATTAACAAACGTTCGATTTATTATGTAGTGATAAAATTCAAATATTTTTCATGAACTCATTGTGTAACCGTTTTTCTTTGTAGGTGTGGATTTGACGGAATTAAAGTGCTCACACGGTTTGCGAAACTGAACTTTATTTAACACACGTAATCAAAACTTTAACACACAACTCAAGATGGATAATTAGCAATATCATAAACTGCAAAACTATATAATTCTATCAACAGTCAGAGCTCCAGCACACACATCCGGCGTTGCCGAGCAGCGACCGCCCAGTGTCTGCGCATACCGCATAGGCATAGCTTCTCAGTTTAAATACTTCTACCTCGTTCGCACTATTCATCACTAGAGGGCGTTACGCGGCACAGAAGAAAACACTTGGTACAATTGGCAAACTACTTAAAAGTATCGGGCATTCAAACTTCCACCTAACCATTCTAAAAAGGTACTATTTCCAGCTGCTATTGAAAGTTAGAATATTAAACTACGTGTACGTCTTTTTTGATAACAAAAATAGGTCTATACTTTAAAAAGATTTTAAAAATGAGTTTCCAATGATTGGTGTAAGGAGAAATTTTTTAAACTTAATATCTAGTGGAATACTGATTGTAACAATGATCGTCTGGTCGAAATGATCGTCGTCGAGTTATTCGACAAATAATGTGAAACAAAGCACAATCAAAAATAACCAGCTTGTTTACAAGATATGCTACATAATGATTAATATCTAGTTGGTGAAAAATTCTGTAACGTAAGTACAGGTTCAAAGCAGCGCCTTTTCGTGATGTAAATACACCATGATGTTATAAAAGATATGCTTTTCCACATCTTTTTGGAAGGTCAGTGCTATGGGACGATTGAACAAATCAAGAAGAATCCACACAAAACTGGCGAAATAAAGCCTTTAGTCATATTGTAATGGCTGTAATCTGTAAGTTCGATATAGGTACAAAGATTGCATTTTACATTTCACTAGTAATCACTAGTAATTGGCTCGTCGCGAGTTAATGCGACATTTCTACTTGTAGCAATTAAAACTGTGCGAAAAAGTGTATATCTGTGGCTAGCAATTAGCCCATTATATCAATTTGAACATAAATATCATACCTTGCATGTCCCACGTCGCCCCATAGAGACAGTCAAATCTGAGGATGCTGATGGTTATGTTTAAATATAAGTACATAAAATTATAATACAAAGTAGGAAAATAAGGCTCTTACACAACCCCTGCTTCACGAATCTCATGAAACTTTATTTATACAATGTTCAAATATGTTTATTTGCAAAACGTAACAATTTGTCTATTAATTGTAMAATACTAAATTTAATGTGAAAAGGGAATAAATAAACAATCTGAATTTGAACTAACGTTTATTGCATGACACCATAAAATATACAATCACCAATTACATACATTAATTTCTTGTTACAACAAAAATACCAAATTGTGGATGAAGTTTCATGGGTGAAAATGTTTAATGAATAGTATCAACCAAACGGGAAATATTAGAGCCAGTTTTGCACTTGCTGTGTGCAAGCTTAGCCCCATTGCGGCTGCGCCTTCCTCGTCGTCTTGTGCGCTTATTTGCGCTACAAAGCAGACTGCCACAAGAAACATTAGCAACACGAACTTGTTGAGCCCAGAATCCATGTTACCTACGGCAAGCAAAATCGCAATAATATAGACATTTGTAATATAACACTGCCATACCCAAATTTACTTACAGTTTAATGGAATATACCCAAAACAGAGAGATTTCACTTCGTCTTAATTTTCTGACGTTATTATTAATGGATCACCTGGACAACTGCTTTCATTTTTTTGAATTCTGAATACATTTTGTTTTGTTTGTGTGTCGTTAAATTAAATTGTCAATTTGACATTAACGACATTAATACATAACCTTAGTCTGTTAAGTTATATGTTCTGTTCTTTAGGAGTTCGTGGAGTATTACTGATAGGAAGGAATCGACTTCAGTGTTACAACGGTGCTTGTATTGAATGAACTATTGTCAAGATACTCCTACAACTGTTTAAAAAGCGTTTGACAAACATTTTATCACTAGGTAAACGTGTACTTCATCTTTTGTGAATGATATTGCTAGGGCTGAATGATACTATGATATGCTATGACACGACATAGTACTTTACAATTCAGAAATTCAAACAAAATTTTGCACTTTCCAGAATTTACTATTATATAATATTTAATATGGTAATGAATGATATAATGTTATGAATAAGAAGGTAAGCATTCAAATTTTCTTATAGACCGTATAGTTGTATATGCATCAAATTAGGTATTTCTGCTTTTTTCATATGTTGTTTATGATACAAAGGGAATGTTAAATTCAAATAAAATAAATTTTCAACCCTGTTTTAGTTTTGCTCTATTTTGACCCAGAAGGACTTGTTTTTCGGCAACGAACTACTTAAAGTAGATAAAATTTCCAACAATTTGTAGCCAAAACCGATATTTTAACACCAATAGTTTCAGAGATAAAGCTTTGCAAAGTTTGACCCAATTTTCAAATTACAAGATTTTTAGCAAAATTTCATCATTCTCACTACTACTTATGTCTGAAGGCCTATAGTATGTTATTCGAAAGCCTCCTCCCGCCCTCCCAATGGACTACAGTGAAGTCTCAGATGACGTGAAAGTGACCTCCTCTCCCCCACTACTGCGCAATTCGCAGGTCTCTTGAAATCGAAATAGTAGTATTTTTTAATATTACACACTAACCGTACTTTTTGCCTGTACGTATAAATAACTGTGATGACCGAAACTCTTGATTATTGTATTGAATAACATTTTTTTAATTTACATGAGTTACCAGAAAAAAAGGCTTTTGGCCATTCTTGTACATGCACTTTACTAGGTCTAATGAACAATCATGTGAACTATAGAACCACATACTATAAAAGTATGGATACCACAATTAGGACAGGCGAATAATAAACAGCGTGGTCCTTTGTTCACACGAAAGGACCAGCATTTGGCCTGAATTACTCACCCATCTCCGGTGATGTACTAGAAGAAGACGAACTAAACGAAGAATTATGGACGTTCGTCTCGCACATTCCGGCAAACCCTCCTCTCATCTCAAAAGACCATCCTCCGATCCTATCTTGCAGTCCATAGTGTCCAAGTTAATTAAAGGATTTAGAGAAACTTGAATTGTAGAAGATATCCCAAACTCCGGACGTCCAAAATCGGATACAAATTAAGATAACTCTCTTGATATGTATTATTTTTAACATTGTGAATAACTCATCTACCTCGGCTATGCAACTTGTTTTGGCAATAATATTAGTCAATTGTCGGTTGCTCGAATATTAAAAAAAATAATTACAAACTCTACAGAATGCACCTTCTTCATGAGCTAAATGGTGATCCTGAGTTTTGTGTGATGCTGATGATAACACATTATAGGTCCAAACTTAATAAATGAAAATGTAATAACAGATATCTATCTGAACCTACTGTGTGATAATATTGTATCTGACATTGTACATTTATTGACCGATGAAGAATGCAAAACTGCAATATCTGGTTTCACAATAATAGAATGCAGGCTTTCACGGCCGTTGTTCATCGTAAGAAGTTCTTCCTGGTTTGATGCCGTGATCGTAGAATTTGCTCTTGACGTTTCGCCGATCATACTATCGACTTCTTCAGAAGGATTCTGACTGGTGACATCATTCATTGTCGTGACTTATATAGTAGCTGTTCCGCTTGGCTGGTTACGTGTTCGTCCATGCTTATCGGTTCCGGTCTGGTGATCAAGTACCGTCTTTCAAATTCTGCTCAAGCGATAGCCGTCTTCTCTGTTAAAGTTGTTGGGCTGCTTCATTATCTCCAGAGATTCTCTCACAATTCTTTAGTGGTAATGGCTGCTCCTTGCGAGGGTCCGTACGTTGTCATACTCGATGATGTGTTGTTCGCCTTCTGCTACGTGTTCTGTCTGTTCTGTCTGTGTGTCCATATGCTGCATCTCGCTGGTGTTCATTTATACGACATTGTATGCTGCGTCCAGTTTGCCCGATGTAAACTTTTCCGCACTGACATTGGAGCAGGTAAATTCCCTTGGTTTAGTTTTGGTATTTTGTCCTTGGCCAATGGTAGAATATTTCCGATATTTTGCACTGCGCTGTATCTTACTGCGATCTTCTTCTTCCTCGGTATTTTCTTCAGTCTGTCTGTTACACCGGAGACAAATGGTAGGTAGGCATATCCTTCGTGTTGTAGTTCCGGTCTTTCTCTTTGTACGTTTCTTCTTATTCTTAGAACTTCCTTAGGCTTATAACCATTTTTCTATAGGGTTACTCCTGATATGATGAATCTCCTCGGTTCTGCTTTCTGCGTCACTAATCTTCTCGGCCCTATTTAATAGCGTGGTAATGAGTGACCTCTTCTGCGATGGATGGTGATGTGACGCGGCGTTTAGGTATTGGTCCGTGTGAGTCTCCTTGCGGTATACTTTGTGACTCAGCTTCCCGTTAGACTTGCGTTTTACTAGGACATCCAGGAACGGATTGCCATAGTAAACTGGATGTCGTTGTGCTGCTAGTTGAGGTGGCCCGTGAATAAATTATTAATTTTATTTTAAAATATTAAAATATTTACAGATATGAGAAGTGATCTATCACAATTTTTATTATTTATAACAGCGAATTTGATAAAAACAAAATTATATTAGTTAGGTAGTGAAAATATGTAGCAATATAGTTGATTTTCAAAAAAAGAAAATGCGATTCGTTCACTTAAAACATTTGAAATAATTTTTATGTTTTGAAGGTACTTGCCGACATAAACAATCTCTCAAATTTTTCAGATATTCACATCTGCATCGCGCACACATTCAACAACAATTTTATATGGTCTCCACCATTTATTAAATTGTAATAAGGACCTGGTCAATGATCATTACCTTTCATGAATTTAAATTTAACGCATTCATTAAATGAATTCAAAAGCAATTACGTTTACGTCTAAGTTTGAATGCAACAGAATCGCTAATATAAAATACACTTGTTTCGTCAAACGTCTAGGTAGTTGTAGTTAAATGTCACAAAAATACCAGCTGATGCAGTGTCTTCTGAATTTGACAAAACAATCATTGGCCTTTTGAAAGTACTTCACAGACTTGCTCATAGCACGAAGTGGAAAGTTGTAAATTCAGCACTGAGTAGATTGTAATGCAAGTATATATTATTATTATTATTATTATTATTATTATTATTATTATTATTATTATTATTATTATTAATCCGCAGTTTTGGTTCTGACTCGAAAATTTTATTAGCGATTAAACCAAAATTTCTGCCGACCCTTTGCCAGTAACAGCCTAATCTAGATTCCAAATTATAGGTCTGAACACTGTACTAGTGCAAGGAGTACGTCATGTATCAATCCATTCGATTTAAACAGAATCGGCCTTGTGAGCGCTGTTGCCAAATTGTTCAGGCCGCGGCCTTCTTAAAGGTGGCCATGATGTTTCCCATATAACCCAGAATACTCACAGCCCAAGTGCGCGCGCGTCTATGAGGGTAATAATATGGGAAAGGTTGATTGTAGTGTTAATTAAGGGATTCCTTCCTTTTCGTAACGGTAAATTTCAGGGTGCTGATGACATAGAAAAAAATAACTGTCGAACGTAGCGTAAAAATTAAATGGGATATCACTTATCACGGTGGGTAGAGAATGCTTGACAGAACCATAAAACCTCCATAAAATGTAAATAGACTGTTGGGTTTGGACAATGCAGAAAGACAGCTTAGAACTCACAGAGTTTTCAGAACAAATCGTAATTCTTCAAATTTAGTATTCTAATCATCTTCTTCCAACACGTAGCACCGTCATTATATGAAAATATTTTTATACTTCTTTGTTCTGCATAATTATATCAAATCAAACGTTATATTAGTCAAAAGGAATCGAATAATTATGACAAGGTACAATCCATGATCAGTTGATCATATGAGAGTAAAGCTATGGAATAAAAAACTTATTCAAATGAAAATACTCGATTTATAAAAAATTGGCCGAACAAGCTAATTTTCTCTTTAAAAAGTTTACTATTCACAACCAAATTTAAAATTTTTACATTTTTTGTGTTTTAGTAATAAGTCATCGAAATTTTTTAAATGGAAACCTTTAAATGTTTTTAACCATTTCGATGGATGTTTTTATTATCGAAATTGCAATAGGTTGTAATATAAGGTTCTACCCAATACATTAAATGTACATCAGACATTTGTCAATTTTGATATATTTCAAACTCAAATAAAAGTAACCTAAATTAGATCATAATGACAATAGATGTCAATTTTGATATCTATCAAAATTTAATATATTTCAATTTAACATGAATCTGGCGTGATTTGGCATGATCGTCTAGTTAATTTTACCCAGGCCTACGTGTCAAATTTACCTACCTTGCATTTTACGTAACAATCTTTTCGAATAAAATTCGCTCAGATAAGTAAACAACGTATGTACTAAATACTAACAAAAAGGAAATATACATTTTTTAACAAAAAAATGTAGTCCATTCTTCATTTAAACCCAATGTTCGACATGCCAGTTGACCCTTTTATTATTAACAATTTGATGTTTTTTTTTGTTAGTAAAATACAATTTGCGTTATTTATTTTTTAATAATATCTACTTTTATCGCACAATTGTATTTACGAAATACGCAATATTTTTGCAATAATGTATTGGAAGTGAAGGACATAAATTGTTGCTAGTTGTATTTCTACAACATTGCATTGCATTTGCACTCTTCCTTTTTTTCACAAATAACGATAATCAAAAACATAGCTTTTTATTGCACAGCTAGCTTTATGAAAATTTATTGAATCGCTCGGTAAAATAAGTTCATCAAATATTTCGTTTTTTCTTCATATGATCATATTTGTACAATTATATTTGCAGTACAGCTGGTAAGTTTACTAACTAGCCATGTACACTGTTAACTAAACTGGTTAGTATATTATGTATAAATCTACTACTTTCGACACCAGCGATTGTTTATTAACAAATATTATTATTATATGATATTTTCTCGGAAAGATCGCTGTTGTTTTAAACTGACAAAAATTATTGGTCTGACGTTTCGATTACATCTGTAATCTTTGTTAAAGACGAAGAACCTCAAAATTCGTCTTTGACAMAGATTACAGGTATAATCGAAACGTCAGACCAATAATTTTTTTGTCGGTGTTTTAAAACGATAGCGATCTTTCAGAGAAAATATTATATTATATTATGGACGCTGAAAGCATTCACCCTTGTATAATTATTATTATTGTTTAGAAGATACAGCATCTACAAGTTTCGATATTATTTTGATTTGTAGTGCCGTTACCATGGTAACTAGAGAAAAGAGGTAGCGAACCTTTTAGGTAATTAAACACAGATTCTAAAAATTCATCCACATCATTTTTTGGGCAAATTTCGGATTTATTTGCTTTTGATTTGTAACATGATGTCAAATATGCCCTCTAATAGGAAACCTGGGAACTTCGAAATATTTTTAGTGAATTTCCCTGGTACGTTTTTATAAAAAAAAGAAATCCCCAAAGCGAAAGTATGAGGGATTTTCAAGATACAGCTGCTCCGTGTACCGTTAGTGAATCATTTTGTATATACCTGCAAAAAACCCATTAAGTCTCCTTATAATCATTATAATATATCATACAGGTAATAATAACTCGAACTAATTATTAGGTTCTGTGCGAAACTAATGATCTTTAATATTTTTATTTGAACAATTATAAACAGCAAGGGAAGTATCTGATGTCTGGTGGCAATTAAAAAACAAGATAGTGTTGTATGTCGTTGACTTCTCTCAAACAAGACATTCACAATAACTTTGTGGCCAATTGTCAGTTGAAAGTTGTTATTACGAGTTTGCGATCGAAAAGGTCCAGCACAGCCGGTATTTGCTATTTAGTTGTTTATATAGGTTTGTGAACAGGCTGAAATTTATGACGGGTCGGTAACGCTTTGCGACTGGTTTGCGGATTTTTCGGCGCTAACGTGAGAGAGTTCTTAGGGATAGATGAATTAAATTTTCATCATTCGTTAGCTGTAATAGTCACATTTTAAATTTTTTTAAAATAAATTTATGTATACGACCTTCCCAAAGTGTTACCAAGGGGCCCAATTTTTTTAAATTTTAATATCACTAATTTTTTCCTTTTTAATTTGTTAAAAAATTAATAGTAAAAAAAATCGCAAAAATAAAAAATTGGGCCCCTTCAGAACATTAAAACATTTCATTTAAAAAAAGAATGAGTTAAAAATTCTTGTTACTTTTGAAAATATTCGTTGTCAAGTTTACATTGTGAATCCCATAAGCAGAAGTCAGGCATAATTCCCTTAAATCAAGATCCTTCTGGACCGAAAAGGCGTTGCAGTCAGTTGTTGTCAGTGTTTCGTTGCCAAATATTCTGTGGATGTTTTTATGGCAAATAAAAGATTAAACTTCAAAGTATCCTTGTTCTGTTCTTGTTTTTCCAAAAAGCCTACATTATTGCTATGAAATTGGAAATCCTGTACATTAATAATTACCTTTTATGACTTTTTCTTTAAAAGTTAGTTATCATGCCTTACCTTTAAATCGAACACAAGAATTTTGAATATGAAAATATCATGCATGCATAACATATTTTTAGCAAAAAGGGATTACCAATTTAATAATATCTTTTAGTCCTAATAACCAAACGACATAAAAATGGTTCAATCTGAATTTAACAAAAATATAAAATRTATTATCTTTGTAATTGGAGGAGGCGCAATTTTATTTTTTGCGGGTTCTAAATGTTACGCCACTGAAGCGTGAAGTATCTTATTGTCAAAGTAGCATTTGTTCCGTTCTGTCGTCTTTTACCTCGTTGATTTTGCCTATCACTAATTTATACCTAAAAACTGAATGTTGTTGTCTTGGTAATCCATAAATAAATTGATAGAAAGAAAGTGGAAATTTCACAACTTGTGTCTAACATTATTTGCAATATTAGGTAAGCTTTAAACTGTAATTTTTACTCTCAAATGACGAATTCTATTTCAGCGTGAATAGCAATGGTGTTTAAGTGCCACACATTGTCTTCGGTGTCATTTGTGTTATTAATTTTTGTGTTACTGCTCCACAACGCCAGACTGCAACCACCCGATGAGACTACGGCAGCTCCTGATGGTGAAGCTTCTGCTGCCAGCGAAGGAGCAACAGGAGGTGAAGATGGGGACACAGTAGATTTTGCTGAAATGTCTATATTACCAGGTGGCACAATAACACTTGTAACCACCAAGAAACCTATTGGAAAAGGAGGCAGTGCAACAATCTCTATTGCAAAATTCCTTTTGCCAACAACTGTAATAGCATCATTGGCTGTAGTGAAACATGCCGCATTAATTTAATATCAATTTTCGGTACACTAATAAATTGCAGATTTCTGCCAAGCATATGAGTTTGTAAAAATTGATTTTGTTGAATAAATTTATCCAGGATAATTAATTTGTGTACCTCTGTGTGGAGTCCTACATCAGTGACAGTGAAAACCCATGACAGCTAAGATTACTATATTGTGTTTGTTTTTGAAAGAAGGCAGCAATTTTGACATTGTCTTAGAGATTTTGAGAATAAATTAAAAAAAATTCGTAAAGTGATTTTATAGAGTGGATTAAATTCTACTTCAATGGGATAGATTTAATCTTACCAGAACTGTGAATGGATTAAATTCTATTAACAATACATAAGTGGTTGGATGAAATTTTGCCACAGCCTCATTAGGAGCAAACGTATTGTCCGAAAAGGCAAAGGTAAATTAAATTATGTGAAATAACCGCCCAGTGAGTTGAGCTAGCATACTGCAAAATGTAATTGTTTATAGGTCATAAATAAATCATACTCGACGAGGAGGAAATGGATCAATCATAAAACATTTTGCTTGCAATTTAATGGACAAAGCCAATGGGCAGTAAAACAAAAATATGGGTCCGTTCTGTACTTCGACGCTGAGGAAGCGTAAATGCAGTTAAGAAAATGAACAAGCTTTCACGCTATTGCAAGAGGCTACATTTGGGTTACCTAGAGCTGTAGTTGATTTTGGTCCAGTAACAAGAAATAAGTTGTTTCAAATCTTAATTGGTGCTCTGGATAAACATTTTTCACTACCACAAAACTCACGTGTTTCGTAATATGAGACCGGAAGAAACAGAAAGTCTAAATAAGTTACTCATACGATGCAGTTCATGTAAGTGTAGGTTTGGTAGTAAAGTAAAAAATTGGAAGACTTTTTACAATAAATTGTAGAACGGCGCTAAGTACACGAACAGACACGAAACCAGAGCAGTATAATGCAGAAGCAGGATATTTTGCAATCAGAAGCTACTATAACTTTAGCGAGCGATAACACTCCGAAGCTGTGAAGAATTGTTACAAGGATATGATTTGGCGATTAACACAGTGTCAGAGTGTTTACCTTTGTGGCCGTATAGGGCAGAGGACAGGAAAGAGTAAACATCTGATTTCACGAAATACGACTAATCTTCAGTCTGGCTAAAAAACGAAAGCTACAATAGGACAAGAAGAAATTAAGAGGCCAGAAAGAAACGAGAACAGCCCAAGAAGACAAGAGGACAGGACACTAGTGGGCAGGCCAAGAATAAATGAAAGTATAGATCAAGAAGAAATCGAGAACAAAATAGTAGCTGTCGTGCAAGACCAACTGAAAACCGAAATAGGTAGAATTAAAGCGAATCAGAGCGTGATCGAAGAAAGTCGATCATCTTGAAAAAAAGACAAAAATTTCGAAGGATAAGTTGATCAGGTTGGATAAAAATCACGTCCATTTCTGGAAAATTCAATCCTCACTACGAAAATGGATATAGAAAATATGAAAATCCACGGATCTACTAACATTTACTGATTCCACTAGCGGTTCTTGGTGAAACATTTTAACAATAAAATAAAAAACATTTGGTTGTTTCACGGCATTTAATAATTTCTGACAGATCTGTTTCAAACCTTTCGGTTCTTCTTTAGAGTAGAACAGCATACTAAATCTAAAGACTATGAAACTGTGTTACAAATACATAAACAGGCGGGGGACGAAGAAGAGAACGAAAGCATTGTTCACGTCTAGCTGTGGCGACCACGACCACCCTCGAAGGTGCGGTGTCGGCGGTAAGACCATCCAAGAACCATAATCTCTTCCAGATATCTTTCGTGAAAACGAAGAAAGGCAACGGCGATAACGTCCAACCTTGTGGAACCCCTGATGTGGCGCTGCGCATCGAGAACCTTGTGTCCGTGAGCTTCACTCAAAAGTGTCTGTCCCTCAGGAACAATGACGTCAGGTGGACAAGTCCGGTTGGGATGTTGGTATGTTACAGCGAGTATCAATGCCACCCTTTCTACACTCGAAAAATACAACTCCGATTTCCTTTCCGAGCATGAACACTTGGTGCTTGGTAGAATTGTCCACCCTGAACTCGAATTGCTCATTTATTGGGATGATGTTCTTTTCGCCGACGGCGGCAGATAGTCGATCTAAGATGGTCTTCTCTAACATATCTTCCCCATGATGGTTGTTAACAGGCTGATAGAGCTGTAGTTTTGAGGAGACGTACCACTATGCCCTGGCTTCGGCATCACGACGTCGGCAATTTTCCTGGCAGACAGAAAATATCCCATTCTCAACGATGTTCGTCAATGCGGCTATCGCTTCGTCAGGGACCTGTTGGAGATTCCGTCGGGTGGTGCAGCTAGTAGTCTGCGATCGCTTCGGCGGACCCTATCGATGTCGTATAGGTCCACGTTCTCGAAATTTCAACTGCATTGGCGTTCTATGCATTCAGCATATGTATTAGTTTTTATCTTACGGCGTGTAGATCAAGCCGTTTTCGTCATGAAGCGGGGGAAAAGGATGGGTTTATTACGCAGCATTTTCATTATACTCCAGAGGTCAGTAGAGTCTGCATGTAGTTGGCGAATTTGGCTTCCCAATATTCGCTTCTATGATGTTCGACGGCCTCTTTTAGCTTAGCGAGCAATTGGTTGTACTGCCTGCGATCTGCGGAGTTCTACGTGCGTTGCCATCGCTGTCTGGCTCTATTATGTCCAGTAACTCTCTCTGTGGTTCACGCTTGATGTGGGTGGCGTGAGGTCGGCCAACTCCTACTCCTAGTTGACAGACTTTTTTAAGGGTATAGTGCCGAACGTAGGTAGGTGTCGTAGGTCTGTCGTCCTCGGGGAATAGATCCGATAAACAATAGGACAGGCGTGTGGGCAAAATCCATTTCGTCTATCTTGCAGATATGATGTTCTAGTGGTACGTCCTTCAGGATGGTAACAGCCCGCAAGTGAGTGTCACTAGGATCTATCACTAGATCTCTCGTTTCGGGAAACTGAAGGAGCAGATTATCTTTGGGATTTGTCAATCTGCTGTAAAATTATGGGTGTTTGGCGTTCAGGTCTCCAGCGMCGATGGCCATCCCGTCGAGGTCCAGTATCGCGCCTCTAAACCTCCTTCAAGTAGCGGTCGGTTTACCGGATTGTAGACTGATATGCAACATATGATATAATGACATCGATACCGGTGACTACTCTGGAGKGATTAAGATGTKCGTTCTGTAGAGMTTGGAATGCTCGGACTGTCGCATGGTCTCAAGCGATTCTCGTTGGCCAAGGCTACACCGACTCCATGTCGTGTCATGAAGTCTTGCAACTATAGAATCGTTGTCACATTTGATATCATTTTGACTACAGTACGCAATCTACAGGAAATTTGCGAGTTGCTAGGGGCAGATATCAAATAAAATATTGTCACCCGTTTCATGCTGATGTTCAGCTACCGCCGAGCTGGTGTTTGATGCAGCGTTTCTGTTCTCTAAGCCGGGTTTTAACGGATCTGCCTGTTTCACCCATACAGACGACACCCCATAAGCAAGGAATGCTGTACCTCTAGAAAACAGAGTAGTTGTTTTATTATTCGTAAATAGAAGAATTTGTGACATTKTTGAAGGGGCTAAGCACCTTGAACGCAAAGAAGGAATGCGGTCGATCTATAATTAGGGAGTGCAGTTTGGATTTTGGATAAAGATGACGATTAAGGCAGATTGTATATCAGGGTTATCGTACCCAATGTTGGAGTTTTCCGTACTTATACGTAAGTGTTGCAGTTGGGTGAGTTTGCGATAGACAGAAAAAGGCAGAGAAAAGTGTTGCTTTCGATTTCCATTGTGAATTGGGTATTTGCCATGTACTTATATTTTATTAAATTGCATATTAATAGGTAGCAGCTAATCCACAAAACAGCTGTGACAGCTTATAAATTCGAAAAAATGGATCGTAAGATGTATTTTTAATATTAAAAATGTGAATGTTTAAAGGGACCGCCAAAACGCGAACATATTGGCCGTGACGTCAGGTGTCCTGTAAATGGCCGCTTGTTTACATCTGGGGTCAGCGCGTTACGCGTCGACCTCAGCCCGTCAATTTATCAGATTGTTGTTTGCGTTCATTTTGTAAAAAGCGAATTAAAATAAGTCAATAAAAAGTGAAATACTTATGAGTTATGACTTCTGAAGGCATGTTCATTGTTATGGAATTTGCATACAGCGACGAGGAATTCAACGCGGCGGAGATGAGGAACGTAAAAGTAAAAGCAACAGCAAAAGTGAACTTTTTATCAAATTAACGTAGCATTGATAATTTGATCACAGTGGGTTGTTAGAAATATACTATTTGTAATCATAAAAATCTAAGAATCAAAAATGTACCCTAAACTTGACATTTATTTTAGAAGTCAGAATAAATATAAATTGCCATTTATTTTCGGGGCCCTTGCGCCTCGTTTCCGGTCTGGCTAACAGTCGAATATATGGGAAACAACGTCGTTCTTTATTATAACATTTCCCTCTATCAACTTAAAACGCATATAATTTTTCATATCCTCTTCAAGCTATAACAAAATGGAAACTGAATGGTAAACACTTGTAACCCCAAAAAGAATAATAAAACTTACAGTAAGAATTAAGATGATCTTCTCAACAGAGAAATAAATATTGCGATTTCGGCATATGACGTCTAGGGGTTTTAAACAACCTTTTCATACGTTGATAATCTCGAGGAATGGTTAAAAAAATTTTGTTAGCTGTACTGACTGAAGTACTTTTATAACCATGTACAAAACAACACTTGTTTTGTTTTCCATACTTAATATATACTTGTAAAATTACACAAATCACTTTTTGGTGCGACCTCTTACACCGTGCTTTCAATAAACACCACACAAAAGCTTTTCCAATACAAGAATGATACAAAACCATTAAGCAGCACGCTCCTCGGTAATGTTTACATGATACTTGACGTCACGAGTTGAATAATCTTGGATAGAAGCATTTTGGCGGTGACTCCTAAGATTCGAATTTCAGACCTGAAATTTTCTACCTACAAATATTTGTTGTTTTTTTTTTAGCATGGCGTACGATATATATGCACTTCAAGATTCATTTTTCGTAATTTTCAAAAAAAGTGATAATACCCAATTGTAGGCCAGAATGTTGGTAATTAAGACTATGCAAGAAGGTTTTCAAGGTATCGGGAGCGTGAGGCCATATAACGAAATGAACATGTAGACGACATAACGAAGCCCGGTTTCAAAACTGATGATTCCAAGGGCATGTGTTCAAAAGCTTCAATGGTATAATAGGTAACTTACGAATGACTGTGACGGATTCTGAAACTTTTGTAAATACAGATGTAACACATAATATTTGTGTTTAGAATTAAGAACACATGAAGGTATATTCCCTGTGTACCTTAGAACATCCGCCAAGAACTTGTCGATGCTATCGGCGAGTGAGTCAATAGTGCTTTCAATGAGCACCACATAGCAAACCCATATACATAAAATATTTATCAAAGATCCATTAATGGACCAACAATACACACTGGACATGCCAATATGATACACTGCGAACATATGTTTGTCACTGTTGTGTTATTCCTGCAACATATATGCTCTGTGAATATTATGTTTATCCATTTATTTAGATGGTGTACATATCCATTAAATATTCCGGGAATGTGAGATGTATATTATATAGACGTTCCGAATTTAAATATATTAAGTACCAAAAAACAGCCTTTCATGGTAGAAAATTAAAACAGATTTTCAAAAAATAATATTTATTTTGGTACCTGGCATCAGTATTTACATTTAAATGCGGATATGGAAAAAATATACTTAATACCAATTACTACTGGTACACATGCATGTAAGAAATGCAAAAACATACGGTTATAACATAAGTAACTAAAATTGTACAATATTTTAATGTGCATCGCCTAAGTGGAATTTTTTTTGTTTATGATTTTTTTAAGATAACTATAGCGTTAAATTAAGTTCTTTTTCAATTCTTGAAGTAAGGTCATGAGAAATATAGGTATATAGCAGTGGCGGCTCGTGACTGTATCAAAAGGTAGTGCCAAAAATTCAATATGTTACAAACGACAATAAAACTAAAGAGTTAAATTATAAAATAGTAGTTTAATGTATATGTCCCAAATCTTTAATGCCACTTTTTGTCCATGTAGATTCTCCACCATACAAAACACAAGGAAAACAAAAACGCTTGCACGTCACACCCAATTGTTTTTTTCTATTAAACTTTCTGGTTCGGCCTTTCTGCTGCTATTGTAATTCTAAATTAGGTATAGGCCTCCCTAAATCCTTAACTTCCTTTTTTGCCTCCAACGTCAACTTGGAAAAAGGAGTTGCAATAAATTCGCGATTCGATTCATTCTGATTCGTCGACGTACGCATTTAAATCACGTCGACTAAAAACTGTCGCCCCGAAGTCTGGTACTGCATCCGTAGCAATCCGTGCCAATCTACTCACTGGCACGAACAGCCACTTAAACTTGCGTACTCCTCGCATCCTCTTGCTCCCCGCGGAGATCCAAAAACTGCTGCGATTCCGTGCCAATTCAGAGCTGGCATGGACGTGAAGTTGGATCGAATGCTGGTGCTGGGCGCGGGCGGTAACCGTGTATGAGTGGATGGGTTCCGCAGTTCCGCCGGTGTTCTCACAAATTCAACCACTTTGAGATAAATTATAATTCAATTTTTGATTGTTAAAAAAATATTTTGCTACAGTTTTGCTGGTAGTGCCATAGTACGTTGGCACTTATTGAGAGCCGCCACTGGTAAAAGGGCCACTGGGTCAAGCTATGCATATTACCAAAGATAATGTAAACATTTTGTGGACTTTCAAACATTTGACTATATATAACTATAGGCATAGATAAATTAATTAATTAAATTATTTATCTATGCTATAGGTAACGGTAAAATTTATAGCAATTGTTATAATAATCAGAACTAAGTGAAGTATATACCTACATAATGTTTGGTATGTGCCTAAGAATGATAAAACTTATKTTCAGTTCTTGATGCGCGAGATAGATTGCCTGTAAGTCACTGTGAGTCAACGTACACTGAATGTTGGTAAAAAATTAATAATAAGCCAATAATGTATGATAGTACCTGTAGGGAACAATAATTGTTCAAATCAGCAATTAGAGTTTGGTTTTGCCCATCAGGGCAAGCGACATGTTAAGTCATTGTTAGAAAATGTTTAAAAGAATGTGTTAAATGTTAATTAATCATATGGGTTTTGGGAGCCATTCATTTTAGGAAAATCTTATAAATTATTAAGGTTTTTCAGCTTTTCTTTGATGTTTAATTAACTATTTTATTAATCATGCAAGTAAATAATCTGTTGTCGTGACTAATTTTTTTTACACTTGTCAGTTCATCTAGTAACTTTGATTAATTCAACATAATTCAAACATTAGTTTAACACTTTCCCTTGTTGATCATGATTGAATTAAAAACAAGAAAGGAATTTTCTTTCCCTCTATTTACATAAGTCCCATCTTCACACACAGAATCTTCAGGCGTGTTCTTGGCAACGGCTTTGTCATGATGTCCGCTAGTTGTTCTTCTGTGGAGATCTGTCGAACCCCAAGTTTCCCTTCAGTTACTTTTTCTCGTATGAAAAAGTGTTTCATTGCAATGTGTTTCGTTCTGCGGTGAAACTCTGGGTTCTGAGCCAATCTTACTGCTGCAGAGTTGTCAATTTCGATAACTAGAACATTCTTCAATTTGATGATCCATCCGAGCAGTCTACCAAGCCAAATTGCCTCTTTGGCTCCCTCGTTAGCTGAGATTATATCGGCTTCAGTTGTCGATGTTGCCACAACCGGCTGACGTTGGCTCAGCCAGGAGACTACTCCCCCTGAATACCTCACGATAACACCAGAGGTGGAACGTCCTGTCTTAGTGCATCCTCCGAAGTCTTCGTCGCTATAGACTTGTAGAAGTCCTACTTGTATACTGCTCTGATAAACTAACCCAAGGTCCAAAGTACCTGCTATGTATCTAAGAACCCTTTTTAGTCGTACAACGTCCTCTTGAGTTGGATTTTCAAGTGATCTCGAAAGAAATCCTACACTAAAGGCTAGGTCTGATCTTGTGCCAAGCATCAGGTACATCAGTGCTCCAGTTGCTTGTCTATATGGAAATTTGGTTGCCTCGTCAACTTTCCCTGATGTGGAAATGTTTGCGCCTTTGAGCATTGGAGATGAAACTGGTTTGCACTCTGATAGATTAAATCGTTCTAAGATTTTCTTCGCATAAGTCTTCTGGTGTATCTTGATGAACTTTTCTTCATGCTCAATCTCGAGACCCACAAAATAATCGGCTTCCTTCGAGACGATTTTGAACTCTGATTTCAACTCTTGAATGAAATTGTCCATCTCTTTTTGATCAGTTCCAGCTAGAAGACCATTATCCACGTAGATTACAAGTAGGAGCTTCTTTCCATTTTTCTCTCGAATATACAAGCATGGATCAGCTTCGCTGGCCTTGAATCCATGTTGTTGAAGAAAGACTCCAAGACGCTTGTTCCAACATCTAGGTGCTTGCTTAAGACCGTAAAGGCTTCCCTTTAATTGGCAGACCTTGCTGGTTCCATCTTCATATCCTTGTGGTTGTCGCATGAAAACAGTTTCTTTTAGCTCTCCATAGAGAAATGCTGTTGATACATCGAATTGTATCAAATGCATCTTTTCGCTTCCAGCTATACTTAGAATAGCTCGAATTGTTCCCATCCTTGCAACTGGACTGAAAGTTTCACTGTAATCAATGCCATGACGCTGACTAAACCCCTTGATGACTAGTCTTGCTTTGAACTTGTCAATACTGCCGTCAGGATTTGTCTTGAGTCGGAAGACCCACTTACATGGAATCGCCTTTGTACCTGGTGGAAGTTTTGTCAAAATCCAAGTCTGATTTTCTTTCAAAGAGGCGATTTCACTATCCATGGCTTTCTTCCACTGCGCTGAGTCCTCGCTTCTTAGGGCATCTTCGAAAAGTTTCGGGATCCTCAGTCACTTGATTTATGAATTCATCTGTTCTCATGACATAATCTTGAAAATGTTGAGGCTTCTCCAGGCCGATCGATCTCTTAAAACTCTTTCGATTATCCTTTCTTCAAAGTTGTTCTCAGACTTTTCTTCAGTGACAATTGATGGTTTATCTTCATCTTCTTCTTTGATTTCTGGCTCATCATCGTCATTTTCTTCTTCTTCGTTCTGGTCTGAATTTACATGTTCAATGTTTTTCAACGGTAGTTCGACTTTACATTCACATTCTTTCAGTCTCTCCTTGAATTGAACATCTCTTGATACGATGACTTGATGCTTTTCTGAAATATAGATTCTGTACCGCTCATCACCATCATATCCCACAAGGATTCCTTTCACTGCCTTCTTCTCCGTCCAATGATGCGTAATTGTTTAATCCCAGGTTTTATTCCAATCCACAGTTCATAAGGCCTGACCCCTTCTTTTGACGATTTTCCTGTTCTGTTAAGAATGTAAATTGCTGTCGACACTAGCTCCGCCCATATAGCATCTGGAAAGTCAACTTCGCAGTTGAAGTATTTGAGTTTCCGTGCCATTTCTACAGTCGTGCGATTTCCACGTTCACTGCAGCCATTCTGCTCTGGAGTGTATGGTGCTGTCAGTCTCTGCACGATTCCATTTTCTGCTAGAATGTTTTTGACTTCTTCACAGTCGAATTCCCCTCCATTGTCACTGAGTAGCTCTTTAATGTTGTGCCCAAGAGTCTTCGAATGTGCTAAAAACTGTTTAACACGGCTTTAACATCTGACTTAGCTTTAATTATGAATCCATAACAAAACTTCGTGTAGCCATCTTTGAACACGACTAAAAAACGTTTTTTACTGAAGGATTCAAAAAAAGGACTTATAACATCAGTTGAAACAAGTTCTCCTGGTTTCGTTGCCTTCACTCTAGTGCCAAAGGATAAACGATATGCTTTGCCATAAATACGGGGTTCGCAAATCTCTCTTACTAGCTTCACATTAATACCAAACTCCTTTTTCAGCATATCATTGACATCCCGCTTATCTTGGTGACCCCATTTCTCGTGATACAACTGTAATGTTGAATTTTCTGGTTCAGCTACACTGACTCTCTCTTCTTTATCAGGAATGAGTGGTTCAATAGCTGCCTTGTACAAAGTTTCGCCTTTCTCACGATATCCGCACAGCACTGTCTTGTCATTTACTTCCAGCCAACACTCAGTCAAGGTCATCTTCAGTGTAGCATCTTCAGTAAAGGATAAAATCTCAACGGTTCCTTTGACAATAGCCTTGAGTGCTTCTTTTCCAGCAGCCTTGATAACAAGGGGACTTTGTAATTCTTGGAACTCAACGAACTGATCCGGACAACTGGTCACGTGCTTTGTCGCTCCATTGTCGATCCACCATCCTGTTTGCAAATAATGCTTCTCCACTCGTTCCCCCTGTGACCTTTTTGAAATTTCTTTCATACATGCACAGTTGGGGTGATTAATAACTCTTCTACAGTTATGTCATCATCTTTTGACAATAGCAACCAACTATATTTAAAATTATCAAAATCACGGCAAAATGTGCAAAATTTTGCAAACTAGTATTAAATCTGGAAGTGCATGCTCATTTTTAGACTTTAATCCATTGTTAAGCTCATTCCATAGATTTCTCAGTTTTGCAACATGGGTCAAAACATCCTCTCCATTAATCCAAACGAATGTAAAAAATTCGATACATATTTTGAACAGCTGATCTTTAGACGATGCCTCTAAATTCAACTTTAACGCTTCCCATGCTTCACGCGCTGTCTCTTTGTTCATTATCTTTTGGTAAACCGCGTCTGTTACTGAGCTCGAAATCATGGATTTTGAATAACTATTTGCCTTACGGAATATATCACTCGCCTTTTTGTGCATTTTGATTTGCTCTTCCGTAGCACTTGCTCCAAGGGGCTCAGGTTTCACTAACTTCCCCTCAATGACATCCACGGCGCCTTCGTGGTAGTCCAACAAATCTCTCAATTTTCTCATCCAAATTGGCCAATCTGCTTCACCAGCCAGAGGTTTTATGTGTTTCGCCAAATCCATTTTTAAAATGCTGCAATGACGAGCTCTACACAAACCGAAAAAAACTTTGACGTGACTCGCGTGAACTGGGCCCATAACCTATTAAGGTTTTTCACATAAGAAAAGCTTTTCTTTGATGTTTAATTAACTATTTTATTAATCATGCAAGTAAATAATCTACAGTTTATCCGTTGTCGTGACTAATTTTTTTTTACCCTTGTCAGTTCATCTGGTAACTTTGATTAATTCAACATGATTCAAACATTACTTTAACATAAATTACTTTTTAAGCCTATAAAACCATGCACTTATGCGAGAGAACTAATCTCTATACCGATATATGAGGCCCTTTCCGATATCTTTTACAAAAATGAGATATTCCATATTTGTTTCAATGCATCAACTGCATCTGGCTTTTGCTTCAAGAATAAACAACGAAATTTAGTTTAATGATCTTTATATATGGGATATTCCATTTTATTTAAAGATCATTATAAGAAATTTCGTTGTGTTTTTCTTGAAGCAAAATTGAGATGCAGTTGCTGAACTGAAACATTTTCTTGCTTATACAAAAAATTTAGAACATAATGTTAAGGAGGGAATTTATGAGGATTTTAAGTGTTTGTTCAGATAGAATGATATTGTACACAGGTTCACTACACCTTTTACTCCTGAACAAAATAGAGGTGTGAAAGGGAGAATAGAACAGTTGTAGAAATGACAACTACTTTAAAACATTCTAATCCTGACCTTCAATATCCACCACAAATGAAGACTGAATTAGTTCATGCATCTACTTACATGACACATGAGAGTGATAGGGTGACGAAAGATATCGCATTTGACTAGAGGGAACAAACAATGTAATTTCTGTTCATCATGTTATTTTTGATGAGAGAATTATAGATTGTAAAAATAGGGTTAAAATCATTATTACAGATTCTAGAACAGAAAATTTTGCAGGGACAGAGAATCAAACAGATTCTGTTAATTCAATAAATAAAAGACCAAGGAAAAGTTTCTGCTAAAAAGAAAGTAGAAAATGTTTGTATTGAGGGAACGCAGACGAAAGTTGAATCAGGAAATAGTAATAAATTTTCTGATGATTTCTGATTAATATGATAAAAGAATATTTGAATCAAAGTTGCATTAATCAAAGTTACCAGACTGAACTGACAAGTGTAAAAAATGTTTGTCACGATAATATATAAACTGTAAATTATTATTTGCGTGTTTAGAATAAATAGTTATTGAACATAAAAGAAAAGCTTTTCTTGAGTGGAAAACCTTAATAAGGTTATGGGAACCAGCTCACGCGAGTCACTCAAGTAAATAGAAAAAGTTTTCTGGCTCAGTTGCGTCGAAGTTTTTTCTTCGTGTTGTGTGGAGTTCGTCGCATCGCATCATTTTAAAGAAAATTTGGAGAAATCATCGATCTGACAAATTTACTGTCAGATCCATGGACAAAACAAAACCCTGGCTGGTGAAGCAGATTGGCCAGTTTGGACAAGAAAATTGCGAGATTTGTTGAACTACCACGAAGGCGCCGTGGATGTCATTGAGGAGCAGTTAGTGAAACCTGAGCCCCTTGGAGCAAGTGCTAAGGAAGAGCAAATCAAAATGCACAAAAAGGCTAGTGATTTATTCCGAAAGGCAAATAGTTATGCAAAATTCATTATTTCGAGCTCAGTAACAGATGCGGTTTACCAAAAGATAATGGACAAAGACACAACGCGTGAAGCATGGGAAGCGTTAAAGTTGAATTTTGTGGTAAGCGGAAATACGAAGGCTGAAGCCCTCACTGCCATCTAAACGGAACTCTGCGAGCTGGGCGATCTATAAACTGTGAATAGACACCAGCGTGGAGTAGCCAGGGCAGATAATTTATATTTTTATTTTGAATTTTGAGGCATCGTCCAAAGATCAGCTGTTCAAAATATGTATCGAATTTTTTTGCATTCGTTTGGATTAATGGAGAGGATGTTTCGACTCATGTTGCAAAACTGAGAAATATMTGGACTGAGCAAAATAATGGATTAATCTCTAAAAATGACCATGCACTTCCACATTTAATACTAGTTTTGCAAAATTTTGCACATTTTGCCAAGTGACTTTGGGAATTTTAAATCTAGTCGGTTGCTATTGTCAAAAGATGATGACAGAACTGTATAAGAGTTAATCACCCAACTGTGCATGTATGAAAGAAATTTCAAAAAGGTCACAGAGAGCACCATTATTCGCAAAAGGCGGAAAACCGAAGAAAAATAGGAAGTCTAGGGAAAATGTTATTACTGTAATAAAAAAGGACATTGGGTAACAGAGTACAAGAAGTGGATTGCTAACGGACGACCGAAGAAAAGCGCCCCTCAGAGCAACGCCTTGGATACCAATGTAGTCTTATGCGTCATCAGTGACGATATTCTTCAAGTGATTGAGAAGACTTCAGTAGCAGAGACAGGATGGTGGATCGGCAATGCAGCAACGAAGCACGTGACCAGTTCGTTGAGTTCCAAGAATTTCAAAGTCCCCCTGTTATCAAGGCTGTTGGAAAAGAAACTCTCATGGATATTGACAAAGGACATGAAGACGTAACCAGCAAGGTCTGCCAATTAAAGAGAAGGCTTTACGGTCTACAGCAAGCACCTTTCTTCAACAACATGGATTCAAGGCCAGCAAAGCTGATCCATGCTTGTATATTCGAGAGAGAAATGGAGAAAAGAGGCTCCTGCTTTGTAGTCTATGTGGATGATGGTCTTCTAGCTGCAACTGATCAAAAAGAGATAGAAAATTTCATTGAAGAGTTTTGGGTCTCAAGACTGAGCATGAAGAAAAGTTCATCAGAAAACTTATGCGAAGAAAATCTTGGAACGATTTAATATTTCACAGTGCAAACCAGTTTCAACTCCAATGCTCAAGGGTGCAGAGATTTCCACCTCAGGGAAAGTTGACGAGCCAATCAAATTTCCATATAGACAAGTAATTGGAGCACTGATGTATCTATGCTTGACACAAGACCAGACCTAGCCTTTATGTAGGATTTCTTTCGAAATCACTCGAAAATCCAACTCAACAAAGTTGACAACTCTGCAGCAGTAGGACTGGCTCAGAACCCAGAGTTCCACCGCAAAACGAAACACATTGCTATGAAACACTTTTTCATATGAAAAAAATTAACTGAAGGGAAACTCGGGGTTCGACCAATCTCCACTAGCGGACATCATGACAAAGCCGTTGTCAAGAATACGCCTGACGATTCTGTGTGTGAAGATAGGACTTATGTAAAGTAGAGGGAAAGATTTTTTTATCGTTTCTTTCTATATACATATATAAATTTCTGTTTTTAATTCAATTAGGATTGACAAGGGAAAGTGTTAAAGCAATGTTTGAACCCAAGTTGAATTAATCAAAATTACCAGACTGAACTGACAAGTGTAAAAAAAATATTTCTCACGATAACATATAAACTATAAATTATTACTTGCATATTTAGAATAAATAGTTATTGAACATCAAAGAAAAGCTTTTCTTAAGTGAAAAAACTTGATATCATATTATAGAAATCGGGATGTTTCAAGTTTTCAAATTAGAGTCTTAACAGGTAGAAACTTTTGACAAGACTTAAAATTTTGGAAGATCATGTAACTTTAGCAGAGGTTTTTCTTGCTAATAATAATGAACCTGAGTTATTTAGATGGTATTAATTCTAGCCGTAGTGAACATTGGAGATTAACTATGGATCGAGATCTTAGTTCATTGATCCAAGACCATCGAATTAGTTGAATTACCTAAATGGGAAAAATTAGTTTCATGTGTGGGTATATAAAATAAAAATAAATGCAGATGGTTCCGTTAATAAATATAAAGTTCACTTAGTAGCGCATGGTTTTACACAGCATTTCCGAATAGATTACGTAGAAATTTATAGTCCAGTAACTAGATTAGAAAGTGTTAGATCTCTCAGTGTAGAAGCTTGAGAAGGTTTCATTCCTTCAGAAACTAAAATGTATATATATTAAATAAACAAACTTCGAGGTAATGGAATCAAACTTTTGCAGATTATTTTCAATTGAATTGTTTTTATTATAAGCACAACTGATCCATGTCTTTTTATTAGAAATAATGGAGAAAAAACTTTTTGTGTTTGTATGTAGATGATAGTTTAGCGGTTTTAAATTAACTTAAATTAAAATTAATATAACCACAATAATGCGGACTGTTTTCTAGTCTGAAGATTAGTTATTTAGATGATGGTAGTATTAAAGACGGCCAATGTGCCTATGCAAAGAAAACTTTAATAAAGTTTAATATGCAAAATTGTAATAGCATGAGTAGGTACACCTATTGTTAAAGACAGAAAGGTTGATGAGGAAAGTATAAAAATGCTGAAAACCTTCCATATAGGGAGGCAGTGGGGGCCTGGGGGCTTTAATGTACCTAGCTCATGCTAGGCCCAAAGTTGGTGTTTTCTCTCGTCATGTAGAGAATCCAGTTAAGGACTGATTAAAAGTTAAAAGGGCCTGAAGATATTTTATACAAGTTTGGTTGTGAACCAGGAATATCGTCATGTTATAATGATTCAGATTAAGCAGGTTGTTATGATACCGGTCGGTCCACCAATGAAGCTGTTTTTGTATATTCAGGTGGTGCTATTTCCTGGTTCAGTGAAAAGACAAAGTGTAATGCAACACACTGGCAAACAACCCAGAGCTTCATCATAGAACAAATCATATTTCACTAAGATATTTTTTATTAGAGAAAAGGTTTTGGATACTAATCAACTGAAAGTTGTGAAAGTATCTACTGAAATGCAGGCAGCAGATTTGATGACTAAACCATTACCCAAGTCTTGCTTGACCTGTATGTCAACTCTTAAAGGTCTTAATTGGTATTCAAGAGCATTTTCTTGTTTTGTAGTTGTCTAGAAAGAGGGAAAGATGTTGAGATTTATGTTTTTATTCCTTTCCATGGGAACAGTTTCAAGTGACAATAGTTAAAATGTTCAACGTCTTTCCTGTACTTTGTGAAAAAAGTAAGTCACAACCCATTGGAAAACAAAAACGATACTTGTTATGTAAATTCTGTCAAAACTTGTTAAGCTGTAATTTACTCTTTGTTGATAGTGTTAACTGTTTAAACTACAAGTAATTGTTATAAATTTATACAGTAACATTCTTGTTCGCTCTGCTAAACTTAAAACTTCAATAGTTCTATTCTGGAAAGCTAATGGATGTAATTCAGCAATATGGGTTAAACCGGATTGTAAAGGAGTACCACACGTATTACCCTCTAATAGCAGCACTATAATTCATTTGATCATAACTAACAAAAAGTACTTACAGTATCAAATCCTGATCTCACGACATGTTACTGATCATTCCTTTATTACTGTAACACTAATAGCAGAAGGAGTAAAAAAGATCAAACTATATAGAAATGTATATAGAGATGATAAATATCTTGTGAAAAAATTCCAAGAAAAACTGTTTCAAATGAAACAGGATACAGAAATTGAAAATGTTGAACAAGTGCAATTTGGTCTACACTAGATTATGGTTTACCTGGAAGAACAATAGCACTAAAACAAAAAATATATGTAACAAGTGGATTATTAAACAGCTTAAAAAAGGCAGTTACAACTACAGCTTGTCAGGACTGGGAAGAGTACAAAAATAAAAGAACTAGAATGGTTGAAAGTGTCAGGAAAACAAAGAGTACTACAGGAAGAAATTCAAAAGTACAAAAGTATAAAATTGCAGCGATGTTAAACAGGTACTTCATAGACAGTATATAGAGATATTAAATACTCTATGTGGAATAGGATGAGAAGACCTAATAAAGTTTGTTGATGTGAAATGGAACAAGTTCAAATCATTAAAAATTTCAGTTACGTAAACAGTGAAGCAATTAGGTGCCGAATAAACAAAGTAGTATTAAGTCTTGAATACATCAGTCAGTGAAAAATTTCCTGAATTTTAGTATTACCTGTGCAGATGAAACCAAATATGATTGAAGCTGAAAAGTTCAGGCCACTAAAAAGATCATTGTGGCAGATTTTCTTAACCTTAAAGAAGCGTTTGAAACAGTGTTACGTGAGCTTTTAATTTCAAAATTGAAAGGCATAGATATTGATGGAACAGGACTTAATTGCTTCTTAAGACACCAAATGACTAGATTTGGGAACTATACTTCCTCTAAGGTAGAAACAGTGACTGGTACAGTTAGTGTAGTGTTAATGAAATTAAGTGTGTATTCAGCAACAATTTACCTGTTTCCTGCTACCCTGAACAATACCAGATTTCCCAGTCTTTCTCATAAGCGTAATAGAATGTATTTGAATATATCTTATGTTTGTAGTTCAATTTGATTTTAAACAAAAACTGGTACAACCAACTATACTATAACAAGATGACAGAGAATATAACACCAACAAGCAACAGCCTTTGTAGGAGTTTCCTTGTAATATACAATTAAAGTAAGAGATTTTACATTTGTAACACTGATTCCTTCAAAGTAGGACCTACCTTCTTCATTAATGTCACACCTTTTGTATTTGTAAGTTCTAGTTCTGAAATATTTTAATTAAAACAAAAGTAGAAGCCCGTTTACATTATTTATTTTATATAAATACAGTATAAATAGTACGGTTTTGAATATCTCTCCTGTCACTAGCAATTAAAATAATGGTACCCCAAACTCTTTATACACTAACATTGGTGAAATTTAATATTCCAAATCTGCTAGAAATGTATAGCCAAAACTGAACCTGTATCTTGATAAAGAAGTCTGGCCTAGTTCCACAGATATATCATAAATTTTTGGAGCGATCTACAACCCGTCTAATAATAATTTCATTGAATGTCCAAATGTCCAAAAATATATGTCAATACAGTCTGGCCAGATCTAAAAATATCTGTACATAGTTATATGGTCCAGTTTGGCCCATTAGTCACGACGTGGCTGCAGCACTTAAATCCCAACACATAGTGTTGCAATATTCATTCTGTACCCGTGTGCATATTACTACTATATTCTGAATATATTACTATTTTTTCTTAGGAGGCGATTTAGAAAAGTATCCATCCAGGAATATACCAATGAAAACAATGCTCGCTCCAATCCATTGCTTAAGTGATAACGAATTTCCAAAAAATAAAACAGATACTAAAACTGTAAAAAACTTTCTTGTTGTTGTAATCAGCGAAACCAGCAGTGGACCAAACTCCGATACCTGAAACAATAAGAAAATTATGTTGACATAACATATGAATAATATAATGATATAATTTCCAGGGGTTCCAACTGATTCAAAAATACACTTATATCGTTTCAGTCTCTGTTTTCATTATATCAAAGATAACCCCATTTTGCAATTTCCAGTTTTATTAAAAATTAATATCCCACTATCAATAAAATAACAGAAATGGTAACTGCAGTAACTGGAGATACATGAGTATAGATGCAATTTTTTTTAACATGTACTGAATATTGTAGATGAAACGGATATCCGGTAACTATCCGGTATCCGGCCTATCTGGCCTAAATTTACTATATGGTTGGATACCGGATGTTAACTCAATATCTGGCCGGATACCGGAAAATCAAAACTACGACAGTTACCTAAAATGAACTTCAACACATACTTCTTCATGAGGTAAATAGTAAGGAAATGGCTCTTAATTGTCATGGCTTTCAGTTGAAGCTGAAAAAGTTACAAAAAGTCACAAAGAATCTTGCGAAAAAATTTAGTATTTGAACGAAAAAGTAAAAACAAAAAGTGTATAATATAAAATCTTACAAAATCCTCACAGATTCTCAACAACTTTTACTAAGCTCATAAAAATATAGCATAACAGTAAAGTATAAAATGCAAAAATAAAAAGATTCTAAAAATGTCCCCATCTTTTAAATTATTTATGTTAATTTCAAAATATTGGCAAATACTCTTCCTTTTTTTCACTAACCATATGTTTCAATTGTGTGCAAGTAGCAAATAACACAAGCAGAAAACTAGTTTTCGCCCGAATTGATTCAATTGCATTAGTAGGTATCCGGCAATCTGGCCAAACAACTATCCGTTTCATCTCTAATACCGTTGTCTGAAACAAAATAATATATTTTTTCAATTTCGTTGTTTTTTTAAACAAAAATAACAGTTTTTAGTTTCCTCTTAGGTGCCCTAATAATTTAAAATATCCATAACTGATAATTTCAAGTATCAAGGATCATCAGAAAGATTTTCACTTGAAAATGCGAGAATGGTAATATGCCTACTCAAGTTGGCTACTAGTATTCTATCATGTACATAGATTAAAAAGTCTTCTACGAAAAAAAATACCATAATGTCTAGAAAGAACAGTTTTGAAGATATAGCTGTGTACAACCGCACCTCATTAATTTATTCAACAAAAATATTTTGATTCAGGTATTCCATAAGCCAAATGTAATTAACAAAATATCTACTTTTATTCAATAAGTGATATTAATATAAGGAATACAGTTTTAGTATTTAATAGACTATTATATTGTTGTGGAACTATTTTGAAAAAAATTTTTGTTAGTACGACTAGTTTTGAACTAAACTTAAATACTGCTACTGTCTGCAAATTTACTCTTGATGTCAGTTATGTAACTTGTCACTGTGTTTGATAGACACCTCATAAACTAAACGTAATAATTGGACATATAATTGCAACCAAGTTATGCTAAGTTTGTTCTGTCCCATACCTAGCAGATATAGGCGTGGGCGAGCTGTCTGTGATGGTCACTAAATTGGTATACTCACTCGATGACTCCAAATAAGCGTGAAATTGAGTCGTGAATTAACCATAAAACCATAGCAGATGTTACTTAATTACAGGTTATATGAACTTTAACTTTGATGAGAGACCGAAAACGTGTACCCTGCAGTCAGTGAGAGTGAGCAGTCAAATATAACTAGAGTGAGAAAAAAATATCAATAGGTAGATAGGTTAAAAAAAATATTAGAATTCTGATTGCAAATGTATTTAAAATTAGTTTTGGGTTGTAAATTTTTTCATATGTCATATTTAATCAAGTATAGAACAATAAATAGTGATACTATCCTACCAAACCATTTTATTTATATTTGAGATTGGTTACTAACAGCATGGATTTTAGGTTTCTCTGTGGTTTCTAATGTTAAAATTTTCAGCATGCAAAAAAGTTTTCTACAATGATTTTTCAAACTCTGCAGTAACTTTGACGTTTGCTATACCAGCTGTCTTGATCATTCCTCAAATGCGAAAAACGAGCAAATTTACTGTACAAAAATTAAAAGTTGGAATTGTGATTTTAAATCAGTATTTGGACTTTATTTTGTATTACAACAACTTTTCGCAATATAATAAATAATGATACTTCAGTTTTAGAACTAGGGTTCGACCAAATGTTGGTTGGACCAAAACCGAACTTCCCGGTAAACTTCGGCTGAAGCCAAAGGTTCAACCAAAAAAGTAAAAGTATTGCAGCATCAGCAAACCAAATTCAAGCACCAGCTTGCGAGCTTGGGCTTGTATAGACAGAAGTACAAACATTAATGCAAATAAACGCTAAAAAGGTTTGGCTAAATTGTGGCTGAAGCCAAAGTCGATTATTTAATCTGTTTCTACTTAGAAGATACCTAGAACTCTAGTAGCCCAACTTACTTCTGTAAAAAATGTATTGCAAAAATTTAGTTCAGTTTCTGTTAACAGATGACATTAGCATACCAACATGAGAAGTATTTAAAGTTTCAAGTAAATTATCCATTCACCAATGACAAACAAAGCAATATTTGTGGAACATCACCTAATACAGTGCTCCAGATATTATATTAGAAATTTGGCATGGAATAAAGTTTCTGCTTTATCCAGAAAAGGATATCAAATCTGTTTATCCCTTTTTTGAAGACCTTTTTCTATTTAATTTTTTTATGAAAAATGTTGCTGACTTCCGAAGCAAGCTAATGTTTTGTAAATGGATTCTGGAGAATTCTCAAGAACACTGGGAATGTTCCAAACAAACTTTGTGTTCTGTTACAGCCACATACTACCATAATGGCTTCGCGAACCATCATAATCATCACAACTAAGATTCTGAAAATCGCTTTTATTTCGGAATATCAGATTAAGAACAGCAGTCTTTTATCGTCTGAGTGTTAAATTGAGATTATTTTTAATGACAAATATATCTACTTATTTTTGAGAGAAGTGAATTAATTGTTGACTAACTTTCTGATCTGAAGAAAATACATGTTTTTTTCATAAGCTTGATACTACTTACCTACCTCAAAATATAACACAAAAATCTATGTTTCGTTCAGAGAAGTTACTCAAGAAATGTTGAGAACAATGTTAAAGAGTATGTTTGATTGTGCTTTTTGTACAATTTCTTTATACATGATTTTTTTTTCTGACATAGTCAGTCTATTTGTGCAAATTGGCCTGATTTATTTGTGTCACATTAAACATGTTGATATTTGCTCAAATGATATGATACTGTCAACTCCAAACCTGATTAAATGTGAGGAAGAAGTCATGTTACAGTTTAATCAATACGATTTGTCTATAAATTTAATTTAATATAAGGTAAATACAACAAAAACTTTAATTCAAATTAATATCGAGAAGAGATACTAACATAATTACGTACTTAGAAATTGTAAAAACGTATTGTTTTTGTAAATAACCTAAAAACAGTCAATTCTAGCTATTAGCATGCTCTCCCAAATAAAAGGAAATTATTTTTGCATCCATTAATAAAAATATATGTATACKTGTGTTTTAAATTTGAAAAAGCTCCAACAATGATATTGCAGATAACTTTGGAACAGCAAAACGTCATGACTGCTTATATTTAATTTAAAAAAACTAGTGTGCATTTCCTGTATAACAAGCAGTCAGCCATCTACAAAAATAATTTTATGCTGTAATACTCAAAAATCCAGAGGGTTTTTTATAATAGTTTTTTATATTTTTAACTGTTATGGAGTTATAGAAGAAAAACATTCATTTTGGCTACCCTGTATAGCATAACTTTACTATTTCCAATAGGGTGTCAATCTGGGAACATGACCCCTTCTACCACCTTTTCACACACTAGTTTGTATGTTTTCACCGCCCTACCCAACATGTTTACATTATTTAGTTGCTTATCTAAAACACGGTTAACCCATGGTTGTCCTACAGTTGTCATGTGCAAAACTCATAATAGTAACAGTTGCTCATTAATATGGGTGTCAGGTAAAATACAGTCTGCATAACCAGCACTTTTTGTGGTTTCATACATATACCATCAAATTACAGTGCCAGTTTAAAATTATCAATAATTAAAATGTTGAATGTTCTCCCACGCTTGTTGCTTATGTGAATAATTGTAACATTCTTAAGAATTTAAGATCCCAAATGCAAACATTTTATTTTTGACTAAATGATGCAGTTGTTATTACACAGGTTGCTAATTTACAAACTATGGCAACAACAAGGAAGACTATAAGTCTTATTTTCACAACTAGCCATTGTGTAATAGGTAGACATGTGCCATCTAAAGGGATAAATTTATACGTATGAAAACATGTATAAGTCATTTTGCCCCAAATTCGTGATTCGAGAGGACAATTGACAGTTGATGATGGCACAGCCTTTGTATGACCACAATGTTGGCCAGAATAACAAATAACACTTGACTTAATATTTTTAAAAGCAAGCCCAGTTATATGAAAAAAATGTGCTACCAGAAATGAGAAAGCCTAGATGAACAAGATTGCAACAATAAGGTAACTAAGTGCTCGTTTTTAAGTGTTGCAAGAAGAGCTCCAGAGCAAAAAGTAGTGTTAACAAAGGAAAACAAATTATTAGTTTTTGGTAAGACTAAACGAATGCAGCACCAAAGTTATATTGTCATTATAATAATAATAATAATAATAATATTTATTTTCTGCATGTAGCAAAAAAAAAGATAACAAATTCAGCAATGCTGATTTACATTTGTTTCCCATACATAAAAACATACAACAGAAAAAAAATAATAATAAACAGTGACATACATATTAGCTTGCTTGTTCTAGTAACAGATGCCGTTTAAGACTCTGAAGGAGCTCAATGACATGTCCTTAATGGTTCCAGGGAGCGTATTGTACATAGTAGTCAAGTACGTGGAGGAAGGCTTAAATTTCTCAGTTGTATGTTTCGGAGTGACTATGACGTTTTGATTTCTTGAATTAAAAGAGTGAATTTCTGTCAAGTTCAATTTTTGAAAGCAGAGGCAATGGCATTTTATTGAATAATATTTTGTGAACTTCACACAGAAATTTGTACTTGAATCTGTTTTTTTTTATGTTGAGCCATGGAATTCTGTTCAGTAATAATATAATAATAATTAGTAATAAATAAATTAGCAACAAAAACTGAATGGCATATCATACAATATCTGAAATTTTAAAACCAAAATTTGTTGTAGACGGTGCCCGATATATGATGCATAATATAACATGTAGATTTATCTTAAATATGTCATCTTTAAGGAACTTTAATAGGAAACTCAATTTATGTATGTGAAGGGGTTTTAGATAACTTACAGTGACATAAATAAAGAGCTGGCCAATTGCTGATGCTGCAGACAACAATGTTAAGTTCATCAGTACCATTGGATGTCTTGAGACGAAGTCACAAAAAGCTACACCTTCCCCAGTAATTGTTATTGCAAGGCCCAGGAAGATACATGACCACACATTAATATTTAACATCATTTGTTGTCCGGTAGGTTGTGATTCTGCTCGCATTCTCTCCTGCAATTAAATAAATATAAAAGAAATTTCATAATCATTTCATCCCATCATATGCGATTAAAAAGACTGACCATTATGTCTGTTTTTTTTTAATAACAAGTAAGATATCCTAACAAAAAAATGTTTTAAACCAAGATTTCTAGTAAACAGGTTGTCTTGAAGCATTGGGTCTTAAGGCTCTATATGATATTTGGTGTACTGTTTACTAGTTTGCAAACTTATGGTTAATGTAAATTTAATATTAGTTTTAATTTAACCAGTCATCAAAGCCTAAATAAAAGCGACAAAGCTCATCTTTTTTAAATCGTTTCGTTAATAGGTAAATAATAAGTAGAAAAAAGGACATATGAAKTAAGCAGACAAATATATTGACTAATAATCTCAAATGTTGTAAAAGACAGTTGATTTAGTTAATGTGTTAAAAATWTGATGTTAATCAMAATATTACACTCACATGATGAAGCAGGGAAAAATCTAGCTGCCAAAATATATGCTATGTGACAATTTACTTAAATAAAGTAGGTGCTGCTGGAATCAGCTCAAACAATCTAAGTATCATACTGTAATGAAATTATTTTTGAAAATAGACTATTATCTTGTGTGTATATACAGGGTGTTTCCTAAGTAATCTAAAATATTATTTGGGGCGCTTCGTCACCTAATTTTAAGACGAAAAGTTCATATAAACATGTGTGGTAAGTCTTGTCGTTAATGAGATACAGGGTGTTTTATTATTTTATTAGAAGCAACAACATGTGTTAAACATAAAGAAAAAATAGTATATTTCAGAGCATATGTTCAAAATGTCCACCTGCAGCTAAAATGCAAGCACCTGCTCGATGTCTAATTGATTGCCGAATACGTTCGAAGATACCAGGATTGTTACGAATAACATTACAGCCTTCTATGATACGATTTTGAAGATCTTGTACGTTTAATATCGCGTACAATCACTGAAAAATGTGGAGGAGCTCCGTCATGCATGAACCACATGCGCCTTCTAATAATAAGAGGTACATCTTCCATAAGAACTGGAAGTTCATTTTCTAGAAAATTAAGGTATGTCTCACCGGTCAACCGTGCAGGAAGGAAAAATGGTCCTAGTAAATAATCATCGATGATGCCAAGCCAAACATTGACCGAAAATGTTTGTTGAAATCGTTTTACACTTATGGCATGTGGATTTACATCTGCCCATATGTGGTTATTATGAAAATTCATAATGCCATGTCTTGAAAAGTTGGCTTCATCCGTATACAGAATATTGGCAGCAAAATTGGGATTGTTTGCGATTTTATTTAAAATCCATTGGCAATACTGTATGCGAAGCGAATAGTCAGTAGGTAGCAAATGTTGTACACGTTGAACGTGATATGGATACAATAAGTTATCTTTTAAAATATTCCAAACAGTTCTGTTACCAACATTTAGTTCATCAGCAATTTTTCTGGTACTCGTTTCTGGATGTTGATCAATCACTTGAAGAATCTGGTTTTCCATTTGTGGAGTTCTCACACTTCTGGGTCGTCCAATAATATTCTTTGATTTGGCAAAAGTTCCAGTTTCTTGTAAACGAATATGTAGCTTAGTAAACGTATCTGAACATGGTAAACGATTATTTGGATAACGCTGGGCATACATACGTCTAGCCTCTAAGGCATTACCATTCGCTAATCCATACAAAAAGTGCATATTAGCCATTTCAGCATTAGTAAACACAGGCATCGTTGTTAACTTAACACAAAAAGGTCGTATTTATAAAAATTTCTTGTTCGTTTTTTTGCGTTGGTTTTTAGGTTTGACACATTATTTGTCAACGTTACTCCAAAGGCCACTTAGAATAAACATGTTTTTTCGTATAACTTTTAAAAACCAGTAGCGTCACCAGGAAAAATTAATTTCAAATACACTCAGACCTGATTTATTACAAACAATTCAACACCCTGTACCTCATTAACGACAAGACTTATCACACATGTTTATATGAACTTTTCGTCTTAAAATTGAGTGACAAAGCGCCCCATATAATATTTTAGATTACTTAGGAAACACCCTGTATATATATGCCAACAACTTTAATGATTTAGTTTTTTAAATGTTAAAAACGGCCTCCTTGTGATATGTAAGCATGGAAATCTATGAGGTGTAGTCCATTTGTATAATTTGGACAATTGCTTTAACATTTCTACAGAAACTGACTTATATTCTATTAGATGAAAGTTGAGCCTCAGGTCATAAATCTAAAGCGTATGGTTCAAATCAACTGAAAGTCACTGTTAGATTTGTTCTTTGGCGTGCTGTTTAGCGGGCTACAAATTATATATGATGTGTGATGCTGCTGGTGCATGTGTAAGGGGGCAAGCTCTGGATATTATATATAGATTATTCACACCCATTGGTACCAAGAATTAATCAGTTGCTTGAGGTGCCGGATAACTGTGAACACCAACCTTCGGAGGTGCACTCCTCCAACACATGTGCTTCAGCATTGCCCTCTTCGCCAATGTGTTTATCATACTACTGCTTTGCATATGAACAAAATTCCATCAGTCTAGGGTACAAACAACAATTAATGCGCTGTCTTACCTGTGCCCAGATCGGATCAATAGCGCTGAACTGGCAGTGGTGCGGCGACAGGCAAAGCACCTTATAAATATGCTCTCTAAGGTATTCATCTACTAATATTGCTTAGCCGAAGCATGTTCTTTGGCCAATGCCAGCAGCTCGGCCTTAGATAAAGTGTTAGCCACGAGAATGCCACGCTTCTCCAAACTCATTTCGTCTATAAACACCAACTCTCGATTGAAAGGCAGGAACGCCAACTTATACAAGTTCATTTATTATAAACTGCACTCACTAAAGGTTAAATAAAATGTTTAAATCTTTGCAAGACCACAAAACAAACCACGAGGCAAGCACTACAAGCAATGCAATGCCACTGTTGAAATGTCAATGATGACATTAGTTGACGACACAGCGTAGCATTTACATCATGACTGTTACTATTAAAAAAAGAAGGAAAAGGGCATGTATGTCTAATCCGCAGGTGACGTACATTCTAAATGCCACTCCATATAAGCAACGAAAGCGCAAACGGTCCAACAGTGTCGGTGCTCGATTCGCGAAATCGTGACGTGAGGCTCCACATTCATCTCACAGATAATAGATATGGATACTGACAAGAAAGATCTTTTCTGCCCATCTTAAAAATTAATCTGACGTTGAATAGGTAATTAATTTAGAAATTGCTGATTTTGACAATTCTTCGGCTAGAAAAAAACAAAATTTTAAACATAATTTGATTAGCGAAGTAATAATTGATATTTAATCTACATTGTTATTGTATTTCTTCATTTTTCACTCACCCCTTAATCCATCCTTAAAAAGCAAAACATTCCTATAGAACTTCAAGACATTATCAGAAGCCATACCTACACATAACTCTGTTTTAAAAGAAAAATTTTTACTAAAATTGTTACTAAATTCGTTGACTTTAATGCAACTTTTTCAAAGTTTCACAAAATATGTAAAATTGTTTAAACATTGCGATCTTGACTAAAGTCGGGCATTAATATTTCTTAGTATTATTCACTTATAAACAGACAGAAAAAATTAGCTTTGTCCCAAACATTTCCACTGCTCTAAATGACATTCAAACGTATCTATAATGAAACTTTCACTACTAATAGAGGTTATATTTTAATAATAAAAAACAAATTTATTGCTACTGCGACATATAAATATAATATTCCCACATCTCACACCATTATTACTGCAAGTTATGTTTGACTGTTTTTACTATTAAAAATTGAAAACTGATCCATATTCTCCAAGTGTGATTATAATTAATTAATTGTTTAAGAAAATTATACTTTAAGTGCAATCCACTTTATTCTTTTATTGTAGAGTGCTTTCGGCTACAAAGTATAATCAAAAACATAGAAACTAGCAAACTTACCACAAACCAAAAGCAACCTACATGCCAGCAACACAAACAATATTAATTGAGATCAAATAAATAATTTAGAACAGGACAATTGAGATTACAAGAATCAATTAAAGTAGTAAAATTTTGTTCGCTGATAATTTCATGAATTCTTAAAATTTCTAAATAATTTAGTTTTGATGTAATGAATTTAAATTGTCAAGCATGGCAGTGTGTTTATTTAACTATAAAAGATTAGTTAACGAAGAATTTGTTACAATATCTGTATTTTTATACTTATCAAATTGTTTTAAATGTTCTTTACCTCTAATTAAAGATCTTCCGGTTTGTCCAACATAAACTGAATTGCAATCATTGCATGAAATTGCCTGAATTATTTAGGAAATGAATATTTTTAGGAAGAAATGAAACTATATAAAGGTAATTCTGTTTATTACAATCATTATAATTTCAACTTTTATTGGAACTCAATTCAAAATAAATTCTCCCAAAAATTTGTTACCTGTGTTCGTTTTCAACCTTTATTAGGTGGCAAGTATTTAACTCAGTGAAACAGTTACTGTTATCGTTAATCTTATAACTATTGTCACCTCACTATGAGGGAAAGACAAATACCACAAGATAATGTGAATCAAGGCAAGCAATGTGCTATGTTTAATAGTTTAGTAAACAAAAGCCATGTTTGATATCAATTTTCAAATTTTAATATAACTTCAAAAAATTAAAAAAATACTAGTAATTTCCAGAAATTCATAGTGCTAAATATAGCTTAAATAATATTAATTATTACTAGCCATATAATTTCTCTTATATGAATAATGTATTTTATCAATGCATGTTATTACACAACACCACCTAAATTAAATAGTCATCGATTTCAGAAAAAAAGGAACGAGGAATTCAAACAGTGTATCATCAAAACAAATAAAATGAAACTAAATCATTTTAGCCAACTCTCGCTAGAGAACATTTTACTCAAAAATTTCAAAACTTATCTGCTTGCACCCATAAATTTGACAGTAATGACTCTGCATGTATGAGCACTGTTTTATCTAAGAATGTTAATAGGTATTTTAGCTGATTGTAGGGACTTGGCTAAAACTTGAACAGATAGCTTTCAACATGTTATAACAGATACAGTATTATTTAGGTACCTGAACTGCTCCTGTTAATCCATCCATTAACAATGACAGAAGAAGCAATATTTCACCTATTCCGATGAGACTTTCCGTCTTACTACCACCCTTCGCATTGTCTTTAAACATGAACAAAATTACCCCTGCTACTATTAAAATAACAAATAAGTATTTTCTAGCAGGGTAACGTTTTCGTCCCAACAATACTCCAAGAATAAGTACTGGAATTGGTTTGGCCGATTTACCTACAACCTGAGATTTGTTTTAGTTAAAACTTGCTAAATAATCATAATACAAATAATTACCTGAGTAGGATATGATACCCATTGCAATGCCATATTGGAACAAACCATTGCTAATAAATATGTTAAGGCTGTGCTAGCATAATATACACTACGTGTATTATCTTCTCCATGTGGCCAAGTTGTTAGAAGTGCTTTTGCAAACAGACAACTTACAAGGCACTGAACGAACACCAGAACCAAAAAATACTTGTAATGTTCTGTGATGGAATTACTTGACCCATCATCATTTTTGATCTCGTATATGTATTTGCTCCTAGTTATTTTTTCTTGTAAAATGCCAAAGTAAAAATAAGAGACAAATATTCCAGCTGCACATACAAAAAATTTGTGATTTTTACTTAAATTCATATCGTTCGCTTAGCTAAACACTTCAGATTTTAACACTTAACCTAATAATACTATCACGTTTTCGTACTGCACCATCACTTAAGGTATCACTAAAAATGTTAAATTAACGTTTAACAATGCAAAACAGAAMCCCTCATCTTTAGTTCCTTCGACTATGTAGTCTCGTGTTTTACTGAACAGCTGGATGCTGGACAGCTACGATATCAAATGACAAATGATAACAATAATTCCGCTCAGATTCCGCTGATGTGGTCAGTGGTCACGCAGCCACGTTGCTGATTGGTGGTATCCTCAAAAATTGTAAACCTTTCATCCAATCCGGTAACAACAACGTGTTCTTTATGAATTTGAATTGAATTAGTGAAACAGGTGGCAGCATTTTATAAATAATATCGGTCGCCTTCGCCTGCACATAACGCTAATAATAATTATTATATGAATCTTGTTAGACCCAACAGTACTTACAAGTTACAGTCAAGTTAGGTATTTTTGCTCTTTTAATAGTTGGTTGCTCAGCTAAACTTTATAGAGTGTTTCTTCTTATTTATTTATTTATACATGCCCCCAAAGTCAGTACTACAGTACTCGTAACAGAGCCTATCAAAACAAAGAACAACATATGAAATAGATACAATAGAAATTACTGAATACTGCATAACAGTGTAAGTTATCAAAAGTAACACTTTTCATATGTCATACATTACAAGATTCTTAAGGCTATGTATGACAAAACTTATTATAGTTTGTACTTTGAAGGACATTTTTTGATCGAACATTATGTGAGACATTTACATGGAAGAGTTGTGTATTGCTTTTTAGCATTAAATGTTTTAACTTATGTATGAGTTTAGCTTGTTCTGTCAATTTTATATACTAATTCAGTTGAGGCGTAATAGTTAATTTGAAAAACAAGTTTTACAACTTTATTCTGTCATCTCTGGAGTTTCTGTATCATATAATAACATGGTATCAAATATCGTAAATGTGGCTCTATAAAACTATAGTATAGAATTGTATAGAATATGTCTTACTATTTCATTTAAGAAATATGAACTCCTAATAGCTTCCACCATGGAAGACAATTTTCTAATATTATGCTCAATATATGTGGGAGTTCCAGTTTAAATTACTTGTAAATATGTAATCCCAAGTATTTATATTCTGTAACTTGTTTAATTTTTATGTTGTTTAATCTTAATTCTGTATCATGGTAGGGTTTATTAGTTTGTTTTATTAACATATATACAGTTTTTTCTATATTTACTGTTAGTTTTTTATGACACAGCCATCGGTAGTAAAGATTGAGATCACAATTTAAAGTACGTTCTAAGCTTTTAATGTCACTATCAGACAGAATTAACATAGTGTCGTCTGCAAACATAAAATATTTAGATTTTAGAGAGGTGTATCTTAAATTATGTACATACAGCAAATACTGTAAGGGTCCAAGGACTGAGCCTATAAATATTCATAGAATAGCTTTTTATTAGCTCATAGCACACACAGCGCAATCCCATTTTATATGTTTTTTCCAACAACAGATTTATGTGCACCGTATCAAATGCTTTTTTTAAAACAACAAACACAGCAACGACATATTTCTTTTTAACCAACTCGTCCGCAACATACTCAAGAAGATCCACAGTGGTTCCAAGCATGTTGCTTCCAGTTTGGAAGCCATACTGTTGTGGATCAATATACCATAGTTCTGATGTATGAATTTTAGTAGCCTTGCTTTAATAATTTTTTCTACTATTTTAGAGAATTTGCTTAGTACGGATATAGGTCCTGTAGTTATTTATATCTTCAACAGATCCGTTTTTATGTACTGATATGACCTATGCTATCTTCAATTCTTGGGGAAACTTCCCAGTTTCAAAAATGTTATTTATTAATTTTGCAAGTTGTTCTCCAATTATATCATAAAGTTTCTGTATGTCCATCTTAGTGATGCCATCAGGCCCAGATGCACAGTTATTACTAAGTTCTGTAGTAAATTTTTTAACTTCTGCTAAATCTGTCGGTTCAAGGAATATAAATTTCATGCATTCTTCATCACCAAATTTATCTTCTTTATTATTCACAATTTTAGATGCTAATTTTATGCCTGTACTAGAAAAAATATTATTGAATTCATGGGTTATCTGATTATMATCGTCAAGCACTAGACCATCTGAGCCAACAATCCTAATTTTAGGACGTGCTTTGTTCTTTGTAATTCCGTTACAGTTTTCTTTAAGGACATTCCACATTTTTCTTTGATTTCCTGCTGTTATTTTCAGTTGTTTTTCAACATATTGCTTTTTTAGTTTTTTTCTCATATTATTGACCTTATTTTTTACATCTTTAAACTCTTTTAAGGTTTGCATATTTTGTGAAAGTTTCCACCTCGTGTATAGCTTAATTATCTCCTTTTTTTATTGCTTTTATGAATTTTGTTGTTATGCATTTATTGTTTGACTTTATCTTTCTAATGTAGCTTCTCTCTTTGTATCAGAAATAAAGTCAGCCAGTTTTTTTAAAGTTAAATCTGTTTCCCTCTGTAGCCTCTGCGCAACTGCTTGTTTCCACCTTTGTTCATTTAATTTATATATTTTCAAAACTTCTTTGTTCATCTCCGGAACGTTCACTACAACCTGTATTTTAATATTAATTAGTTTGGGATCCCATATCATGTTGTCTGTTAACTTAATATCCCCAGTAAAATTTTTGTTTGTGATTATGTGATCTATGATTGATAGTAGGTGTAGCACATGTGTAGCCGCTTCAATATTTACCTCATTAAGAATCTGGAATGCATTCATATTTATAAGATTTTTATATTCACTCACTATTGTGTACTTTGTAATAAATTTAAATTTGTCTCCAATAATGATACATTTTTTTCTCTTTTCTTTCCATGATTTTATCAAATTCTTCCAAGAATTTGTGCACATTGTTACTAGGCGGTCTGTTTACACCCAAAATACTACAATTTTCCTTTTTCAAATAAAGTGACACTAAATTACAATCAGCTAGATCAATGACAGACAACATTTACATTATATAACGATTATATGCTATAGAGTTTCTCACAAATATGCTAAACCCTCCTCTGGACATTCTATAGTTAATATAATTGATCTCATTTGCATAGAGCCATGTTTCTGTTAACACTATAACATGTACATCCCTGTAGTAAGCTTGAACAATGTCTTGCAAGTCTTCTAGTTTGTTTCACAGACTTATATTAATATAGAAAATATTGAGTTGTTGCATTTGGACGAATTACTATTTTTTATATTTATTAAAGTKGTTTATTTATCGCAAGTCCTCCTCCGTGGTGGGCAAAAAGTAACATTACATTTAGAAGTATTCAAAGATAGACCATTACTACGACCACCATTCGTCTACTTTTTTTATGTTTTGCTGTATAGTTTCACAGTCAGAGAGAGTTCTAATATTATGAAATATTTTAAGATCACCAGCAAAAAATAGATGATTGCAGGACATAATATTGGAATAATCATTAACATAAATTATAAAAAGCAGAGGTTTTAAATTTGATCCTTGAAGAACGCCGGATGTTACATGGTAAGGCAAAGAGAACGCTTGTTGACAGTTGCTCATGATTGGATAAATAGGAAAGAACTAAGTTACAGGGTTATTGGACAGGCCCAAAGAGCGAAGTTTGTTGATAAGGATAAAGAATTCTATTCTATCAAATGCTTTCTGAATTCTGAATTTCCATATATACGACATCCACGTGACCTTGGTTGTCAATATTTGCAGATATGTATTGTGTAAAAACTGTCAGGTTAGTAAGTGTAGATCTATTGCTTATAAAGCCATGCTAAGCAGGTGATATCCGAGTGTGAACAAAAGGCGTATACAAAAATTTATACAAAGCACACTCAGATACTTTAGAAAAGTTACATAAGATAGAAATAAGCCTATCAAAATAAAAAGGCACTATATAGCAGGCCCCAAAATGCATTTTTAGGCATGCTTATTTCAAAAGATTCTCTAGGAGGCCCCCTGGCCACCATTCCTCTGACAAATAGACCGACTATGACTGGAATGTTTGGTTTCAACAAGATGGCTCTCGGCCACATTTTGGAGTTTTTCCGCTGTATCTGGATAACAACTTCTCAGGTTGATAATGAAGGTGGGAAAGTTTTATTTATTTATTTAATTGTAGCCAAAAATTAACAACAAAATACAGTGTACCTGGTTAGGTCACAACAATATTTCTATAAATAAACTAAAATATTATTATACAAAACAACAACAAAGTAATCTTACCCAACATATCTCGTAAATTAAAGCACACTCATTAAGAATTCATCAAACTAATAGTTACAAATGAGGCATTCTTCCTAAAATTAATGGTAACATAAAGTCGTCTGTTTACTATGAGGAAAGTAAATGTTACAACAATTAGCTTACAATTATAAATTGACAGGTATAATAATTAGGTATGTGATATGCCTCTTAGAGACATTTTAAACCTGTTTAGTGTACATCCAAAGATTTCGACATTGGTATCATTTAGTAGTCTTAGGGTTCGATCTTAGTTATTGAATGCCCTGCTAAGTTACCCCATTCAAGTCCATTGGATTTTTTTTCTAGAATCATTTCAAAAGTCAAATACCTATACAAATATAAACCATGAAACTGTAAGAGCTGGAAGTAATTAGACAGGAAATTCAAGAAGTGCCGCCTAACTCATGGCTGCAAAATTCATTGTGCAATCTTTGTGATAGACTATAATAGATCTTTGCCAAGCTCTAGGAGGTCTTCAGTTTGAAGATTTAATTTGATGTAGATATTTTTATATAAAGAAATAAAGTAAGTAAGTATTATGAACATTAGAACTATCATCAGTTCATAAAACCATTATTGACATCTGATGCTGAATTTGCATTAATGCTRTTTATATCATTTATTTGAAAACATGATTTTGCATAAAAATTTTGTTATCCAACCATACAAAATAAACACAAGGTCAATTCAAAGATAAAATGAACAATACAAACCCATAAAACATCTCTTGGTTGCAGTTAAAAAAGTAGAAAAAAAATATCCGGTCCAGGAAATGTGTTGACATACAAAAACTAAATAGATAAAAAGTGAATAGTTTGTAAAAAAACATTTGTTAATGTAATATTTTTGCATATAATTATTAATTGGAATTGATAACATGTGTATGTGCAAGTTTGCAGGTATACCTGATACCTAAACGCTAAAATCTTGTAATTTGAAAAATTATGATAAATCTGAAAAGATTTTTATCTTAAAAACTATTTGGTCCCACACAATAATTGTTCTAGTCTCAAATTATTGCAAATTTTAAAAAACAAGTAAGACAGTCGTTGCTGAAAAACAAATCCTTCTAGGTCAAATAACTTGACAAAATCTGGAAAAAGGTCGAAAATTTCGAGAATTATTTTTATTTTTGACAATGACGCGGTCGTCTGTCCAGGTCGAAAGTTCTAGCAATGTTTATTAGTTACGTCCTTGGAGGACTACCCGTTTCTTGTTTCCATTTTATACAAATAGTCATAACAAAAGAAGTTACAAAAAAATTCCAATACACCTTGAACACACTCGCTTGGTGATGTTTCAAAAGTGTATTTGCAAACCTTAACATGTTTAGGCCAATTGGGACATTCACAAAAAAATGTGTTTTTAGTGTTTTATTAAGTTAAAGGCTTATAATGACATTTTTAGGAAATTAAACTGTTATTTTTGGGTTACGTATTGCAAATGCTTATCACTATGCAAGTTTGTTTCTAGTACCTAGGTACTTCAATATTGAACAATTTTGATTGCTATAAAGGGTTTATAATTATTATTCTCCTTTAATGTGTTTAATACCCCAGCATCTAGGAATATCATTTGGAATGCATTTTTGAAATTGAGTTCTTAGGTTTATTTAATCTACATAGCAAATCCAGTATGATGCCGTTGACATTTAGGTTATTTTTTATATCTTAAAAACTGTGGGTCGATGTGACAAAAGTAAAGAGCCATTGTTTGTTGCAAATACCATATAAGTATTCATAATTTATAAAAAAATGTTATTACCCATATTTTCCCAAAATTAATTTAAAAAAATATGTTTCCGAAGGAATTCATACTTAGGTATTTACCTATTAAGGTAGTGATTTAAAAAAATCAGGTTTGTGGCAGTAAGGCTTTTCAGAATTGTAAGTGTTAGTTTAACAACTTATTTTAGTAGAAAATATGTTTACATACCCATCGCTGCACACGAATTCCCAAATAATGATAACATTTAAATAAATCAAGCACAAATAAGTTAGCCTTGAAGAGACTAGATCATGATACCCTGTGATGAGGCTGTGCGTGATATTTATTTATTTATTTATTTATTTAATTTCACAGAGTGTCTATATTATATAAAGTAAATGTATTTATAATGTATAATAACTAAAAATCGAACGAGTTGGCTCAAACAGTTTCACAAAAAAATTGTGAATACGGTATCAGAGCTCAACCCACCTTAGTTATATTTGGTAGTTTACTTAATTATAAATAACCTTAACTATCATTAATTTCTTAGGTATTGGCGCACCTTTGTTTTGAATTTTCTGAATGTATTGCACTGCTTAATGTCTGTTGGTAGTGAATTATAGTCTTTTATGGCTTTGTAGTTATTTAATCCATTATTAGTCCTTGTTGTCTCACCATACACATTTTCTGTTTGTCTAGTTTGATGCTTGTGAATTTCATTTTTTCTTCTTATATCACAATTGGATTTTATTGTATTTTGCACACTTTTATATATAAATGTCACGTTGTTTAAAAACACTAATTGTTCGAGACGCAAATTGTTTGTGGTTTTATATATTTGAGCTGTTGGAGTTCTGTGATGAAACTTATGTAGTACCTTGATCGCTTTGTTCATCAGTCTTTCCACAATTTGCATATTTCCCGCACCGCACTGAGACCATGATGTGATGCCATAGATGATGTGTGTTAATATATGGGAAGTGTACACTGTCCTTGCTGCCGTTGGAGGTAAGTAATTACAACGTCTGAGCGCACCAATGATTGATCTCAATTTAGTTCTTATTTTGTTAACATGTTCGTCCCAGTTAAGTTTATCATCTATTTTCATTCCTAAGTATGAGGTTGATTGTGTTCTATGTATAGTTTCACCATTTATATTAATGTTCAGTTGTATTTCTTGTTTGTTTTTTTGTTTAAATAGCATGTAATTGGTTTTAGTCACATTCAACGTCAGTAGATTATTTCTCAACCAATTGTCTAGCAGTTTCATATCCTCATTGATAATATGTTCCAAGTCATTCATTGTTTTGCCACTGTAGAGTATCACTGTGTCGTCAGCATATACAGTGTACTTTCCCTTGAGTCCTGCATATTGTATATTGTTTATATATATAAGGTAAAGCAATGGGCCGATGACTGAACCCTGGGGAACTCCTTTCGACATTATCCCTTCGTCGCTAAGCACACCATTTATGCTAGTTTGTACTGTCCTGTTTTGTAAATAGTTTTCAATTAAATTGTTTGCTGTTCCGCGGACTCCGACCTCGTCTAGGAATTCCAAGAGTTTTTTGTGGTCAACCGTATCAAAGGCTTTTTTAATGTCTAGGTAGATCGCCACAACATATAGTCCTTTGTCTAATTCTCTGTTAATGTCTCCTAGCACGTTCATAACTGCAGACTGCGTGTTTGAATTTTCTTGAAATCCATACTGGTTTTTATCTAGACCATCGTTCGTTTTCATAAATTTGTTGATTCTTTTCTTTATAAGTTTTTCAAATATTTTACTTAGAATCGGTTGTAACGCGATAGGTCTATAATTTCCGAGTTCTTGTTTATTTCCTTTTCCTTTGTATATGGGTATAATTTTTGCTCGTTTTAGGATTTCTGGGTACGTTGCGTCTCTCAAGTGTTTATTATATAATTCTGCTAGCTTCGGCGCAATTATATCGCCTATATGTCTAATGTTTTTAGCTGTTATGTTGTCTACGCCAGGTGCGGTGTTTGGTTTTAGTTCATTTATTAGGTCTAATACCTCTAGGGCATCTGTGGGGACCATGTAGATCGATTTCCTTTGAAGTTTGTTTCGTATAGCTGTAACTGGTCGATTTTTGTTTATGGTGTGTAGTTTATTTGCCACCTCATTTCCAATGTTTGCAAAAAATGCGTTTATTGTGTTTGAAATGTCCTTCGGGTTCGTTATTATTTCTTGTTGTTCATTTAAGACTGACTCTATTGTTTTGTTTTTGTTATTATGTGCATTGTTTGTTATCGCATATTGGATCGTTCTCCAAAACATTTTTGTGTCGCTTTCAGAATAAGCAAACTCTTTTACAATATATTCGCGCTTAGCTTGTTTTATGCGTGCATTTACTTGATTTCTCATTTGCTTGTATCTTTCCATGAGTTGTATGTTATTAAATTCACTTTGCTTTAATTTTTTATATGTATAATTCTTCTTCCTGATGATTGTCATAACCTCCTGTGTTATCCAGAGGTGTCCTCTCGTTCTAAGTCGTTTGTAGTTTGTGTTTTGTTTAAGAGTACTCTCAATAAGTGTTGTTAATTGTTCTATGCCTTCTATGTCACCAATCTTGTTATTTATGCTTTGCTTTACTTTTTCATAGTCTATTTTTTTCACCATGTAGTAATCCATCTTAACTAGTGTAATATTAACGTCAACATGTACCAGCAGGGTATTGTGGTCGCTAAAAGTATTCTCTCCAACACTGCATGATGCTGAGCCGTTTACATTACTAATTGCGTGATCTATTATTGACGCAGTTGTGTCTGTAATTCGAGTTGCAGCACTTTCTGTTATTCGATTTAGTATTCTATACCCATTTGTTTCTGTAATACTTATATAATTTTCAACACCTTGATTATTTTTCAATAAGTCAATATTTGTATCGCCCACCACAATCGGAGTAATAAACTCAATGGTGTGATGTAGAAACCACAAGTAGGATAAACTTGGCATTTTTAACAAAATCAGATGGAATTCACCCTTGTCGCTTCTTCATTCTTCTTACGGCGTCCTTCTGAGCTTCTACCTTAAACGCCGATTCATTGCGAGAGGCCGTTTTCTAGCTTCTGTTTGCCAAGTAAACTTTTATAATAAATTAAATAATTTTAAATTCTATTTGAAGTTTTCTGTTAGTCCCACAATTAGAACAAAAAACTAAAATTTTACACAAAGAAAAATATTGAAAGCGTTTAATAAATGAATCTAATAATTTTTATAAATTCTTATAACTTTAATAGGGAGAATAGAAATGAACTTGAAGGTATTTGGAAGGCAATTTTATAGTTCTCTATCAAGTTAGTTTGTTTATATCTAGACTTAGGTCATTTTCATTAATCAATCAGATTTTATCAGGTTATTGGCACTAAGTGATTTGATATTCTTTGGTGATTTGTTTAACTTTGCAGGGGCCACTTTTTACATTTGCAACTCTTTCTTTTGTTGGTTGACATATGAGAGATCACCAACATTTTTGTCTAATTTTTTGAATATCATTCGGTGCAGCACTGGCGGCCATTTGCAAATCCATCTGTGTGCGCTAATTCAAAACAATAACAAAAAGTGTAAAAAATAAACCTAAACAAAACATTGGAACGAACTCATAAAAAGGTCTCTACAATGTGCAAGTTTTTGTGTTATCGTACCAGTGCTAATCACAGAAAAAACAAATTTAAAATTGTTTTCTTTTTTAAATCCCAAAATTAAGAAAAAATGCTTTAGCAATATTGTTTGTAGGTATACTTTGTGTAATAATAAACTATTAATAGCAATATCATTATGAACAGCATCATTTGATATAAGTTGCAAGTTACTGAATATTTGTTGTACTTGCCAAAATACTCGAAAAATTATCACCACAAATTTAGTGTCTTAATCTCTTGCTACTTACTCTGTAGCTACAAAAACCGCTGCAAATTGATTCAATACTTCCATTTTTTCTCTCTACACACGGTTCTCGTGATATACGCAAAAAACATAAATTTTTAAAATCATTTTTTTTTCAATTAGCTCGAAAATTATTAATTTAACAAAAAAATTGCAAGAATGCCTTTCAATCAGAAATTTGATTTTCTATGTAATACTAAAATTTAAATTAAAATCCTGTGGACAGGGTCCAAAATACATTGTTTAAAACACTTTTTGTAAGAAATTGATGGTATTTTCATTTTTTGAATATATTAAGTATTTTGAGATATTTAGGAAAAACCGTTTTTTAAATAGTAGTAATAGGTAGTTATCCCCCAATTTCACCCCCTTCCCGATACCCTACTTACCCCAAAAACAATAGGTCACTTTGGGTACTTGAGATTTATAATATGTATGCCATATTTCAAGTTCATATGTTGTCTTTCGAAACTTACCGCGTCCACACACAAACAGACAAGAAATTTTTTTGCTCAAATTTTGTTTTTTTATGTTTTCGACCATTTTAAAGCGATTGAACAAATAGAATTTTCAAAAAATTTTTTCACGATACAGTACTTCCCATCTGTTGGATGTGAAAGTAATTACTTCAGTTACTAAAAATTGACAAGCAGTATTCCCTGTGACTAGATTGTTTATTATAAAATCAGCTTTTGCCCAATGTGTATGTTATTCATTTAGTTATGTTTTAAATGACTTTACAATTATGAAGAGATTATTAAAGCCAGAACTTTTTCACTATTAAAATAAATCACATACAGTGTTAAAAATCATTTATTACCATATATTAAGAATAGGTATATTATGTATCTGTAAGCATGATCATATATGTACCTATCCGTGTATCACATTTTGTTTCTTATTTACCAACAACAGTAACATTCATGTTATATTACAATTCTGTTACACAGTAACAATATGTCATGCTGACGTCGCATAACGCACAAAACAACAATAGTATAGGCATAATATTAAAAATAAACTCATATCATTTAGTTCACACTTAATTAAATATATATGGAGTTTTACAAACCATCAAAATAAATACATTCCCTAAGTAAAATATTATGTACGCCTTCTTAGCGCCTTCAATTGGGTCCTGTTTGCTTTATTACTAGTGGTACTGCCACTACCAATACTGAAACTCCCAGCTGCCGAACCGAACTGTGAAGAAAACGATTCTGCAGGATTTGGTCCAAAAGCCGGCGGTTGATTAGATCCGAATGGAGGATTCGCATTACCAAAACTAAACCCACCAGGCTTTGGACTATCGCTTCCTCCTCCAAACGAAAATACTCCGGCTGATGAAGCATTGTTGCCTGCTCCAAATGTAAATGCTGCATTTGTTGTTGGAGGAGGATTTGAACTATTAAAAGGTCCGTTTGTTTGGGAAGCGTTTGCAGCGCCAAAAATATTACCAGAGTTAAAAGATGGTGTGTTGCTTGCTGCTCCAAAGGTACCTGTTTGTGAAGGACCAAAAGCATTTGCAGCAGGCTTTGCAAACACAGAGTTGGTAGAAATGTTTCCGAATCCTGCACCAAATGCCGGTGTAGTGTTTGAATTGTTAGCATTCATGAATGATGGTGTTCCATTGTTATTAATCAAAGATGTACCAAACGCAGGAGTTGAATCTGTTTTTGGTGGGGCCGCAGAAGGYCCAAAKGCCGGTGGGGCGGGGGCAAATGTATTTGGCATTTCTTGCTTAGGAATGCCAAAATTTGTGTTAAGATTTGACAGAAAACTAGATATGGTAGCTGCACCAAAAGAACTAGAACTGCTTCCGAACCCTGATGCAGGAAGTGATGTACTCGTAGGAGTAACAAAATTCGTAGTGTTTGTGGAAAATGCACTGTTATTATCGGAACCGAAAATGTTTGTATTTGATCCTCCAAATGTTAATGCAGGCTTGTTTATGCCAAAAGCTGCAGCTGATGTGGTGGTGGTAGTGTTTGTACCTGCAACAATAAGTTTTGGTTCTGAAACAAAGTAACTATATAAAAAGTTATTTAAGAAGATGTAAGTTAAATTGAGTGTGTGGTCCTCTACATAATATAATACATCAAAATGTGATAAAACAAGAACACTAGCGATATCAACAACCTTTCTGACAGAAGAAAAATTAATAGCGAATTCTATATGTTTTGTTACATTACTTTAATAATGAGAGATTGACGTCGTTTGTAAGTAAATAACTTACAAAACTAATTTAAATTTTTCAAATAAAATACTGAATGGGAATAACAACAAAATGCTTTTACAACAAAATTTCACTTAAAATGTCAGAAAAATATTTCAACAGGAAAAATCGAAAAGCGTTTAAACAAATTTTTACTTGATAACGAAGACTGAAAATATAAGAAAATCATCAAAAAAGCCTTAAGCAGTGTATGCACCGACGCTCATGAACAGCTCACACCCACCTAGTACACTGTTCGCAAGATATTTGTGCAAATATCACAACATATTGGTAACTTCATAATATGTTCCGCAAATATAATTTGTTGTGAATGGTGAAAATGTTTGCAGTAATTTGATTATCAAGTCGACAGATATCAATGTTACAATGTTAACAAAAAATTCCACAAAGAGGTTACCGAAATTTTGAAATCCATTTAGACATGCTTATCCGTTAATAAAGAGGTGCCAGTAGAATGTTTTCCATTCAGAAAAAGAAGCATTTGCCTGTATAATGGACAAAGTCGCTGGAATTTGCAAAATGTCTATATAATATTAAATATGTATGTAGCTTATGCAAGACTGCAGTTTCTACAGCAAAGTACATATTTATTCTTATTACAAGGGTGACGAAGAACAATGTTCATAAAAAGGTGAGGAAAAAGTATGGAAACCTCTAAATATCTTGGAAACTAGGTGTTTAAAAAAAAGTTATGACAAACATATAAAGAATAGTAATCGTTGTGAAACTTCAGCAGTGTGCTGTGAAAGAGTCCCGGCACGAAATTTATTGGCTGTTTTTTTTTAAAGTCCCTAAAATAGCAAAAAAATCAGGTCTATTGTATCAAAACTTTTATGACTGTTGTTTTTAATTTACGGTGATTCTAGGCCTACTTATTAGATTCTGCCAAATAAATATCATGCTTCTGTCTTTTATTTTTACAATAAAAAAAATTCATTGAGTTTCACCAAAAAATCACTGTGTAATTACTTTATTTCCAAACGTTTTCAAGCCTTAAAAACGTGCTCTGGCTGTTGCTGCCACCTAGCACTGTATACTGCAGTTGTGTTCAAACACAGTGGACCTGTGATATATTGGTGATGACCAGAAATGTGTTGTCCCGCGCGAAATCATAGGTTTTATTTTCTATCGTTGGACAATAATTAAGGAAAGGGAGATTACTGAAAAGGTAATCACACTAAAGCATGTTTATCTGGCGTCGGTATCCTAGGAAGGAACAAAATCCAATCTATCCAAATTGTGGTAAGTACTTAAGTGCTTGTTTATTACTTTATTCATTAAGCCATCCACTGAGGGTCGATAAAGCAAGAAGGTACCGTGAAGCAGGTAAGTTAAGATTTAAAAACGGTTTATTGTGAGACAATTGAAACAGAGCAGTTTGTTATTGTCTAATGAATTCAACCATTATGCCATCTGGCATAAAAACAATCAAAATGGGCACAACTGAACAAATAGTTATTTAACAAATGCGTAAAATGTCACTTAAAAAAATTATATAGAAGTATAGACAATCAAATGCTCAAAGTGTGATCAGTCAATTTACAATTTGAAATACCCAATCGATAAACATGACACCTCAAAGAAGTTGTTTGAGGCAGTAACGTGGGGTAAAACTGCTGGTACTTTATGTTCTTTCCGATTGCAGTAAGCACTTGTTGAATTTATTAAAATGAAGAAGACATTTCCAAAAGTAACAAAAACCTCAACTAGTATCAATAGACAAAAACTATCGTCTGCAAATTCCTTGGAAACTGAAAGAATCAAGAATCTACAGATTTTTTGTCTATTGTACTAAATAGAGTTTTTGTAATTTTTCGAACCATCTTCCTTAATTCAAGATGTTCAACAAGTATTCTGTAGTCAGAAGGAACATAAAGTACTAGCAGGTTTAATGTTACACAAACATTTTTTTTTTTCATCATTTGCATTTGCTTCGCCTTCGATTTTTCCAATTAGTGGTTGAATTCCTCATAGTCCAGCTAAATTGCATTTAGAGAAAAAAAGAAAAAACCTATTGTAAAGAAATATACTTTAAAATTATGTTATATGTATAGAGAAAGTTAATTATTGCCTGAAATTTGTTTATAATTAACATCGACGATATTTTAATGGGCTATTGCCAGCTTTGACCGATTCAAAAGGTCCCGAGTTCAAACTCGGTCAAGGCTTGCAATACTTTTTTATTTCTTCTTATGCCTCTTAGCCCATTAAAATATCATCGACGTTATTTAAAATAATATTCTTGTTAACCCCAGATTCCATTTAAAAAAAATAATTGTATGCTGTCCCTTTTTGGGGACTGAAATGGTGCAAACGTGAAGTGCACTCTTCCTCTTGCATACAAAATTGACTTATCCGAATATTTTTAGATAAATTGTCAAAACTCGGGTAGTTTGTTTTCAGTGGGTCACTGAGTATTTATCAAACATACACTCTACAATATTCAACCTTCGTTTATACTCACCAAACAGTGGGGTTGATGTAGTTGTTGTAGTACCAAAGGCTGGTGGAGGGGTGCTGTTTATTAATGTGTTGCCAAACGTAGGCACAGAAGTTGTCGCCACTAAAGTAGTGAATCCTTGTGCGGTTGTTGCAGTATTCAGGCTATTTCCAAATGTTGGTGTCGTTATACTGCCGCTTGTTCCAAACGCAGAAGTGGTTGTTGCAGTATTAGTTCCAAAAATAGATGGTATTGTTGAAGGTATTCCACCAAAAATGTTCCCCGATGCTGTTATTCCAGCGCTGCTAGTAGTGATACCAAAAGAACTTCCACCAAAACTGGGTACTGCAGAACTAACGACTGGCGCAGTAGTGGTACTACCAAAAATGGAAGATGGAGTTGTAGAACTGAACAGATTTGACCCGGCAGATTTTAATTCACCAGCTGATGTACCAGTGCTCAGAAATGAAAAAGGTTTTGTAGCACCAGGTTTGGAGGACGTGTCATTCGAAGAAGTAGTGACCTGCACATTAGAGCTTTCAAACAACTTTCCCATTGTTTGGGAAGGTGTCGTGGATGGTTTAAAAGAAAATCCTCCCGCACTGCCATCACCAAAACTAAATGGTGTTGAAGACGCACTACTGAAGGTTGCCAAAGAAGTTACCGCCGGACCGCTCTTGAACGTTGCTGAAGATGTCACCGCTGAAGTACTACTAGTGGTGGTAAAAGGAGTTGAAGTATTTCCAAATTTGAACGCTCCCGAACTGCCAAGTGTCAATGAAGATGTTGTAGTAGGCTCTGCGCTTCCAAATTTAAATGTAGGTGTTGCTGCAGCAGGTGAAATTGAAAACGTTGCAGTAGTTGTTGCAGTACTACTGCTAATACCTGCAGGGGATGTTTTAAACTGAAACATCACAGGGGACGCAGCATCAGATTTCGAAGTCTCCACTGTTGAAAATAACGAAGGTTTGTTACTGACAGTACTAGAGGCAGTACTGATTGGAGTAGGAATTTTGAAAAATTCTGTTGGAGTTGCAGTAGTATTACTTAAGCCAGTAGAACTAGTTATTGGCTTAATCAAAGAAGAATCTTTAGCAATGTTGAACTGCAAGGGGCCAGGCTTCAAATCAAATTTAAACCCTCCTGGGGATGTCGATGTAGTACTTGAAGTTGGAATACTGGGACTACTTGAAATATTAACGGATGATGGTGTATCCATTAATTTTACAATGTTGTTACTTGGMACAGGTAGGGTAGTAGTTTTATTGACGGTACTTTCTGRTGATTTATCGATTGTAAAAGATGTATTTGTAACTGAAGGTGAAAACATACTTGTAGTTGTAGATGACTTTGCAGCTGAAGGGCTACTAGTCTGTCCAAAATTGAATGTTGGGACAGATGTAGGTTCAGATTTGCTAGTTGGTGGGTCTTCACTGTTTGTGTTGTCTATGGAAGGTTTAATGGTATCAGGTACCTCTGGTTCTTTTTCTTTCGTTGCCATTGTTAATGGTGCAACTTCCGGTAAGTTAAAAGTTACATGCTTATCATGCTTGGCTTTATTCTGTGGTGAAATGATGGATACGGGTTTCTTCTCAGTCTGTATTACTGGGCTCTTCAATATATCTTCGGATGATATTAATACTGCCTTCTTCCCTGCTAAACTTCCCAATAACGTAGCAAGTTTGTTTTTGCGCATTATTTCCAGTGGTTTATCATCGAATATCTTATCAAACTGATATTGATTTTCTGCAGTATTTTGAGGATTCTCTTGTGATATTTGTTTTTCACAAGTGTCAGTTGTTACTTTAGTAATATCATCTGTTTCAGTACTCTTCTCTGACACTTTTGAAGCAAGTATTGTTTCTTCCACAGAAATTTCCTCACTGGCTGTTTGGGTTTCAACATTGTGTGTTTCTGTTATTTTCTTCTTAGAATTCTTGCTTAAATTATCTAGAAAGAAGAATAAAAATTAGAAGCCAAGGAGAGAAAGAAAAAAATGCGTTATATAAGTAGCACCTACATAAATAATAATAAAAATTTTAAAATCACTTCAAATATTTCAATTTATCCTTAGAAGCATATAAAATCGTTGAGAATGCCAACTAAATGGAAAAATTGGTTAGGTTTTAAGCAATTTTTTATCCTTCTTTAACATGCATTATTTCTTTGTCCCACATCAATTTAAGGTGCTGCTGAAATGACAGCAGAAGCGCTGATGCGGTATTCTGACTGGTCAATTTGGTTGGTGTCCGAAACTGGGGAATTGACAGAATGTGCAATTTATCTGATCTTTTCTTATAACAAATCCATGCTAGTACAATGGATTTTTACATTCTGTAATATTTGAAACCATTTTGTTTCATAAAATAATAGGTGACATCTTTGGCCATTTTACTGCCAGTATGTCATATTGAAATTAAATGTGGCAACAAGCATTGGAGACCATATTTGCTCACTCAAATGTTGGGCGTTTTGCATTAAATTTTCTATTCTGCTKTATAATTTTGCAATGTAAGGTAGRGTGTAGGACGTGGTAAATTGTTAGTTAAAAATTTTGAGATGTAGCGATTGTTTTCTCTGAACTTCCCTGTGTGGTTAAGTTAGACCAAGTTTACGACCTGCTGATTTTGTAAATTTCTGCTTTTCTTCGGTATTTGGGAATACAATATATGGTAACAACACGGTAAGTTTGCAGTATTTGGATACAGTATTTTATTAACTAAAATGTTTATTTGTAACTTTGAAGGTGCTTCGTTAAGCTACATGGCAAAGTTGGTGATGTCAGTCATTTTATTTACTTTTTGGACACTGACCTAGTGTGGACCTTTGTAGTAGAGCTAGAAGATACAATTGCTACGAACTTTATTATGCTAGGTTTTGAGCAGGCACATACTTTAGTAAAATAAGTGTGGTGTGGAGCTGAAAGCACATTTTGGTCTTGCAGATGTTAAGTCATTTCAGTAACTAATTGTAAGTAATTCATTTACCATTTTATATCTAAGTTCTTTAAAAAATGAGAGGTAAGTGCCAACCGTTTTAACTAAGCTAGTTGTAGCAATCATGGATGTATAAAAGAAGGGATCCAGCTTTTCACATTCTAAACTGATGCCAACTTGTCATCACAGTCTAAGCATTTATTTGTAGAAAACATTGGATTTTCCAGTTGACCAGTTGTGTATGTCCAATGACTAAGCTTCATGTTCACGGTCACACACCATTTGGGCGTTTGTGTGTTTGTTTTTATTTGGTTTTATGATGTGCAAGACGCAGGAAATGATTTCCATATAATTGTTAACGGTAGCAGTGATAAGATGATCAGGCAGTGTCAAATGTGCAGAAAGATTGATATACGTTAACCCAATGTTTCATTTCACAGATATGTAACACCCATGTAGTATTTAAGGTTAAGATTCATAGGCGTGCGGTATTTAAATTGCTTATTATGCCGATATTTTACAACACTACTACTGAAAGATAAATTGTTTACTAGTGTATAACAAAAAATGAGTTTTACATGTGTGCATAGATCATATTCATACAATATTTTTTTCCTATCTATTATTTTTAGGTTTCCGAAGCATACTGAAGAATGCAAATTACGGCACGCCAATGCCGCGGAAAGAAAACAAAGTTTGTTATTGCGCTAACTTCACGCCATTTAGATGTTGGCTTCACAACAATGCCCTTTCTGTCAATGAGATGCGGTATCCCCTCTTTTATACATCCATGGTAGTAATGTTTGTATAATATGTGAAGCTAAAGATATAATTGCTTTAACTTTGTAATCTTAAATGTTTATTAACAATATGACGATTGCAACCAGATACATTACAATATGGTTCCAATGGTAAACACCATAAATTAATTAGCCAATAATATTGTAGTAATTTTTAGTTCATTCACCGTCTTATGACATTCTTCTAAAGTTGTCTTGTTCATCAAATTCTGAAATGCATGGTTTATAGCGAATTATTTATTTAGCGTACCTGTGCACTGAAATTTTTAATCTTCACAACTCAGTAGATGCACACTTTTTGGATATTTACATATATTGTGTGTCAAATTTAAGACATATGTTAATAGTACTTCGTCATTTATGGTAGTTACACCACGTTTTTCATTCCATTTGTTAAATTCGGAAAGTACTTTTTCATAATGTTTCTTGGACTTCGCATGCCAGTGAGTATGGATAAAATGTGGTATTGAATTTGTGTTTCAGTCTCATTTTATCCACTTAAGAAAATTAATCGTTCGAGCTTCGCTCTTGCATCTAGACATTCTTGCGTGGATAAAATGCTATCTGAAACACTTATACAATAAATAATTAATGTTCAATTATTAGTTCAGGAACTAGATTAGGCCTACTTTACTATTGGGTATTATCACTTTTATTTTAAATTACGTAAAATGAATCTTGAAGTGCATATATTTCAGGTCTGAAATTCAAATCTTAGAAGTCACCGCCAAAACACTTCTATCCAAGGTTATTCAACTCGTGACGTCAAGTGTCATGTAAACATTACCAAGGAGCGTGCTGTTTAATGGTGTAGTATCATTTTTGTATTGGAAAAGATTTTGTGTGGTGTTTATTGAAAGGACGGTGTAAGAGGTCGCACCAAAAAGTGATTTGTGTAGTTTTACAAGCATCTATTATGTATGGAAAACAAAACAAGTGTTGTTTTGTACATGGTTATAAAAGCACTTTAGTCGGTACAGCAAACAAAATTTTTGTAACCTTTCCTCGAGATTATCAACGTATGAAAAAGTTGTTTAAGGCCCCTAGACGAGATATGCCGAAATCGCAAAATATGTTTCTTACTGTAAGTTTTATTATTCTTTTTGGGGTTATAAGTGTTTCCATTTTGTTATAGCTTGAAGAGGATATGAAAAATTATATGCGTTTTAAATTGATAGAGGGAAATGTTATAATAAAGAACGACGTTGTTACCCATATATTCACCTGTTAGCCAGACCGGAAACGAGCCGCAAGAGCCCAGAAAATAAATGGCAATTTATATTTATTCTGACCTCTAAAATAAATGTCAAGTTTAGAGTACATTTTTGATTCTTACATTTTTATGTTTACAAATAGTATGTTTCCAACAACCCACTGTGATCAAATTATCAATGCTACGTTAATTTGATAAAAAGTTCACTTATGCTGTTGCTTTTGCTTTTACGTTCCTCATCTCCGCCGCGTTCAACCGCTCGTCGCTGTACACAAATTCCATAACAATGAACATGCCTTCAGAAGTCATAACTCATAAGTATTTCACTTTTTCTTGGCGTATTTTAATTCGCTTGTCACAAAATGAATGCAAACAACAAACTGATAAATTGACGGGTTAAGGCTGACGCATGATGCGCTGACTCCAGATGTAAACAAGCGGCCATTTACAAGACACCTGACGTCATGGCTAATATGTTCGCGTTTTGGCGATCCCTTTAAATATTCACATTTTTAATATTAAAAATACACCTTACGATACATTTTTTCGAATTTATAAGCTGTCGCAGCTGTTTTGTGGATTAGATGCTACCTATTAATATGCAATTTAATAAAATATAGTTACATGGCAAATACCCAATTGATTGCAGTTTTGTGAATGGGCCTTATGCAAACTTCAATATAGAAATGACTTTTTTAATAATAACTACCATTATTACGGCACAGAATTCTTATTGGATAAGGTCCTCGGACTATCAACATAAGTGGTCTTTGAATGTATGGGGCTATATTGTTGGATGACACATAATTGGACTTTATTTTCCCGATAGATATGTCAACACGAATCACTACTAACAGTTTCTGCAACACAAATTAGCAGAAAAATGTTAGAAAATCTGTCACTTGCTGTGAGGCAGCACATGTGGTTCCAACATGATTGGGCACCTGTCCTTTACTGAAGGGAGTACTTAAATGCAGAATTTCCAAACAAATGGATTGGAATAAGAGGTTCTACCTAAGACGTACCTAAACTTGATTTCCTCTTGACAAGCCATGTTAAACAACTGATTTATAAAGAAGCACCAATTATTCGAGGAGATGGAAGGAACAAATTCATCATAACTTTTTAAAGTGTAGATGAAAATATTTTGATGAATGTAAAAGCTTTTTCTTAAAACGGAGGTGTGTTTGTTATTGCGAAGCTGGTGACTATGTGTAACATAATCTAATATTATTCTTTTTTGTTATTATCAGTTTCTTTAAATATGTTGCTTTAACTTGTTTTTATTGTTTAAATGGTCATTTGTTTTGAGTTTCCTATTAAACTCTGGATTCTTGTTCACTAAGCTGCTATAACGGCTGCTAACGTAACTTACCAGTGCTACCAAGTTGAAAGTATGCAAAGTCAAAATACTTAATTATTGTGTACTATAAATTAATAATACTGGAAAATACTGATAACTGCAAAAGCAATGACATTTCTGCAACAAGACMAGACACAGCTAACATGACAAACATGTGATTATTTGCTATTTCCAAAAAATTTACCGAAAACCGTTGGTGTCAGATACTAACAACTGGAAGAATATATGGTGTTCTTTCGCTTTATTATTATGTTACTTTTGAAACATGCTAAAGAAAAACCTCTTCTCACGACCATACAACACAAAAATCGTCTGAAATGGGCAAAAGCGTATAAAACTTGGACAGATGAACAGTGGATGCAAGTAATTTGGAGCGACGAATCTAAATTTGATGTTTGTGTTGGGGATACTCGTAAACGAGTACTGCGTACCCCTGCAGAAACTTACCATAATGAATGCTTGATTAAAAAAGTTAAATTCCCTAAATCAATCATGGTATGGAGATATATGTCTGGCAAAGAAGTGGGAAAATTACATTTTGTAGAAGGCATAGTGAATGCTGCAAAATACCGCTGTGTATTTCTGACCAGATGGAATATTTTCCAATAAGATGGTGCTGGGGTTCATACAGCCAAAGTAATAAAATTTTGGTTCGATAACCACCAAATATCAACACTTCCATGCCCATCAAGCAGTCCTGATCTTTCCTCAATAGATACTGTGTGGAACATAATGAAAAATGAGAAKCCTCCTCGTAAAGTTCAAGATTTAAATAGTATAATAGAAAACTAGTTTCATAAGGTGCCATTTTGTCACACACATCCAACATTTGGACGCAATGGATGTGTGCGACAAAGAGCCTTATGAATAGTTTTTTATAAATTTTTTTCTATTTTGTGTGATTTCCATCTTCAGCACAAGAAAATGTGAGAAATAAATATTGAAAATTTAGGGAAATTTAACCTGCTATGCTTAAATTGGCTAAGTGTCAATTTTGACAAGACCCATGACAGTTACGACGTTACGAGGTGGAGTTTGTATGATGTTTTCTAATGATACCAACACTGGAAAATAAAAAGTTGCGTTTCGAAATGGCTCTATTAAGAAACGCAAATTGCATATCATAATGGCTTCATTATAAACGCAAAATAGAAAAAGTAAATTGCAGGAGGTATGGGAGAGAATAACTCAAGAAACATGCTCAGAACTTGTATGAACAATGAAAAAACCCATACAAGTTATTATTAACAAAGGGGAGGGGTTACACAGAATAATTCAGTTATTATAAAAAGCTATATTATGCTGTTGTTATCGTATGTTGTAAATTTATGAATATAAGTAGATTTGTATATGATTAAGTTACGTTAAAAAAACACATCACTACATAAATAAAGTGTACCTCCTAATGAATTTAAGTTATAGTTATAGCTATAGTCTGAACTATTATGAACTCGGGCTCGTAATATTCTAGGTATATTGGTTTTGTTGACAGCCTTCTTGGCTTCGATAAAAGACCTCAATGTTTAGAATAAATAAATACACACATTGTCATCAACATTCAAGAGATTCAAGGCATTGATCCGACACATATCAAATAAGTGGTTATAGACAGTGTCATGGTTCGCATGCTTCAAGCTGTAAAACCAATGTTTGTCATAAAATGCAAAGTTCTCACAGAAAATCTCCAAGATAATAATGAATGAAAGCTAGAGGGAGTAATATACATCTCAGGAGGTACTGGGAGCACAATAAGCTAGAGCTTCAGTGCAGTGTGCTGCAATAATGAGATAATCAACAGTTTTTGCAGAAAGCCCAACACATGCAACTGACTACCTTCGGTGAAAGGTTACCCTATTTTGTTGTTGTTGTAATGTTAATATGACGCATGTTACTTATAAAAAAAATTAAAGGATGAAAACGGTAAATAAAATTGAGTTACAATAATTAATCGCAGGCTCAGTCTCATTATCTGTGAAACTAACCTAACAATCGAATTTCAAGCAGTGTTTCAGTAACTGGGTGTGTTCACTAGTTATAAAATATAAACTTTTATACATTAAAAAAGAGTACTTAATTAATTAAGTGTGTATCTGTATCCATGACACTGCAAAATTTTTTATTAACCAAAATAAATTGTTAAAACTTCTCAGTGCGCAATGTGGCAACAACGCAGTTTTAAGACACGCTCAGATTGACTAGGACTGGCTGTGACGTATCACCCAATGTAAACAAGATAGCGTCCCCTACTTTCCGTATTTCGTTTGCGTTAATGGTTATGTTTGAGTGTTCTCGTTTGTTTTTTTTTTATAAATTCAACAATATGTCGTCGGAATGCTTTGTTAAAGCGTCTTCGAACCATTTGCCGGCTGTAGATATGTTTATAGTCACCGAATTTATCAAGAACGACCCACGTTTTAATGCCAAAATTAAAGGCGCTAAAGCAGCAGTAGTATAAGTAATTAATAAAGCAGCTTAATCTGCAATTTAATACATTATGGATCATTGATATTTTGAACGAAATGCATCTTTTTTTGAGTGCAAGTCGTGAGCAACACGGAGATGCAGCTATAGGTTATTTTCAGTTGAACGAGAGGGGCCAATATGTATACTGCAGTCCAAGATATGCCCGGAACACAAAGATCGTGCAAAAAATTATGCAGTTACTCTAAGTCTCACAACAGTAAAATGTAGATTTTGTCTTGGTCATACCCCTTCTGGCTGCTTTAAACCATCTCCGTTTGCGTTCGTAATCTCCGGGTACACTTACGAATATTTTGTTGAGACTATTGACGGATGTATTTGAAATTTGAACACTGGCACAAAGCACCATCTGCTGTTAGCTTCTGGTTTGTACATGCTTAAACATTCTCCCAGTTGTTAGGAGGAGTCCGTTAAAAGCAAGAAAACAACTCATTTCACTCGGGACAAGCAAAGGCAGGTAGGTAACATAACCTATACACTTTGTTTACATCGTGTGCTACGTCATACCGTCTCCATCCCGGGACACTGCGTTTGTGTGGTCAATTTTTATATTTGAACTTCAGAACGTTTTTTTTCGAAAACTGGTTTTAGAAAAATTTAATTTTTAGGACGTAACAAGGGTGCTCCAAATATACACACGGCATGATTTCTAAAAATGTAAAACCACCCAATTGTTAACAACATTATACAGTCCCTGTTTGTAGTTTCATTGTAACATGCATGAATAGATTCCTCAACTATCTAACTGGTACTTAATATAACACTAAAATTATCAAATACTTACTTGTGGCTTTTCTTTTAGTTCCTTTTTCCAACTGCTCATAGAAGTACCTATTTGTTGACGTTAGTGATGCAGTTATAGGATCAACAACACATGTCCTTTTTGCACAATTACTGGCATTCTTTTGAGGACTGCCCGATGGTGACTCATCTCGAGTTCTTTTATTTTGATCTTTCTGTCCATTTAAAGCATCCTTACGTTGTCTTTTTGTGTTGTCTATTATATCATCGTCTGGTTCCTAGAAACATTTTGTTACGACACCCATAAAAAAGAAAACATCATTGCTTACTTCACTAGAATGGATCCTTTTACGTGATATTTCCTTCAAAGCGTCTAGTACACTTCGAGTTCCTACATCAGATTCGGTTGAGCTGTGATCTAGGAGTGGATTTGTTTTAATTGGATCCTGTAAGGCTCCTTCCAATAATAATTTGTCATATTCGGAATTACTAATGGGGTGTATATCTGAAACGTAGAAGATTATTAGTGATAAACCTGGATGTATTGTATGTATATTTAAATTTTGTATGGCAGACACATTCAAATATGCCAAAAAGAAAATGGCTATCTTATATTTTATATATAATTGAACCAGTCCTAGTCCTTATGAATCCATTAAAATATCACTTTATATAATAGTTAAAATATTACATGAACTTTTAACTTTTAAATTAAAATGGGGTCATCCACATCTGTAGAAATAAAGTGTATTGACGAAAAATATGTAATCTTTACCACTGTTTATGTATCTCACAACAACTGATTTCACATAACTTATTTTTGCTACGTCAAAGTAAATATTATTAAAATTTAAAATTCTGAAAATGACAGTTCATAGTCCACAAACAAATGAAAAGTAAGATTGATTGGAGCTATCTGAAGTTTTAAGTCATTGTATTGTCATTTTGTCCAAGCCTTAAGTATTTTAGAGATTTGGAAACAAATATGTGTCCATATTTTGAATATGAAGTGTAATCAATATTAGTTTAACAAAGCTAGTTATCTTAGATAAATCACAAATATTATATATTAGAACCCTGTAGACTTTGATGGTACGCCTTTTGCTCGAAAAGTTGGCCATACTGTTTTTGTTTATAGCATGGATGCTTACCAAAGAACCACAAGCGGTTATCGTTTAACCCTTTAATCTAGCAAATCTGATTAACTTTTGTTGTGTGCTATGCCCTGTGTAATTTTTGATATAATCTGCTATATACTTATATTATATACTTAAAGAATGTATAGCTGACAACACTGCTTTCGACTTCCAAAATGTATGATTAGTGCAAACCATGCGATGTGTGACAGGTGGGGGCTGCACAATCTGATGTCATGCTCGTAAATTCCTGATTTTTAATACCTTTTTACCACCTTCATATACATCATATGAAAAAACATAAAAATACATGATACTTAATTTTCGATGTAGATTGATATTCCGAATTAAAAAAAATTGCAGGATTTTTGAGTTACACAAAATATAGCAGTTGTTTTTAAGGTAGGGGTATTTCAAGTTACATATATCCACAGTAAACGTCTAAAGTTGCATTGAGTAAGAAGGTTCAGTTAAAATGAAGGTAAAATCGTTAATAAATTACTTCCTTTTAGAGTTACATAATATGCCATTCACAAAACTAATATGGCGCCATAATTGCTACTAAGTCAATTATGCGACATCTAATTTGAATGCCACTTTCCATTTTAAAGTTAATTTAGAAGGTTTTGATGAAATCCACATAGGATCGTGGAAACATAGCTTCCTTTCAAACACACCTGCAACTAGGATACTAGAAAGCGCAACAAGCATTCTGGAAAGTGAACATGTTAATGCGTAGTTGATTTTCCTTAAGCTAATCAAACATACTTGTTCTTAGGATGTACTTATTCCCCAAACATGTTTTCTACATTTTAAGAGTTTGTCTCTTTAAAAGAATTTTATTACTTCAATGCTTAAAATACTTTACAAGAGATAAAATTGGGGTGGCAATAAAGATTTATAAACCAGTCACCATCTGGCCTGGCTTATGCAAGCAATGGTACAGAACAATATTTTATTGTTGATTCAATTTTCATTTTTTTATGTATTTTAAGTGCAAAATAAAAGGTTGTATGCACAGTGGGCTTACAAAACTTTCTCGGGACGAACACCACAAAATGTTAGATAAAAGACACGTTTTAATGAAATCGCCTAGGATTAGCGAATGGAGAATCAAATGTAAAAGTTTAGAGACGAAAACCAATAAACGATGAGCTGGACCAGATATTTCAGATTTTTTGATAGTGACCTTGACCATAAATATCTTCCTAAATTATCTATACATATGTAGTTTTTGCCATAAATTAAAATATAGAGTGCTATATTTAATAAAAATTTTGGAAAGGTACATTTTTTTACTATTTCATAATTACTTTAAATACAACCCTCACTGGCACATGGCTAGAAGACATGCTACAGTTTATGGCTTGTTATTTTGATTACAGATTCAGGGTTGTGGTGCCAAAAAGTTAAATACTATATTGTGACATTAAATTCTTCCAAAGACAGACAAACTTTATATGTTACATACATGAAACATCCTTTGAAATAAAACTATGCGACTTATTTGCCAAAAATAAAAGTTAAAAGTTACCGCCTGAATTTACATCCAGTAACTGACACGATTATATGTATAATAATGTGAATGACAACTTTGTACATAAATCAATGTCTTTCCAACCCAAAAAAGTTTACTCACTGCAAGTTCACGTAACATTATTCATCCTATATTGATATATTCTTCTACTTAACCCCCCTGAAGTTAATTTGTATAAACAGTACCGATAATACACATAATATGATTTTGATTGAAACACATTTCTCTTGAATCTCCAAAATACACATGGATTATAATATAGCATAGCATAATGCTAGAACCCTTGTATCATTCTTTGGAATTTTCAATCGTTTTATCTTTTATTTGTGACCCAATTCTAGGCTTATAGTTTCCAAACACGGCATAATCAAATTTCAATGATAATTCACCTAAATCAAAATTTAAACAGCTTGCTGTTCTTTTACAAAGCAATATCTCTTACTCAAGTATTATATTGTAAGAGTCACTTGCAACACAGTCATCTACAGCATCATTGAATTGATCATTTTATTTAATAATTAAAATTATCCTTCAAAACCATAATTGTGGAGGAACGTCAGTTGACAGAATGTGAAAAAAAAATTAATATTCTGTGGAATCTAGTAATCGGAACCAAAACCTTGGTAAGCTTGAGCACTTGCATGTCAATGGAAACTCCAGCTGTTAACTAGCGTTTGGTATAATTTCCAAGTGGAAATGACAATATTAATGTGGTTAAAACGTTCAATTTGTTTCCCAATTTCAATGTTTAACATACGAATAATTCATATTTCCTTTAAATGTACTTGTTATCCATTATGATATTAATATGAGAAGAAGCCATAATTTTAATCAAACCTGAATAAAAAATCACTATCCATACTATTTGACTAAAGTATAGCTTTTAGAAAAGATATAACTATAGAGTGACAGACTGTTCTATTATTCATCATTGGGAACAAGTGACAGAGAACATGTTTATTTGTTACACATCAACAAGCCATTAGAATGAAATATTTAACCACAGATTTACAATAAACTATAAAGCGAGCACACCATGCTTGCAAAATTTATAGAAATAAAATGATTTAACATTCACAACTAATGGTCACTGTACAAGAAAGATTTACAGTTAAAATGACCATTTTACATAATCTAAAATACAAATAAAATAAAGCAAGGTAATGAATCACCCGAGATATGAGTTTGCCAAGTTACTACCAACTGATAAGTATTGAGCAGATAATAAATAAACAAATTTCATCAAAAAAATTGCAGACCACATAGCCCTTGTGATATATTCACTATTAAGTTAGTTCGAACAAACAGTTTTTTTGAGTGGTGCTGGGCTTAGTTGTCAGTTAAAAATACACTATGAAGTCTTGTGGTGATTAACCGGTTATTGCAACAGATTGCGAAAGTGATTGGTCCATCAGTGTCCAACAAAAAGAATGGCTTATTTATAAAGGTGATAAAATGATAGAATTAATTTTACAAATACTCAACTATGCTCTGCTCTATTTTATCTTTGATGCTTTTATCATTAAAATGTCAGTGTTTAAAATGCAATTTCGTAAGCAAGCATTGACAAATTATATTTACATGATATGGGCACTAAAAATACTAAGATAAACTAAACTAGCACATTCGTTACAGATTAACTTTTTATCATTAAACAAATGCTTACCTGGATTAGCGAGACGAACTGTTACTCGTTTAGGTTTTGGTGACACAACTGGTATATCTTTTTTAAATAAGTGAACAATTGGAAAAATACCAGCTTTGTCATATTTAATTTGATGTGTGGGTTTGTACTCGCTAGCATTGTGGTACTGCACAACCCTCGATGACAGTCCAGGACTTTTTGAATCCATGTATGTGCTGAAACAAAGATTTTCAATTAATAAGAATGTAAGAGTTTCTTGAATATATGTAGTACCAGAGTGTCTCAAGTCCATCAGTCTGTCACAGTATAATTATTTATATACATCTAACATTCTTCGATAAGTTTGCAACTAACATAATAAATTCTTCAAATCCCTCAAACTTGTCTTGATTTTTACATCAAATGATCGGGGATAGTTGAAAATACATAATAACCAGTACAAAAAGGCAGTTTCATCCAAAAGTGGACTTGGCCTGTTTATGCACCAAGGTCTTCAATTTTAGTTTATAACAAGCGCTTTGAAACATTTCAGCGATTAAATGCAGTTCTTGTTAAAATAAGGTATTATAATAACACATTTAGTAAGATGGTCTATATTTATAAAAAGAATGAAATATCATCTAGCAATATAACTCAAAAGAAAACTAATACAATACAACTGCTTCGTATTGCTTTCATAAAAATAACGGGTCAAGTAAGCCAATGATGTTTTTTGTCGTCTTGAACATATGTCATAGTGGTGGTGCAACAAAGTGAACGTCACTAACTGTCACCTATGTCAACTATCAAACATGTCAAACGAGCTTCGTCATTTTTGTCTGTTTATTTGTCCCAATCTCGTTTTTTGTTTGTGTCAATTATTACAAAGTGAAATCCTTTCTTCTCAGAACTTTTGTATTTATTTGTTCATTACAATGGTTTTTACTGTAGAACAGAAAACATTCATGGTTGAAGCCCAGGTTCACAATGGAGATAAATTGATGGCATTTGGATATTTTCAGTACAAAGCTGTTTAGAGGAATACTAAGAGCAATATCCAGAAGACACTGTGGATTATAAACACTTTGAGGGAACTCTTAATTGGTGTGTTAAGTTGTTTTGTGAAACTGAAAGTAAAGCTGGTAGTAGACGATCATCAGCACACATGCAAAAAAACCCAGGCAGATTTAAGGAAATTGTGTAGAATGATGAAAGAACACCGATTCATCATTAATCACAACAGCTATACAATGACTTGAATCGTTTACGTTAAACTTTTTTCACAGATAATGCATGGTGAACGGTGAACACAGACATGATCCAAGTGAGCAAGTGGTTTGATGCTAACCTGCTACAGTTAATGTTAGTAAAACTGTGTATATGACCTTCAGTAACTACGTTGACGACCTCCCGGGCGCAACTGTTGTTCGGCTGCACACGTCAAATTGATTGTGGTTGTACTTCTCTAGGATCGGTGCGTGAAACTAACTATCTTGAGGTGACATTCGATAGTCACCACAGATGGAACTCACATGTGCAAAAAGTAGCAACTAAACTGAGACATTTGCCTTTAATGTTAAAAAGACTGCCAAACATAAGTATTTTTATAAGTAGGATAGTCTATAATAGTTTGTTCTTGCCTGTGTCGTCTTAAGAAATAATTTCATGGGGAGCTGCATGCACTTCAGTGGTGCAGCCTGTAATTGTGTTACAAAAAAGAGCTCTTAGGATGATGTACCTACAAGGTCCTTTCTATCCATCAAATAAACTTTTTCTCAACTCTAAATCTTTAGAATTACATAAAATCTATTGTAGAGACATTCTAGTATTTCAAAGTAAAAGCGGTATGTTGAACAGGTTAGACCATGGAGTAAATCCTCGTGAAGTATCTGCCTTTAATTTTGCAGCACCCAGAAAATGGAAGGAAGTGGGCTAGAGATGCTTTGACTATGTAGCCCCAAAATGTTTTAATCTCTTGCCACTTGAAATAAAAAGAACACTACACTTAAAACATTTCAAAGATAAAATTACTGAATGATTCGGGTTAGCTGATGTGACTGCATTATTTTAGGGCACTTTTGTTGTGATTGTTATTGTTTTGAGTTAACTAATTCACTTGTTAAGTAGAACACCTATTGAAAAACTCTTTTTAAACCTTTCTCTTTTCCACGTACAAGTACTTACTGTACTTTTGTAGATATTTTCTGTTTTTCTGTATTTTTTTTGTTATATTTAAAAAGAATAATTAAGTAAAAAAAGTGCGATATGTAATAGTACAACATAGATATATGTACAAAATGTACTCTATCGATGCCTATTTGTGATTTTCATATTGTCCTATTCTCAAAAAATATTTAGTTTATGTTATACAAATAGGCCAATTCTCAATATTTTGTTTCACGTTATAGATATCGAAAAAGTTATTAAAAACCGTTGTTCAGAATATTTTTTTAGGCCGGTATACCAATTTTCATGACAAAATTCGCATTTAAATTTAAATTTCTATTCTATTCCAATACATTTTTCAATTCTTTTTCTATTCTGCCTAGCTACTCGTCTAAGTTCAGGGATGCTGATTTCTTGACATTCTTGTCTTATCCTCTCAAAAAGTTCACCTCGATTTCTGGGTCGTTTTTTAACATGCCCCAAAAATTAAAATCGGGGGGTGTAATATCAGGAGACCTCGGAGGCCACAGTTCAAAAGGACTATTTCTTCCTATCCAGCGCATAGGAAAATTTTGGTTCAATCACTCACGCACAATTCTTGAGTTATGAATAGACGCGCCATCTAGTTGCAAATACATATCCTGTCGCACATTAAGAGGAAGATTTTCAATGGCATCCCAAAATTGCCCAGCGAGAAAATTAACTAAATGCCCAACATTTAATGAATGGTTAAAGAAAAAAGGACCAATCATTTGGTCTAAAATCCCACACTAAACATTGACTTTCTGGAAATATTGGTCATTACAATTTACAACCCAGTGAGGATTTTTTGGGGCCCAGTATCTACAGTTTTGAGATGAGACAACCCCATTAGTGATGAATATAGCCTCATTACTAAAGATAATCTTCCTTAAAAAATTACCTTGAGCCCGATAACAATAGTCCAATTATTATTATCACTCTCTTTCAATGTATGCAAGAACTTAGGTTTATACGGTTTAATTTTTTGACGAATGAGCATTTTCTAATTTTATCCTTGCCAATATTCAGTTGAGATGATAAATCTCGAAGGCTCATGCATGGATTTGCTCGATTTGCCGCCAATTATATCGTTATCCTCAAGATGCTGGTGAATTCAACAAGTTTGACCATTCTGATAAATTTTAACAACACTGTCAGTTTCATTAAAAAGAGAATTCACAGCGACTGCTTTTCCATGAGTAATGGGAGCACGTTCGGGATGTCTCAAGTTAAACTCTGCAGCAACCTGTCTGCTGCTACGAGCATTATCACCAAACAACCGAATTATTTCGATTTTTCACGTAAAGTTAATAGCATTTTAATTCTCTGATCACCAATTTATAATTAGAACTTAACGCATTACATTAAAAACTGACTGCTGTTTAAACTTACTAACTAAAACAATTCAAAATACTAAAAACTGAGTGTTAATTCTGTAATCACTACGAGGGCAATCCCAAAAAAAGGTCTCCTATTTTTTGGGGACGTAGAGAAACTTTTAATACGATTGTTGGCAACACTGTTGTGGGTGGTGCCTTCTCCGCTACCACCTGAGACAAAACAACAGTCACGCGAATGGCGGCATCCCTCTTCCCCCAAGCTATTAAAATTCAAGCAAACACAATCTGCTGATACTAGTAAAGTCATGGCAACTGTGTTTTGGGACAGGAAGGGGGTACTGTTGGTCGACTTTCTGCCTGCTGGGACAACTGTCAACGCTGACAGGTACTGTGAAACACTGAAGAAACTCAGAAGGGCAATTCAGAACTGGAGAAGAGGGAGCAAGGGCGTAAGCATTCTCCATGACAACGCCCGTCAAACCGTCGATCTCCTGCAAAATTTTGATTAGAATGTCATCACACACCCACCATACAGTCCGGACTTAGCACCCAGTGATTACCACCTGTTCCCTAAGTTGAAGAAACATTTGTCTGGACGGGGGTTCTGCTCCGATGATGAGGTGAAAGATGAGGTTTAACGCTTCCTGAAGAGCATGGCGGCAAGCTGGTATGACATGGGCATTGTAAAACTGCCACAGCGTCTACAAAAATGCATCGACCGAAATGGCGATTGTGTAGAAAAATAAAGCTTTCTTCAACCTTTAAAGTGATGCAGCAATTATAGAAAATAAATGGTTCTTTGTATATCTAAAAATATAGGAGACCTTTTTTTTTGGGATTGCCCTCGTATATCAATAACTAGAAATGTACGCATACGGAGCATGTACACGCCCGCGTTCAGAGCCCTCTGGTGGATTCAACAGATAAATGTGGGGTATAAATACAAATTATTTCGTATGTAAAGTGACACGGCAAAAACGAGTGTTTACGCGAAATGAACGAAATAATAATCAAATATGGTTTTGCACGTATTTTTTATAACGCCAGACCATCAGAGGTACTAAAGTAACTACTAATAATAATAGTTTCGAATGTGTACTGTTTGTTAAATATGTCGAAATCAGCACATTGAATAGCTTGCAAACAAGCTGGTTTTTGTTTGTATTTTGTTTCACACTATTTATTGAATAATTTGCCGATGGTTTTGACCGGAGAGTAATTTTCAAGAAACCTTTCTCAATCGTAGAATTATTCGATAAATAGTGTGAAACAAAGCAAACAACGAACAAAGAAACTAGCTTGTTTACAAGCTATTCAACAAAGTGACTAATAACAATTATTACAAATTTAGTCTTCCATCTTCATTTATGACATTCATTGTTAGTCAAGCAACTGCAAATATTATTAGATATCTATGAATAAGCGGGTACAAAATGACTTAACATGCGAGATGTGCAAAGGCGGACTATCGAAGATCGTCAACTATCACGTAGTACCGAACAAGCGCTAAACCATCCTGGAAACATCCTATTAACCTGTTACTGTTTTTCATACTACACGTATTTAATGGAATCTATATTAAGAAATTCCAAGCAAAAGTGACAAAATGTTTTTCGTTTAAGCTGTAACCAATAGACGAAAGCACCACCCTACATTTTGTTCTTCTGTGCAACCATCTCTCAAGGGTCAAGTCGTTTTGTACTAGGTATATCTATATACATACTACAGAACACATAACACAGTATCTATTTACTTTTTTTTATTGATGACATTAATCCAACGTTGTATCAGTGCAGCTTCCCAAACCTGTCCAGGAAATCGATAAAAGCGTATATTTTTGCTGCCATGGGAATTCTCAGTATTATTACAGTTCACAACACAATTTCTTTGAGATTTAAGCATTTTTCAATGTAATACACACTTCCCATACAATATTAAAGCAAATGTAAACCGATGGAATTCATGGTTGTCATGCTGTGTATACCTCAATCTTGCGGTATTTCACCACCGGTGGCGCTACTACTTTTCCACGGCACACTAAGTATAAAATTAAAAAAAGAAAACGTAATAATTTTAAAATACCAAAATATTTAAAAAATTAAAAATGCAAATTTTGTCATGAAAATTGGTATACAGGCCTAAAAAAATATTTGAACAACTTTTTCTAATAACTTTTTTCGATATCTTTAATGCAAAACAAAATATTGAGAATCGACCCTATTTGTTAATTCGTAGTAGGCCAAGTTTAAAATTCAAAATTCGGTTAAGTATCTTAAAAAACATGACCCGTCACCATTTATTACGGTGCAAAAATTCAGATCTGTATTCCTGTAAATAACTAAAATATGGAGGTGTCTTCATCTTAAATATGACACACTGTATTAAAAGAACTCTAAATTTTTCATTCCCATTAATGACATAAATGAACTCTGACAGTGTATAATAAGACCCTCATTGGCTGCAAATGTGTCAGATGCACTGCTAAGAAGAATACTGAAATGTTATGTTGTGGGTGGAATGAAGTTCCAGTTCAACATTTGTTGACGAGGTTTCGACCTATTACAATGTCAGAATTAAAGCAAATTGTATGCAACATGAAGAACACCGGAGGCTATGTTGATAGAATAACAACAAAAATACTGAAGGATAGTCTGGAAGTAATAGCAAACAGATATTTGGATATGATTAACAAGTCATTCTTTAATGGTGTATTTTCAGATGAGTGAAAGTTGTCAACGGTAAAACCGATACAGAAAACATCACACACAGTAAAATGTGAAGAGTTTCGCCCAATCAATATGTTGCGAACATATGAAAAGGTACTGGAGGTAGCAGCTAAAGAACAACTATGCAAACATCTGAAAATGCCCATATTATTTCCAGGTTTACAGGTAATGGGGAATTGTTATCAGCGGGTAATTGTGCACATTTAAATTTTCGTAAATAGACTGTGAGGCTCTGAACAAAGGTCAGGTCATCTAATAAACAATTCATTAAGTAATCTAAGATAGCAGCCTGCGTTGCAGTGCTCTTTATACGTGAAAATGACCGCCAAACATCAAAACTGGTGATTACTTATAATTTGTTGTCCCCAGCAACTAAGGAAGTAAGCAGACACATTTATTTTAGTATGAATCTTTCATGCATGACCCTACCAGCATGGTGTTCTGAAGTATATCATGCAAAAGTCCACAATCACATCAGAACTGTTTGTGAGTTGTGCTTGTTTTTTAATATTAAAGTGTGCACCACTTTGGGGTAAAGACATGACTGGACATGGTAATAAAATATCATGTTATTGGCTTTGTTCATCTATCAAACAATATTTGTTTTTCTACTGACGTTTTATAAAAGCCACCGCAGACTTATATTAACCTCCGCGAAGCCACTTTTCGTTTGTCATTCTGGTTTTGAAATGACATACTTTTAAACACTAATACACAAAATATCATGCAAAAGTCCGCAATCACATCAGAACTGTTTGTGAGTTGTGCTTGTGTTTTTTAATATTAAAGTGTGCACGACTTTGGGGTAAGAATGCTCTGCGCTGACAGGTGAACAGAATTACCTCTCTATAGCTGAATCAGCTGTTTTCTATTCGTAGACGCCTCGAACATACAAACTCAATATGCTGAAAGATACTTGGTCCGACCAACTTGCGACTTGCCATTAAAGAAATACAGAATGGTAGTCATTAGAAAGGATGACTAAGTCCGATGCAAACAGTGATGTAAAATGCATCTAAGAGGAAAGAACAAAAACAAGGAAACAAGAGAAGCAAAGGAAACAGAAAATAAAGAAGACTAATAAACCGATATTGGAATCAAGCGATGAATCACAATTGGAACAGCAAGATCTGTGTGATGAACTGGATGATAAAATATGTTCATAGTTCAATTTGTGCTGATGTATGGCTTGAAATATGTTGCATGCAGCATACTCCATGTATGTGCACAATTACCGTGTGGGTTGAGAAATTGTGTGCTTTTGGGACTTTCAGTATTTTTTTTTGTTTTCCTATACCCACAAGCTTTTGAACAAATTTAAGTGCACAAACAGCTATGTTCAAATCAGTACCACAGTATATGTGTGCATGATCAAACGCATTCCATGGCTTGTCAGTCTCAGCGAAGACATCAAAGGGTTTTACCTGCAGGTTGTGCTCAGTGTGGACGAATCTTTACAGTGCCAAGGGAAAGGAATATTTTATAAATTTGGTATCCACTTTCCCAACTTTTGGTCCAATAGCATTAATCGATACTTCATAATCCTCAGACGACATTTCATGAACTGTTTTCTTGCAATTTTATGCCTCCATCAAATTAGTACCTCCATATAATCAACGGTTTCGATAGAATTGTGTGATCCATCACATTTTTTATTTTTTAAAATGTTTATTGCTAATTATACTACACATAACAATAAATGCTGTACTTCAACAGTATGTAATTACAGCAACTTACAAATACAAATAATAATACACCCACAATAAAACACATGCATAACTGGAAGATTTTGTGTACGAATTTTGCAAATAAAATGTCACATAATAAACATTTACACGAACAATTTTTTGTGTGTGCAAACTATTTGTGCATGTATGTTTGTCGTGTGTGCAAAAAAGCTCTAATCAGTACCGATCTTATCTTACAGAATTAAATTATATTGTTTGGCGCTTATGTTAGAAACATTTCAGTGCATTAACAGCAGTCAATCTGACTCTCGCTCCTATAATAGTAATAGCGTCTTATTTTCATCAGCACAATAAACAACGACTAAATGTCAAATCTGCATGGAATCATACAATCTAATTTACACAGCAGGTGCTTCGTTCGCATTAGAAAGAGAAAACCATGGCTTGCTTGACTTATTTTTTTGTGAAAGTCAGTTTTACTAAATAGCAAGATTTGAATCTTGAAGCCAAGTTCAAAGGTTGCGATTTTTAATTGCCCTCAAATATGGAATAGTAATAATGAAGTCTAGTTACAGCTTGAACAAAATACCAGCTAATGCAATGTATTTTTTATTATGACACTGTTTCTATCTCAGTTTCTATAGTTAAGAAAAGAAATTAATATGTTTAGAGGTATACTGACAATGACTTACCTAACATTATTATGAAAATGTGTTGAAGCCAGCAACGGACCAGATACATTCTGTATAGCAGGAGAACGAACTGACTGCCCTTTATCCAATGAACGTCGACACAAACTTACATCAGATGATAATGAATACCTGGAATATAATAACATCATTTTAAATAAACTCTCTAAAATCAGTAAAGTCTAACACAACTAAAACAATTTATGATCTATTAGTAATAGTTCATACATTAATTAATAAGCAGCAAAACATTGAATAAACATGTGTACAAGCATAGTTTGTAATCAATATGTTTTACTAATAAAACCCATAAGCAAATATGTAATATTGCTCATTCTTTCTCTCTTTCACTAGGTTATAATGTAATTATTATAATTTAATAGCAAAAACTGTGTGCTTTTGTTTTTAGTTGAGTGGCTATTCATCAAAAGCACTGTTTACCATGACTGACAAGTTGCCGCACCATCTACCACCTACCTCTTACATTTATTACCATTATTTAAAACAAAAATCAACCCTGACATGATCTCATSTCTGATCGGTACAAACATTGCACAAAAACAGAAGTAAACGTCACTGTCCTAAAGACCACACACCAAGTCGTTAACATATCAATAGGTGCAGACTATACTATCCGATGTCATTTTGTCACATGTGATACAGTTAACATCGGCAGTAAAAATGCTACCTACCAATATCAAGTTTTTGCCATGCAGTGCAGGAAATACACATCCCTACTTGAGTAATACAAAGTGTGCTTACCTTGTAGGAGTTAATTTTGTATTGACTCTAGGTGGCGTACACATATTACTGTCGATTTGCTGCCAGTATGGTATCGGAGTGGAGGTGATTTTGGGTTCCAGACTTCTTGATATATCATGTATGGGGCTTCTATTTGGGCTCTGTGAAGAACCATTTTTACGCCACCAAAGCGAATTATTAATTCCACTGGAGTTATGCATATGTGCGTTATTCCCAAACGAGTTAGTGTACTGTACGTTAGACTTTGAATTTCTAACCTTCAAATATAAATTTATAACCTTGTCACCAACTGTACGTTGTGATTCCCAATCGAGGTAGTAATAGAGCGTAACGAGAATTACTGTACACGATAACGTAACAAATTTTGAGCATATGCAACTTAAAATAAATAGCAGAATCACATATATTGAGAATTTGTACACTTCATGCATTTCAGACACTTTTATACTCCATTTTTATACTAAAACAGTGTTGCCACTTGCCAATCGACAAATATGCACAAATGAAATATTAAAGTTGTGCGTAGATGTGATTTACTAGCTGTCACAGTTACATCCAGCGACAGTTCACGGTGATAAATATCAGTTTTTGTGTGACTGGACATGGTAATAAAATATCATTGGCTTTGTTCATCTATTAAACAATATTTGTTTTTCTACTGACGTTTTATAAGAGCCACCGCGGATGTATATTAACCTCAACGAAGCCACTTTTCGAATGTCATTCTGGTTTTGAAATTACATACTTTTAAACACTAGTGCGCAAAAGTGACACTTTTAAACACTATTGCCAAAAAGCATATTTATGCTTTACAGTATTTAGTTAATAAGGTGCATATAAATAAAAAGGAAACAGATATTTTGTCTATCTATTGCAAATATTAAAAATACAATTGCTTACGTTACTAAATTGAATATAGGCGCCACTTAAAACTGAACTTATTGTTTATTCTTTTTGGAAATTTCAATTGATGACGATGTCGAACCAGAAATAGAAAATGAATTTGAAGCACCACCTTGATTAACGTCTACTATTCATTATTTTAACATTTTTAAAATAACAAATTGCAAAGAAAGGTCGTGAGAGGTGGTAATCAGATGACAAACTTTAATGTCACCTTTTACTTATTATTTTTATAAACTACTTTTCTCCACAAATCGTGAGTAGAAAAAAATCTTGCATACAATTCGTTATGAAACCTTGTCCCTTAGGCACTTCAACGTATTGTCCAATTCGGCTTCGCCTCGGACAATTTTCACGTCGCGTGCCTAAAACACTCTTTTTCTTAATTTACAATATAAATAGCTATTATAGTGGACCTCCCCGCAAGTAAGATGTTAATCAGCGATAAGAAACAGACTATTTATAAAATGCTTAATTTTTATATACAGGGGGTGTTAAAAAGACATATTTTTTATTTGAAAAACGTTTTTTAAACTTAACAATTTTTGGGATTTTATATAATAACAGACAATGGCAGAACAATGGCCAGAAAGTTAGCATAGAGTAGCAGCAGTTCACAAAACAGTGGCGGCGGTTTTTTTTTTAATTGAAAAAAGTGTGTTAAATTTCAAAAAGCAACACACTGTATTTTTACATATAACAATAAAAGGTGAATAAAAAAAGCACTTAATTTTGTTGTAGTCACTTATAGTTTTAAGTAGGTAACTACATTGTAGTGAATTATCAGCTATAAGATTTGCATCCATATCTACAACAGTGGCTGTGTTGGACCGTAGAAGTTATATTTATGAATAAAAAAATGTATTTTTAGTTTTTTAACCATTCTGGTGTTTGAAAAGATCACTAAAACAAGTCCCTACTTTTTTACTACTAGAAGACATTTTTTAAACTAAATGAATTCTATGCTGAACTGTATTACAACAAAAAACCTAGGTTGCTGATGACCACAGACTAATAGAAAAATTAGTTAACGAACCAGAACTAAGAAAACAAAAAGAATTCTCGGAATTTTTTTTAAGGAAGACCAACATAAATATGCTTAGTAAGTGGAAATATTTAGATGTCTACGATGTAAACATAAATTTCTTTATTCATAATAAACCTTTATTATACTGTTGTATACACTGTCACTGTTGTATGCAAGCAAATCTTATATCTGATAATTCGGCATGATTTACAACAATGCAATTGCAAAAAATCTTAAAATTCTAAAGATTCAATTTTTAAATATAGGAAAAGAAATTTGCGAACATAATTTCTCAAATTTTTACGAAAATTACTAGCAACTTGCTATTTTCTAGTGTGACTAATTTAGGGTTTTTAAGTTCTTGTTCCACACTTTATGTTCTTGGATCTTTTGATTACGTGCCTAAGCACTTTATGCAAATGTTTACTTTATATGGCATAAAGATGGTCAATTTGAACCCATACTTTTTTGTTTAATTCCCAACAAGCGCAAATCCTCTTATACATTTAAAAGAAAATTGCTGATATTTAGCTTTTAGTTTTAAACCAGAAATAGTATTTGACTTTGAGGATTCACTTCATGCAGCTTTTAGTGAAATAATTCCAAACACCACACTAATTGGATCCAGATTTCACTAGGCTCAATCGTGGATGCGAATAATTCAAAGCCTGGGTTTTATATATGAATATAAAGATCCAACATTAATCACAGCTCAATTTGTTTATCATTTTTAGAACCCAATGATTTCTTATCAGGCAATATTGATGATATTCAACTAACATAATTTTTAACAGAAAATTATATACTACTATTTGGGCTTGCGCATTGGTTTCTTCACACAAAACAACAAATTGTTGCAAATCTTGCCATTCCTAATTTAATAAAAATTTCTACTAACCGCAACCAAATATTATACAGTTTCTCTACTAATACAAAAATATAAACACTGCATATACGCTTTCTAGAGGATTTGCTAACAAAATATAAAAACAATGAATGCAGCAGATTTGACTTTATTAGATCACCCTTCTACCACTACAAGCTGTTGTAAACAATTATACATAGCTTTTCATAGAGCACAGTACAAACATAGGAATTCTCTTGTCCGATGCATTTTTATTGTTACATTGACATATTAAGTGTTATGGTGGTGGTAAGATAATGATCAGGAATTAACAACTATCTGGACCCGAGCGACGCAATCGTGGCTTTGGTTTAAAACAAATCAGCTAATATTAACGGATCATCCCACACCAAATAAAAATCTTACACATAGCAACTGCTCATCTATTGTCACCTCGTTCATCGCTTAGAGAGAAAATGCAAATTCAGTGGGCGTATTATAGCAAGTTCTCTATTTACCTATTTTAAGATACCGTACTCTAATCCCCCGTCATAAAACCCGACCGCAGTCGCAGCCTATAAGGTGTTCTAAATCATCGTAAATTCCCATGATTTTGGGAAGATCGAGGAGAAAATGGTTATCATATTTTTGCGCATTTTATCAATAATAAATGTAGTCATCAAAAATATAATTTATTAGTGAGCTAAACTTTTATGTGTGTTCATTTAGTGAAAAAATGAAAACTGTAAATTAAGTTGTGTGGGAGAAATGTTGTTTTGACATATTAATTAATTAAACGTGATTGCAGCATAAATATAATAAATTTGGATAGTGAGATAGACAAATAAATGTTTATCACAGTGGTGAAGAGTCCCGCACTTTAAGTTGAACCATCTTAATAAAACGCTACATCAAAATTTGAACATTTTCAACATTTTGCAGACCCACTGCCCAGGAGCCTTAAAAAATAAACATAGATTATAATGAATTTATTTTAGACCCACATTGTATTGCAATTTTTTGGAGAAAGAAACGATTTCATCATATTAAATGCACCACCTAGATACAAAGTTACGTATCTCATAATATTTTAAATGAAATCTGGGTGGCCACATTTGTTTAAAACAAATTTATTGCAAGATTCTGCACGATTAGTTTTCAAGATACAGTCCAACCTTAATTGATCATCCTGTATACTCTTTGTTTTGGTTACAACCAACACCTTCAAGAGCACATAAGGATTTAAAAGATCAGCGGCGATTCAAGTGGAGTGGCGGCATCTCGCCTCGTTGCAACAACATGATGCCGGTATATCGTTCAGTGCGAAAGAATTCTCAATTTTACGTAAAATTTGCATTCACCGATATTGTTGTCAGTGTTGTGCTGGTGTCGGGTCACTAGATCTGAAACTTGATGAAAAGTACAAGGTATTACACAGCACAAATATTTCCAAAAGCTAGAAAATGTGACCAGAGCAGAGACATCTATGTGAGTGCTAGAATACTTGTCAAAAACGACATCAAGGTGTGTTGCTTAGCTGGAATCGTCAATAATCACAGATGCCCGATTATTACTATGAATATTATGTAAATAAGCAGTAACCAATCCTTCAGTCCAAAACTTTAAGTCTGTGTCAAACTGACAGCCTAAACCTGTTAGTTGGACCAAGCTGTTTTGCTTATGATAATAGTGAATCAGCTCATTATCAAGCTTTCCAGCAAGCTTGACATGTTGAATTTCATATTAGTGCAAAATTGAATGATGGAAATTGGAAACAATTTACAAACCCTCCACCCTGAAAAAAAAACGAATATATAATGAAGAATTCTATTTGCATGAATTACTTTATTGGTAACCATTATCATACAAGACCAATGTAAATGCAATCTTCTAAATTACCTACATGCTGACATAACATAATAAAACGTTTTGTATAATCGTATTATGTTTTTAAAACCATAACAATTGCTTACAATATTAAATTATCTACCACACAGTCATTTCTAGCTTTGCCTACGTTGAACAAATACTGGTAGCTACACTTCATTTCACTTTCATTTAACACTGAAATATGCCCTTATGGAAGACACTATATTCACATAAATGTGTTATACAATCCATACGCACAAACAATAGCAGCTGCTAATGAAACAGAACAATGCACCACTTTTCGGTAGGTGTCATCCTTTCGAACTAGGATTACTGGCGAAGCAGCTGTCATTTGGTTAAGCAATGTCAGTCGAGCAATAATCTTTGGATCTCGCTCAACCTAAAGAACAATATTTTAAACAACAATTTGCATAGGTACCACGATACACTTATACCGGTATGCTACATCTGAAGCGTAAACGTGTCGTTCCCGCGCAGGTGACATCACTGCGGAGCAAAATGATCGGTTTTGTGCAGCAAGGGCAGTGTATCCACCATTTTAAAAGCGTGCAACTTATTTATATATTTGGAAATTATTGTTAAATAGACCTGTTTTGCGCACTGACAGACAATGCCTGATTGCGCAGTTGCTAAATGTGCCAATTATAGCAAGAAAAGAAAAGGCACAGAAATTAAATATTCTCGTTTTCCAAAGGACAAAATGCTCTTCAACAGGTAGATTATTGCATGTCGTCGAGAGGATACGATAAATATCAAGAATGGTAATAAACAGTAAATCATTATTATAGTTAATGTAAATAGAATGTTATAAATTTTTTTCCGCTTGTATATGTTCAATTCGCTTTGAACCCAATTGTTTTGAAGGCCCATCTTAGTTATGTTGTTGATAAATGGTTCTTAAAAGCATTTCCATTGCTGTATACAGCATATGTACACACACAGATACTCCAAAGAGGGGAATGGGACCTTTCGTCACCGCCGGCCGTTTAAAAGCCAGACCTTTTTCAAGTAGGCCATTTCGCAGCCGACTGTTTCGTCACCAGACAGACTGATAACCAAACAATATTTACGACAAAAATTTTAAAGTAATTGTCTTGGAAAAGATCTGTCGATAATTATTATTATTATTCTATGTTCACTATAACATTTTGTAAACAAAAATTTATTATAAAATATTTTTTAGATCCTATGACAAAAAAATGGCTTCTTTTCGGCAGTGAAGATTATCCTTTTCTTTCACCCAAATATTAATGAATTTTTCGTTAACGGATCGACGACTCAATCTTCATGTGATAATCTCTAATTCTTACGTAAAAAGTATGTATTTAACTTCCCTTTTATTTTGAGGGCCAATACATTCACAATTGTTGCTATTGGTAACTGGTAGTAAAGATTGCATGAATTTTTTATGTAGAAATTACACTTTTTTGGTAATTAAGTAATCATCTACTAATATTTCTATATTCCATATTAAATTTTATCTTTATTTAGTTTTAAATGACCTAATCTCCAAAGATAAAACTTTTTAGGGCAGCTAATGCATTTTTCTTCACGAATGGAAACACGCCTTGACATATATTAATTGACATATATTAATGTTTAAAAAAACTTATTACAATGGCCTAAAATTGTAACACTGCAGGATGGTACTTTCAGCACGTCCCATTTACAAATCCGACAAACATTCCGAAGTAATAAAATTAGGAAAAGAATTGCTTTTCATTTAAATCCTCATCCAGATTTTATGTGCCATAGACGTTTTTGTTACCATTTATTCCTTTACTTAAACTAAAATATTTTATGTTAATAGATTAATTTTTATCAAGTACTTTCCATCATTTACTTGATCCTATTTACTTTTATAATATTATTTATTTAGTAACGTATCACATTATTTAAATAACGAAAATAATTTCAGTTTCTAAAAACTAGATATAAAAAGATTTAGGTTTCTTAGTTTGGATATATTGTATTTCTTGTTTCCCTATAAATTTTACAATCATATTAATATTTAAGGACTGATACATTATCGTTTAGATAAAGTAGAGTATTTTTTAAAAACTTCAACAACAGTATACCATTATTTATAAACTTAACTAATTTAAGTGTATGATAATTTGTATCATTTTTTTTATTAATTTCGAGTGCCAAACGAATATATCAATCAAAATATACCTGTGTTAAAAAAAATTTCATAGGGCGTTTTTTTCGCATGCGTTCAAGTTTGTAAAACAAACTGTTTTGCTTCATTAGTGTTTTGTTAAACAATAAAAAGTTCCTTTACTGGGAAAATACCCTCTCATAATAACAATCACAAGGCGGTTGAGAGCAACAGTAAACAGTTCTAACAATTAAGGCGAGTTGCTACCTATCATGTCTTTTATAACACCCAAATTATTCTCTTGACAGCTTACTTTCTTTAAAAAATTTTTGTCACAAATAGTGTTACTATTATTGTTTGGCGTCGAAACGGTCGACTGCCAAATAGCCGACTTCGAAAAGGCCCGGCTTCGAAATGGCCGGCTGCGAATCGGCGACCTCGAACCAACGGGGGCGAAAAGTCCTAGACTCCCAAAGAGTATTCTCCTTTGAAAAGTATTAAGAACCAGATATTTGAGTTTGTTATACAAAAAAAATATTTTTGTATTGGTTTAGATTGAATTATTTCTATTAAATACAATCTGGAGTGAAAATTTTTATCTGACAAGGGTATAAATGTACAGAGTATCCCAGAAAGATGGTCCTGAAGAGCAACCATATATTTCTTGATTCAAAATTATAAAACAAAATTAATTTTTTTATTATAACTTTGTAACTACTTTGAAAATTTTATAAAAACTTTGCAGCACTGTTACACTATTAAAGCTAACATTCTGGTGCTATTATTTCTTTTTTGTGACTACCCAAAGACTGCTGAAGTATCATTTCCGTAACAAAATCCAACACAGTTTTTTGTGTCATGTGACTAAACTGATAAACGTATCTCAAAATGTTGCCGTTTGGCAACAGCCACAAGAGCCATAGACAATAGAGTTCGAAGTTCTGTCGAATTATTTTCAATTTATCCTCAATTTCTTTTGTTATTATGACTATTTTCTGTGATAAAGCTAAATCAATTTTAAACATTTTTTTTGCCTTTTGTATATCCTGTACCTGTTGTGGTTTTAGAAAAAAATAATTTCTTAAATCTCTTTAGTGTCGATGTTGAATGTAAATAAATAATTATATCAGGCCATTACCAAATCTACTTGTTAAAAAAGAAAGTGAATCAATTAGCCATTCTAATCAAACTACTAATCTTATTGACACTTATTAAACACTGCACCATAGTTTAAAGTAATATTGAACTTACATGATAATGATGATGAAGTGGAATAATTATTTAAGGTAATTATATTAAAATTTTTATCTAAAACCAGAGCAGGTACAAACATTTTTCAAAAGATAGAATATAATTCAAATTGATGTGTGACAAAAAATGTGTTGATTTTTGTTATGGAAACAACAGTTTAAATAACCAAGTTACCTATTATAAAAAATTAATTTTATTCCTTCGTCCTATTTTGATCCCAGAAATATCAGATTGCTCTAAGGGATCATCTTTCTGGGACACCTTGTATATATTTAACATGGTACACAGTAAAATTGGATTCACAAAGTTATTTAAATTACTTTTTAAATTAGTATTTTATATGTAATATTTTCTAATTGCATCAAATTTAGCTAACAATAACCTAAGTAATTAATATGTGCCATCCTTGGATTTGTTTGTTGCATGTAATACTTTTTTTATATAAAAGCAAAGATAACTAGTCTTTCGTTATTCTATGTTAATAGTGAAAATTTCATTCATATGACGTTACGAAGTAAATATTTCTTACAAGGATATTGATATTTATTTCTTTAGTGGTCCATATCATGAAACATGTACACATAAATKACTATTTGAGCAATCGTTAAAAAACTAGGTTCTAAAATAATGTTTAAACCAATGTATTAGTCGCAAGAGCAAAGCACTTGCTTGGGAATCAAATTTATGTCAGCAGTGAGCACGTCAGCTGCACATCGGCATACCGGTACAAGTGTATCGTAATAGGTACTAAGTCATAGGTACCTGGTATTTCACACAACTATCAAACTGCCAGGATGCAGTATAGAGGCCAGTACATAGTAAAGAAATTATTCCTAATGGTGCGTATGTGAGAGGATGATTTTGTCCTACGAATCCTGAAAGAATATAAATTATTATCATTAATATAAATACACAATAATTTTGAAACAAAAGAAAATTATAAAACATTATAAGTTTCCAATATAATTATAACTTCAAGAATATTTCAAATGACAAATGTGTTTCTCAATATATCAGCCAAAATCAGTCTGTAACAGCATGAATTAAAAGAATAACATTATCAAAGGTAATACAAAATATTACTTGAACATAGTAAGTTTGAAGGTTGGGTCAACGTTTGTTGATAAGTTGAATGTTATCAAAGGTGCACTCATCGTGAAACATTATGCTTATATTTTTTTAATTTCCAAATAAATGTTCCAAAAGATTTAGATTTTTACCTTTTCTTTAGCAATGTAAGAATTTGGAACTTGGATAAAATTTAACATATTCTGAAAATGACCATTCGGTGAAATATAATAAAACACGTGAAGCAAAGCACATTCAATCAGATTGTATCCAAGATAAATAACTGAACATTTGTTGAGATACTGTTATTGTGGAAGTATACATTAATTATATAATGTTAAAGAAATACCTCATATATTATTACATACATGGTATACCAAAAATATAGATACAATTCAATAAAAAAAAAATACTGGTAATAATGATGGTAAAACATGTTAATTTTTATTTTTTGACTGCGTTCTTATCTTGTTTTAGGCTAACTTACACAATCAATTGTTTTTTAGATATAACACTCAATACTTTTTTTAAATAGCAACCCTTGTTTTTTTTTACAGAAAGCGGTAACTCTTTTTCTGGCTAAAATACCCAGAAGTTATGGCGGGAGAATCATCAATGCACAACATTAAAACAATATAATTTGACTTATTAAAAAATATAACACCCTATAATAACTAAAAGATAATCGTTTCAGACTACGACAAATTTATTTCCCCCAACTTTCACTTAAAGCATTATTATATTTTTCTGTACCTACAGAGCTTCTGTTATAAATCCCATAAATGTTATGCTATGATGATCTTTCTTTATCGCGACTTTTGAATTATGTTTTTGATGTTTAGGAAATCAATTTTGGTGTAACCTAAAAAGAATTTCCATCACTATATGGTGTCCAATTTTGCTCGAGTCAAACTACTTTTTTTCAACACTACACTGAAACAAAATTATAAAACTAAAATTCACTGACCACAGATAAAAAACATGCATGCAAAGAGCTAGTAGATTCCCATATTTACCGCCCTTTTCATCATAAACGTCGGCATCTGGATCAATTACAGCTTATTCGCTCTATCCGTAAAATACTGGTTAGGTATGTGGCAATCCTACTTATAGGCAAGAGTGACAAATATGCTTAATGCAGCCAATACATGTTGATATGAAACTTGTATCGTGTCAAATTCAAACTTTTTTCTGTGTTGGTATGTTAATCAAAAAAGAGCGAAATGTGAAACTTTATGACCATAGATAAAGACAAGACAAATAGATTGGAATCTCTCAATGGTGGGGGATGACAATACGGATTAGTTTAGCCTAGTAACACGGCACAATCTTGACGCTAGCATCTGCTTACAACACAGTGACTTTATAAAGTCACTGTACTTGTACTGACAGTTGGCGGTTTTATCATTTGACAGTAGCATCGGGACCAGTTTGTCAAGAATGTATAACAGCACTTAAATATTTCAAATTTTAAATGTAATCATTTGTTGATATTGATAACAATCACATTTAGCTTGCATAAGATATTCTTGAACTGCTGTATGTGTAAACAGTTAGTAATTACAAGTCATTTCTCCTACAAAGCGAGTTTTGCCAGTTGCGGGTGAGGAGATGAGTTCTACTAGTTTTTGTAGAAATATATCTCAATAACTGCATGGAAGTTACTAGATAGACTTGTTTCTGGATAAAGTAGTTCACACTTCAAGTGATGTAGATATACTTGGTGCTTCAAAAGCTTATTATAAATTCTTAACATGCTTAAATGTTCTACTTCTTTCTCATGCGTTAAAAAAATGTTAATGTTTAATAGCGAGTCGATTTGCACTTGTATGGATGAAGAGCAATTTTATTATATTTGCAAGCAACATTTAACCAATTTACTAGGATATCTAACTGGTCATTGCAAATCCGCTTTTCACAGTCATTTACAACTTTAAGCAATGTAATTCTATCCATCCAGATGCAAATTGGCTCATTTAAATATTTGTACGGGCAGTAGAGTCCTAGTAAATAGTTGAGTCCTGATGATATACATTGCTGGAGCCGTAAAGTAATTTATTATATCTGAGTAAATTATGATACCTTTAATCCACATGCATGATGCTATCACATACTATTATACTATAATATAGGCCCTTTGGAAATATTTTTATTTACAATGGTCTTTTTAAAAAATGAATGCTTGTTTCAGATGTACCAAATATGACTGAAACTCAGTAAAAACTACAAAATAGTTTGGATAAAAAGATAGCTTATCTACGCTATCTGGTTTGTCACAAGCATTTTGTTATTTCGACTACCTGGAGAAAAAAGACTTAAAAGAAGTCGTCTACCATACTTCTGTTTTATTGATATATTTATAAATGGGACATTTATAATCATTATAATTATTGGTGAAAATCAAACGGCTTTTGATTTATTATTATTTAATATCAAATTATTCGTAACTAATATCTTATTTAATTTGCAGGTAGTTTATTCCATCGCCGTTTGAGGTTATCTGACAAGTAACTTCGAAGAGGTAGCAATGGTACAAATTAGGTGCAAATTAGATAGAAATTAAAATAGAATAAAAAAATCTGACCTGCATGTTGTTGCTGCACCATTTAAAGCAGTTTCCTATGTTATCGACCTGGCATATTCGTGTGTAGTTTAACCTAGTGACACTGCAGGCGCTTTATGTGAACCTACCCCCACCATTAGAGTTTCCTATCTATTTATGCCCTTGTCTATGTTTATGACTAGCTACAGCTTATGACCAAGCGAACATAGCCAGTGCAACTCATAAACTACACAAAATAATTATGCACTTATACAATTTATATAGCATTTTATTTTTCTGTTATAAGATCAACTGCTGTGAACAGAACACTTGACAAATAATTAGTGAGTAATGTTCTACTGAAAAAAGCATTGCTTTTTCACAAGCCTTTTAAAAAATTCTAGACTTTATTCAATTACTGAATATATAAAATATGATAAATGATAATTTATATGAATTTCCAAATATTAGCTTAAAATTTTCAATTGACATATTCTCAATAATAAACAAATGTAATAGCATTAATTATTACCTGCAGCAATTGCCCCTAAACCCGATATTACAGCAATTTTATGCAAACAGTTCCCAACAAAAATCCATCGTGCTGTTTCTTCTCCTAGTTGTGTAGGTTCAATAATTATATACATACAGCCAGCATCTAAAGCATGGTCCAGTTCTGCCGCAAAACACTGTTGTGAATATTCACCGTCATATACCTCTCGAATGACCGCTGTATTTGTAGGATGTCTTGAAAACCTTAGGGATAATGAATACTTCCTTATATTTGTTGATAAACAAAGTATTTTTATAATGTATACCTCTCGCCACCKGCATCCATATTCAAAGGCGCAGTAGATATTGTGCAATTTAATATTATTTTTAAATATTTATTAGATTTCCATAGAGCTTCGCAAATACGAACCGCTTCATCAAATAGAAAGATACATCACGAATGGAGACATAACAAGCTTTTTAAAAGGCACTACCAGGCGCTACAAAATAATAATTGTTTAAACTATAGCAGCACAGACGAATTATTAAAATTGCAAAACAACATAACCAACCATAACCTTCGAACCGAAAGTCAAAATTATGTCAAACCTCAGAAAAGCACCGTTTACCATAGGCATAAAGCATAAAAGCAGTCACAGTCACCAGCTAGAAACGGCTTCTTATTATGCCTTACGCCATTTCCTCATACCAGTTACTATACTCCGATCACCGAACAGATGGAGTGATCATGATGTGTGTTCTTCACGTAATTTTTAAACCATAACCATTTCATAATTTTTTAGTTAATTCTTCAATAGTTAAAAATTTGTTATAAAAATTAAGTCGGATTTGAATAAACAGCATCAAATACGATAACGTGTAAGATGGATACAATTCACATGATCACTCCATCTATTCGGTGATCGGAGTATAGTTGCTACGTGATTGGCGGCAAGCGATTACTGCATGGTAGGCTGGTTTCTCTTCTCTATTTTAAACTAAAATCCACTATCTTTAAATATAGAAATATGTAAAATATATAAATAATAATAAAAATAAATGTATTGAACACCGATCAGTTGCCTGCTATATATCACAGTTATTTTCTTTTTACCAAAGTTAATAATAAACATATACTCGTATGTTTTATTTTACATAATGAAGGTATACATTAGAGTAGAACAATACTAATATTTACATTCTCAAATCCATTAATTTGTTCAACTGTAATTGGGTACTTAGGTATAGTTCTCCTAATCTTCTAAGGTTATATTGCCGCAGTAAAATATATAATACTTCCAATATAATGAGGGTTTTTCCTACCACTTCAGGTTTCTTTAGAAAATACCGGCAGATTGGTCATAAATTAGTCACAGGTACACCGAACAGGCATTGCTTTGGTACCTGATTTAGTCCACTTAAATGAAAGTTAAGCGCTTTACCTATTATAAATTATTTTGCTGAACTTCTAATAAACAGGTATACTTACACATACTTACACAGGACATGTACGAAAACAAATATGTGTAATGAATATAATTAAAATTCATATCTAAAACTGTAGTACCTACATCATCTTTTCTAAGATGATAATTTTCAATACGGAACTGAAACTTTTGTAGACGACCCTAATTATGCAAATTTGATTGATTGATATCCACACAAAGGGATCCCAGTTATAACCATATAGCTACCTATATGAATTGGAAATTTTGTAGTGTAATAGGCTCATATAGGTACAGTTGAATAACGCAATATTTATAACAATACCCATCATATAATATAATAATACAATATTTTTTAATATACCATACCTATTTTTAAATTGGACTAAAACGTATAAAACAAATTCTTCTAGCCCCATACAGATTTATAACCCCATATAAGTATAGGTAGGTTCCTAACCCCGTACAGATTGTTCTGAAAATTTGTGATCAAGATTTTTTCATTAGCTATGAAAATACACTTGTATATAAGCTTTACAACGAAATAGCGGGGCATAGGGGTATTCGTGTATCAATTATCTATTGCATGACACGGTAAATTAAAAACTATTTTTATAATCTTTGCGTGTGCGAAATTTTGAAATCGATTTTAAATATACTGATGAGATTGTGGACAATGTGGAAAATTTTAAACTATTTGTTTCTCATCACCTGATTATTTGCGATATCCGATATACCTGGCCTATCAATAATAAAACTTTACAGAAAAAAAGTGGTGTCAACAGCAATAAAAGTACAGACCGCACCCGAAGTTACTTATTAACTTCAGTGTCGAACGAGAACTGGTACTTTCAACATATGGTATGGATGTTGACGACAACGTAGTGAATTTTGCTTGGCCTATTCACGATCTCTTTTAATTATTAGGATCTGATTATGACTATTAAAAATATATATTAGACAGACGCAAAAAATGCGAATTAATATAAACCAGTGGCGTGCCCGGAAATTTTGACAGGAGGTGGGGTTGACAACACCGAACTCTATAAAATTTATAGAGTTCGGTGGTTGACAATTATACGCCTACAGGGGGGGGGTGCAATATTTACTAAAATACAAAATTAAACATATTTTTATTGATTTTTGAGGTTCAATATTTCAAAGATATTAAAAAACTAAGCCAAAAAGATTGTTTATTTTAATGAATCCTGCCTGTATCCACGGGTCTTGGGGGAAGGGTGCGTTCTAACCAGAGAAATAGAGGGGGAGAACGCTCATGGAAATGCGCGAATGCTAGTAAGCCACTGTTCAGTGGCGCGGACCTTTCCTCACACCCAGAGTGCTTATCCTGGTTGTTATATTTTTCTGTGTTTCCGCCATTTGCAAAGCCACACCAGCGCCACCAACGGTCGATAAATTCTCCTATTGCCATACGAACAGTGAGTTTAAATTTAAACTCACTGCATACGAACCTACGAACGAACAATATCGCGTATGCTATTATTAGAATTATAAGCCCGCTAGATAACATATAAAATGTCTGTGCCCCAGATACGTGCTAGTACGCCACTGGTGATTGATTTCGGTTGGTAACACTCTGGCATTATAAATAATTTACACTGGATTCTGGATTATTACTTTGTAGGGTTGCCTTTTTCCTCTTCTCTAATAAAGTTTTATTTTCTGGAAGTCTAGAAGTATATTACGTCCAAGCTAGATCGAGCTAGGGATTTTCTTAATGTCACTAATAGATATTCATCGATAATAATCGGCAAGTTGGTAATCTCGACCTTGTAGTCTGATGCTGCTGCACTGCCTTGCCTGCAGACAAATTAAAATTGGCAGGGCGCTGTCGCTGTCGTAACGCAAGGTGTAAATGCTTCACGTTGGAAACAGTACATATGTATCACAGGCACATCTGCGAACGTTATGTGATGTTCAATGTTTTGGTGCTAACAGTGAGTTCAAAAGTGTGTAAAATAAAGAACTATTATTTAAAATCGCGAAACGTAGAGGTGTTACAGTTCACGACAGCCCCTCCGTTAATTTTGTAGCCAGTAGCCACACAAGGCAAAATGTAACTGTTCTGAGCGCAATATACGGTCAAAGCTTGTATAGGTAACTTGGGGATTAAACCGATTAAAGTGTTTGTGAAATGGTTTTGCGTCTATTTGCATCTGTGCTTTTGCATTTTTGTCGTGTACGTTGACGATATTTGTAAAATGACCTGTATTCAGTTCCGCTACATCTATCAGTGTTATTAAAGGAATACAGGTGACATGTGTGTTACTTTCTTCAGTGTGCAATGTCGCAGTGTAAAAAATTTTCCCCTAACATCTTTAATAAGACCAAGTGTTCCAATTGTTTTAGACAAGAAGACGAGCACTCGGCAGAAGCTCTGGAATGCAACCGGGTGAGTTCAAATAGCTACCTACTTGGACAGGCAATCAAGTGCTTGCAGGATGCCTATTTGTATACTGGCACATGATAACCTATATTTAACTTCTTTTATTGTCCATCATAAATTAGGTATGTAACACATATTATGCCTTTAACTTTATGCTCTTGCAGGTGACTGTTTTGTAATTATGTAGATTTTTATATCTAGAGTACTTACTGTCAATTTTGTATTTCCAGTAATAATATTATAGTGAAGTGTGCACTAAAGAACATTTTAATTTAAGTTGTTTTGTGGTGTTTAAAAAATAATAACACATCTAGTAGGTAGCTGCCTATCATCTATTTATTTATACCATGAAATATTTTTGGGCTTGTTGCGATGGCAAAAAATTATTTCATGAACCCACCCCTTTAAAATGCCTCCATACCTGTTTTGTTATTTGTTAATTGAGGGACAGGCTAGATTTAGTGGTATAGGTCGAGTTATGTGATGAGAAAGTGATTCTGCATGTGATGCTAGGAAAGAAAAGAGGGGACCTCTTTTTACTCGTCTTTTTAAATCGGAAATACCAAGTGTAGTTGCTTTATACATAGTAGCTTCTGTTCTTTATGTTAAAACATCTAACTACTCTTGGAAAAGAGCTGGAGTTGACTTCTATCACATGAGAGAAAAAGATAAAATACTTAGGACTACACATAGATAGAGTCCATTAGTCATGCCTATAAAATAATTTAATAAATTGCTAAAGTGTGGCAAGTGTATTACCGGTATAAGACAATTTAAGCAATCTGTGTCCACATTGCTACGGGCACACAGTTCTTATTCTGTTAATGAATACCTGGAGTCAAATTTGTAAACTAATACTAATATAATATAATAATAATTTTTTGTGTTAAATGTTACTTATTATAAATAGTAGTTTCTATTTATTTTGTATTTAACTAGGTACATATTTTTTGATGCTTGTATTCTTGTGTATATTTAGACATATAATATTGATGAGAAGTGCCTCATGTTGTAGACAGTAAAGACAAATAAACAACATTAAATCCCGGTTACACAAACATGTTTAATCCGTAGTCGTTGCTACAGCAACACCAGACAGAACACCGGATTCATGATAATCCAATTTTGTGCAACAATAATACTTCAAATCTCACTAAAAAATTAGCTATTTACTCTTGTTAAAGATTTTTTGTATTTTGTTGAGTTTACATGAATATCTGGAGTGGATTTTAGTAACTACTTGAAATCTGGAAATGTTTTGTGGAAATAAACAAACTATAAAATATTGGTTTTTGATTAATTAGTTCACTGTTTAAACAACATCATATGGTAATGTTTTTGCCAAGAATGGCCTTCATCAGTGACATACGTAAAATAAAAAGTTAAAAAAACATATTTAATAAAGATAAGCAACGTTGTGGGAAAGTTTTATGTTTACACAAATTTGTGGATTTGCTATTGTTGGAAGTGGGTTTTTATTGATGTGAGGTATGTATTTAGCACATAGTTTACATTGTTTTATGTAATTATCTTTTAAGTGTAAGGGCTTTTAAGGTGATGCCGGCAGGTGATTTTATGTTTTGAACAATGTATTAAATTTATGACCTGTTTAAATACTATCAAAGAACCTATTTTTCTCCTATTGGTTATGTGGTGCTTATTGAATATAAGTGGTAACACAATTAAAAACAGTTGCTAGTATTACTTTATTATTTTAGTGTTGATTCATAAGATTTATTGTGCACTTGTGGACACTGCAGCAAGACTACTGACAATGAACTCAAAAACGCATTATAAAAATAAATAAAATAAAGTGACAAATTAAATCTGAATATAAAATATAAAAAAAAACAGGTTAATATTGGACAAGGCATAACTTCCATTCCGCATAATCACCATTGTTACTCATAATTACACCACATTTATGGATGCTTTTTCTAATTCTGTAGTGTTGCTTTCTTGCTTTACTGGTTTCTGGATTATATTTTGAAGTGCTCATTGCACCTTGCTTCTAAGATATTTATGATCCAATATTGTTCCATACAGTTTAATCTTTATTGTTTAAATGAAGAACTTACATCACAATAAATTTGTCTATTGTTTGTTTTCTTGTTAGTGTTCCTTCCATGAGCAACCAAAATGATAAATGACAATATGGGCCGGTTTCTCTTCTCTATTTTAAGCTAAAATCAACTCTATTTTTAAATCTAAACCAATCACATAACCCATTTTAAGGTGTTGTCATGGTTACTGGGTTGATTTTAGCTAACATCAACTTGAACAAAGAGAATAGGAACTGACCCTATGTGTCCACAAAGCACACTTTAATTAGTAACCAAATAAACATGACACAAAAATTTAAAGGTCCAGCATAAGTGTACAGGGTGTCATATTTACGTTGTAAATGCAGGGTATCTCAGTAACTATTAATACTAGAGAGTTGCGCTTTGCATGTTACTGCCTCTTTTTAGTAAGTAAACTATACCATCGCCATTTTTATATTGCCGTTTGTTTTAAGCTATAGCCAAATTTTGAATATTGTAACATTTCTTCATTCTCAATATCTCACTTGGGTATGTAGATATAAAAAAAAATGTGAAGGCATTTTATATAGACACTTTTTTATTTTGCATTTTTTAAATGGCAACCGTAGTTGGCTTTGACCTATCTTTTCTGATTAGGAAAATATACTGTTTTTGATATTATTCCAATTTTTGTAGTAAATTAATTAGATAAATTATGCAAATATCCAGTCTTCTCCATTTTTTCAACAAGTATTATTTGCATAATTTATCTTATATTAAAATTCCACATAGAGTATCAGTTCACTATTTTAATTTAATGATATTTTACGTTTTGTTTCAAGTTCGATGTAAATAATGTGAGCTAAATGATGCATAGGTACTTATCTTCAAATAAACAATGATTTTATTAATTACTTGGCACCTTTGATTACTGACAAAAGAACTGCATGAGCACATTTACGACTCTTACATAATATGTATGCAAATTGGCAAAATATTCTTTTTAATGGATTAAAATTTTTAATTCATAATATAAATTATATTGTTTTCTTGTTCTGTAGCTCCCTGAATGTAAACATAAAATCTGATTAAATTTCGAAAAAAATGAATGATGCCAGAAGTATTGAAAATAAATAAATATATGTTTGTAAATTAGAAAAATAGGTTTACTGATTTATAGCAAAGCCAACTACAATTCCCATTTTAAAAACTGCAAGTTTGTGTTACGTCTCAAAATTTTTGAGTACGTCATTGGATTGAAAATAAAAACATCTGTCAAAAATGTTTTTGCAGATTTTTTGTACCTACATTCCTAGCAAGATACCGAGGACTGAAAAAAATGTAAGGTTATTCAAAAGGTGGCTATAGTTTTAAAACAAAAGACAATATAAAAATGGTGTTGGTACAGCTTAAGTAAAAGTAAGACAGTAATGTCGTCTAAATGGCAACACTTTAGTATTAATAGTTGCCGAGATAGCTTACAATTACAACAAAAATAGGACACCCAGAACACACTGAAAGTTTGATAAAAGGATAAGGAACAATAATTTAAAAAAATAAGACAAATTCAATATTTTTTGTACAGAAAATTGGAAATTGTTTTAATTTTTCCTAATTATTGAACACAAAATGATTTGTTTGTCTATATAAGCTAACTGACTGAAATAATATTATGATTTATTCTTCTATCCACTTTTTTACTTGAGATTTAAAGGTCTAGTTTACTAAGTATTAACAGAGAGTTTAATGTTATTATTTTTTGTGTTTACGTTTGAATATAACACAACTACCTGCTTCTGATGCATCATACTGTATGTCCATTAAAAATATATAGCTTTTTTTGGGGTCTTGTAAGATAAAAATTACAAACAGATTGCAATTCAGCTGAAGTGATATCTAACAGTCCATTGACATTTCTAATTACGGATTTCTGATGGAAATTTAATTATTATAACATTTATTATTTATACTAATTGACATCTTTCAGAAACACTGATTAAAAATGTGTATCTCTGCCATGATGTTTACACCAAGAACAATTACTCTCTGTTGGTTGTTGGTTTTAATTTTTTAAAAATGTATTTATGTTCTAAATTTATTTATTTTAGTACATGTAATTTTTTTTGTTACTAGGCAAGCCGATCCGTTGCCCGAAGTGGCTATCTCTTTGTTGCGCCCGACTGGGATTTTTCTGTACCATTGAATAGAACCAAGGTGAGTTCACTTGCGTGCAGAAATATTTACTAATGTGTTTTTATTTGTTTTGTTTTTTTGTTATAAATATGGATATTTCCACTGAGGATAGCAATCTTTGCCATCTTTCAAGCTACAGAAGTGGTTATTTTTTGATAGAGGTTCAAAATCTGAGTGGTAGGTCATGGCAGCTTGCAGGTATATGATTCTTACATTACATCTTATGGGAAAGTTGGCTTGATAATTCATTATTTTTGAATTTAATTAACTTATATGCTATTCTCGTAATGAAAATGTTAGAATTTTATTTATGTGGTTAAAAAAGTATTGAAACATATAATGACCATGTGACAGCCAAACATGACATAGGAGTTTTTAATATAAGCTTTAGAATATGGTCTGAGCAAATTACAACAAGCAATAGGCTAGGTACTCTGTTTAAGTATTGTTTCACAATTTTAATTTATCTTTTAAGTGTTTTTTAACTTATTTTAGTTTTGAGTTTTGTAAATTCATTCTATAACATTCGATTAGAGGAAATTAAGAGCAGACAAACAAATAAATGTATACCACACATTTATTTGTTTGTCTGCTCTAAGCACAAGCATAAGCTTCTGAATAGTAATAGTAGTAATGTTATGATAGCAAGAAATTGTGCCACATTGCCCTTTAGCTTATTTAAAGTTTATTCACCTATCCTGGAGCGCCACCTATTGGTAATCTGTGAGAATTTTAATTCTCTCATTCAAATGTGGACGCCGCCGCATCGCTTGTTTTGTATCTTTAGTGGAGTGATCCTTAGTTATAAAGTATGAATCGTGACTACTATGGAAATTAGAGGTATGATTGTCACACACTGCTAACAGTTTATCTCGCATCATTTTCATGGGGGTTGTAACTCAGTAAAGGCAGAGCACATTAAAAAACAGTTTCCTCTATTTAATTTTTTTGTTAAGACGCAAAACTTTTCAAACTTTAGAACATCAAAAATGTCATAATCTAACTAAGAGTAACAAGGTTTTATTTGTATTGATTCCTATAAAATAATACCCCAGCAGTCGTATAAGGTTTTTCTAATTACACGAGACAATTCTGTCAATTAGTTTCGGCATTTATGCTGAATCCTTTTAAGCAATTTTCTTAAAAACATTTACATTATTGTAATTGAATATGGAAATTGAAAGGGTGGGCTACTTTTATCTTCTAATGTGCTATTAAAACAAGTATGTATCGTCTTAAACTGTAACTGAAGATATAATTATGGCAAATTTGCTCCAGATCATTCTAAAAATGGTGGCATGTATTATAGAAGATAATATTATCTGTACTTCACTCACTAATTAAATATTTTTTGTATTACAGCGCTGGCAACGTCGATGGTTTGTGCTCTACGATGATGGCGAACTTAATTATTCGGTTGATGAACATGTAAGTACAATGGATTTATAATAAGTGTTAACTTTAAATGCAACCTCATTTAATCAAAGCAGGAGAACATTTAACTCTTTGTTTCATCAGCAGCATTTCTGAACTTACCCACTTGGATGTGATTGCTAATATTTCCCATGTGTTAATATTATAAATTATAATATAGTAGTATTTAGATTATTATCATGTTTCCATGTGAAACATCCTGACTAATTTTGGGAAATCAAACGTTTGCGAATGTTATGTCTTCAGCCTGCATAGATTATAAGGGGTATTTATCCCTATGCAGTTTTTTATTTGATCATTATAAAAAGCTTTATGAGGAGTGATTTTTTATAATTTTCAGCATATTCACACCAAATGCTATGTCGGTAATGCAGAACAATCAATATTAATTGGTGTTGATATCTGTTATTGAAACTATAACAGATTGTTGATCATCAACATTCAAAACTTTTGGTTTACATACCGTTTGAACCGCTTACTCCACGCAAATACATTATAACAACATGTTATTCTAAATATGAATTAAGTTCCCTAATTATTTAATTCAGTGATTCCTAAAATTGAACTTCGATCAACAAATAGTCATCATTTGGAGCTTCTTTTACGAAACTTAATATCATTTGATTCAAAGATTTCCATTTTTATCTTTGCATCTATCTTTCAGTTTCGTCGACAGTTCTACTTGCAAGTAATATAATTTCATTGATTTTATTTGATACTGCATTTATTAGTTACCTACTTAGTAAGACCTTAAACACTACTGGCTTGCCTTTTTTTGACTTACAAGAAAATTATGCCAGATACGTTTTTTCCCACATGCTCTTTGACTTTTTTTATTTCTAAAGAACTTCGGACATCATTCATGATTTGCTTTTGAGTTACTAACTTAACTACTCGGCTGCTCCAAGCAAAAACACAGTAACCAACATTGTTAGCAAAATTGAGCTTTATGCATATATGCATGTATACAGTGTTTATGCGCATTTGCACTGGCAATGGCAGTTTTATCGTTTCTACTAACTGTTATGGACCCATTCACAAACACAATATCTACAATCTAGCTGGGTTGTTCCCAAAATCCAACACAGTATCTGTATATTCTTATTCTTACATTTTTGCACTTACTGTGTTTCTGTTTGGGACAGCTGAACTGTTTCTGATGGCACTTTTTCTTCTTGAATTCGTTTTCATATATTTCTGTATTCATTTGACTTATAATCAAAATGAAAACAGACTTTGTTGTTATAAAATTTCCGTAGTAATTTACACTACGATTTAGAAGAGACCCTAATAATAATTAAATTATTTACTATACACCGATAAACAAATTGTTAATATTTTTCCTGGAATAATATATAATGGAAAATAGTTATTACAGAAAATATGGGATAGAAAATATATATAATTTTTCTTACTTGCTTAAAGTCATGGTACACCAAAATAATATTGTTTCTTGGAATAGTCATAAAATGTAAAAACTTAGGACCGGTTGAACAAATGTGGTTAAAAATTGAATCGAGTTTAATACGCTATATTAGTGCTGACGTAGTGACGGCCATTTTTCAGCGATACATCAATGTCTGGGATCCTGACAAACCGAGTTGTCATAACATGTGTAATGGACCTCAGTGTTGGGTGCAATTTTGACTTTAAAAGAATATTTAGAAGTGTTACTGTGCTTATTTAAGTAGTTTACACTCCTTCGTTTTACTTCACAACTAGTACAAACCGAAATTACATCTAGTTTAGATCCTGGACCAAGTTGTCATAACATGCATAAAGGAGTTCAATGTTTGGTGCATTTTTTTAGTGTTAAAAGAATATTTTAAAGTGTTACTGTGTATGTTTGGGTAGCTGACACTCCTTCCCTTTACTTAGCAAGTATTACAAAAGTAAGTTACATTTAGTTACAACGTAGGTATTGCTGAAAAGCTTAACCTACAATAACTGCATGTGTAGAGCATTACAATTTACATGTTGTATGGGAAGATGGTAATGTGCTAGGTCCCTGGATGTTCTTGTTATAATGAATGAAAAATGTATAAACTTTAAGCACTTATTTTAGATTGTCTTTTAACAATAGATTGCTGCTTAATGTAATTTCGGTTTGTAATACTTAATAATAGTACAAAGGTATGTAAACCACTCAAACATACACAGTAACACTTCAAAATATTGTATTATACTATAATTTTGCTCTAAACATTGAGTGTTACTGTGTATTTTTAGTGGTTTACGTTCCTTCGTATAATTTAGTATTACAAACCAAAATTACATTTAGTTGCAATCTATTGATGATAAACAACCTGAAAGAAGTGCTGAAAAGATTACACGCTTCTCTCTCATTATAACGGGAACATCGAGGGACCCAACCCATTATCATTTTCTGGCAAAACTTGTAAATTGTAATGCTTCACACACGGACTTAGTGTATGTTCAGCTTTTCAACAATACGTTCTATCTAAATGTAATTTCAGGTTGTAATACTTGCTAAGTAAAGCGAAGTAGTGTAAGCTACTTAAACATATACGACACACTTTAAAATACTCATTAACAGAAAAAATTACACTAAACGCTGAACTCCCTTACGCACATTATTGGAAACCCTTGCCTCGCAACACCATAAATATGGTGTATTGTTTGGTGCTGCTATAGCAACTAGCATGGGTTAAACTCCATTCAAATTTGAACCTTGTTTGTGCAACTCAGTGTTAGTCGTTTTGAACAACTTAACATGTGCGATATTAATGAAATTACCTACACTACATGAAATTGGGGCAAATTGTTAGCAAGCTGTATTTTAGTGATTTTTAATAATTACGAAAAACATTAAATATGCAGGGTTGCTACAAAGTATGGAATCAGCAGGATATTTCAGGTACTGCTTGTGTTAGCTCTCGTTTCCGAGATATGGGCATAAGTTGCATATTTTTAAATGGGTAGGGGGGGGGGCCAAAAGGTACATCACTGAAAAGAAAATTTTTTCCTGATTTCAAAAATGTATGACACTTGTACAATATATTGCTTCTGAGTTGAGAAAAGTGTAATTATTGTATAATTGAGCCTGACAAAGAACGAAAAGAATGAAAACAATTTTTTTATTGCTAAAATGGACAAAAAAACCAGGTATTACCATTTTTCCTTGACTGATGATAATTTTCGTCTAGTTTGATCAATATATAGCGAATTGGGTACCCTAAAAATAAAAAATAAGAACATGATTCTGTGAAACATGCAGTATTTTTTCAGATTTACATTTCTGCATGTCTGCCCTGATTTGTCCTTTTAAATCTTCTGCATGATGTGGCCGATCAGCATAAATATGATTTTTCAGGAAAAAATCAAGCGGCKTCAGATCAGGGGAACGTGCTGGGCATTCTATCACTCCACTCCTAGCAATTCATCTGTCTGGAAATATCGCATTCAAATATCCACGAACGTTGATTCCAAAATGGGGCGGTGCACCATCTTGCTGAAACCATATCTCTTCAGAAAGCCGTGTAGCATTTTCATGATTAGGGAACAGGCGAATAAGTTCTGGTATAATGTGTTCGTGCAAGAGCTGTAAATATTTGGCCGCATTCAAATTTCCATCGATGAAAAAAGGCCCAATAATGTGCTGACCGATAATACCACACTAGATATTCACTTTCTGAGTGTGTTGTGTGTGGACTTGTTCCATCCAATGTGGATTTGTGTCCGACCAATATCTGCAATTCTGTCTATTCACATTACCATTGAGGCAAAAAGTCGCTTTATCAGAAAATCTAATCCAATTTAAAATGTTTCTGTCTTCATCTACAATGTTCATGGAGTTTCGTAAAATTCCATCCCACGATCGAAATCATCTTCGCTCAGTTCGTGTAATAAGTGAACTTTGTATGGATGAAACTTCTCTTTTTTCAAAATTTTCTGAACAGATCTGCTAATATGTGGGAGAGAGCATGCTGTTGTACGGAACACTTGGGATTCTCTTGCACATCTAAAAAGACATTCAAACTACTTTCCTCACTCGTAGCAACCTTTGGACCTCCTATTTGACAATTTCTAACATCGCCAGTTTTGTCAAAATGTGGCAATGTTTTAATAACTGTTGATGTAGCAATTGGTTCATGATCTTCATGAATTGCATTGTAGAGTGCACCTACATACTTCCTAATAACTTCGCCTTCTATCTCCATAACCATTCATCATAATTTCGATGCAATCATGTTCAGTTAACTGAAGCATTGCAATTGCAAATAACAAAGTTAATGAAAATTATCACCAGTCACAAGGAAAGTGGAAACACATGGAGTTTTTGTTCTCACTTAGCCATAACGGATATGGTTATTATCCTGAAGCTTTTTGCAAGACCGAAGTTTGTTATCACACTTTTCTCAACTCAGAAGCAATAAATTGTACAAGTGTGATTCATTTTTGAAATCAGAATAAAAATCCTTTGCAATGATATGCCTTTTGACCTCCATTCCCATTAAAAAAAATTCAACTTGCGCCCATATCTCGGAAATGAGAAAATGCATTTTAATTACCCATGGGCCCAGGCACAATTTCAGAAAAATTGGTCATACAGAACCTGAAATATCCTGCTGGTTCCATACTTTGTACTGACCCAGTATGCTTTCTGAAGTGCTCTACTGGTGTTTAGCATGTGTTTTTTTGTACATATATTTCGTTTTATGATGAAGTTATAGATTCCTCATGTGTTTAACATGTTCATTCTTTCTCTTTTAGCCGGATACAGTGCCGCAGGGTTCCATCGACATGTCAAAGGTTTTGGAGGTGACTGGTGCAGAGCAAGTGACTGGTCATCCACATTCTCTGGCTCTGACAGGGCCCGATCGAGTAACATTTGTCAAGGCAGCTAGTAGAGAGGACGCAAGATGGTGGGCTGAATTGTTGGCAGTCTTTCCTAGGCGACATAAGAGAAACGCTACTTTTCCTGGTGGCAGGGCATCTCCCAGTCTACCGCAACTTGGCAGGAGTGCTTCGCCGCAGCCACCTCGACCACGACATCTATCTTGTACTGGAGCGAGTCCAAGAGCAAATTTTACAACGCCACCTTCAAAAGAACAGAAGCAATCACCACTCGCGGAAACTAGTCCTCCAAAATCAGATTGGGTGTCAACATCTACATTGCCTATTGAGACAACTTGTAGGACTGGTATGTAGTTGAATATTTCAGCGTAGATTAACGAAAGATACTCAACATCATCACAATTTGATTGTTAGGGACTAAAATATGTRTAAGTTACATTGTTAAACTACATAAAAGTTGTAATACAGAGTGTTCAGTAACAAATTGGCCATACGTTAACTTACTGTAATGATCCATAGATAGAGGTCTACGCAACAATCAATATTGATTACCTATCAAACAAAAATATAGCCACAAACAACAAACACACAGAAAATATGTATGGCACTGTGATGATTGACCAAAAAGTTCCTTATTACTCACATAAATATAAGAGCAACACAAATGCGATACAAAATAAAAGACAGAAAGATACATCTACTTCTCGATCCACTCGTAATAATCATTAATAAACAAATTATGAAATGTTAGCGGTTGTGAGGCATTAAAGGGAATTAATTAAGCTGCATTTTTATAACACTCTTTGCTTATCATTTGCCAATGTGGGGTAGGAACCTGCATCATGATTACTGGCTGCATATAAAGGTGACTAAGAGCACGACTTTCATACCCAAGGACCCATTCAAAGTCGTTGAAATACATAGTTGCAGGGGGAAATATTATTGGTAGACCCTTAACAACTAGTCACTTCAAAAATACATGCAAAACTCCGAAAAATCCAGCCTAACATGAAATTGTTCAAGATTATTTCAATGTCTGCAAAGAAATACGAACCCTCTGCATCATCCAGCTCAAACTAACCTATGCAGCTTAAACAAGTATGGTTTTCTTAAAATAACATATTTCTTATATAAATGTGAAATACTTCATTATTTGGGAGCAATTTTGTATACTACTAAATTTAGCCCCTTTAAAAATAATTTTTCTCCTGGTATTATTGAAATAAGCTTACTAGATTTAGAAGTATTTTATGATCATTAGGTTTTTTCAGCGTGCAGGGATAAGTTTATATCAATTTTTTTCTGAAACAGCTCATTTTAGCAACACATGATTAGTATATTGTTTTTCAAAGAAAGTAAAAACTTTAAAATTATTTATTCTTCAAAAACAAAATAATAAAGCAGCATTTCGAGTGCCCTCTGTGAATTATTGAAATTGTAAATATACTTTCATATTTAAACTGCTTAGTTATACCAGTATACAAAATTTGAATAACATATTTTGAAAACAAGAGATGTTAAAAAATGGAATAAAGGAAAATAACTTTGAAGGTTTATAATATTGTAAGGAGATAAAATTGCTCTAAAGTAAGTTGGTTTATTTTGCCTTATTTTAACCCAAGGAAGCTACTGTTAACATATGGTCCATTTGTTAGTGGACACTCTGTTTAGTAGAAGTTTGCATTAGTGAGTTTTTTAATTACTTACATTTCTACTAATGTTTTGCAATAGTCCACACATTTGTCCAAATTTCAGGTATAATAGGGTCGTCCCACAATTTTTTTATTTTACATTTAAAATATACATAAAAATTGAATCTCGAAGACATTTTTTTACAATTTTTTCCAATTCTTGTTTGTCGAGAAAAAAAATCTGAAAGTATGGATTTTCAATATCCATTTGAAATGCCTCGATATTCTGCTAAGGAGATGATGCAAATTGTAGGCAAATTTTCACGATGCCGTGAGGAATGTACTCATAAACTGACTTAAGGCATACTTCTAAAAATAACTTAGATCATCCTTCAGTCAGTTTATTCTATAATGAATAGTCCAATATAATAAGCCCTTTCACTGACCTTTTGCTGAAACACGAAAACACTTTAACCATCGAATCTGCTTTTGAACTAATGTTTTTATTATGAGGAATTAAACGACGCTTGAGTTATTGCTTGATAATGTTTAAAGTGTGTATACTTAGCATTACGATATGATAAATTCTGAAACTGTCTGGACTGTCTCTGGCTATGATTAAGAAGTAAACAATAAAGTACCACTGACAACATCGCACATGCTGCATATGTCCAATGTGCAACGTAATAACCCAAATCTAACTAGCCATGCATTATTGTTTACATAGTTTGGTCAAACTTTCATGTTTTGTATTTGTCAGATTAAGTGGTTGAGCAAGACGTTGTAGAAGTATTTGAGTATTCTGTTGTTTTTTAATGTAAGAATGGCTTACATAGAAGTGTTTTGTTCTGTGTTGTAAGAATACCAGCTTTGATAAATTGTTCTTAACACTCCCTAAGGATACAAATCGCAGACTTCTATGGTTTCAAGCAGTGGGGATTCCTGCTACTCATTTAAGAAAAATGCTAAACTAAATAATCGAGTATGTATAATACCTCATCCGCTGAATAGCAGTTACAACAAGAAATAAGCTGTTAGAATATTCTCCTTGAATAAATAGCATCCTTACACAACAAAACAACAGTTACAGGTTTTGTCTTATGTTTACATTATATTGACTTTGACGGTTATACCTTCGCCCCTGTCTGTCACAGTGAGCACTTTGTCACCTAGGAGCTGTAACAGTGCACATGACGGTAACTAGGAACCTTTTACCTAGTTTAATTAATCTGAAAGCAAAGTAGATGCGTAGCACTAGTATTCATGATGTAAGCAATAAAATACATAGGTTAAAACTATCAAATTTTAATGTGCGGGATGACCCTATTGTTGAAAGAACCCTCCTTCCATATTTCTTTTAGTGCCTCGCTACCATATCTATTTTATCCAATATATTGGCTATAGTACATACACTTGTTCATTAAGATTGTATGGGCAGTCTTCTTGTCTTCTTAAAGGACAGAATGAGCTTTTTGCCTTCCATTTCTTCTATAAGACTCTGAATAGCTTTTGGAAATGTTGAGGGCTTTTGCATTATTTTTCTTGTCAAAGTACACAGGAATGCAAATTGTATGAATACTTCAACATCCAATTGTCAAAAAGACATTTACACTTATTTCTTATATTATATGATCAATAATGAGGTTGACCATTTTTTCTCTCTACACATTTGTTTCTACGACAAACAGTTTCCGTTATATTATATATTATTAAAAATTATAAATTTTTAAAATCGTTTTTTTTCTAAATAACTGCAAAATTATTAACTTAACAAAAAAAATGCAAGAGTGCTTTTCGATCAGAAATTTGATTTTTATATAATAGAAAAATTTAAATAAAATCATGTGGACGGTGTCCAAAATCCATTTTTTTGGAAATATTTCGAAAATGTCAAAATATTGGAAACAATTTTTAAAACACTTTTTGTGAGAAATTTTATTTCTTGTCTGATGTTATTTTCACTTTTTGAATATATTAAGTATTTTCGGAGATATTTAGGAAAAACCGGTTTTTTCAAGTGACAGGTTTTTGCTATCTTCTAAACAGTTTGCTGCACCGAAAATTTTTAGGGAGCCCCTTCCCTTTACCCTACTTCCTCAAACACAATAGGTTGGTTTGTGTAGGTGAGATTTATATGTATGCCTAATTTCAGGTTCATATGTTGGCTTTCGAAAGTTATAGCGTTCACACACAGACCGACAGACATAACATACAAGAATTTTTTTTCGTTCAAATTAAGTTTTTGGACGTTTTCGAGCATTATGTATGCTGATAGCATGGACATGTGATTACTGGGTTTTGAAAGGTTTAAAAGATCTTTTCGCTAATAAAAACAATTGTCCAAATTGTTCTAATATATTGCATTAGAAACAAGTTAAAATTGTTTAGGAATGCTTGACATATTTGTAATTTTAACTTTTTGAATTGGTCTGCAATTTATTTTTATCAATTTTTTCAACACAGATTTTGTGCCCTTTAAAATTTTATCTATATAAATAAACATATAGTGTTTTTACTGTTAAATGAATTGGTTTGTATTCTTTTTGAAATGAGGAATAATCATTCACTTTCGACTTTATATATTTAAAATATTTTGTTGTGCTGTAATTGTTTATGTCTGTTTAAACTTTACAGATTATGCAATTACATCTGGATCACCACCAACACGAGATAAATTACGATTTGATGAAAAAGTACGTGCTAGAAGGAACTGGCGCAGTGAACGTCTTCGAGATATTGCCACTGCGCTCACAGATCGTTCTCCGGAATCTAGTTTAGCTTTGCCTGCTGAAGGTCTTCTTCATCTTAAAAAGGTAATCTGTAATCTATCAATGTATGAATGCAGGAAAATAATAATTCGTGTTTTGTGAGAATTGGGTTATTTATATAGCTAACTTTTGAAATATTTTTTATTGTGATGGTTAACCCGATTTTAGTGTTGCTTGCTATTTGTGTGTTATCTGTATTTTGATTGATGTGCTTCTGAAAAGCTTGTAATTTCTTTATGGAAGGATAACACACTAAAACTTTAGAGTGAAACATTTTTATTGCTTTGATATTTGCATAGCTAAATATGGTCTTAAGAGTCTATTTACTATGCATAAAAAGTATGTTTCGTGGAAGTACTTGATAAAAGACAAGCTTTAAATTTTTGGTAATCCTAGATACATTACATACATTACATTATATTACTTAATTGTCAACAGATTCCAAATAATGTGTAGTGTGAAGCTTTTTTACATTTTTAACATTCCCATTTTTTTTCATTATTATTTTTATCAAATATGTAGATTAAGAGCCCAGTCATTTTACTACCTTGAATCCATGTATATTATGTGTTTTCATAAGTATGTTATAATCTAGGTAAAGTAGAATTCATCAGAATTAGCGATTTTGAAATGTTACAGTTTTCTAAAGTAGGTGCTACTTCTTCTAAAACTAATTTTAGTTAATTAATAATTCTCAAATTTCGACATATCAAGAAAATTTGTAACTTGTTCGATGGGAATTTCCAGCCTTGTTTTTAGATATAGATTGCATCTCCAGTTTTCCCTTTATTTGATGTCAGGATGTCACCGCTTCACGTGCACATGCCATTTAACTTTGCTAATTTTACTCGCATTTTTTAAATATTTATTGTTAATGTAACTTAAAGTGATTTTTTTTGTGATATACAAGATGTTATAATTACTGTTTGTGTTCCCATTTATACTCTTTGTCATTCATTTTTTAGCACTGATGATAAATTGTACTTTAACCTCGAAAACTGGTTTTGAATATTAAATAATTTTACATCATTGGGTTTCTTTGACATCATAATCCCTTAAAGAAATCAAATAATTGTTCGTTTACATTAATCTTTTTTTGCAGGGGTGGTTGTGGCTTAAAGATCTTAACGGTGAGTGGCTGCATCGTTGGGTCGTTCTTTGTGGGCCAACACTCAATGTTTACAAAGAACAGGATGAGCAAAGCTTACCTGAGCTCACGGTGGAACTGTCCAGTGTCACCGGCTATAGTGAAATAGCAACAGATACTAAATACGGATTCCAGATTCAGTGGTCCGGACCTACCCTCACTTTGAGTGCTGTAACAGCCAGTATTCGTTCCAATTGGATGCAGGCTCTTAAGAAAGCTGCGCCAAACATTACATTAGACAGTCCCATAACTCCTGCGACACCACGTTCCGTATTATTATCTAGTGATGACGAATATCGCACTGCTTCAGAAGGTGGTCGCCGCGGATCGGAAGATTGGGGGGATTTACCACCGTCGCCTCCTTTGGCCAGAACACCCCTGGCCAAGGTTAAGGAACGTGCACGTTCTAGACCAAAACTTCCACGCTGTCAATCAAGGCATTCGACATTGGACAGTGTGTCAACAGATGAGCTAGATTCTGGCAGTAGAGATTTGGATGGTGTTGACCTGAAGAATACAATTAATAAGCAGAAAGCTGAAATTGATGATCTTCAACAGCAGCTTTCGAAAGCAGTCAGTAAAGTTCACAGTTTGGAAGAAGAAGTAAATAGGTAAGGATGTAATGAAGAATATTCAGTTTATACTGTTGTAGTGCTTATATTCATAAAAATTGTTTTGTTTATTATAATTACTGTTTGAATGAATTTGATAACGTTAATTGAAAGACAAATCAACATAAACATATAGTTACATTTACAAAAATAAAGTTGTGTTCTGCCCTACAAATATGGAACACCCTGTAAATATATAAAAAAATGCTTTCTTTATATTCTTTGAGTTTGGCATATAAAAATTTCAGTATAGCACATCACTATGGACCAATTTTGCAGTAATGACTCCTCTCTAATATGTATAGTTGTGTTTATTCAGGGTCACAGTTATGATGATACGTATTAGTATAAGAGCCAGCGGCACTTGACCTTGCATCATTGGGGAGTTAAGGGTCCTCAGTTCGTTAAATTTGACCTGACCTGACCTGACCTTGCATCATTGGGGAGTTAAGGGTCCTCAGTTCGTTAAATTTTGTGACGCATGTAGACGTTTTCGCCTGCCACTATAACTTAATAATAATAATAATAATTTTATTCTCACCAGCCACTACAATTGCAATAATAATATTATTATTATAATTGTAATAAAACAAAATTTATGTACTATCCAAGTGACATTGTTGAGCATCAAAATGACACTACTTCTGCTCTTCCGCTCGTCCCCGGGATATATAAGGGATGTAAATATTTATGTACGTCAAGCTAAATTTACAAATATAGACTAAAAAATTAAAGAGGCAACAATAGAGGGTATGGAAGACACAAGGGACAACACCATGGTAAAAGAAATGTCAAGCAACAAATAAAACAGCGAAGAAGTGAAAAGAGAGGAGAAAACAGAAGAGAAAAATACAGCGGATAGGGGTAATGCGACAAGTGACCCCACAAGGATCAGATCTGTCGCGGGCAGCACCAGAAAAGCAAAGTTATGCATACTCATGTTTGCTCTAGTTACACCTTTTCAAGCAAAAATTCACGCAACTTCTCTTTATGTTAATCGGGGACATAGATTTGAAACACGTTTCTAAATTGTTATAAAATTTGGGAATGTTGTAAGAGAAGCTTCGTTGGAAAAAAGCACTTTTGTGCTGAGGGACGGCAATAATACTTTTCCTCCTGATGTTGACATGATGCATGTCTGTTCTAAAAGTTACTAATTTGTATAGGTTCTGAGGCATTTTGTATAAAACTATATTATGATATAAGACTACTGAATGAAAGTAACCACGACATTCCATGTTTAACCAACGAGCTTCCTTCAGTTTATACATAATTTTAGAGTTTCGCCGAATGCCATTCACAAATCTAAGGCACGAGTTCTGCAAGCGCTGTATTTTTTTGCAGAAAACTTGATCCAGAGACTGTCTGTAAACAGAATTACAAAAATTGAAATGAGAAAGCACCAGTGCATCACACAACAATAACCTTAACTTAGCATCTAACATGTAACAATTCGAATACAGTATTTTTAAATTCCCAAGAGCTTTACTAATGCATTTACTGCTATGCTCTCTAAACCTGATATTTTCGTCCATATAAAGTCCTAAGTTTCTAACCACTTTTTGATAACATATAGCAGTTCCATCCAACCTGACATCTAGCTTTGATCGCACACTATGAATATATTTTGGCTTTCCAAATAAAATTAGATTGGATTTAGTTGGATTAATTGTTAAGCTGTGCCTTGCAGACAGAGATGAAAGATGACCGAGATCGCTTGTGAGCTGGGCACTGGCAATATCCACCTCAGCAGGGGAAAAAGATAGATAAACCTGTGTATCATCTGCATACTGATGGTACTAGCAGTTCTGTAAGCTACTACAAATTCTTGAAGAATAAATAATAAACAACAGCTAAACAACAGCTAACCTTGCGGAACGCCAGAAGAAATATCGGCCCAATAAGACATTTCCTTCCCCAAAATCACGCACTGACGTCGATTAGACAAGAAGTTGTGCACCAGACTAATAGCACTCTGATGAAAGCCACTGTGGTGAAGAATTGAAAGTAGTAAACTGATTAATAGTATCAAAGACTTTTAGAATAATCTAGGAGAACCAGCGCCGTTAATTTGTCACACAGTAATACCAGTTTAGCTTCTTAATGCAGCCAGAATAAGAAAGACATAAACTGAATTTTTCTCAGACAGTTTTTTTGCATTTGTAAATTCAATAAACATACAGCCTTGCAAACTTTTCAAAAAAGGGTAAACTTTCCATATTTTTTTCTAGTGAACGGAAACAAGTATAGAAATTTTCCCCGAGTAAAACCTCATTTGACACTCKTTTGAAAAACAGTTAAAAAAATTAATCGGATTTTTTTATTCTGTTTTTACTAAGTAATGGCAGAACAAAAGAGCTGTAAGTCTAATAAATATACTTGGCGGATGGTGCCACCAAACAGTTGGTATGGCGACTTCTTCCTAATGTCACATTTTTGCTTAGATAAGACAGGTAGTGAGCTGGGAACACTGTATTGCGATTTATAATGGATCGAAATCTCACATCCATTATAAAATGGTATGGACTGAGGACCCTTAATAAAAAATTTAAGAGCAATAGCTGGCATATCAATTCCTCATACCGACCAAGCGAATCCAGAACCTAAATTAGTTCTATGCCAAAGTTGGCATGATGTAGGTGGCAACGAGCACTTTCAGAAAACGTATGTGTGCTCACCCATAGTAGGTGCCTAACCTTTATTGACCAGGTGCAAAGGGGCTGTTTTCAGCAGTTGAACTTGCATCATCACAGATGTTAATTTTTTTTTAGTCCTCCAGAAATAATATTGATCAGGTGTGATCTGTCAACTTTAGAACCTATGTCAGGGTCGTTCTAAGTACATTGAGGAACACAGTACATCCATAAAAATCATATTGGTATAGAAGTATATAAGAGCTGTAACATTTATGAATTAATTTCAGTCATTTACAAACAAAAAAATAAATTAATATTTTATATATCTCGTTAAGGATTTTCGAACGGAAGTGCATTTAGTTCGAAAATTTAATCGACTACACCTGTTTTGTTGCTGTTTATCATCCAAACTACAAATATTTTCCTTGCCTCCATCATCGTCATTTTTGTTTCCCATTTCCGATGTGGTAAGCAACACATCTACTACTGCAAAGGATGTGAGAATCCCTTCAAATAATCTCAACTTGCCATTACATAATTCCCATCCATTTTCCGTTAGATTGAAAAGCGTACGTTTAACAATAGTTGTATTAGGTCACATCAACAAAATGGTCATTCTAAAATTTTTTTTATTTCCAGCAATTCAAAATAAATAAATAGTTTTGTGCAATAATCTGTGCATATTTCTCAACAAAATTATGAGAATGTCGGCTTGGTGCACAATTAAACATCTGTGGTTTAACTTAGTGATATGATAAATGATGTGACTGCCCGTTTCTTGAGGAAAACATGCAAAATATTCTTTGCAATAAATGAGGGAACTGCCAAAGCGAAATGAGAGACACTATTCCTCTACAGTCAAAAATCCTTTTTTTATCTAGTATTGGGACTAGGTTTCTAATTTTCAGTGTTCTGTTCATAATTGAACAAGGGCTTCTTTGGATTACTAATTCCTTCGACTTTTTGCAAAGGCTTATTGGTCTAGTTTGTTCTGATCCTGCAATAGAGTATTTTCACGTTCGCAAAAGGGCAACTGGCGCTTTGTCATATTTTATTCTCGAAAACGTGCCTTCAGCGACAGGATTATAGGTTTCCAAGAAATATTTTTCTAAGAAAGTACACTGCTTGTAAATTAAGAGTGAACAATGTTTATCTATTTTCCTTTAGTAGTATAATGCTGACAAGAGGTTGTAAATTTCAAATCTTATTAGAGCTCACGAAATTTCTCATGTCGCCTGTCTTTAAATGTGTAATAGATGAATTTTGGTCTTCTTTGGAGAAAGACATTCCTAAAAACATTTGCTGTGCATGGTTATCAGTTGCAACAATTTATTGCCAGGCTTTACAACTTTGCTAGGAAGCATAGTTTTGCATTAAGTGATAATTAGATATTACTTGGCCATTACTATCTGTGAATTCAAGTGGAAAGCTATCTTTCACAAATAAATGCTAATAAATCATCACAAACTGCAGGTGTGCCTCAGGGATCTATTCTTGGTCCGATCCTATACCTTGTCTATGTTAAAGAGGTACCCAAAATTATTACCGATCATACCAAGATCCTTTTTGCAGATGACACATCGTTAGTAGTAAGACTTCCTAAAGATAAAGATAATGCCTGCATAGGTAGTGAACTAGATTGTTGTATATGTGCATTTGACACTTAGTTAAATGAAAATGCCCTAAAGTAGAACATTACTATTATGGACCTAGTTCGATTTGGAACACAGAAAGTTACTGCAACGTTTTTAGTTATAAAAGTGTAAACCTGGAACCGGCAGCATGTGTCAAGTTTCTTGGTGTTATAATTGATGAACAGTTAAACTGGAAAACCTACATTGACTATCTGCCAAAAAAGAAGGGTCGTGGCAAGCTCTGTGGGTGTAACTGCGGCTCTTATTGCATACTATGCTTATATTCACTCGAATATAAGATATGGTATCATGTTCTGGGGAGTCTCGCTGAAGGCCGACAGAATTTTTGTCCTTCAGAAGAGTTGCCTTCGTTCCATTTTGGCCTAAAACCAACAGAAGCTTGCAGAAATGTTTGTCGCGAACATGGTATACTTACTCTCGCTAGTCTGTATATTTATGAATGTGTGTGTTTCTTTAAGCTAAATTATGAACTAATTAGTGACAATAAAGTTACACGTTTATAATACTAGATGTGTTGAACATAAATAACTTGTCTTACCACATACTAAAATAGCATTGGTATATAAGAGTATCATTACAAGTGATTTAAAAATATTTAATCACTTACCTTTGAACGTGAAAGCCTTAAACATTACTTATTTTAAAAGTTGTGTGCGGCATCATCTTATAAGAAACACCTTTTAGCATGTAGTAGACTATTTGAATTGCACTGATTTTGAATTGTGATATCCTGCTTTCTATAAAAAGTTACCAAGACAAATTGAGTGTAATCTTTTCCGAGACTTGTGCCTATTTATGTTTTTATTGGGCTATTAGTAAACATTTTGGGGAAAGTATGGTTATGAAATTTAAAAACCGATATTTTAATGTTTGCTACGTATCACCCTCTTCCAAACATCGAGCAAATGTCACCGCACAATTTTGATAAAAGTCAAAGGACCTGTGAAAATCCATCTGCTATAACAGTGATTTTTTTGACTTATAAAACCCAGTCAACATCACACTAGCTTCAAGATTTTTTTAGGCTCACATAACTATTTGTGTTGTAGTGATTTTGAGCTTAAAAAAAAATCACATCTACCATGACGCTAGTGCAMCTATTKAAATCAATCTCTTTGCACCTGGKTAACAGGGTTTAGGCACTGAATAGGGATAGACACATATATATTATTTTAAGCTGCTAGTTGCTGCCTATTATGATATGTAATTTTTTTAGTTCAGGAATCTTGCAAATTTTGGCATAAAATTAATTTTCTAGTGATTAGTAAAGGTACTTGGGTTCAGCTTTAGCTTAGTTAGCATGTGGGTTTAATACTTCTGTATATGCTAGCTATTGCTCTTAAATTTTTTATTAAGATCCCCGATGCCAAGAAGTTCGAGTGTCACTTGCCCTCTTACTATATGCAGGAAGGTGCTAGTGATGGAAAAGTTTTAATATTTCAAATTTGTAAGAGTTTAGGTGTTTGTTAGAATTCTTGTTTTGTTTATTAAAAATCTTGGATTTACCTAAGTGATTTTTTTTGGGTTTACACTGCAGAATGAGCATATAATTAAGACAAATTCTTAGCATTTAACATCTCTTTTTTATAAGTTACATGGTTAAMTAGTATTTTTTGTTTTTCTTGTAACCACTATAACATACCGCTGCAAATTGAACCAATACTTCCACATCCAATTGTCAAAATGACATTTACGCTTTTATTTCTTATACTATACAATCAGTTATCAGAGCATTTTTTCTCTACACATTTTTTCTAAGACAAACTATTCTCGTGATATTAGCAATAATACATAAATTTTTTAAATCGGTTTTTTCCAAATAAAAGAGTTGAAAGAGTGCTTTCCGATCAGAAACTTGTTTTTCTATATAATACTAAAATTTAACAGGGTCCAAAATATGTTTTTTGGAAATATTTCCAAAATGACAAAATTTTGAAAGAAATTTTTTGTGAGAAATTTTATTTCTTATCTGATGTTATTTTGATTTTTTGAATATATTAAGTATTTTCAGTATACTGTAAAGCTGTAATTTATAAATGTATCTTGATATTTATAAACAAAATCTTCCACTTTTCTTCGTTTTTCTGATGTTTTAGTCAAAGTACTGGAACTGGAAGTTGGGTTCACTTTGACTAACATTTTGCCTTTTTAGAAAATTTCATAGCGTTCATTGTGTATCCATTTCAGAAATAAGTCCTGATGTTGGCTAATGAAACATAATGTTTTTTTACAAGAAATAAGGCACTTAACTAGCTTACATACTTAGAGATTTTTAAAAATAGAGTGTAATCCTGCCAAATAGTAACACAATATATACGCCAGCAATTAGACAATTGTAAACGTAAAGGATTCAGTGTTTACTATGTCTGTAGTTGTAGTGCACATGTGTCAGGTACAATGCTACACTGATATAGATACACGAGACACGACGCATGCAGTCACGTTATTGTACTCTACACCGCTCCCCCAATTCGAAGTTGCTGACCGCCAAAATTTAAATTTGAATTAGCTAGATTTTCTGGAAATGTCGGCGACCCATTTTTAATCTTTTGTGACCCAATGGTTGCGATCGGCTGCTGTAGTTACGACTATAATAAACTATTTTGGTTGTATTTTTTTATTGTAGATTGATTGATTTTGTACCTCATTTATTTATTTTAGCATGAGTGCTTGCATTTGTACCAGTTTCATTTTTTCTTTCAGATTAAAGAAAATTGAAGCAGAATCGTTAACCCATGAAGTGAAGGCGAATGAACTACTCCACTCTTTGCAACAAACTGAAAGAGAGTTAAATCAAAAGGAAATGAAATACCTAAGAGATCAGAAAGATTTGCAACAAAAATTAGCAGATGCAGAAGAGACTATTAGACATACCGAAGAACATTGTGATAGTCTGACCAGGGAATTGCAGACCAAACAAGCATGTATATCGAGTTTACAAGAGGAATTATCACAGGCTACAGAAAATTTAGCAAAGGAGTGTGCAGGAAATCAACAACTCTACAACCGTCTGCAAAACTTGGAAGACAGAAGTTTTTCCAAATCCAAGATTCACATAAGTTCGTTAACTGATTTAACTAATATCAACTTGGATGTTGATTTAGATACTTTAAATCAGGATGAACTGTTGGAACACTGTTTGGATTTAAGGGGTCGCTTTGAAAAAGCCGTTTTAGAAATTCGTGCAATAAAAAGGGAATTGAGACAATCATATGCCAAATATGATGCTCTCGAATTGAAAAATTTAAGTTTGCAAAGGGATCTGGAATCTGTGAAATACGAAGCTCAAACAGAACATGCTCAAATGGTGGCAAGAATTGATCATTTAACATCTAAATTGGCATCAGCAGAAAAACAAATACGTAGCAAGAGTAAAGAAAGGAGGTCACTGTCTCTCAAAGGTAAGAAGCTACATATACATACAAATTCCTCTATAGAAGTGTTGAATAAATGGTTAAGTAAGTAATTTGTGAATCATGTTTACATCAAAATAAATAGTTTTTTCCTTATATTTTCTGAAGACACTTTTTTTATTCCAAGCATTGACAAAAAATGAACCTGTAGTTTCAGTTGAATTACTTCTATAATCTTTGTCAAAGATGCATTCTCTAAAAAGACGCTATTTAAACAATTCTTTTTAACTGACAGTGTTTTTCCAAAAAGATAAAATTATATTGTGAATGTTCAAAATATGCACATTCAAAATATTCTTGTATTATAATAAAAAAGACATTCCAATTAACCCGTCAACATTGTTTGTCAAGAGATATATATATATATATTCTATACTACACATAAAATTAAACAACTCATCGACTGGTGCTGAATTTATGCAACAATTCTATAATATTAAGGACAATTTCACGGTGTCAGATGTAAAAAATTAATTTGCAATTCATGCTTTAAAGGTAAATTTAGTACTTCTAGAAAAGTTTGTCTGGACTGATAAATTTTAAAAGCAACTTTGAAACAGTTTTGCTATTTTTTAGTTTGAGTTGAATGCATCTAACAATTTATTTGTAAAGTTAAGGAGTCAAGTGCAATCACACTTGCTAGTTTATATTGACATCTACATATTTTTGTGATTCTTAGTTTATCCCAAGAATAAAATTAATTTTTTTAAACATTAGGAATTATAATGAATAAGTAATTTTATTGAAAATTTAATTTAGCAAAATAGTAGAAAAAGACAACGATCTTATAAAAAAGTCATTGTTTACTTAAAAATAAATTAATGATTAGTATTATTTATATTATCATCACTATTAATTAGTGATAACTTGTAATTAGTTAATATTAACATAAGGTGAATAAATAAAAATAAAATTAATGAATAAACTAACACTGACAAATTAAATAAAAATTTAAAAAAATATTTAAATTAAAGAGATTGTCTTATTTAGGATTTTTGTTGGACTGTTGTCCTCCACACAACTCGCTGCATCTGTGGACATATAAGCTAGCAACAAACAACTTTTGCCATTAGGCTGTACAGTCTGACCCATTTTAAAAATAATAATAATAATATACATTTAACTCCACAGACTAATAGGTTCAAACATATGCATAATACAATACATGTTAACATAATAGAAATAATTACACATAAGAGTTGCAATACATATATTAATAATTGGCAAATAAGAGTTGTACCCAATACAAACAATAAACAATGCTGAATCCACTAGTTCATGGATTCAAGGTGCATACAGACGAAAAGTGAGTGAATTACGACTCCTTAAATGTGGTACTTGAAGTGAAATTTGGCTTAATAATAATTTACAAACTGTATATGTAGTAGCTTATATAAAAACAATACAGAGGCAACCAATCTTCTTTTATTCAGCGATAAAGTCAGCAGTTGGAGTTTTCATTGTAATTACAGGTTATTCGGTAACTATTAATACTACAGAGTTGTGGTATGCACATTGCTGCCTTACTTTTCTGTTGCGAGTTGAACTGTACCACTGTCATTTTTTTGTCTTTTGTTTTGAAGCTATAGCTATAGATTTTCCATGAGTCGTCTCAAAAAAGGCACTTTATAATTATCTCTTGTATATTTTCTCATAAATGGCACCCACCGAAATCATATATCTTCGTTTAAATTGAGAAGAAATTCAGAAAATATCAATTTCTTGAATGTTTTCATAATAAGTCATAGGAATTGAAATTAATATATCCACATACAAAAACTCCTAATTTAGTGTGGAGATTCTAACAAAACTTTTATAAACATTTTAGAAATCAAAGCTCAGCTTGTGTTGTCGTACTTGTTTGTGAGATTAGTGAGCAGTCTGAATTTCATTTTGGTAAATTATAGAAGCACTTTCAAAAAATATATTTCTAACAAAATACTTTTTGTATCAGCTTATGACCGCACATTTTTAAACCTTTTTAACTGTTTTTTTTTTTATAGATATATGCAGTAGAAACAATATACTTTTGGCGTAATGTTTTAAAAGCTTTAAAACATTCCATTTTATAGTCACTTTCTCTGTATCATCTTTAGTAGTCCATTAATTAAAAATTTTGCAGGCTGAAAGGTGTATTGATTTTGGTATGACAAACTTCAGAGAGTGGCATCATTCAACTTTTTAATCGACTTCACACACAATTCAAGAAATAAACTCTCTAAAATCTTCTTTTATTTTTTTTTGTTTTGTTCTCTAAAAACAACCATAGTTTTATGTTTTCATGATACAATCAAACATAAACAGGTTTTTTTTTAATAATTTAAAATGATATGGTTTCAAAAGTATAAATTTAGTGAATGCAATCCTTAAATTTGGTTTAAAATTTTTGGAAAAAATAATACACTATGTCTTGTTCTCTACCTTTTTTCCAGGTGTTCTTATTATTCTTATTTAAATCCTGTCGTTTTACCGGATGCTTGATGACTTATTTTGTCTTTGTAAAATATAATGATTTCTTATTCAATATTAACCTTATTTTTGGGTCTTTGTGGAATTTTTTTCCTGAAATGATTTTGTTTCTAAATTCTAATAACGAGCTTCCATTTCACAGGTTAAGCTGGCAAGTTATGTCTAACTTTCTTCATTTGCTTTACTAGAGATTATTTATTTTTGTATGCTACAATTGGGTATTATCACTTTTTTTTTTATTACGAAAAAGGAATCTTGAAGTGCATATATATCATACGCCATGTTAAAAAAACAAAAAAAAATATCTGTAGGTAGGGAATTTCAGGTCTGAAATTCGAATCTTAGGAGTCACCGCCAAAATGCTTTTATCCAAGGTTATTCAACTCGTGATGTCAATTGTTACGTAAACATTACCGAGGAGCGTGCTATTTAATGGTGTAGTATCATTCTTGTATTGGAAAAGCTTTTGTGTGGTGTTTATTGAAAGGACGGTGTAAGAGTTCGCACCAAAAAGTGATTTGTGTAGTTTTACAAGCATCTATTATGTATGGAAAACAAAACAAGTGCTGTTTTGTACCTGGCTGTAAGAGTACATCAGTCAGTACCGCTAACAAAATTTTTGTAACCGTTCCTCGAGATTATCAACGTACGAAAAAGTTGTTTAAGGCCCTAGACGTGTTATGCCGAAATCGCAAAGTTTGTTTTTCTGTTGTGAAGATCATCTTAATTCTTACTGTAAGTTGTATTATTCTTTTTGGGGTTATAAGTGTTTACCATTCAGTTTCCATATTGTTATAGCTTGAAGACGATATGAAAAATTATATGCGTTTTAAGTTGATAGAGGGAAATGTTATAATAAAGAATGATGTTATTACCCATATATTCGACTGTTAGCCAGACCGGGAACGAGCCGCAAGAGCCCCAAAAATAAATGGCAATTTATATTTATTCTGACCTCTAAAATAAATGTCAAGTTTAGGGTACATTTTTGATTCTTTCAATTTTATGTTTACAAATAGTATGTTTCCAACAACCCACTGTGTTTAAATTATCAATGCTGCGTTAATTTGATAAAAAGTTCACTTATGCTGTTGCTTTTACGTTCCCCATCTCCGCCGTGTTGAACCGCTCGTCGCTGTACACAAATTCCATAACAATGAACGTGCCTTCAGAAGTCATAACTCATAAGTATTTCACTTTTTCTCGGTATATTTTAATTCGCTTGTCACAAAATGAACGCAAACAACAAACTGATAAATAGATGGGCTGAGGCTGTCACGTGACATGCTGACCCAATATGTAAACAAGCGGCCATTTACAAGACACCTGACGTCACGGCCAATATGTTCGCGTTTTGGCGGTTTCTTTAAATATTCACATTTTTAATATCAAAAATACACTTTACGATCCACTTTTTCGAATTTATAAGCTGTCAACTGTTTTGTGGATTAGATGCTACCTATTAATATGCAATTTAATAAAATATAAATACATGGCAAATACCCAATTGACCAGCCGCACTGGTATTCATTTTCGTTTCACATAAACTTCTTATCACTCGTTTTACCAAAAATTCTCCTAATTGAATTTTTTCCATAATATTTCTTGTTTCAAGTGTTTCTTTTTTTCTGGATCATAATTCATTGTTTTATGAAACATTTTTCCTAATTAGTAAAATAGGTGCCATTTCTAGGTAGATTATGTCACGTCTTTACTTTGTGTCATCTGCATATGGCAAATTTTAATCATTCAGCGTTTGTATTAACAAATCGTTGGCATAAATAATGAAGGAAAAAGGGCACACGATTGTATCTTGAGGGACTTTCACGGTGATGTGTAACGGCATGCCACATATATTATTTATTTTTACAATTTGTTCTTTATTAGATAAACAACTTTGTATTAATGTTAATATTTCCTCTAACACCATAAATGTGGAGTGCAGTATCAAATGCTGTAACACGATCCAGGAAAATGGCAACAATTGACTTGCTTTTATTAAGTTTTTGGTAAATAATATTGATTTTTTTGTTAATCCTAAAAATTCTACATTGCTATTTGAAGCGTCTCTATTTATAATTGTTGGTTTACTGTGTTATCTTTCAGGTCGTGAAAGTTTTTCAATCAACAAAGAAGTAGAAGATAAGGTTACAGAACTAGAAGCGAAAATCCTGTCGTTGGAGAGCGGTCGTCTAAGAAGAAGGTATAGAAAGGAGCGATCCAGTGGACGAAGTTCTCCGATAGATGACCGTTCATTAAGAAGACTGAGAAGGAAAAGCTTGGATAGTGCTACTGCTTCAGAGTCTATGAAAATTTTGATGCGATTAAGTTCTTTGGATTCTAAAGTAATGAACATGACTACTTCAAACGAATCGCTCGCCAATTCCACCACATCTGAATTAACTAGTGAAGCAAGTTTGCTGGCAGCTAAGGAGAAATTAAACGATTGCCTTTGTCAAATAAGTTTAATGAAGAGTGGCAAGAATAAAAGATCTCCATCTCCGAATTCTGAACAGCTCAATTTTTTAGAGCATAACCTGAATGATACTTGTGATATATTGAGTCACCATGTTTGCGGTGTGACTGGCCCTGAAGCAGAGGTGATAAGTTCATCAGCGGACACCGTAGTAAAGCAGCTTCAGTCTTTATTACTTGAAAAGTTAGCTAGTTTGTTGGAAAAACGGAAGATGTTGCGTGAAACAAATAAGTTAGATCTGAAGATGAGTCTCGAATTAATCGCTGAAAAGATGGCATACGAGAGTGTTTTAATTGGAAGAATACAGGAAGCACTGCAGTCACCGGTTACTAGTGAACCTGTATGTGAACGTCTTACCAACAAAGAAATAAAAGAAACCGTGTTCCTGCTGCAATCATTGTATGGCAAATTAAGCGGGATCAATTCAAAACAGTCACCCGTTTGTAAAACTAGCGCAGAATACCTTTCTCAAGTCTTGGTAAAGTATTTGATAAAAATGCCTGGTCAGGCAAGTATTAACCTAGTACAAAAAAGATTGCCGTCGTTGGATTTACTTTTGGATCAGTTGAAACATATAAATAATCTCTATAATTCATATAAGTCTGTTAAATTGCCTCAATTGGCGGATTGCTTGGCTGCAGAAACGCTCAGTCTGGCTTCTGACGAAACCTGCAGGTTGCAGATCCTGAACGCCAGTGCCATTAACCAATTTAACAGAGTTGCCCGTGAGACCGTCAATCGTGAGCTTATAGAATCTGAAATAAACCACGTGTTGCTTCGAGCTGCACAAATATACGAGAGCAACTTGAGTGCCGATAACCGATATTTTTTCTCTTTCTTCGCTTCAGAGAGAGCTGCCCTGGAGCTGTGGTCAGATTCTGTTGAGAATCATTTGTATGCAGAAATTAACAAAACTATACAGGAGATCACGGATCAATACCAAACCAGTTTGAAGAAGCTCCAAAGGCAGAATTGGCGGAGACGAGTTGAGGCAGAACGTACTTACTCTAGCTCAGATAAAATGCTCAATGAATTTGCTGATATAGTGGCCCACAAGGCGTTGATCAATGCGAGAATTAGCGTTTTAAGTGGTGAATGCCATCAGCTCAGCTTTTCTGATGAAAATGAACCTGTGAAATTGGCATCACTTGAAATTGAAAAGTATAGAGATTTTTTAGATGACAGCTTACCAGTMCAAGTAAACCAAAGCCTAGATATGGAGTTCAAATTTTTATTTAATAAATATAGTAGAGAGTGCCTTTCTATAGTGAATCAGCCTGAACTGGAAAAGTTGTTGGAATGTTTTAGGATAATATGTCTTGAAATATGTGAACTTAAAAAGTGTGTTAATCTCTACTGGAGTGGTGTGGACGATGATGTTTCTTATATTGTCAGCTGGGAAGAGATGTGTCAAAAGTGCACCTGGATCATAAACCAGCTTCAGCAAATCAGGAAGATTTTCTGTACTGAAGTGCAGGCAGCTCAGAAAAAGTAAGTAAAATATGTTAATCACCTACCGTAAAAATGATTTACCTAAGTGGTATACATTTAAATATTTTGTGCTAGAAACAGAAAATATATTTATTATAAGTTGTTTTATTTTTGGTATCCGGCTGGTAGGGGCAATAATAGGCAAGGCAAGTAGTGCAAATGTTTATATTTCGGGCCTGAATATATATATATAGGATAGACAAATTCGATTTTCATATTGTTTAACTCATAAGTTGTATTGACTGCCAAAAAGTATATGTGGGCCAGACTAAACAAACACTTAAACAAAGAATTACTTTACATAAAAGTGATGTTAAGCTTATATCTCTTTTTATGGAGGCAAGCCATATCTATGTCCGGAATGATACTATTAATAAAAAATCAGATATTAATAATCTAAGCAACATCTATACATACCTCTTCCATTTAGACTCGCATATATGACCATAGTTTCGTTCCCGGTAGCTTGTTTTTAGTAAAATTAATTTATCTTTCGTCAATTTTTGTCACTTTTTTATACCATTCTTTTGACGCCTGACAATTTTTTTTTACCTGCACCTGTTGTGTTTTTTGGGATTGGTGCGTGTTTTTTTGATGGACTGTATCCCTTTTTTACCTGATGTTAGTGACGGAGCTTGTTGCTGCCTTTCATGTAATTGTATGAAGTAACCATCCCGCCCGATGAATTTGAGAACTTTTGCGTCTTATGATGTGCTTTTTTGCTGTAAGTTGTGTTTTTTGTTATTTTGATGTGTTGTATCACACTGGTTTTCTTTGTCAGTTGTTCTGAAGCAGGGCCACTAATTTAGGCCCGAAATATAAACATTTGCACTACTTGCCTTGCCTATTCCTGCCCCTACCAGCCGGATACCCCAAAATAAAACAACTTATTATGTATTTCCACCAGCGAGTATCTCATAAAAAAATTATGAAAATTTATTTWTATATATACAATATCTTTTCAGGAATTTAAAAAAAAATATGTTAGTTTTTAATTCAAAGAAAGCACAGCATATCAGATCCTATTTGGTGAACAATGGCGCTTGCACAGAAACGGATTTGGATTTTGAAAAATCATATTTTTACTAATACTTTTTTTTTTTAATTATATAATCATAGCACAATAAAGGTTTTTACACCATACTTGGCTATTTGAACAGGCTGTGTCATCACAATACTGAGTTGTTCCTTCTTGTCACATTCGGCAAGTTATTATGAGTTGTATCAACGCTTCATGTCAGCAATGTTATATAACAATCCAACTCTCCAAAATCAAATTGCTTATTGAGGCTAAATGAAAGCCATCCCTGTTGGAAGTGTGGATATTGACATAAAAATAAAAAAAATATATAATATCTTGTATGTCATTAACTTACTGTTGATGATGGCAGTTAAGCAACAAAGCATATATGCCTAAATATTACTAGCTTATTTTAAATGTAATATCTTTATTTGTGCCCAAGAGAAGATAATATTTCTTAGGAGGTTGTTTATTTTATTTATTTTTGAAAGTCAAATCATTGCTTTAATTAACATCAAGCAGCTTAGAAACAAGCTGATTGTTTGAATGTGGTATGTTTAACAAGTTTTATCAGATAGCTCTCATGATCATTTCAAAGCTGCATTGGATTATTTTGTTATTTGCCAAATGTTTTTTTTAATTTTCAAATGTTCGAAACAGTTAGTTTTATTACCTCATTTTCGCAGTATAAGATGTTTTTATCTGAACAATAATTATTATTTGAATGCAATGGTCAGGAAAACTTGCTGTATCTTTGCGTTCATACTTGTAAGAAGTTCTTTAATCCTGTTTTTAATGGCTCTACTTGATTGTCATATGTATACATCACAATGTATGCATTTTATGTGGTAAATACCAGTTTTGTGGTTTCAAACTATACATATTTACCTCTACTGCTTTTATTCTGAATCTATTGAACCAATTTTTAATGCAAACAGTAATACCTTTAATATAATTTACTGCGATGAAAATATGTTCTTCATCATTTATGTTGGTATTGTATAGCATTCTAACTGTTTAATGACTGTAATTCTTTTTCAAACTTTTCCTTTTTAACTGGTAGCTGTATGTTAATTAAACTATAGAACACAGAATGCTTAATTAGTAATGATTTCTATAATTTTCAGTTATTTTTATGGTCCTTTACCAACACAAATAAGTAAAAAAGATATTTTCTTTTAGTCTAAATTGAATCTTTTTGCTTTTCTAGTACATTAAAAGAGCTCCAAGTTTCAGCTAGAATGTAGCAATCGTTAGTACCATTTATAATAATAATTATACAAATAAATTTCGTAAGAAAATATTAAGATGTTAAGATGGAAACAAACAGACTTGACCTCAAACAATAAAAAGTAGCCTACATGTCAGCAACACAATGATTTCAATGATCGAATAAACAGCTTAATATGGGGCAACTAAAATTACAAAAATCATTCAAAATGGTTAAATTTTGGTCATTTATAATTTTGTATATTTCCAAAATTTCTAAATATTATAATTTTGAAAATTGTTATAAATGTGTGAGGAATTTGAATTGTTTAAGGTGGCAGTGTGTTTATGTAATAATAAATGGTTAGCAAATGACGAATTTGTTGTAACAATATCAGTATTTTTATTTTGTTCAAATTGTTTAATATACTCGGTTCCTCTAATTGAAAGAGATCTTCCGGTTTGTTGTATATCAACAGAACTGCAATTCTTACATGGAAAACTGTATATTCCTGAATGATTAAAACTATAATTTTGTCTTTATGACATACAAAGATAGAAAACACTGCCTACCATAGAGCAACCAATATAGTCTATAGAAGGATAATAATTTTGACAAAAAAAAACAAAAGTGGACCAGCAAACCTAAGGGAGTATCAAATTTTAACTACTTCTTTATTATAAATGGTTTTAAAAGAAAAATTTTATCAGATATTTAAAAAATAATTTTGTATTAAATTACTTTGAAAACTGTTATTGAAGGCAATTTGGATAACTATACAAAGTTGTTTTTAAAAAGCATCTAATGAAAGGGGAAGTCTGAAAAAGAGAATGAAAACGGCTAATTTGTGTCTATAAGGTTGAAAAGAAAACTAAGAAATAATATTATCCGAGCATATTGATTTTCTAAAAATTTCAAAAATAAGTAAGGAGAAGATTTGCCTCATAAAATTAATAAATCTAAAAAGGAAAAATTGATTATTAACTGAAAATTGAAGAATGTAGAGTTAATAAATGTGAGAAAATTATTTAAATTATGAGGATTTCTTTAAAAAATACAAAACATCATCTACATAACAATACCAAAATATAACATTAGAAGAGTAAGCAATATTTAAAAAATAATCCTAAATTGTTCATAAAGAGTTCAGCTAAAATTTTGAATTTTGATTTTTGATTAAAATGTTATTATTGATACAAAATATTTTGATCTAGCAAAGTTCTATTAAARAAACACTTTTATGCAACAATGGTAAATTAGAATTTAGAAGTAGATCGTTTAATATTTTTAAACAATCTTTAGGAGGAATTGAAGGATATAAATTGTTTACATCGAATGAAAAAAGGAAAGAGTCCTGGGAAATTTAAAAATTTTTAAAATTGCTGGACAAGTTCAGTGTATTTTTAATGACGAAAGAATGTTCAAAATTCAACACTTCCCGAAGGATCAAATTTTCCATTTAGTTAATGTATTCGAATACTACTTGAATCGATTTGCGTGTTCGGGATTCTGTATTTGAGTGATAACTTTTTTGCCTAGGTTTCTGTATTCTGTATTACAATGATTGGCTCTCAATATTTGATTACAGCTGTGGTATTCGAAATAATCATATTGGAATCACTGTATTTGAATATTTGTATTCAAATTCTGGTATTTGATTACTAAAATACTGTAAGAATACCACTTTACTCCACTTACCAAGTTAAACGAATATGACTTCTGGTGTGGGATTATGAGATCCCAACATTTGGAAATGTGCAGGAACAATTCTTTTTTTAATTCTATAAGCCACATATTATCCACATCTAGAGACAACCTCGCAAAACTGGCTAAGGGTTTAACCTTACTCTTGTGTCTTTTGCTCTTTACCCATTGCAGAAACAGTAGTAGTCAGGGAGACATTAATATATATTTTGGATATTTAATACCGAGCATTACCTCACTAAAAAATAAATTGTTAAAAGTAAAATCAAGCATGATGCTTAACAGGAGTACAACCTCAATTCTTGATTACTTAATCAGGTCAATATGAGATTCAAACAGTACCTCGATCTTACAAAAATGGAAGCGAGGGAGGCAATAATTACTGCAGTAACTTCTCTGACTATTAAATTTAGACGGCTAACCCAGTCAGAGTTTGGATTACATTTGGAAGAAATAAAAGGGGTTGTAATTGATACTGGTGTAGAACTTCAAATAGACACTAATGAACCTGATGATATAAATTTAGAAGAAACAATGACAAATGATATTCGTTTTTTCAAATTTGAAACCGATGAAGATCCCAAAAAAAACAGCACTGACGTCAATAAGAAATTAAGAGGAAAAATTCAGTTTAATTTCCTCCAAAATCTTGAGGATAAAAGATAGAGTTTCACTATGCTTAAAGCATTTTTTTAAGATACAACTCAATATTGCCATCATCTGCACCAGGAGAGGCGACAAAAACTGAAAGATGATATCTTTGAAATGGTGGTTTTGTTAACAGCTAACGGAATAATTAATTCATGATACTAACCAAACTGATAAATACCAAATGATAAATGATAACATTGTATTTCTAGTTTCCCTATATATAAAAAAAAATTATTTATAACTTTTGTTTTTTTATTTAGTTGTTCGTTAGTATTAAATACCCTTCTTTTACCTCAAATAAAATAAATCATTTACCTAAAGTTGTTTCTTTGGATTATTCAAATAGTATTCATATTAAGTGAATTCAATATTTGAATGCATTGTATTCAAATATTATTTTTGTCCAGTATTCAGATACATTATAGAATACAGCAGGGGTCGGCAACCTTTTTTGGCCGCTGGTCAAAATCAATCATAATGTTTATATATTTTATTAAGATAATAATTACAAACATAATTGAATAAACTTTATTTATAAACTTTCTCTACGATATCAATGTCTCCCCTGATGTTGAACTTGTGACATCAATTTAGTCAAGTCTGGTTTATAGTTAGTCGTTTTAAGTCGAACACAAGCATCTGAATTTTCAATAGTTAACCTGCTCCTGTTTTTGCTTTAAATAAATTTCATTTGAGAAAATATTTGCTCACATTTATAAGTGGACCAGAATGTGGACAATATGGCAAAGCCAATTTTTTTAATGATGAAAACCTCATAGGAAGTGAAGCCCAACATGTTGATATCAKGAGAAAATGATTACCTTCTGTATTTTTCAAATCGTTCCGCAATTTTTTGAATTTATCTGCCCATAATGTTGAACTTTTTTTGGGAAAAAGAAAAAATGTTTATATCTTATACTTTATTTTCGGAACTAAAGTGGGTCACTTGAAATTACCAAATGGGTCACTCGGTGACCCACGGGTTATAGGTTGCCGACCCCTGGAATACAGTATTCAGGATTCGTATTCGAAAAAAGACAAAATTCACAGATTATTAAGGAGAAATGTTTGCCTCCATGTAGGCCTCAAAAAGTTCAAGTTTTGCATGATAGGGATGACGAGCTTCGAGTCAACTTTTGCAGATGACTGTTGCATGGTGTAAACAATAATCCACATTTCATGGAAAAGATTCTGTGGAGTGATGAATCCACATTTACGGAGACAGGTGTAAATACTAATAACCTATATGAATTGAGAGCTGAAAACCCTCACTTAATACACAACAGACTTTATCAAAGATGATGATCAATAAATATTTGGGTCCATGAATTCTACCTAACCGAATTAGTTCAGCCTTTTATTTTCAATTTTTAAATGAAAATGCCATTGCTCAATGAAGTTACCATATCAGTTAGATTAAATTATTGGCTCCAACATAATGGTGTATTGGTACATTGTGGAATACAAGAAATACCCTGAATAAAAATTGCCCTGAGAAGTGGACCCCTGCCTTGTTGTCTTAGAACACCAGGTCTAAATACATTAGATTTCTTTTTCTGGGACTAGTTGAAAGAAAAAGTTTACCACAAACCACTTGTGAACCCTGACATTATTATCTAATGTCTTCATGCTGCTGTGACGTTAATAAAACCACGTGAATGTTTGCCTTGAAGTAGGAGGCAACCAATTTGAGCATATTTTGTGACAGTAAATGTGGAAAATATCTTTTCATAATATTAATGTTTTATAAAGTTTTTTAAACGTTAAATTTTAGTTTCTTATCAATAACTTGATAACATACTCTTAATGTTCGATTTGTTTTAGTCTTTTAAAACAAACCCAAAAGCAAGGGAGTAAACTTTGAGTAACCCTATATAATTCCTGTTAGTGAACTGCACAAAAAACAGGTTTCAGGAACTCTTAAGTATGACTAAATTCAACAATGGTTAACAAGTTAAGCTCAATACAGTTTTGTAAAGATAAACATTCACTTGATTAGAAGACGATGTGTTTTCGTGTTGTTAACCCATTTTGTGATGACAAAGCAACAAATAAAGTGCCCTGCAGCTCTCAGTGTCAAGTTTCGGCTAATTTATATTTTGTTTTGCAGCTGGAACTGTGGAGATAACAGAGGCTCAATATCTTTAGGAACCGAATATCTTAAACAAGTGGAAAACCWCCGTACTGCTTATAAAAGAGCTCTAGCAAAATGTCAGGACACACATACACAGACAGATATAGAACAGCTGCAAATGTTATGTGAAAGAGTTTTGTTAACTATGGAACACTGGCATCACCGTACTCTCCAGGACACCAGAGAAACACACAGTCGTGAACTCCAAAGTTTAAATCAAGAAAAAGAACAAGCGTTGGCTGAGGAAACTCAGGCTACATTGGCAGCTTTAGATGCAATGCGTAAAGCACACGAAGCTGAAGTACAAAGGGAAGTTACTCGTTTTAAGCAGGAATTTGTCAGGCAACAAAGGAACGAGATCATGGATTTGTCAGAACGACTTTCTGTGAAGTGTCTAGAAGCAGCTGCCCTGGAGGAACAGTTGAGTAGTGCCACAAGACAGTTAGCTCATGCTCAACAGCACATTTTGCAACTTGAACAGAACCCCCAGCTCTCTTCTTTGCAGGTAATATTTTTATACTTTAAAGATATTATTCCAGAATATAAAAAATATAATTAATGCAAATATACAGACATTCGGAATTAAATGTGCAGCACCAAAATAGTTGATTAGAATATTGTGTTTTAAATTGTCAGCTCTGTACATTTCATAAATGAAGTAGATATATACATAAATAATTTTTTTTCAGTAGTGTTCCTCAAGAAAATATGCTTTAGGTATGTCTTCAAAATGTGCTCAAACCATGAGTCTTATCTTTTCATCATCACTGAAACGGAGTTAAAACAAGATGCCTTTTGCAGACTACGTATTTCTTCAAAATTTTTTATTATGTTTCCACAAAGAAAGGGTTTGATTTTGTAAATTATGTTGGCTTTGAGAGTAAGTTTAACTTATTTTTGCCATGCTATATGTAGATGTGTATTATGTTGATTTATTTTATTAAGCACATCTTCCTCTTCACAATTAAAGATGGTCATCAGTACTCTAAATGAGCATTTTAGTTTTCTTAAGCATTGCTAATCCAACTAACTGCTTTAGCATGCATCAGCTTCTTTTCTGGATATTTCTTTTTATTTTTTTTTTCATAATTTCCAATTTGATTTATTTATTTAGAGACATTCCACGATTGGGGCTTCTTTCTTTTTGTTGAGCCTGTTTGCTGCCAGTATGTCACTTTCCTTCACTTACACTTCTGTCTCTTCTATTTGTTCATGGGGCTGTTTTGGTATACCTGGAATAATTATCTCGTTTCTCTGTTAATTATGATCTATCAAGCGGATTCTATTTCTGAGGAGGTTAAGTACTTCGACCTGTAATTTTCTTGCGCTTTTATTGGTTCATGGAGTTCTTGTTTTCTTTAATTTGATCCTCAAGCATACTACTCAGTCTTTTAGTAGTTTCCTCAATTGCCAGTTTTGCATATGTGGTTTCATATATGACACTGCATTCACCGTCTACTGTCTTCATCTTCATTACATTACAAACATATTTTTTTTTTCATTTCTTAACTAATAAAATACTAAATTTATTACTCAAACCCAAGTACTTCAGATGATACATAGATCACAAAACCCCTTCACTAAATTAATTCTGGTTGTCCCTTACATTTCTCTTGCACCAATTACAAGGTGCATCTTTAAGTTTAATTTTTTTGTCTAAAATATTGTATTTGTTTCAGAACTGACGGTGTATCGTCAAGTTGCTGATCTACTAGTCGTTTTAGTGAAGCGCCTTACCAGATACCAGTGTCCTTAACAAGAAAAGTACAATATTCACATCGTTATGTATAGTTCATAGCACTTCATTATTATATTCACATTGTTTCTTGCAATACATACAAACACTTGTTTTCTACCGCATATTAAATTTTGCACGTTAGTTACTTTGGAGACTTAGGGTTCGATGTGTTCTTCATATTTTTGTATACCTCATATGTTTATATCTGCCTGTTACATAAACGTGTATAAACCCGGATGATAGAAATAGTCAAATGTTTGTAGCAATTTATTGTTAATAACATGTGTTGGGTTTATGTGGAATGTTTATGTGAAAAAATATATCCCAGTTAACTAATTATGGCTGTTTTATTCTTAAACTTAGATAACAAAATGTACATAATCATTACAATCACATCAGCAAAAATAAAGTTAATAAATATAAATAAATTATAAAATTTTTAGGTATAATACTTCCATAATAAAAAATTGAATTGCTGCATTTAGTAAGACTATAGGTTAAAAGCCCTTATGCTTACATGTTGCCATTTACCCTGAAAATAAGAAACTATATTAATTATTTGATAACAAACACCTACTGCCAGTAAATTTGGAGCATATGGGTAAGCTTTGGCACCATAAACCCCAATGGTTACTGGTTTTGACCATGCTCACCAACAAGCAGCAAGCTTAGCACTTATGGTACAACTTAGCTCGTAGATTGTGTTGAATTAAAAAAGTTCGTCGCAATAATAAATATTTTACAGAAAATGCAATCATTAAAGAATTGAAAACATTAATCATGCAAATAAGTTTATTTTACGCTTTTTCCTTATTTCAATTTTTTTTCAGTTACCTTTATTATTAGCTCTCTTAGTATATACCTAACACCATGATGCAATAATACTTCTTCAAGGAAATGCTTATTTTGGTCTGTGACAACAGCTTCTATCCAAATATATTTTCATTAAACTTCTTTTAACAATCTTAAAATTTATTTCAGATAAAACTAATGTTTCCAAAATTGTCAGAAGTGGCAGTGTATAGCCTATTTACCAGCTGTCCCAAATATTTATCAAAAGCTTCGTATAAACGATGTTCGATTGTTACGTATGAACCTGAGTTGGCAAAAAAGGCAGAAAATACAAATTGATCTCGTACCACCTGTTTGAATAATATATGTAATCGTTGCAGCAGTCAGGTCAGGTCAGACAGTATTATAAACAGCAAGAAATCAACCACAAGAAGTGAACTTACGGCTCAAAAAAATAGCAATCAAGACTTCCAGTCTATTATCTATTAAGTATCTGGCAAATACAGTCTATTTGCCCAACAGTGCTCTGCTACATTCTCCCGTCCTATGCCAATTATTGAGTATCTTTTCATTTTAATGGATTACTTATTAATGTCATTTCTTAGTCTTTATTACAATGTGTTTTTATAGTATACATGTTCATATTATTACATATTATATTTTTTGTATTATGTGAGTATAAAGGCATTTTGTTCAAAAATTTTTAATTTTTCCTTGAAATTTAAACAAGTTGTGAATTATTGGGTGTTAAAGGCAAAACACATGTGTATGGCTGAGAAGTGCTAATGCCGTCCCACGCACAGGCTTTAGCTTCAACTGGACATTCAGTGGTATGTTAAGCCGACCGAGTGAGATCACCTAACCTATTAACCACCATGGTTTTGATTAGCACTTAATCAACCAAGGAGAATGTTTTTTTTTAATTAGCAGACGTACTAAATTTTTACTTGGAAATATATAGGGAGTTTGGCACAACAATTAGGTGCCATACGAACTAAAACATTCTCCGGTTATTTTGAAAGTAGTTGGTAGCTTATTTCAGATGGGAAAAACACTTTGTTCAGATTTTACAGCAGTCCAGGACATGTGATTTAAATATATTGTAGGTATTTCCATAGTAATTTTGTGTCATTTACACAGGTTAATTGCTAGTGTTCTACTACTAAAATTGATAGAGCAACAAAAATAATGCTAATTATAACTTACAAACAAATACCCAATTTCAGTGCAATATCCCATATACTGTACGGCTATATCGACATCCACTACAGTTTGACATTTGCCATATGATTTTGTTTTTTTGACGGGTTCTATACAATTGATTATTATGAAATTCCTACTGTTACATATGAAATGAGGCGAATGTTAATTCAAAAGTTTACACTGTACGATTACTTTCAGCACATATATTCTATTGTCCAGCTGAAAATAGTATGAACTAATCTTGGTAGCATGTGGTTTTCATTCTAGTGGAATCACTGCTATCTATACGACCAGCTCATTGGCAGTTCGAATTTTAAGCAGGAAAGCCACAAGCTGTTTTCACCATGTGCCTGATATACGTGAACATGTGGAGATGTGACCAACAGAATAAAGTTAAGCTTACCAAAAACTGTTTAACATGCTTCATTATTAAACTGCTGTTGGTTTAATACTAAGTTAAGTAGATAAAGATAATTATAATATAATGTAATACAAAATCTATACTTTCAGATGGAACACATTGTATAATTTAATTTAAAATATGTCCTTTTCACTACTACTTCTATGTTTTAAATTGCAATTTAATGTCATTTCAACTACAGGAGCTATACTCCGTTAACATTCCACACATTAATGATGGCCTGTAAACTTTACTAATGATGTAGTCTGTCAGTGAGTTTTAAATTGAATCACATAATTTGCAGGACAGGTAAAAATGTAAACCTAACCAAAATATTGAGACTTACACTATACCATTCCAATGTATATAAATGTAAGTATACAAAAGCAAAATCAGCAATTAGTGATTACAGTAAAGTCTGTTGTTAATCACCATCATTATACCTTTCAAATTTGAATAAAATGACTTTTTACTGGAAACATTTGCCTGCTGCACGCAACATCTTATCTTGTTTGTATACACGTATTTCTAGCAACAACAAAATCTGGTAATAAATAGACCTAGGTGAAAAATAGAGAAATTGTACAATTTTTAAGAAGTTGTTTGTTCAAAACAGCATCACATTTGAGAATATATGCCGAAAGAACAAATTAAATCAGTCCTCAAGTAAGCTCAAAACATGGATTACAAATCTGAATAAAACCAAGACTCTAAAATGGGCTCTGATGTCACACCGAGATGCGTCCATAGACAGTGCAGATGGAAGTGTACCTAATCATATTGTTAGCCATAATTATAACATATTCTCGTGCTCAATATCGATCAAATGTCACTAGTTTCTGTTTTTAAACAAAATGAGTGGAAATCCATCGATTAGTACAAGAAAGGATTAAAGATATTGTGTCATGGCAATGTGCCTAACCAGCATTTTGCCTGTGAAAGGCGATCTATGGTAAATGATCAGGTTGTTCTTTCACAAAGCTCATCCATGTATATGCATCAATAATGTACACTACGTACATCATTACTGATCTGGCAAATGCGAGATTAGGCATGGAACAAAAAAACTCTGCTACAAAGCACAATGCACAAACACACATACATGTTAGGTGCGGCATAACTGTCTCCCTATTTTCAACACGCTCATATAAAGTTGGGCCGCGTCGCAGAAAAGTGGGGATAGCGCATGCACAAACGACGAGCTAAACAGTTTTTTAAACTTGAAAAAGGTTTAACCTCAAACACCATGTGGACTGATGCACAGCACGCTTTCGCCGTGGAAATGTACATTCGCGAAAATGAGTCTGTGATCGCTGCACAACTGTAATGTCTTGTTGTTGAATCACTGGTTTGTACTTTGTTAGTTCTGTGAAGAGTTTACTAAAACGCGTAACAAGTTTTATTAAACTTTTATTAACTTGAAATTGAATGACAACTTTCATTCCATACTGGGTATTACCAACTAACTCTGTGGTCCCATCTTTTATAAAATGACAAGTTAGTATTCCTATACATGACATGCCCCTTTTCAAAAACAAAGAAATGACAAAAGCAAAAATTACAATTATAAATTTAATCTTTGTGGGGGTTTAACTACGCGACCACACCTTGTTTTCACAACAGGTTCGTTGGACGAGTTTGGTTCCACAATAGCACTGTTTTCCTTGTTTGGACAGTTTATTTTCTTGGCCATAGTTTTTCTGTCTTCTGGCACCTTTGCTGAAACTTCAATACGATCAGTAACATTTTCACTACGCGGAAGAGATGCTCGGTGTGGTTTCAGAAACTTGCGGTTTCGACGATAGGTTGCATCTTCTGAAGATTCACTTACAATATGGTCTACACGCATCATGTTCTTCTGCTTAAGTAACCCTAAGTCACACGCTGCTGTCAGTCCCAAAATTGACGAAGGTTGATCCGACGACAGAACGTAGAATTCCAGATTAACATGACACGTTTTGTATTCAGCACGCAATGTCACTTTACCAAGAACATGTATTTTATGTCCCGAATATAATGAAAGTGTCTCAGAAGTTGGCACAAGTGAATTTTTCAGAGTTTTTAGCTTCTTAAAGTCACCAAGATTTAAAATATTCACATGGCTACCTGTATCCACTTTCAAGTTCAGCAAAATACCAGCCACAGCAATTTTTGCAATCCACTCTATTGAATTCACTTCTGGAGAGTCATTTTTTGTTACTGTCCACACAATATTTCTTCCATCATTTCCCCAGGCATCAAATTGTTCATCATCGCTTTCCGATTGATTTTCCACAACTTCATGGACGTTTTTATCCCTACAAAATTTTCTGTAGTGTCCTCTTCTTTTGCATCTGCTACATACACGATGGTAGGCTGGACATTTATTCCAAACGTGACTAAGACCACATTTATTACACGGAATCTGTTTTTGTCCTGAATTTTTGTTAAACGAGCCTATGGAACTACAAGAACTCGATTCACTACGCAAATTTGCTTGTTGACCAAACTTTTGTTTAAAATTGTTTGATTTTACCGCGTCCACTGAAACTAGTTCATGTTTAGTCCCACTAGAAATTTCTTTTTGGTTCATTATACTGCTTTCCATTGCTCGAGAAATTGTAACCGCTTTTTCGAGCACTAAACTTGTATCCTGCAGCAATTTTTCCTGAATGTTAACATCTCTGATTCCTAGGACAATCCTATCCATTATCATAACTTCCTTTTCCTTGAATTCACAAGTGTTGGCCAATTGCTTGAGTGCAGTTAGGAAATGATCAAACGTTTCACCTGCCATCTGGTCTCGCTTAAAAAATTTGAAATGTTCATAAACTAGATTTTTAATTGGGTAACAAAATTCATCGAATTTTTTTAGAATTACATCTAGTTTATTCTTGTCCTCGTTTTCGGCGAACTCAAAGGTATTATAAACCTGTATTCCTTCCTCGCCAATCTGATTTGACAGAATAGCGATTTTTACAGTATCTTCCTTGCTAATTTTACCTGAAGCCAGTAAAAACATGTTGAAGCGTTGCTTCCATGTTTTCCAATTGCTGGCGACATTTCCTTTGAAACTCATTTCCGGTGGTGTTTTTAAAGCCTTTGACATTGTGATACATGATGCACCCGTTGTCCGTTGTCTTTCAATGTTCCAAGTTCCACTGTAGTTCAGTTTCGAATAACAGTACTTTTTTCCACGCTCTTTTACGCCGACCTGGCGTGACAAGCGACAAAATTCTCACCGCTTTTACACGACTGCCACCATGTAATGTCTTGTTGTTGATTCACTGATTTGTACTTTGTTAGTTCTGTGAAGAGTTTACTAAAACGCTTAACAAGTTTTATCAAACTTTTATTAACTTGAAATTGAATGACAACTTTCATTTCAATACCGGGTATTACCAACTAACTCTGTGGCACCAACTTTTATAATATGACACGTTAGTATTCCGCATCAGATATGAAATTCTTCGAAATCAGCAAGTCCTGGACTGAAAAGCAATTGKTTTGTGGGTTAAAAATTTCAGAGAAACTGGMTCTGTTGTCAAGAGAGGAGGTGGACGTCCTCGGACGTCCGAAAACATCGAGATAGTCAGGCGTTCAGTGTTAGGGTCGCCTAGCCGTTTTGCACGCAGGCATGCGGCCGCTCTTTGCTTGTTAGACCACACTGTACGACATATTCTTCATGAGGATCTTCATTTTCATCTGTACAAAATGGATGTTGTACAGGAATTATCACAAAGCGATAAGAACGATTGAGTTGCAGCCTGTGAAAGAATGCTTGAAAATTTATCTCAGGAGGCAGTTTTTTTAGCGACGAGGCACAATTTTACTTGTCTGGCAGTGTTAACAAGCAAAATTTTTGGTACTGGTGTGCCCCGATAACCTGAGAGAGATACACGAAAAACTTCTTTATAGTGATATAGTCACAGTCTGGTGTGCCATGTCAGAAATGCGGATAATTGGACCATACTTTTTTGAAGAAGAAAACCGGGATATTACCGTCAATTCAGAACGCTACATGATTCAAAGTTTTTTCCGCCCCTCCCTCGCAGAACGTAATGTGTAGAATGCCTGGTTTTAAMAGGATGGGGCGACAGCCCATACATCTCGAGCATCATTTAGTTTGTTTGTCATAGAATCAGCAGTGATTTTTAGTTGAGGTTACCGATACACCATGCTTCACATTAACTAAGGTCGCAGTGCTTAATTTTTGTAAAAATGTTTTGTTTGATGACTCCTCTGATGATAAAGATACATTACTTGAGAAACGTACGTTTGATGCCGTTTGCCAAAAGAAAACAAACGTAAACTGTCATCCAACCAACCTAACCACAGAATACCCACAAGAAGATATACTGACAGATGCAGGGCATATAGCTATAATGCACATGCTCGCACCATTTTACACACTTCACGAGGTGGGACTTTTAAAGTCAACCCTTTTTACCCTAGCCGGTATTAGCCGAATGCGTTTGGAGTTACTCTAATCTCAGTCTTAACAATATCCAAACGCTAAGATACAGACATAGAGCCTCTGGTGCTAAAAGAGTCAGCAATCCGAACACACCTCGCCCGGACGCTTGATTTCCTTGCGAGGCGACATTCCATCCCCTGCACGCTCGTCGGACTTGACACCCTGCGACTTCTTTCTGTGGGGATATCTGAAAGCTCAAGTCTTCAAATATTGTCCAAGGACCATAATGAAACTGAAGGAGACAATCTGTCTGGAAATTCGCCAAATACTGCAAGAAATGCTAGTACGAGTTATGTGAAACTTTAGAAATTGCTTGCAACAGTGCTGCGATAATGGTAGGTAGCATTTATCAGATATTCTGTTCAAAAACAATGAATGTCACACTCTTATAAATAAAATAAAGTATTTGTATTTCAAACAATATTCGTTTTATTAGGCTTTAGGGAGACAGTTTTGCCACACCCTGTACATTTAGTATCAGTTGCACAACCGCGTGGTTGCTATAGGCAGCATCGATAAGAACCTACTTAACAATTAATGTTACTATGGCACACGCCAGATAACTGCAGGTAACAAGGGGGTCAGGTTTTGTACAATAAATTAGCCTTAATTATATTACAATACTTACAGGAATACACTTATCCCAACCAAATCCAGCAGGATGTTCTGCACATATTCCCACCCTCCTATGCAGTCCTCCTTGATCTGTCACAGCCCATACTTCTTTCTTCCCAACACTGACATGTTTAAACTTTACTGCACTTGAAGATGAATCTGCAAAATTATAAAATAAGCAGTTACAGTTTTTCCTTAAATATAAGTCTTCATCTCGAGAAACTTTTTCATAATCCCATAGCTTATTCATATACCAGCTATTCCACTGTTGTCCATTATTGCCTACATAAGATCTATATGCACTTGCATTGATCTGCTATCTTAGTCTGATCAGTGCAGTTGCTGATGCCAGTTTGGTAGCCCTTCATGAAGGTAAATTTCAGCTCAATTCATGTATACTATATGAATCAGTGTTTATTTTCTAGCATAAAAACTGGAAGTGATTCAGCCATTTTACCTTTCTCATCTTTACTTAAAAATTTTAATGGAACATTACAGTACTTTACTTTTTAATTTACCTTCTTACAAAGCTAAAGCTGATCAAAATTGACTGACCCAATAAATTATGATTATTCTCAAGAAACAAATATGTGCCTCCTCTGCCTCCAACAATGCAACTATATTAAAATGCCTTAGACAAAAATTATGAAAAGCTATACCGGCAATTTGATTTTAACACTATTAACCCATCTTTCCAATAAAATTTTTAAAGACATTGCTATTTTCTAATTTGTCTATCTCTTCCTTCTCTTGCAGTAGATTTATGAACTTGAAACTATTTTCTCAAAACTCCTCAATATCATATTGTTCTTTTTTGTAAGCTTCTACAATAAACCAATTCTGAGATATGGCCAATGTCCATGCTTAACCTAATACCTAATATATACTATACTCATGGACATACAAGTCCTCTCCAAATTCTATACAAGAAGCTAATGTTGATTTAGCTACTACTTACAACATCTGGCTAAATTACATGTTATGAAAACAAAATAATTACACAAAAAAACTTTTTACTTCCATTGCAGTGTGCAGCATAGGGAAAATTGTATTTTGTCTATCAGGTTCTTTCATATTGGACATTTAAACTGTAATACGAAAAATAAGACAATCTGATTTTTTTGTACAAACTAATGCTTGAGTTACAAATTATCAGCACTTGTTTATCGTTGCAAGACACCAGACTAATTATGAATTAACTAAAGTAACAATAATAATAATTACTGTCTGGTTCTACTTGCAATGGACTGTATATTATGTTCTTTTTCACTCAAAAAGTTGTTTTATCGTGAACACTTTACAACTCGACCTAAGGTACATTAACTTCGCCAACAGATTATGAACACGAACTACAAGTTACTATGCTTTATAAACCTACTATTATTGGAATGATCTGAATCTGAACGCTCTGAATATTAACCTGAACTCTTTTAGTTGTGGTGGAATATTTATGTATCCCTTCCTACAAACAAACTGGACCATGCTATATGAAACAATTACTTTCATTGCTACAATAATGTTAGATACAGTCTACCAAAGTTGTGAATACCTCGTTTTAAAATAATTATAATGGTCTCAACCTGCAGCAAATATGTTCTACATGTCAACATATATAGGAACATCCTTGCTGCTGATGAAGTTTTGTTTTTGGTTTCCGGCGGTGGAAGGATTTGCTGTTATTTTTTATCATAACGTTTCCAGGGGACGCTGGTATTCTCTGTTAGTCTGTTTTATTAAGCTGTTTGTTAGAGAGAATGAGAGTGCGGAAACTAGAGATGAAATGGATATCCGGTCACTATCCGGTATCCGGCCTAAATTTGATATCTGGCCCGATACTGGATATTCCAAAACTACGACAATTGCCTAAAATGAACTTTTAACACATACTTCTTCATGAGTTAAATAATAAGGAAACGGCTTTTAATTGTCATGCCTTTTAGTTGAAGCTGTAAAAGTTACAAAAAGTCACAAAGAATCTTGCAAAAACTGAACTCACACATCAGCTCAATGATAAATTTATTATTTCAACGAAAAGGTAAAAACAAAAAGTGTAGAATATTATAAAATCTTACAAAATCCTTACAGATTCTCAATAACTTTTACTAGGCACACAAAAATATAACATAACACAAAAGTATAAAACGCAAAAAAAAGAGATTCTAAAAAAGTCCCCATCTCTTAAATTATTTATGTTAATTTCAAAATATTGGAAAATAGACTTCCTTTTACTTCCACATCCAACAGATGGGAAGTATTGTATCGCGAAAAAAATTTTCAAAAATTTTTATTTGCTCATTCGCTTTAAAATGATCGAAAACGCAAAAAAACAAAATTTGAGCAAAAAGAAATTTCTTGTCTGTGTGTCTGTGGTTTTGTTTGTATAGACGATAACTTTCCAAAGACTTAATATATGAATTTGATATTTGGCAAACATATAAATCTCAACTACCCAAAGCGACTTATTGTTTGCGGAGTAAGTAGGGTATCGGTAAGGGGGCGAAATTTGGGGATAACTACCCTTTTTGAAAATTTTTATTTTTAATATTTTTTTCGTTTTAGTATGTGATTAGTAGTATAACTGCGAGTATTATAAGTTCTTATAAATTTTCAGTACAGCAAACTGTTTAGAAGATATTAGCAAAAAGCGTCACTTTTTTTGACATTTTCGAAATATTTCCAAAAAACCTATTTTGGACCTTGATCGTACGATATTTTTAAAATTTTGGTATTATATAGAAAATCACATTTCTGATCAGAAAGCGCTCTTGTAATTTTTTTGTTAAGTTAATAATTTTCGAGTTATTTGGAAAAAAACGATTTTAAAAATGTATATATTGTTGCTAATATCACGAGGACTGTTTGTCTTAGAAAAAATGTGTAGGGAGAAAAAATGCTCAAAACCTGATTACTAATCGTATAGTATAAAAAATAAAAACGTAAATGTCATTTTGACAATTGAATGTGGAAGTATTGATTCAATTTGCAGCGGTTTTTTCACTGTTATGTTTCAATTGTACGCATGTAGCAAATAACACAAACAGAAAACTAGTTTTCGCTAAACAGTCATGTCAGATGCCATCCTCGATAACACGATAACACGTTTCATCTCTAGTGGAAACTCCTCCCTTGTCCTTGCATTAGGCACTGGTAAAGAAAAATTTCATCAAATGAGGCCTCAAAAAAGAGACTGATAATGAATGTGACTGTGGAGAAGCCTAGGAAATGGAACACTTTTTGCTTTGTCTTAATTGTCCCACAAAATGTACCTTCGATAACCTGTGGCTCGATAAGGAGGCAGTGGACGTAGCTCAAAACTAGGTGGAAAGACTATGAAGGCTTTCCGAACACAAAAAATTAAGTAAGTGCTGATAAGGTTAATAATTGTGATGAAAAAATTGACTTTTAATTTAATTTTAATCCTGCATAAACAGTTTCTAAAACTTGCTTTAACTAATTACTCTTTATAATTGCAGACCACCATACTACTGTTAGTGTACCTCCTTTTAGCTGATAATTGAAAATAAGCAATGTTATGTATCATTATAGAGCAAGATGTTTCCTTAATTATTAAAAAACTTACTTGTAACAGAAGGGTCAACGGTCAACGTCTGCCAATGTGTTCCTTCAGGAAACATGCTGGTAACCTCCCTTCTCACATGCAGCTTCCCATCCTGATCAACAGACCAAATGCCGGCTTGACCAGTGGAGATATACTTCAAATGACATCCAGCAGGAGGTTCTACACATATCCATTTTTCACCGTCCACTTTATCTGCATGTATTCCAAGGCGCCAATAGGCACAACCGTTCCTTCCGATTGCCCATACACGTCTGAATGGGCCACAGCTAATAMTAGTGAGAGGTTGGTCACTATCAACATATTCCCACGTGGTGCCCTGGAATAAACAGCTTATCAATATGCTGKTCMTGGGAATTTAAATCCTGKTGAATATTCCCTGATATGTTTTCAGCATTATTTAACCTTATAGCAAMTTTTAGTAATTATTTGACACTGACGAGATATCCGTCATTAAATAATTTATTATGAAGATAGAGAGAGAGAGAGAGAGAGAGAGAGAGAGAGAGAGAGAGAGAGAGAGAGAGAGCGAGAGCGCTTTATTTGACACACCAATACAGGTATAAACAGCGGCACAAGAATGGTGTAAAAAACGTAATCATACATATTACATATACATACACATACAGGAAAAAAACTCTTCCAAAGTATAAAAACAGTGTTTTCTCAACAATTGCTTTAATTTTAACTTAAAGTGGTTGTGGCTAGTGCAGCACTTTATCTTGCCAGGAATTTTATTGTAAATTCTAATCCCCATAGCTCGTGGTCTACACATTGTACTAACTAACCTACTTAAAGGAAGATCAAATTGATTGCGGTTTCGTGTTTCATAGTTGTGGCCATCACCTCTGATGGGCATTATACTTATATTTTGCCATACATAACAGGCTATATTTAAAATGTATATACAAGCAATAGGCAATATACCCGATTGCACGAATAACGGTCTGGATGTGGTCCGAGGACCTTTGCCCAGCATGGCTCTTACAAATTTCTTTTGTACAGTGAATATTTCCCTCACTGACACCGATCCCCACAGAACCAGTCCATACGTGAGCCTGGACTCAAATTCTGTGAAGTATACTTTTTCAATATTTCTAGTGACACGACTGAACTCAAACATTTAATTTGATATATCAGTGTGTTTAATTTAGACTTCAGCTTTTGTATGTGCGGCTTCCATGATAGACAGCTGTCCAGACACAGCCCCAAGGACTTAATGCGGCTCTTCTCATAAACTCTTTTACTACCACATTTTAAGTCTATGGGTTCTATTTTTTTTTTGTCTAGGATGAAATAGAATGTAATTTGTTTTGTCTGGATTTAGGAACACACCATTCGCACAACACCAGTCACCAATCCTTTCTAGTAAAACGTTGCACTCTATTTCATTTTCTGATTGTGTGTGATTGCTTATCAGTTTTCATGAGTCGTCAGCATATAGAGTGATTTTATAGGCACTCAAGTAGGTAATTAGATCAGCGGTGTATAATGAGAATAACATTGGTGACAGGATGCCCCCCTGCGGTACACCCAAATCCACTCCCAGCACTGATGACCTTTGTATGCCTAGCTTTTTATCAGCAATTTCTACATATTGCATCTGGTTAGACAGGTAAGAATGGAACCAGTTGTGCAGGAAACCATGAACTCCGAGTGCCCACAACTTGTCAAGCAATCTCTCATGTGGTACACAATCAAATGTCTGACTTAAGTCGCAAAAAATACCGATAGGACAGTTGTTCCTGTCCAATTCATCCAGGATGCAGATGCTTGTATGAAGGTCCAATGATGCAGTTATAGTCGATCTAGATTTCCGAAACCCATGTTGCTGGTCCGGTATCAGACGGTATTGATCAGTAAAACTCACCATATATTGTAAGGCCACATATTTAAATGGTTTGGCAAAAACTGAAGTGACTGAAATTGGTCGATAGTTTTCAGTCTTATCTGTAGAGTTCTTTTTATGTATTGGAATTACTTTACTTAGTTTCAATTTATCTGGATAAACTTAACTGCAAAAGTTAATGTTTCGGTATCTCGAAATGGTGAGGCCCACAACCAATGACACCAAACTAAACGGAAGTAATATGACTTATTGTATCTGTCAATTGGTAACAATATATTAACAAAAATGAGTCATACTGTATTCTCTTGGTGACCTTTGCACTCTAACATATGAATTCTCAACAGCATTTAGTAATAATGTTTTCCAGTAGAATGAATAACAAACAAGCTGGAAACCATGCAAAGCAAAAATTTATGAGATGTTTTTAATGATTTGATTTTGTTTTTGAACAAAAAAATACAGTATGTTGCAACTAATTTAATCTGGTTATTTTCACAATTACCATTATTTTTTTAAGGTTTTACAGGATGATAAACATAAGGAAGTCAAAGGTAGGTCATGCTTATACACATTTTTTTAATCATTAATGCCGTTATAAAATACTCTATTCTTCTTTTAGTAACTTATTTGAGTTTACAATTTAATCCCAGGATTTTCAAGATTTTTTTGTCAGTACTTCAAAATCACCGCAGCGATGAGACTCAAAAACTTCAAAATAATATATTGCTAAATCTGAATGTTAATAATAAAGTAATATTATTTAGTGGGCTTTTGAGGCAAATTTTAGGAAGAAAAATATATCAGCTCCTACCGAGAATCGAACTTGGGTCCTTCCAGATATAGCCTCTGTTGCTCTGCCTCTGAGCTGGGAGCTGATATATTTTTCTTCATAAAATTTGCCTCGAAAGCCCACTAAATAATATTACTATTCGTATATAGGCAACAACCATTACACATCCTAATTAATAATAATAATAATAATAAAATGTTTGATAAATCTTTATTACTAACCAGTGGTGTAGACTGTGACACTCCGTTTCTTATCATGGCCTGGCCACCAGTAGCCAAAGCCCAAACAGCTACTGCAGCATCTAGGCTGTCGTTAATCGGCTCCAGTGATACATCTAGTAATTTTGTGTGTCCTAGTTCTTGCCAAGGCCCAGTTGTTGCAACAGCACATCTTCTATACCATCTTCTCCGCCTAACATAGTCAGTAAAGTTCTTCTGGGCATGGTAGGTGGCAGGAAAATCAACTGCATATTGCCAGCCATCACGGTCCACGCCCCCTGGTACATGAAAGTCTACTAACCAATCTGATATCCACTGCCACCGCATTGAAAGCAACTTTACTTGCTCTTTTGTCCTTCTTTGCTTTCCAGTAATATCACTCCACATATATCTGTCTGTAGGTAATACTGAAAAATAAGCATAAATTTGTAAATATTTATTTGGTTCAAGTACTTTTAAACAATAAAAGTAAAAATGTTCATTAAGGATTTATCAGTACCAGCCCTCTAACAATACCTAATTTGTAAAAGACATTTTTTAAATTCCAAGAGTAGCAATTTGCATCTAAAAAGTTATGTTATAGTTATAACTAAGTTTACATTATGAAAGTTAGTTATGACTTTATTCAATTAAGTATTTCAGATAATGATTAAGTTTGGTTTAAAAGTTGCTAAAATAGATGATATTTTAAACAAATGTCTGTAAAATGTTCGCTGAAAATGTATCTACAGCTTTAAAAAATAAAATGACCTGATTTTCGATCTGCCAGTAAGTTTGTACAAAATTATTTAACAAAAGTTACTTGGTTATTTTTTTTATTGGTCCTGTTGGTTTGGCAGTTAGCTAGCTCACTATGGAATTCATTACACACATAATGTACATACAATACAACACCCATGCCCTGAGGGGGAGGGACTCGAGCCCAGAGACAGATACGTTATCCACTGGCTCACCAAGGTCGCCTTATTTAGGGTATTCTTTTTTTAACTTTTGGCCCTGCCAGCTTAAGACAATTAGCTAGCTTATGTGATGGGGACACTATGAGTAGGATAAGTAAAAGACTTGCAATTTTCAACGAAATCAGATATAATTGACTCATGTTGTTCTATTTAATAAGCTGGGAAGCAGCAACTTTGCATGTCTTAAAAATAAATAATTTTCCTTCCAGCATGAATTTCTTCTGGCATCTTATGAGCTTCTTTTTATTTGCACCAATAGGTTTTTATAACTAAGAGATGTACATCTGGTACAAAATTATGAACATGCCCATTGATAGAGGCACCAAAACATCCTACAGCAAGATTCAAGAGTAGTTTTGCATGTTTGTGTGCTATATGTAATAATCTGTCAGATGGGTTTAATTTAAATCATCATTGTATTCATTTAAATTACTTGTTAAAAAGTTTTTGCTAGATACACAATAGTTATTAATGTAAATGGTGTGATTTAAAAATAGTATGAGATAACATCAGATTGTAGTAATTTCTATTTTGTTCTATGCTTTGATTTACATACTGTATTTACGATATTTTTATTATTTTGAGTTGACTTCTGAAATAGTGTTCCTGACCAATATAAACGGCCGAATAAACTAGTGTCTGCCATTCTTTCCTTATTCAGGTCGAAAGAGTCATGCGAATGTAAATTGAAATCTTGTTTTAATTATGAGAACCTAAAATCATGTCTAAAATTAATAACTAATGGCAAATTTGGGTTTTCTAAAGAGATGCATTAATGTTTGTCAGCCATTGTCATGATTTAATTTTATGGATACCTTACAATTTAATTTTATCAAAAATTATATTACTTCCACATCCAACGGACAGGAAGTATTGTATCGCGAAAAAAAATTTCAAAATTTTTATTTGCTCATTCGCTTTAAAATGGTCGAAAACGCAAAAAACAAAATTTGAGCAAAAAGAAATTTCTTGTATGTGTGCCTGTGGTTTTGTTTGTATACACGATAACTTTCGAAAGACTTAATATATGAACTTGAAATTTGGCAAATGTATAAATCTCAACTACCCAAAGCGACCTATTGTTTGTGGAGTGTAAGTAGGGTATCGGTAAGGGGGCGAAATTTGGGGGTAACTACTCTTTTTGAAAATTTTTATTTTATTTTCGTTTTAGTATGTGATTAGTAGTATAACTACGAGTATTATTTGTTCTTATAAATTTTCGGTGCAGCAAACTGTTTAGAAGATATTAGCAGGCGTAACTTAAAGAAAACGGTTTTTCCTAAATATCCGAATATATTTAATATATTCAAAAAATGAAAATACCATCAGATAGGAAATAAAATTTCTCACATAAAGTGACTTAGAAAATTTATCTAAAATTTTTACAATTTCGAAATATTCCCAAAAAACCTATTTTGGACCCTGCTCGTACGATTTTTTTTAAATTTTGGTATTATATAGAAAATCTAATTTTTGATCAGAAAGCACTCTTGTAATTTTTTTGTTAAATTAATAATTTTCGAGTTATTTGGAAAAAACCGATTTTAAAAATTTATATATTTTTGCTAATATCACGAGGACTGTTTGTCTTAGAAAAAATGTGTAGAGAGAAAAAATGCTCAAAACCTGATTACAAATCGTATAGTATAAGAAATAAAAACGTAAATGCCATTTTGACAATTGGATGTGGAACTATTGATTCAATTTGCAGCGGTTTTATTATTTAGTATAATATCAACTTCTATTCAATGTACGTACCTATAGTTTAACGAAGACTTTAAATAAAGTTTATTAAGTTAATTTTAGGGGGTGATGTGGAGTGAAAGAAGATGTAGGGTTTAGGATTTGGAAAGGTAAGTTGAGATGGTTTGGCCATATTATTGAAAATGATAAATGAAAGGGGATACACGAAACAAATATAATACAGGAGGAGTGTAGTTGAGAGGGTTGGAGGAAGTTTTTAGCAAGGCCAGCTTAGAAGTACCACAATTAAGTTAATAACAATGAATCACATATATAGTTTTAAGTTTAAAAAATTTGACTCTCAAAAGAAATTGCAATCATACAGTTAATATTTGACTCTGTTGACTAATGAGTTTGCCGACCACTTACATAATATAAAGTCTGCCAGTCCCGTTGAAAATATTCATCAACACAATAGCTAAAGAAACTGACTTATACTTATAAAAATTAAATTTTTTAACTGAAATGCAGCATGGGTTTTCAATGTCCAATTGCCTTGAAATTTGCTGTAATGTACAAAAGAAAACAAACAAATAAAATGTATGTGTTACAAGATATAATTATAAAAATAACTCGTAATAAATTAGGTGACAATAATAAAACTGACAATTGTTTTCTTACTCATAATTACAGAAATAGTTGATCTCTATCGATTTGGAAAATAAGTAACTCCACCAATTTAATTTATTTTCTATTTCAGTTTCCAACAAATTAACCAAGTTTTATTAACAACTTACATTACCTGATGATGTATACCCTGTAACAGGATTCCATCGTTGGTTTTCATACACCCTATAATCTTGAGTATCAGTCATTGCATGTATGTTATGACTGTCAATGTTTCTGAAGAAACCACCACCCCAACCTCCTGTGTACACCCAGAGGGTGTGGTCATAGGCAATTCCCCAAGTAACGTCAGCACCACACGACTCGACTCTACGCAAATGGCCGCCCACTTGTCGCCAATACAGATCCATTGGTGCAAGAATAATTTCAGGGCTTTCAACGACCAGTTTGAAAGGTTGCAGTTTTCCCCAGACGCTCAAAGATGCAACAGACTCAGGTGGTAAACGATGTTTGTAATTGATGAACTTCTCTCCATTGACATAAATGACAAACACTTCTCCGGTACTTACAAAACTTATGGTAAACTCTTGCCCTTTAATAAGGGGTAAACCACCTTCCCTCTCTTCTTCACCCCATTTCCCATCTATCATGCTGTTCCTTACTACGCAGTTTTCAGTAAATCGTGGGTTAAAATGGAGTACAAAATTTTCAAGCTCAGTATGAGCCTTGTGTCGTAGTTTATATGTAGGAGGAGCACATAAATTTATTCCAATTCTATCTGCTTCATCTCCAATGCATCCTGTTAGAGTTATTGCAGTCTTTGGGGTGCAGTGTATATGTAATGGGATGTTTAAAGGCATTTCCTTTCCCGTCAGATCTAGTTCATACTGATAAGCAGACTCTTTTAATTGAGATATTGTTAACTGCGTAGGATCCCAAACAAAGATGTCACCCAAACTTGTGGTAGCCCAAATACTGCTGCAGCTTGGCTTTCCTAAAATTTTACATTTAATTACTGTTATGATTGAGCATGTTTAAATTTGAAGTCAACTTCATTTAGCACTTTAAGAAGCTGTTTTTATAATACATATATACAGGGCGTTCATGATAACAGTCTACAATAGCTAACTTTTTTATTTGACGTCGTAGGCTATTGGTTTAAGTGGGGAAGTTTCATGAATTTTTGAAAAGAATATCTTGGTGCGTTTCTAAAAAAAAAAACAACTGCATATCAACTGACCAAGATATTAAGTACAACTTTGTTATTTACATGAAATATCTCAAAAATAAATGACTGTAGGGTAGTGGTACCTTAGTACTTATTTGCTTAATTCAACAGCCTTAATCGAATGCAGTATAAAAAAATTGGTTATTCTATTTAAAATAATAAACTAGTAGTCGATATTTTAGTCAGTTTATGTTCAATTGCTTTCTTGTAAATACTAAAAATTTAATCTCAAAAATTCATGAAACTTTTCCATTTAAACTACTAGTCTACAACGTCAAATAAAAATGTTAGCTATTGTAGACTGGTTCGTAAAAAGCAATTGGGTATTATAAAAAGTGTATATATATCGTGAGCAATGTTAAAATAACAAAAAAATATTTGTAGGTAGAGAATTTTAGGTCTGAAATTCGAATCTTAGTAGTCACCGCCAAAACGCTTCCATCCAAGGTTATTCAAGTCGTGACGTCAAGTGTCATGTAAGCATTACCGAGGAGCGTGCTGTTTAATGGTGTATTATCAGTCTTGTATTGGAAAAGCGTTTGTGTGGTGTTTATTGAAAGGACGGTGTAAGAGGTCGCACCAAAAATTGATTTGTGTAGTTTTACAAGCATCTATTATATATGGAAAACAAAACAAGTGTTTTTTGTACATGGTTATAAAAGTAATTCAGTCAGTACAGCTAACAAAATTTTTGCAACCGTTCTTCGAGATTATCAACGTATGAAAAAGTTGTTTCAGGCCCCTAGACGTGATATGCCGAAATTGCAAAGTTTGTTTTTCTGTTGTGAAAATCATCTTAATTCTTACTGTAAGTTTTATTATTCTTTTTGGGGTTATAAGTGTTTACCATTCAGTTTCCATTTTGTTATAGCTTAAAGAGGATATGAAAAATTATATGCGTTTTAAGTTGATAGAGGGAAATATTATAATAAAGAATGACGTTGTTCCTCATATATTCGATTGTTAGCCATACCGGAAACGGGCCGCAAGAGCCCCGAAAATAAATGGCAAGTTATATTTATTCTGACCTCTAAAATAAATGTCAAGTTTAGGGTACATTTTTGATTCTTACATTTTTATGTTTACAAATAGTATGTTTCCAACAACCCACTGTGATCAAATTATCAATGCTACGTTAACTTGATAAAAAGTTCACTTATGCTGTTGCTTTTACGTTCCTCATCTCCGCTGGGTTGAACCGCTCGTCGCTGCACTGCTGTACACAAATTCCATAACAATGAACATGCCTTCGGAAGTCATAACTCACAATTATTTCACTTTTTTTGGCGTATTTTAATTCGCTTGTCACAAATGAATGCAAACAACAAACTGATAAATTGACGAGCTGAGGCTGACGCGTGACGCGCTGACCCCAGATGTAAACAAGCAGCCATTTACAAGACACCTGACGTCACGGCCAATATGTTCGCGTTTTGGCGGTCCTATTAAATATTCACATTTTTAATATTAAAAATACACCTTACGATCCATTTTTTCGAAATTATAAGCTGTCACAGCTGTTTTGTGGATTAGATGTTACCTATTAATACGCAATTTAATAAAATATAAATACATGGCAAATACTCAATTATTCAACATGAGATATCTCAAAAACAAATGACGGTAGGGTAGTGGTAACTTGTTTTTTTTGTAAAAACTATAAAATTCTTCTCAAAAATTCATAAAATTTCCCCCTTTAAATCACTAGCCTACGAAGTCACATAAAACAGTTAGCTATTGTAGACTGTCACTGTGAACACCCTGTGTACTGCGTCATTAACAGGAATTTGGTCTACAAGTTAAAAACACCCTCTTTTAATTTCACATTAAAAATAAATGCCAGTTTGTTAATATTACATTTGGTCTAAGTAGCACTCTTCTGGAGTTATTTTAGATTTTGTGAAAAAATTAACGTTTGCAGGTGTTTGATGGATCATTTTATTTCTTGCTTTATCGATTACAGCATTAAATTTCCCTTTTGCTGATATGAAGCTGTTAGTATTTGGTTTTGGAAATTGCATTTTATTTTTTTTAATTTCAAATATTCATGTGTTATCTGTTAGATGTGAGTGGCATTTGGTGAATTTTCTTTTGTCTTGTCACAGGAATGTCACTTCATCATATAAGAAAAAATTTTCCTCTGAATTGTATGCTACAGAGTAAATAGTATGAGATAGAAAAAGCTACACCTGTGTGAAGTTGGCAGCCCTAACTTAAGATTTTTTAATTGTTTTTATGAATTTCGATTGTCCATGTTTGTCCAACATATAATTTAATTTGTTAATCCTACATTAAGCCTTGTCTCGTTTAAAATCAGGAAATTTTGAACCGCTGGATATTCTTTTTTGATCTTTTTTTGTTCAAGCTATTACACATATATTCATCAGCAATCTTCCTATTTGCCCTTCTCCATGTAAAAATCAAATCTTCGGTACTAGTGGCTGCCTTTTCAGTGTTTTGTAATTTCTTTTTGCAAAAAGCCCAATATTTTTCAATAGGCTGACACTGGCACATTAGGTGGATTTACTTGTTTCTCTACAAAATGTATTTGTTTCTCCATTAATAAATTTTTTACATTCTTGCAGAATGAGCAGAAGCTAAAGCTGGCCAAAATAATGTGGGCCCTTTGTGCTTCCTTAGAAAAGGAAGCAGGCGTTGTTTCAAACATTCTTTGATGTAAATTTCGGCATTAATTGTTCTTGTGGTAACAAAGCACTGAGTATGAACCCCGCATTGACAGATTGCCTGCCACACAAGGTACTTATTTCAAAATTTTTCTACACTAATAATTGTTTCAGAGACTTTGGAAGAATCTCGCATTAGCAGTATAATATTGTGAACCTGATAAATTCGTAAAATCTGCTTTTACGTATGTTTCGTCATTCAATACCAAGCGAGCACGTGTTTCCCCAATTAAATGGTATAGCTTTGAGGCTTGGGTTTTAATAATTTTTTCTGTAACTTTTGGCCCTTTTGCTTTTTATATGTTTTCAAACCAGCACGATTTTTGACCCTTTTTACCATGTTTTTAGTTGAACCACATTTTTTGGCAATGTCTCTGGTGGTCATGCTGCGATTTTTCATACAAACTTTAAGAATTTTTTGTTCCAATTGTAAATATGTCAGCCAGATTTTCTTACAGAATGTGGCTGTCTTAATGTGCTTTGAGTCTTGAAATAAAGATGTAGCACATTATCTACCATGGATCATTTTCAATTCTTTTGCAATGAAGTGCCTAGGACGCTGTGGATTTTCTAACCATTTGTCAACAACCTTTCATCGATGCTCCTCTTCATTCATTTTTTATAATCAAAATGTTATGTACAAATATATAACTTCTACTTCACTAGATTTGTAAACTTATGTACTAACCAGCGCAAAATGACAATGACAAACATTTGACGTTTCTAAAAAGTCACAGCCATCTAAAATTTCTGAATTTTACAGTCCTTAAAAAGTTATTGACGAATAAATTATTTGTACAATTATTTTTAAGTAGCACCATCCAATGAGAGATATAGAGATAGTATGCCCTTGATGGTTTGTCAACATTTGTACAACCTTCAAAAAAAATTTAGGGGTGCCAACTTCAACTACTACTGCAGCTGCCACGATCTCCTTTTACGAGCAAACAAATTTTTAGCTGACAATACTTATTTTGGGAATACAAGGCATTTTTCAGACGTGACAAATTTCTACTGACATATATTTCGTTTACTTGAGAAAATTTGACTTGGTGGTTAATATCAATGAGTTCTCTTAATATGAAGCCAAGCTTTCGAGATTCATAATCGAATAGAGCTATATAATGAAAGGTAATTATTGCCTGAATTAGTTTTTAATGAACATACATGATATATTGATTTAAAAGGCATATATATGAACTGAAAAGTATTGCCTTTGACAGGGATTTGAACCCTATCACTGTCTAGTTAAAACTCAAATATGTAAGCAACATATGTATGTTGTTCCACTTCTTACAAACATAATGTAATTAATGGATTGATATTGTAGTAAGCCTTGAAGAAAATTGGGATCAATTAGTTCAAAGCTTGGCCAAGATATAAAGAGTACTCACTGATCTTAGCTACCAGGTTGAATTCCCTCAAGATACATTAATAAGTTGACGACCACAAATATTTTTCAATATCTCGTTACTATAACTGCTATAAAAAAATGTTTGTATGTTTGCAGAGTATAAAGTAGAACGGTTGGCTATTTTTTTGTAACATCATCTGTAAGTTACAATAATTTCTACTTTAATATTGCTGATAGATGGGATCACCAATTAAATATCACTAGGTATGACCAATTTGCTGTGGATACCTTATTAATTACCTGTGGCTTGGTGAAGCTGATTGCAAACCGTTGCCAAGTGGGTTTGCCATTCTTCCAAAAGGGTATCACTGGAAAACTGCAAATGCACTACTCTTGGAGAATTGTGAGGTGTATGTAGAGTCAATCGTGGACTTCCAGGTTCACTGCTGCATTGTATACAAGTTATGTCGCTCAGACTAAACTGGTGCTGAAAGACAATTGAAACAGAGATAAAATATGCTATAATATAATAATAATATTAGTCCAGGTGTCAGAGATGAAACAAAAGCAAATGGTGAAAATAATACTAAGCCAATGTTTTTTTTATTGTTTGACTTTAGCATTAACAAGAGGAATATAAAAAATAATTCTCCAACTCTGACGGTATCCATTGTTTAAACAATTGAAAAGTAATCTTTTTGACTTTTTTTTCAAAATATTTCAAAATATATAGTTCTGACGATTAAAAAAAGTCTACAACACTTCTCCACCGATCCATACATCCCAAGATTCTGCTATGGAAACAAAATGTAACCATGTGGCCATTCTACAGTAACACGAATACTGTCTCCAGTAACCACTACCCAAGCTCCTGTTTAATTAATAAATTAATTTTCATTTCGACAATAACACATCTTTTAATCTACCGTGTAAGTCAATTTTAAGGTAATGCAAGAGATGGCGTTGGAAAAATATCAGTATTAGAGTGACTGTATAAGCACATGTTTCCTCCAATCTATTTTTTAACGCCAATTAAAAATAAAAATTTATATTATTGTGCTAAAAGTTGCGAGGTCGGATTTCTTTGGCATTTTGGGTAGCATATCCACCATTGTATATAAAACTCGAGATTTCGAGTTGATAACATTTGCAAGTCCGGTACAACGCTCCGGTAGAAATCAGGGGTGGATTTTCGTCATATATTCAATTATTTTCTTTGATATTTGAGCTATTGAGATGAGACTTGGTATGCAGGTGTTGTTTGTTATGATATATCTTTTAGTGGAAAATTTTCCTATTTACCTGTAATGCTTGGAAAAATAAACAAAAACAAATATACACTACTAAAAGATCAAGTGATTCAGGGTATGTCGACCTGTAAGCTACACGTAAAAGAGTACTCTTTTTTCTCTAGCTAAGCTTTCGAATTTATTTAAATTCTTCTTCAGAGCATCTACAATTCAACTTAATTAATACAACAAACTATATGGAACCTTATATATACTTACAGAAATTTGAGGCTATGTGTAAGTTATAAATATGCGCAACAGTATTATTTTACGAAACATAAGTTTTTTTTACCATAAATGACTTGTGTCAAATAAATTAATTTTAATTTGTTTTTTATGTCATTTCCTTTGATAGCAGATATGTGTATATACTACTTAATTGTTGTGTCCGATTTTTTATTCATTACATTATTAATTTTGTTGATGTGGTACATTTCCAAGATTAGCCTTTTACTGGTATTAATTTCAGTATCTAATATTTTTACCCCATCCCAATCTATCGTGTGGTTGTTGTTGACCGCATGTGTGGCTAATGCACATCGGTCTCTTTTCATAGAAATATCGCTTTTATGCAATGATATTCTGTTCCATACCCACTGAGATGTTTGACCCACATATATGCTATCACAAGTGTTACATTTTAAACAGTAAATTACATTGGATTTGAATTTTGTTGGTGTTTTTGATTTTAATTTAGTAAACAAATTCGAACACTTTTGATATTTCGTCTTGCAATTTTAATATTTTCCAAATTAAATGTTCTAATTAATAATTAATAAAAGCGATATTTCTATGAAAAGAGACCGATGTGCATTAGCCACACATGCGGTCAACAACAACCATACGATAGATTGGGATGGGGTAAAAATATTAGATACTGAAATTAATACCACTAAAAGGCTAATCTTGGAAATGTACCACATCAACAAAATTAATAATGTAATGAATAAAAAATCGGACACACAACAATTAAGTAGTATATACACATATCTGCTATCAAAGGAAATGACATAAAAAAACAAATTAAAATTAATTTATTTGACACAAGTCATTTATGGTAAAAAAACTTATGTTTCGTAAAATAACACTGTTGCGCATATTTATAACTTACACATAGCCTCAAATTTCTGTAAGTATATATAAGGTTCCATATAGTTTGTTGTATTAATTAAGTTGAATTGTAGATGCTCTGAAGAAGAATTTAAATAAATTCGAAAGCTTAGCTAAAGAAAAAAGAGTACTCTTTTACGTGTAGCTTACAGGTCGACATACCCTGAATCACTTGATCTTTAAGAAACTACGACCGTCATAGTCCCCAACTTACACTACTAAAATATGAAATTGGATTTACATGCTGTTTTGAATATCGATAGTTCTTAATGAAGTGATTTTTATCTGTATAAAAAATTTCCGAAATAGGAAAATGAAAATTTTTCACCATATTTTCCACATATGCTCGAATTTAGCCTTCCCTAACATTTTCTGATGATTTTGGAAACATTTCCTCTGAAGATTAAAAGTACTTCATCAAGAAGTATCAATATTCAAAACAGTATGTAAATCCAACTTTACTTTACTGGTAATCTTAGAATGGTTTATTTTGGACTGGTGCAGGCAGTATTTGGCTGTGGTGTATTAGTTTGGGGAGGGTGTTCAATAATTCTATTGAATAAAGTTGAAGTGCTGCAAAAGGCAATACTGAAGGTAATACTGGGCAGGCCCAGAACTTATTCTCCCATCTTACTTTTTGAGGAGGCTAATGTGTTTGATGTTCATAAATTATATTTTTTCCAAGTTCCTAAATATTATAAAAGATTCTGCGAGCAGCCATGTATTGACTAAAAATATGATACTCGTTGAAAGACTGGAATAAATGTGCTTGCAAATAGAGCAAAGGAGATAAGTAAGCAAAGCCTGGAGTATATTCTCCATGCTTCTATAACATCCTTCCCTTGCATAATAAAACCTTTAACTATGTTAAATATCCCTGAGTTGTAAAAGCATGGATTAAAAATAATATTAGTAATTAGATATACTTTTTGTTCGCAGACTATGGCTCTCCAAAGATTGACATACACTTCTTTACAACCAAATTTGGAGGAAACATGGCGGGACCAACAGAAAATTTGATAACTGTAAAAGCAGAGACCTTTTTTTTTGGTAAATTTAATACTGGTTAAAATGGTTTAAACAGTAGGCCCTGGTCGGAGTTGGAGGCTTGTTTTATTTTTTCCTCTTGTTAATGAATGCATAACACATAAAGATATTCAACTGGATATACCATTGTAGTAGCTCCATCGGCATTCAAAATAGTGAGTGTTCCACATGTATGAATCCATTCCAGTTGCAATATACAATCGACAAATGAATCTGATCCTAAACTGACACGAGCCTCACCAGAATGTGACCACGATGTCGTGTCAACTGCAATTTCATAATTTTTGAACTGCTCTTCAGATGGCAACCGTGATTTCAACTCCTGTAAAATTCTCAATCGCCATGGTTGATCCAGTTCATACGACATGGACGAAATGCTGTCTGCAAACCAATTTGGCAACTGAGTTACGTCTATTGTGCAAGCTCCAGCTTCAACCCAGGACCAGGCCGCCTCGCATTCGGCCCAACCTAGTTCTTCATCGTCGGCGAATACGCAGGAATCTCGACTGGACCATATGCTTTCATCTGCCTCGGGGTGTACTTCTGTTCCCAATACGGAACCGACTGAACGTACCGGACTCCATACTTTAGGATTCTTTGGCTGCGTTTCATATTTGCTGGAGAGATCACCCACAGGAAGGGAAGTGGGGGCGGTTGGTGCGGAGTGTGACTGTTCATCCCAGTCAACTATCCCTGATGAATCACACATGCTACTTGGTCGGTTCTGTGAAAACAGAATCATAACATTTAGGGTGTTGCAATTATGGTTTGGTCTTTTCAACATGGAGTTTTTGCAAATTTTGGACACTTTTATAAACTGATAATTTGCTAATTATTATTATTATTATTAAAATGACAATCAAAACAGTAATCCGAAGATTTTTTAAAGTAAAATATTGTAAAGTAGAATACAGTGGCATGTTCGGATTTTTAAAAGAAAGGTTCATTTTTAATATATTAATATGCTGTATTAGTGGTGAAGTAAATGTCGGCAATTTTTGATGAATCCAAACAAACCGGGTTGTCATATGGTGCGTTAGGAGTGCACAATGTTCGAAACAAAATTATAGTTTAAAAACATATATTTTTTCGGCTACTACATTCGAAAGTATAACTTTATACTACTCATCCAATGCGAGAAAGTGACTCTTTACCTCCCTAGGCAGTAAAATTCTTTTCCTGACTGGTAACTTAAGTATTTTACTACCTAGGCTGGTAAAGAGCCACTTTCTCGTGTTGGATGAGTAGGATAAAGTTGTACTTTCGAATGTAGTAGCCGAAAAAACATTGTAAGCACCACGCCAGTAAAGTGTTGCTCGCCTCGTCTTCGCCCCGGTTCTCAATCTCCAAACTCGTTCGATAAAGTGCCAGTTTACTGCCTTGTTCCATAAATAGCTATTAAAGGGTTACTGTGTACACTTTATATGAATAGAGAATACAGGGCATCATCAATGACGTCATGCGCACAAACCATTTTTCGCACGTGACACCAACCGTTGCCAGGTAACGATACCATTCAGTGGCGTGCTTGCCTTTGTCTAATTCAACGTTCACATTTCGTTTCGAGTAGATGGTCAGAGTGTGTGTTTTTATTATTGCGTTTCGCATTTACTATTTATACAGCATGGTTTCTTTATTATTAGTGTTTTGTCTGCATAATATATCCTTCCATTTTGCTCTGTGCTGCTTATTGTACTGCAACCTATTAAATGACCCCTATTCACAACGCAACGGCAACACTGGTTATGACGTGCAAATCGCGCATGCAAATGATGACGCTCCTGTATTCTTTTCTATTCAGATGGAGTGTATGTCTGAATAGTTACATTCTTTCATATTATTTAGTAAATACTGCAAACATATAGTTGTAATCTATTGTTGAAACATAACTCAAATAAGTGTTGTAAAATTTTCATATTTCTCTCACAATAATGAGAACATCCAGAGGCACAATCAACGAGGTGAAAAAACAACAGGAGGTAAGAAATAGAGAGTGGGGGTAATAAAATTTTTAGACGGATCTGATAAGGCAGTCACATTGAAGTGCCACTTTGCGCATGTCCGTTAAAGTATGTTGTTTTGGCAATTTTTGTAATTACAAGTGTTTAAATCCTAGATTTAAACTTGTTAGTGTATATAACATTGAAAATATTTTGTGTAAAATATGGTTTCCTTGTACGGTTTCGAATAGGAAATCGATCATATACAGAAGCCACTTCTGTCATAATTTTCGTGTATCTGTCAATATGGCATTTGCTCTCTTCCGTTATCATTTTCTGGTACWACATGTAAATTGTAATGCTTTACACACTGACTTATTTTAGGTAAAGTTTTTCAACAATACATTGCAACCAAATGAACGTTCAGGTTTGTAATACTTGCAAAGTAAAGCAAAGGCACCTAAATTAAAGGTTGAAACGTCATATGAATACAAATTTAATACAATCAGGAGCCAGAACCTATGAATACGAACAATTAAAATAAAGCATTTGTTTGCCACTCTGTTTGCATCACAGCCACCTAAGATAAAGTATTTATTATTTATGATTCCAAACATTTAATTGTCAGCAGAATTTAAATAATTTATAAACTAATTATATTTTTTCAGTACTGAATGTGTACAATTTCTTAACAGTTACTGTACAACATTCAGTATAGATGTATTTTGCTATAAAAATTATTAGTGTGTAATTTTACTTATTTTTCTGTCTCAAATAACCAGAAACGGAATTTCGCTAGTGTATGAGTTGTCAGGACTCAAACACTATTAAATTCTTCACAACACAATCTCACAATAGAAGCTTCATCAAAAAAGGTTCGGGTTTCATAGAGATGCCTAACGCATTTCTCTATGTATGTTCAAACAATTTTTTTCCAATGGTTTTTAATTTTTAGATATACAGTAGCATGCAAAAAAAACCGGACACCGAGTGAAATTTTTTTTGAACGTCGATATCTCGTGAATGAAGTTACCAATTTACACGGGGTTTTTTACTGTTTGATTCTCATTTTCTTCTTGAGATTTCCAATAAATATCGTTGAGATTGTTTCAGTATATGAAAAGTTATGGTATCACGTTTCAATGCGTATCAAAATCTAACCGTGCAAAAAAACCGGACACTTATATTATTTATAGTAAAAAAAAATTTATTTAAATAACCGCAAAATTAACATTTATCTGACACAACTATGGATTAATACTTAGTCGCAAAGCTCTTTACGGCAATCACTGCAGCACAACGGGACGGCACGGAGTCGACCAAACTGATGATTTTCTCGAGGAGAATTTTCTTCTATTCCGCCTCCAGCGCTGCCATCAAGTCGTCCGCTTTCTTAAATTTTCACAAGTGCTCGATCGGATTGAGGTCCGGCGACTGTGCTGGGCACTGCATATTTTTTTGGTGGCGTGTGGAAGCATAAACTCTTCCAATATCTTCCGATATTGGTTGGTGTTCATCTTGCCGTCCACACGTCACAGCGGACCGACCAAGACTGAAGCAGCCTGAAAAATACACTACAGCATAGTTCACATTCAGAAATTTTTAGGAAAGATTACCATCGAATCATTATGTTTCCACCACCGTGCTTGATAGTGGAGACTTTATAACGGTGTTCGAAGTGTTTTCCGACCGGCCGGCGCATGTACCGAATGCTGTCCGAAGACACCAAATTAAATTTACTCACATCCGACCACAACATTTTCGAACCAGTTCGGATGGTTGAATTCTTGTGGTCGCATGAGAGTAAAATATGGTATCTTCGGGCGGCATTCGGTTCGTGCGCCGGCCGGACGGAAAATGCTTCGACCACCCTTATCAAGTTCCCACTATCAAGCACGGTGGTAGAAATGTAATGATTTGGGGTAATCTTCTCTAGAAATTTCTGAAAATGTGAACTAAACTATAGTGTATTTTTTCAGGCCGCTACAGCTTTGACTTGGTCGGTTTGCTGAGACACACAGCAAAATGAACGCCAACCAATATCATTTGATATTGGAAGAGGTTATGCTTCCGCACGCCACCGAGAAAATGTGCAGTGCCCAGCACAGTCGCTGGACCTCAATCCGATCGAGCATTTGTGGAAAGAGCTAGGAAGGCACGTCCGCGTCCGAAAATTTAAGAAAGCGGACGGCTTGATGGCAGCACTGGAGGCGGAATAGAAGAAAATTTCTCTCAAGAAAATTATCAGTTTGGTCGACTCCGCTGTGCTGCTGTGATTGCTGTAAAGGGTTATGCGACTAAATATTGATCCATAGTTCTATCAGACAATTATTAATTTTGTGGTTCTTTAAATAAATTATGTGTTTTACTAAATTTGTGGAAGTGTCCGGTTTTTTTTGCACGGTTAGATTTGGATATGCATTAAAATGTGATACCATAACTTTTCATATACTGAAACAACCTCAACGATATTTATTGGAAATGTTAAAAAGAAAATGAGAATCAAACAGCAAAAAACCCCGTGTCAATTGGTAACTTCATTCACGAGTTATCCGACGTTCAAAAAATTTCACTCGGTGTCCGATTTTTTTTGCACGCTACTGTATGTAAGTATTTTTTTAAAATACAATTTTCAGGATTTAAAGAAAAACTGAGTACTTAATGAGAGCATCAAAATACTCCAACTCTACCACGTACCAATTTCATGTATGACTAATGCAATACATATGCAATCTATAAACAAAATTTAAAAAATGAAAAAAAAAAAACAAAATCTTACCAGTGCATTAAAGCTATAAWGGAATTTRTCCCTAGTGAGACTTGCATTACTACTGGCACGACTGACTTGCAGGGGTGCATGTAAAGCTTTCCATCGTTTTCCAGTGAGGTCTGTTTGTGTCACGCCATTCCTTAAATATATCAGTCTATCATCAGCACCAACTGTCCATACTTGATCATTTGCAGCGACTGATATAACTGACATCCTTCCGACCATTTCAACCCATCCACATCCAGCTGCAAGTTCTTCACTAACACCAGCTCCTTCACCTTTAATTCCTTTACGGAACCACACCTGCTTGTCATGAGTAACAGCCCACACAGAGCAAGAGCCCACTGAGAGTTGCGTGAGACGTAAATTTTCTCCGGGTCCTCTCACTTCGACCCAAGATTCACCTGAAAGTGAATCTCTAGTAACGCCAACTCTAATTAGAGCTCGTCCATCAAGCAGTGCACTCCAAACCAAGCCAGTGGGACCAACACTCAGCTGATTGACTTCACAACCTGGTGGCGTGGAAATGCATATCCATTTCGCCCCTTCTGGTGACTTTGTGGAAACACCAGTTCGAAACATTACCTACAAGCAAAACAGTCAACTATTTTGTAATTAAAATTATTGGAATGATTAAATGTAATAAAGTTAAAATAAATAGTTTGCAGTACAGTGTGTATCATTTTTGATATGCTTGTGGGGTACCCATTTATGGTTGGTCCTATCAAAACTAAGCTTTCATGTAGGATACTTTTTTTGGGCATAAATGCAGGACATAAAAAGATTTGTGTAGTTTTCATATTACTTTTAGTCCAAAACTGGAAATTTTCTCATTTCTGTTGTTGTCTAAATTGGCTATGATTTTGATTTTTTCGGAAACACTGCATTTTGTAACTTATACACTTTATAAAATATAATATGGTGGCGTGCTTAAATTTTTTAAAGTGTTAATTAATTATGTTAATTAATTATCAGTTCTTTTTTCTTTCGATGTGACAAATTAATTTTCTTCTATTTCTTGTTGAAATTCAATTAAAATTTCAAGGGATCCATTTTTTCAAAATTCTCATTTAGCATTGATTCATAAAAATAACTTAATTTTGTTAACTATGTGTTAAATTTCATTCAATAATTAACATTTTATATAAACTTCAGGATTAGCGATGGGTTTATTTAATTATTAAACTTTTTAATAATTATAGATTTAATTTTTTTTAACTATCAGTGTTACAGTTCTGTATGAAATTCAAAATTTAAACTATCCTATTTTAAATAATTTACTCAATTTTAAAAGACAATAGGTTGCTTACTTCTTGCAACTGCACAAACTTAACATATAAAAAATAATATATTTAAGCCTAGGTAGTTGTTTTCAATTTGTAACATTACATATAAAAATTGTATCTGGCATCGATGATGGTTATTTAAGGCCGAAAACGCTTTGCCACAATGATATTTTTTAATAAAGTGAAGACGGTTTTGTAATAATTACAAAATTTATAATAAAAAGAAACTTCATGTAGCTGAATTAGTTCATATTAAAAAAAATATTTTTTTCAAAAAATGTAGTTTGTTACATTTCTTTAAATACTAAAATAAGAAAGTTACTATATTATATTTTTGCTCAAAAAAAGACAACATGCCATGACATTGAATTTCAGATCCTGTTTATGTAACCATGGGCAAAACTAATTAAAATGTAACTGTTATATTGTAACACGATTGTGCTTGTTATATTGCATAATATGGCTAATTTAACAGGTTGTCATGCTCTATTCAAATATTGGCTGCTGTTTTTTATTTTAAAACTCATATTAATGATATGCACACATAGTAAAAGTGTATAGTTCATACTATGCTGTATGACAGAACAAAATTTCTAAATTATTACAATAATTACATAATATTAAGTTTATTAACAAGATACTTCTTTTGAAACGAAAAATAGCTAACTGGACAGCTCATTTAATAATTGTTTTCCAATTTTTTAAGCTATTATATATTAACAAACTTGCATTAGAATGTAATATATTGCCGTAACATTCTTATTTATTAAAGAATATAAAAAACTCTATATTTTTGTAAAGCAAAAAGATAGTCATGAGTAACTAAGGCTTACATTAAAAAAGGCAAATTTTATCAATATATCAAAAGCTAATTCCTTGTATATCTAACAATGTCACACTCAATTACCATCTCTGATAAAATCAAAAACATAGCTGCTATAGGCGGCTCAAGAAATAAATTTTCAGGTTTGAGCTATATATAAAAAACTTGAATAATTCTTTTTACTTTTCTCGATTGATTAATCCAGCGTTAGTTGAAATGCCATCTCAATAGAATAAACCATATGAAAGATGCCGTGTGAGGACATCATAAATGGAACACATCGTACATCTATTAATGTACAGTGATGGCCAAAAAATTTTTATTTTTTAAAAATTTTTACATTAGCGCTTTTTAGAACATGTGACTTTCGACGTGGCTATCGAGGGGCACCTGTCAAAACAATGCAGCTTCTAATATGATGTCATATAATAGTATTTGTAAATATAATAAATGTTGTAAAAGGCATTTTAGGCACGAATAGAAAAGTTGCATTACAACACGTATTACATACTATACTATGCATACGATCACTACTGTAAATATTTAAGAATACACCGTCTGCAAACAATGTAAGATACCTTTTACATATGGTAAAAAAATCGCACAGCTTGGTAAAAAAATCGTACACGGTTACACGATCGCAGACAGGGTTTTTAAGTATTTACAGTAGTGGTCATAGATAAACCCTACTACTTAAAGCTAACGTCAGTCACTAGAGCTGGGACATTCGATTTAATTGAAATCATTCAATCAATTACATGGATTCGGATCATTCAAGTTGTTCAAGAATCATTACTTAGAACGAGCTACTGAGTTGTTAGACCTGTTTAAAGTCAGCTGCAACATGTGTACAGCAACCACTAACTGTAGCAGTGTCAACATTTTCATTTTATGTACTCTATAGCATTAACGATAAAACTTATACCTAACTAATCAGTAATTATTGTAATGGATTTATTTATTTATTTATATTTAAAACATATTTCTAAAAGTACATTACTCACTTCAGAAATAGTTAAGTTGTGTAACATTATGTTTATAGTAACATCAAAAATTAAATGTGTGGGCTGGTATTCCTGGACAACACATTACAGGTCTTTACTTCATAAATGAGGACGAAAATGTAGATATCTACCTGAATTTACTGGATGATAATATTGTACCTGACATTGTACATTTATTTATTCCCAATGAAGTCAATGAGGAATGACATATTTTGAAGTTAACTGGAAAATGTCTTCCCTGGTCGGTGGAAAGGACAACGGGGAAGCATTAAATAGCCGCCTTTAAGAAGTCTGATGTACAAAAAAAAACCATCAAATTTTCAAAGCTGGAAGCCAAATAAGAGATGAAATTCAACAAATACAGCTTAACTGACTCTGGTGTTAGTTAAACACGGCATATTTATTTACCAGCTATGCAACTCAAGCAAAATTAAGGTTCACACATAAGAAACTATGCATCGTCCTTAGTCTCTGCCCAACACATCAACAACCAATTATAGTCCTTATATGGGAAACAACATTTAGACCATGGACAACGTTGAGAGTGAAGTAGCCAGTATACGAACAAGTTGTGGTTATAGTGTGATAGAACCTTATTGTTTAAGGAAATGTACTACAGTAATTGAAATATGTAGAGTCTAAAATGATGGATGAGTACACTCAGTATTATTCCAATAATAATAATAATAATAATAATAATAATAATAATAATAATAATAATAATAATAATAATAATAGTAATAATACAATAAAATGCTGTGCTGTCTACACCTCAATATTATTACAGTAATACCAACTTACTCTGTTATGTGAAGTGACAGCCCATACAACCATGGTTCCAGCTTCTGCCCCTGGAATAGACTGACCTCCTACTGAAATATCAATGAATGGTTCCTAAAAAATATTTCAGACATTTAAGAGACAGCAAAAAAGCCATGCAACATTACATTGGTTGCATCTTTGTGAAGAGGTGCAATGGCACACCATGAATTCATGGCGCCATATCTTCGAGTGCGAACCCACAGTCGTCTGCGAACATAGCTTTTCCATTGTTTTTTTGGATAATACTGTGCAGGGAAGTCGACTGCATATGTCCATCCATCATGATCCAAGGGAACACCATCTAAAGTAAGTTCTAGAGCCCAGTCACCTTCCCACTGCCATGCCATCGAAGGTAATCTTATATTTGATATTGTGCGATCCACAGTGCCATCCGCTGAGGAGAAATGAAAACGGTCTGTTGGCAGCAGGCGGGAGGAGAACCCTTCAATTGGTATCCATCTCTGAAATTAATATCACATTCCAATACACAAGTGTTTTCAGATAGTAGCACAATGCATCTCATGTACAGGGTGTCCCATTTTCGAGGATACGGACGTTTTGCCCCCACCCTTCCCCCTGAGTAAAACTTCTCGTCTTTTCTTTTTCAAATTTCAATTTATTTAATTTAATTTTGAAAACTATTTCGACATTGCTCGTAATGACAATCCTATTGCAGAAAAACATGGATAGATATTTTTAGTTTGAATCAAATGGCATACTCAGAATTTTTTTAGGAGGTCACATTTTATAGATAAAACAAAAACTTGCATTTTTTAAATTGGCAACTATAGTTGGCTTTCTGATTAAGAAAATATACAGGGCCCTGCAGCACTGTGTCAGGCTTCTATAGCTCATATAGGAATGAATTTAGAAATTTTGTTTATACACAGGCTTATACTACATACAAGGACGTATTTAAGGAATATATTTTCACACCTACAGGGTGACCCAAATAAGTGTGGTAACATTAAGGTAAACTTTTTTAAATGGAACACCCCATATTTTTTGCATATTTAGGTATCTCTGAGGGTTCTTTATGCACATGTAAAATTTTGTTTCATTTGCTTTGGTAAATAATAAAATAAATTAAAAACTAAAAAATACACAAAAATATGTTTATACGGTACTATCTTCCAACCTTTCTCAATGTTCCTCATACCATATCATGATTAATAAGTGACTGTCAGTTATTGTTTTAAAATATTTTTTGGTAATACTAAAGAATTTTGTTTTAGTTTTTAATTTATTACTGCTAAGTTACTGAAGCCAATGAAACAAAATTTTACACATGTATAAAGAACCCTCAGAGGACCCTAATTATGCAAACAGTATGAGATGTTCAATTTAAAAAAGTTAACCTTAATGTCACCACACTTATTTGGGTCACTATGTGTAAACAAAATTTCTAATTTTATTCGTATATGAGTTATAGAAGCCTAATACAGTGCTGCAGAACCCTGTCTACATTGTTAGGTTTTTTAAATAATTTTTGGTATTATTCAATTTTCTTTTAGTAATTCAATCAGTTTTGTTGTTTACATCCAAGAGGCTATAGAACAAGAAAACACACAATATAATTTACATTATTAAGTAAAAATTTAAATCCATAAGATTGCTAAAGGCACTCGTGCAGTTATTTTAACCGTAATCTAGGGTGCCATGTAACTAATGAAAATCATTATTTATCTGGAGAAAAATATCTATGCATGCATTAGCGTCATATTATTTACATCTATGTTAACACAAAACCTACATACTCAAGCGAAAAATTGGGAACCGACAAAATGTTACATTATTCAAAAGTTGGCTTTAGCTTTAAAACAAAAGACGATATAAGGATGACGATGATGCAGTATTAATATAAATAAATGCATACTTATACCAAAATCTTTTTTCCATGCTATATGGGACAAATATGAAATCCTAAAAATTTATTAACAGCACAAATGGCTGTTTAATAAATAGTGTTTTTTTTTTATTAAAGTTAGGTAAAATAAAAAAGTTGGTAAGGATGGAGTTTGATCCTTTTTCTCTCCGCGGCTTATACTATAAGTACTGAATTTCGTTTTAAAACCAGTTAATTATACTAACCCAACCAAATTTTGCTCTAATTACCATTGCAATAAAGATTGCATTGTTACCAAACGTAAATAATTTATGGTCATTAGATCCTTGGTCGCATCTGAGAAAACCGCCCCAGGCAGGTAGTTTTTCTCCATCTATTTTATATAAGATAGACAGAGATGCCGAACAAGGGTCTAACGACCATAAATTATTTGCGTTTGGTAACAATGCAGGCTTTATTGCAATGGGTAATTAGGACAGAACCGACTTTAAAGTTAGGTATGGCAAAATTCGCTTGGGTTAGTATACATGAGTTCAAAAGCATTCAGCAAGCTTGTTGGCATGCTATTTTCATCACAGACAACAAAGTCAAAATCTCACAACTAGCCATGTAGCCGTTTGTGTAAGTGAATGGAAAATGAACGACAAGTTAAGAAGATATGTATTATTAAAAAATTTTATTTGAAAGTTGCAAAAGTAAGTAATCACACTAGTTTTAACTTATGATTTCTCTCACAAGTAAGGTAAAAAATGTACTTTGTTATTCTACTTACTTCATTTTCATATGCCTCTTCACGAATACGAATTGGAATGTCTAAGCCATGAACATAAACATATATTTGATGGTCTCCACCTAATGCCCAGAGGAAGTGTGGTATTGCCGACAACTTTTTGAATTCTTGGCCGACATAGGGCAGTTCTCTCCACATAGTCCCAGTGGTAGAAAGGGTGTAAACCCTTCCTTCGTTATTAATCCCAAATAATACGGATGTCGGCATTTTAATGGCAATCAGTGAAAGAACTGGCAATTTCAGTATACGTGTAAATAAAATATTACATGACTAGTTAACGTAAGCATTAATACAGCACACGGATGGTCTGAAATATCTGACATAAAACATAACCTAAACAACATCATAAATCACAACATAACTCAAAAGCTCAATGACAGCAGAGAAATGACTACCACTGCACTGACATTGACAAATGCGCGTAAATCTACCAAAAACCAAAGATCTATTCAATCTATTTCATTGTATATACTTCGATCACCCAACAGATGGAGTGATCATGATGCGTGTTCTTCACGTAATTTTTAAACCATAATCACTTCATAATTTTTTAGTTAATTGTTCAGTAGTCAAAAATTTGTTATAAAGATTAATATAGTTAGAGCGCACAGGTAAATGACTTTTACCTCGATTAGAATAGAGTAACGGGTTATTATCTACCCATGTATAAAAGGTGGGACAGCTGGCAACTGGGGTAAAAAGCGGGACGTAGATAAGGAGGGCGGATTTTGAAAAGGAAGGAATTATGGAACTTTATGGGACGAGAGATAAAGCAAGAGCTCTTAGTCGCTAATATTTTTAATTAAATTCTTGGGTATATGCCAGACATTTTAATTGTTGTGAATCATTCAAACCAGCGGGACGCGGAACAAGATCGTTCAAAAGCGGAACAGTTGGCAAATTAATGGCAACTTTAACAGTAGACTAGGATTAGTAGACCTTGCAAAAATCAGCAACATCAGGAAAAGTCACCAAAAGGCAAAATCCAAAATGCGTGGTTGCCAAGGATCAATCCATATCCACATGTTCCAGAGCAGAACTTAGACTGTAGCCATTATTCCAAGCGTATGGCAAGGGGGGTTCAGGGGTCCACGGTCCACACTCGGCAACAACGATCGATGGGAACTTGTTAGTTTGGGCTGGGGGGCGCTGCCCTCCCTACGCAAATGATTAGGTACATCAAATTCGATTACATTAAAACATTAATTTACATTTACATCTAATAATCTAATATACCTATTATTAGTTATTACCCATAGGTATTTAATCTTATGCAGATTTGCGTTCAGCGCTTGCACTGCGTTAACCCGTAAACCATCTGCATCTGATTCACTTGCCTGTCGGCTGCCGGGCGCGGACAGGCCTAATCCTAATCCTGTAAGCCCAAAGCGTTTCGAAGTTTCGATACCAATGCAATGTTATGTGTTATGTCGTTATGTGGTCAATGCGATGAAAATGGCACGCGTTGACGCGCGATCTTAAGGGGAATTTTTAAGAAAAAGTATTTAAAATAAGAATTTTTTTGTATTATTCAATCAACGCCCCCCCAGATAAAAATGTCACCAGCCGCCACTGGCGGTAGTTCATCACTGATCTCTAAATTTAGAGATCAGTGTAGTACATCGCTTCTTAGTTGTTATAGGTATTACGATAAGAATAGTTGGTGTTTGTAATTTTATAACTTGAAATGAAAACAAACCTAAGGTTTAACCAGTAAAAAGGAAAATTGTGTCACATTGTGCTTACACACTTACAGTTACTTTAACACACTTAACATGGAGCGCCACCTATCGGCAATCCGTTAAAGTTTGAATTCGCGGGCAAAAACCATGGATCTGACAAATTTATATGGATGGAGCAGTGTGTATACACGACCCTATGCGTGTGCATGGCCAACACAAAACCACGTGACTTGTGGCAAAAGTATAGAGGTGAGCTGTTAATAGCAATCTGTTATTTTGTAACTGTAACTCATAGCAGTTGGAACAGCTACGAATTCTTGAAATAGCAGCTTTTTTTACTTCACCGTCTTGGTATTTAATATCTTTTATTGTAATAAAATGTACAAAAATATATTATTAATTAATTTAACTAATATAAGTACTTATTTATATGTTCAAGTTTATTAAGTTGCTTACTAATGTCACTTATTCATCGAATGCAATATTGTATCACTGGCCGATATCGCCCATCGTCCCAATATTCGAGCACCATACCGTTTATTCCAATGTCAAACAACAATACGCTGGTACAGCCAAAACCATTCCTATTGAGTGCTATTACATTTCTGCCTCCAGCTATCAAATTTCAAATAAAAGTTCATCCAATTCCGCAGTTATGCTATAAGTGAGTATCCCCTGCTGTCGCTTCTAACTTCTGTTCTCTCGTTTAGCACACGTACTATTATCGTTATGGATACTATTGCTAATTTGCTAGCAGGCCAATACCAATACTTGTGTGCGGTGCGCCACGTGATGAACGATAACAATAACGGATGATAGCACGAGGCCGTACTAACCCGCTAGCAGTCAGAAAACTGTGTGTTTTAAATATAGAAGTAACAATTAGCTACTGTTAATTTATGCACAAATAGCAGTATGGTCCCACCTCTACAACACACAGCCCGCAGCGATTTATCAGGTAGAGGTGTGTCGTTTGTGAGGATTCAACTCACTGAATCGAATTTTTGTTGTTAGTCGAGGGATACAACTCACGTCATCTGAATTATTTAAGTCCTTAATTCATCAGTAGATAAATTTGACAGTAGGGTGCAAGGTGCAATGAGTGTTACTGTTGCGAATACTTGGATTTTATTAATTTTTGGGGAGCGCGGATTCAACGATAAGGCGGTGTCGCTCTAGCTTGATTTAGATGCGGAGAGACGGCGTAATTTTCTTTCAGATAAATTTTTCGTCAKTTTATCTAAACCGAAACCAAATTGATATCTTCTTTCTTTTGTTCGGTTTCGGGATGAGGCGCACGCGTAGCTACAGGTAATTACGAAAATAGGGAACGAGAAGGGTAAAAGATGAAAAAGGGATTCTATCCTAAACAATCCCTACTCGCCTTAAAGCACCAGGGCTGAGCTTAAAACAGATAGGGGTCTAGAATTGTTGACCGCTTCAACTTTTAGGTATTTAACTTTTAATATCAGAATTTGGTCACTTATTTATTATCCAAATTACGCGCTTATCACTGATCTAACCCCGGTTTCCCAAAGGCCGCTTAAGTATGAAGCCGACGGCGGATTAAAATGCCACTATATTAATTTTGACAGCTTGTTCAAAACATTTTTGTTTAAATAACAATTTCGCTGTTTTTTGCAGCATATGCCAGAACTTCTATTGATATACCAGTTCATTTCTCGAAATAAGTGCAGGTATTGCTGGATAAAGTCATAATGCGTTCATATCACAAGAACTCTATAAAAAGTCGCTTTAAAGCTTCATCAAAAATTTTGCATGTTTGCAATCTTTCGTGAGCAAATGTATTCAAGACAAAAAAATCAGTAGGTAGTTTTGGAAAATTTCAACCCTTCTATTAGCACTAGGTATAGCTTGACTTAAAAACCATGTACGTTCGGAGTGTAAATCAGTTTTTCACCGATTATGACATTTTACAAGAACGTAGTCGAAGAGAAAATTTTACTCCTAACTMTACGGAAAMTAAAAATTTTGAAAAAAAAATCTGAAGKATTACTTTTTTGATTTGCAACAAAATGACGCACACTTTGCCCCATCAGACCCACCCACATCGACCGTTATTTTATTCGCCCCCTCCCCCCCACATGAGACATAAATCCGGGGCGTTTTTCACATACATATCAAATTAACCCCTGCATGTAAGAAAAACAGCATGTTTTACCGCGCACTGTGCGTAATTCAATTAATCTTAAATGTGGGGTTAAAAGTTGATTAGAATAAAAAGAATTTTATGTTCATAAATGTACTAATTTGTGATGTTTACTAAAACACTTATTCTCATTAAGTTCTGTTTTAGTACCTACTTAAGGGATTATGAAAACTTACTTTCTATCTATCTATCTTCTGCGGTGCGACCCTGCAAATGGGGCGGGGCACTGCACTTAGACCGTAGCTTAGAAGAGTCCTGCCTTCTCAAAGAAGTGCAGTATCTCTTTTCAAGGTAATCTATAAAGATCTTCAGTCTTAATAAATTGAGACCCAAATTCTCCAAACCTTTTGCCCCCCAGCGGTTCGCAGTTGGTAAGGAGGTGAATCGGAGTTTCCTCCTCTTCTGAGCAGAACCTACAGGTGCTGCTTTCCACTGCACCTATATTATATAGGTGTTTATTGAGCCGGCAGTGTCCCGTAAGGACACCCACCACTAATCGCAATTGAGAACGACTCCGGCTTAAAAGCCATTTGCGTTCCTGGGCAAGCGTAGGTCCAGTGATGAAGGCCCTAGATTGCCTCTTAGCTGAAACTGAAAAAAGAATCTATAAAATCACTTGACCTTCTAAAACATAAGCAAACGTATGGTAGGCTTATTTTGCAACTACAATACATATGTGTAACTAGCGACTTTATAAATTAAATATGAAAATTTCGCCGCTAACTTCATTTACGCGCATAGTGTGTGCTCTTTTGCCACTCGTCACGTGATCCAGGTCGTTTTCGTATCGGCAACGCAGCCATGATGCGCATGATTGCAGTCCGTGAACAGAAACAGCATCATAATTTCGTGATAATGAAACCTTTAAGTAGAAGTAAGATAAAACGCGCATCGTTTTAATTGAAAACGTCGAATTTCGACCACCGTGTAACTCTCACGTCGCTCGGATCATTTGCATTTGACTTTTCTGGAGTTGATGCATTGATTCGAATCTTAAGTAAGTGCGCGATTCAGTAACATGAATCAGCAAGATAAGTCATTTTACCCAACTTTAATTTTTTGCCACCCGTTACGTGACCATGTTGTGTAGGCAACGTAGCCTCTCTCTCATTGCTCCATCCACCTCTACTGTCAGATCCATGGCAAAAACAGACATGCTTCCGAATCGTTTGTTCGGCATCCTTGGTGACGGTATTCGTTGTCACGCCACTGCACTCTTACGTTGGTAAATTCACCAGAAACAAATCATTTAATGTTCAATGTGTCATTGTGTGTTTTAATCACTGATCCCTAAATAACTGGATGTCGCTTACATACCAAAATGCATGTAAATTATTTGTGATAGATTTACACCACTTTAGCGCCTAGCCGCTGGTCCTTGTACTAAAATTTTGACAAAGGTTCGCGGTAAATAAACGTTAATGATTGACGGTTAAAATCGTGAACTCGTCATCTGTTTGCAGATTTACAAAAGATGATCGTTGTAGTGTTTAAGTTAGAAACATGTACCGTACAAACTGGATGTTACGTTTACTCATAACCATATAGTTAAGGATCTAACCTAAAATTTCAACGCGCCGTTAAATTGATAGTACGAGTACCAGCGGCATGTTGGCTAATTATCACAGCTTTGAATGACTTATGCGACATCCAGTTATTTAGAGATCAGTGGTTTTAATGCCTCTCTCCAAGCTAACGTTCTAATTAATTAACTGTATACTTAAAAGAACTTAGGGTTGGCATGTAATTTATGATAATTTTGTTGATCATATTTGATGATGTAGCTGAGGATACTAGGGATATGTAACTAAGCATTTGGCGTATATACCGAACGTGTTACAAAAAATGAACGGTCGCCATTTTAACGGCTCCTGACAACATGTGTCAGCACACACAGCAGATTTTGTCCGATATTGTGCAATATTATTGGGCATTTTGCGAACAATAAAAAAGTAGGTATAGATGCAACATTATGGTTTACAATGCAGTTTATACCTAAATGGAAGTAGAGTGGAAAAATTGGCTTTTACAGGAAATAATACAATTCGGGGCATGCGTCCAATGGTTTAGGTTAATTTTACTTATCCTTGATAGGCCTAGACACTTTGGCTTATTACATGCGGTGTCCATGTTTTTTCTTTGTCTAAAGTTTAAAACACCGTTTGAAACCTTTTGCCCAAACACTAGTGTAATCTCAACTTATCTAGGGAGGTGTGTCGTATTATAATAGTAAGGCATATGAGGCTATACTTTACGATGGCTAAAGGGTGTTGATAAATATACTTTTATGGTTAAATCGAAAATAATATTTATTTTAGGGTTAACTGAAACAAAGTTGTTAATGACATCTTTTCTTAATAGAAATATGTACACCATTGGCTGATTTCAATACTACATCAACAGATGGTTGTAATTCGTGATGTTCTGATGCTGGTAATAGCTCATAATGAACAATTATTTTGGTAAGTAAAATCTTCATTTCCATCATAGCGAATTTCTGACCTACAAACACAACAATTTTTAGTAAACAATAATATAAGACTTACCCAAGTATACACCTATGCAATTCCTAGGACCAGCGCTAAACGGAATAAAAGAGTACAATGGTACTCCACTAGTTGTTGCGAATCTATCTGGATCAAATTTTTCTGGATCAGGGAAAACAGATGGGTCCCTGTGAGTTATATATGGACAAATACACAGTTCTGTCCCTTCTGGTATAACTAATCCATCTATAAAAGATAGTAAGTTACGTAAGTAGTGTAACTTTCATCCAGTTTCAATTTGTATTTTTCACATTGAAAATTTCTATATAGCTTAATTGCACACTAGGCGGGTTACAACTGTGGTAACAGCTTACGACCTAGTTATTGTATTTTTTTACAATCGGTTCTGTCTTAGATAATTAATAATATTTTTCGATAGATCTTGTCAGTTCTTAAACGAAGTCAAAAGGATGTTTTAGTACTTAAATGGAGTTTATAACACAACTATGGTAAAATGTAATGCTGTCAATCTATTTTTTTTTTTTTTGTCACTTATATCTACTAGGGCAAATCAAATATAAACATGCTTTTATATAAAAAAATTGTTAAAGAAAAGATCTATATATAGTCGTACACAATGAGTAAGTCCCACCGCAAAACTAAAAAAAAACAAAGGGGCGGCTACGTTTACTGTAGGTAAACGGAATACACATTGGGATCCTTAGAGTCTACCAGTGGCGGCTCGTCCGGGTCGGCAGGGTCGGCACTGCCGACCCAGAATTTTGATCGAAGAAATTATCTTTTTTCGTATTTTTATGTATATTTTGTTTTATTATGTTCAGATATCTTGAAACAGTTGGAGCGTATTTTTTTACATTACCATCAAATTAATAATTAGCCAAAATCACATTTTTACGGGTTATCCCGAAAAATTTACGCTACTCGGCAACCGTGACTGGGCCGTGTATGTGTTTGTCATCCAAGCCCGTGATCCAAGCGCTGGGTCGGCAGACCGCATCGTATAAGGAAGCAATAGCATCGTTTTCCTATGAGCTGAACAAAGACGCAACCCTGCGCACATATTGAATCCTGAGGCGAAAATCGAGACTCTGCAATGCCTGGGGCCGGCAGACAGCATAAAACGTTAAAACGGACTTTATCATTTATTTCAATTATTTCAAGTTTTTTTTTAATCAACCAATTATAGTTCTGTTTTCTACTGAGTATTACAAATTATCTGATTGACACCCTTTACATGCTTACAGTTTTTTTATAATCATAATTTAATTTTACGTATTTATGTTTTTATTGAAGTTAATAAAGGAGGCCCGGCATTCATAATCGTCGGATTCCGAAAATTAATTTTGACATGTACATTGAACAACAATTATATATATAGTTCAATACTGAAATCACGAAAAACTACCCGAATGTTCTACGACATTTTTCATTTTCCCAAGATTATTGTAAGAGCTATCCTCTTAAATAAACAATTTTAAGCAGATACCTTCAAACATTTAACAGAATTAATTAAATTCATGTTATAAATTTAGTCAATCTGAAATCATTGAAAAATTTCACACAAAAAGAAAATAACAAAATAAGTAAGCGCCAATACCCATATAATCGCTTAATGCTGTCTGCCGGACTTCCGAATACATCTTCGGATTGGGTCGACATATATCGACTTCTCCTCTCCGGTGCAGTACAGGTGCACGCTTAACGTTGAAATTATGTAGCTAGTTGCCAGATTAGGCTATTTGTTACCAAATGAACTATCTTTTTAACTTGCGGCGATATGAAAATTTACAGAAGTGGCAAGGAATAAACAACAACAACTACGAGTATATATAAAATTATTTACTAATTTATAAAAAAATAATATTGACTAACTAGAGTGGACCAAAATTTTTACTGCCGACCCAATAGAATTTGTCAGCAGCCGCCACTGGGGTCTACAACAGAATTTTGAGTATGCCTGCACTTTACATTAGTGAATGCAAAAACTGCAAGGGAAAAGAGACCTCACCTTCACCTTGTTACTTTATAAAGATTTAAAACATAGTGCAACGAATTTGTTGCCGTAAATACGTACTATGCCGACACAGTTAACAAAAAATAACGCGTTTAAAGTACGGTGGAAGACGAAATACTTCATGTCCAGATTCTTTCGCAATTTTATCCACCACATATTGCTTAGTCCCATACTTTCATACATTAGCTGCAAAAGCAGTTTTTTGGTATTTTTTTATGTATACTCGATATTGTTCTCTTCCAAAAATTCAATGATTTCAGCTCTTCGGGTGCCTGTATTTGAAATTATTTTATTTATCTTGGAATGATAAGATTTAACCAAATACGTTATAAGACGGTCGCCATATATTCGATAAGCTGTAATGACGAAGCCGGGTTCAGCAAGCGTATATAAATTCAGAATCAGGCGGTTTCTGAACCACTTCTCGAACATGTTATACATGTTATCATGGTATTCGACAAAATATTATTGAATATTCTTAAAATATTAAAAGGCAGCTTGGTGTTTGGATACAGGAGTGTTGAGACAACATTTTCCATACTCATGTACCATGTGCTACGAACATCGTGAGTATCGAACCACGTTTTGTCCAGGTAGACTATATTGCAACCCTCTTCATGATTTTTTTTTAATTTTTGAGATATGTCTGTCCTCCATTTACCTAAGCGACTTTATTCCATCAGGACTGATCTTTTATGTATGATCTTATGTTTAAATCGTATAGATTTCACATCGCCTTATTAGTGTTTCCCTATTTATCTCCAAATGAAATTCTTCTGCTTCCAAATCTTGCGCCACTGTGGGATCCTGTTTCTTTTTATAAAAATTGTAGATAATGGAACGCAAATGATTAATTCTAACATTAAGCGAAATTACATTTAAAAAATAATAAGATAATTATGCCAAATTGGCAAAATATACGAAATAATAATTTTAGTGTACGTTTTAACGAGGATAAGGATTTTGGACAATGTGTATTCCCTGTCAACCTTGCTGAAATACAAATTATGTTATATATGTTATTGTTTTATAAATACTTCCTTCATCTGTTATATTTTAATTTTGGCAAATCACATTCGTAGTTACGATTGGAAATAACTAATCAGACGCTGATATCAGCGACTATTACAAATTGAATATCACAGTCGATTATTTTAATAGGTACTTCAAAACATATTATGTCCTCATTTTTACACATCAGTTTTATATTTAAGGGGTACAATTACGGATAACTCTACTTAAAAAGTTAATGATGTTTGCCATATATCATGCTACAAAAACGGCCCTCTTTTAGAAAGAAAGAAATAGGATGATAAAAGTTTCAAACATAACCGGTAGATGGCAGCAACTTACAAAAAGCCAACCTCTTTCATGTAGACACCGTGCGTTTTCACTGGGTTCCCTTGTCCTTTCGTTCTCCATTCCATGGAGGCTCGTTTCTCGTTTTGAGTATATTGGTGTAACCACGTGCCACGTTTCGTCGCAGGTGATGATACTACGTAAGAAAGCTTTCCTTTCCTCCGGAAAACCAGTTTGAAGCAGCTGACTTATGCAAATCCGCGCAGCTTTGTGATTATCATTAGACAGCCTTGGGACCCAACTAGTTGATATTTTTTCGAAGCCCACCTGCATTGTGATGATGGGCTGGGCGCTCCTATAGCTGACGACAAGTTTTTTTGGATATTTCTTGCACCGTGGAATGTCGAACTTGTGCAAATTCAAATTTTCGTCTGTCGTACTAATATAAGGCAGCAGAGATGACGTTTATTCTCGACCCGTTCGCGGGTCGCGCGTTGCTTAAACTCGTTACACCAAACTTTAACTCTTGTCCATGAAAGCGTATCTTTCCCGAATTGGGCTTGCAACCTGTGATGAATTTCAGCTGTTTTACCATTTCACGGACAAGGAACTTTAAAATGATGCGTTGCGCAACAGGCTGCGGCACATTTACCTCACTCTTCGTAATGGCAGATAAACAAAACACGGTAGATGTCGCAAGTGCTGGTTTCTCTACTTTAGCCTACCCCCATAACAACCCATATCGCCCCACGATACCTAGCTGTTCATCTTTACGTTCAGTAAAGTAAAAGGTCAGTTTATTATATCATTTGATCCTTAAGTAAATTACGTACCAAATAGAACTTCTTCCTGAACTTCTCTTGAAAACAGTGGTGCGCTTGGATATAGTCGAAGTACTTCCTTTATCACCATTTCAAGATATCGCATGTTTTGCAAATCGGCATATTCTAGTGTTGTATGGCAATCTCCTATTACTGACTGGATCTCTTCATAAACTCGTCTCTGAAAAAATTGACCACCCATTTTACCCAGGCGACTGCATACAATTTAGGGTGGTTAGACTTAAATTAGCCGGATACTCACAAGCTTGCCGCAGGGTGCATAGGGTGCAATCTAGGAACGCTTCACTATACACATACCTACGAATCACCCTGAACGTGCCGTGGAAGAGTTGTGTCACTTTTGGGAAATAGCGCGAATATTATCAAAGCACCAAAGAATCGGTATAGAATTGGCGGTTTCCGTGGTCCTACCACAAAAAAAGAGAAAAAAAATCAATACTGGGCGAAGAGGTGGTTACAGAAACGAAAAGAATTGTGCCACATGAACGTCATGCAAGAATTACCATTAGACGATTTCTGCGAGTGGATGCAGATTCTTTTGAAGAGATTCTTGGTATGGTGACACTTAGTAGAAAAAGAAGATATGCTAATGTGAAAGGCCATAAGTGCTAGAGAGCGATTAACTGCTACTTCAAGGTTTTTGGTTAGTTGACAAAGCTACGAAGATTTAAAATTTAATACTATCATATTACCACAATTAATGTCCACAGTAATTCCTGAGACATGTTGGGAGAAAGTGAGCATTAACAGTCGATGTGACCCCTGACCAACCGATAAAGAAAAACAACACATGAACCTCTCTTCTTGTGCTTAAGGATTCAAAGTTGTACTGTGTCAGCAGAGACGATCAAACCCTGCGAGGGATACACACCGGTGCATCTCTTATAGGCCAAAAACTTAAGAAATTTGCGCTGCACTTGCTCTAACCGCTTGATATAAGTTTGATAGCACGGCGACCATACCACTGATGCATACTGTTGCTTACTATGAACATACGCAGCAAAAAGACATCTCAGAGCCCTATCATTAGTGAAAATATAGCAGTTTCTTATCAAAAATCTTAACGTCTTCATAACAGATAATACGACGTGTTCAACATGTTCATTAAAACTAAGTCGGCTGTCGAACAGAACTCCAAAATCCTTAACCTTAGAGACCCGGGGTAAAATGTTACAGTTAAATACAACAACCTGCGGCAGCAGCTCATGATTTGACACTTGGAGACATTAAGTTCAAGCAAATTTACAAAACAACATAGCGCAAAAGATTCAAGATCCCCCTGGAGTCGAATGCAGTCATATAGTGTAGATATGTTTGCATAAATCTTTAAGTCGTTGCCARATACAAGTTTGCTGCATTTCAAGATGTCAGGCAAATCATTTATGAAAATCAGGAATAGCAGCGGCCCGAGATTTGAACACTGCGGGACACTTGAACCAGCAGAGAACKCGTAAGAATTGCATTCATTGAAGTTTATATAAAGTCTTCGATCCTGGAGATAGGAAAGGATTTTTTKTCAACAAGCGCGTCATTTAAACCAAAAGCCTGGAGCTTTGACAGGATAATCCCRTGATTTAATCGGTCAAATGCTTTTGAGAAGTCGGTGTAGATTATGTCGACTTGACCACGTCGATCAATAGTTTGCGAAACATATTGAGTCAACAATACCAGATTTGTCACAGTGGATCTGCCGTGAATGAAACCATGCTGCAACGCAGAATTATGTTTATGTGCGGCAGAAGGCGATTGTAAACAACTATTTCAAATCTTTTTGCAAAGTTTGAAAGAGTAGATATAGGACTACTGGACAGATTTTAAACCTCTTCCACTGGTAGGGAAACACACTTGAACGTAGTGAACGATTGAATATTGTAGCAAGAGGCCCAGCAAGAATGAAAGCACAGTCCCCGACGAAAAAAGCCAGAACTTTATTAAGTCCTTGCGCCATATTATCCCTCAGCTGCTTCACCGCCACCATGACCTCCTTAGCACTCACCTGCCATCCCTTGAAACTTATTAGATTTTGAGTACTACTTAAATTGTCAATTTTTCCAGGTTCATAAGCCGATGAAGAGCTGTAAATATCATGGAAATAACGAGCAAACTCGTCAACTATCTGCTGGGGCCCACCAATCTCCTCACGATCCACCCTCATGATTACTAGAAATCTAGTATTCCCTTTTTTGGTATAGAAAAAAGACCAAAATATATTAGGATTTACAACCAAACTGGTTTCAACATCACAAACATCTGTCGAAACAGTCTTTCACCATTAAACACTGAGGTTCACCTGTTTGCTTATACTTATTATGTAAACAGCCTTTAAATTTAATCAGATTCCTCAGTTCTCTCGTATACCTTGTTGGAAATTTACGCTTCTGGTAACGAAATCGTGGAATATGTTGTTCAAATAAATTATAAAGGCATCACATAAAGTACTCAACAGCATCACTTACATCATCAACTCGCTCCAAGGGTGATCAGTCATAGTTCAGAATAAAATTATAGAGTGCAGGAAAGTTTGCTTTTCTAAAATTGAAACATTACATTACAGTATATAAAGCCGAGTGATGGGGGTCTTCAGTAACAAGGGACTCATCCTCGTAATCAACCTACATGATAAGTCACAAAATAGCAAGTCCAGTAATCTGCCATTGTTATAAATATTGTTATATTGTGATAGGTCAGTCACACCTAGAAAGCTGGTGATACCGGAGAAGCCTGTGACAACTAAATCTCCGCCAACAAATTGCGGAACATTAAAGTCACCCATAATTAGTATAGGGGTATTAATATTTAGAGTATAGTGCTCAAGAAATCGAAGAATTGTAGGTAGGTGTCAGCTGAAGTAGACGGTGGAACATACACGACAACAATAGTCACAGATCTGCGGTCACCCAAATCACATCGACAGGCAACAACAGAAGGAATTGCTTCAGAAATAAAATCAAACCGAAATCCACTTGCACGGATGGAATATCCTCCCTTAAATACAAGAGAACACCCCATCCTCGAGCGCACTCAGGAATCATTTAGTCTCTGTCCGTCCTATATGTTATATACCCGCTGGGAAAATACTTAAGAGTTCAAATGCTGATCCTGTAGCCAAGTTTCAGTAAAACTGACAGCATCAAATTCCAACACCCATAGAGCCGGAATAGACGCTAGATGACTTTGTGCGCAAACCTCGAACATTCTGATAATAGCAGGTTAAAGAGTTCCTTTTGGAAAACTTCCCACCTGTCTGCAAAGGGAGTGATTGCTATTGTGCACTAAACAGGTTACATTTAAACTCTGATAATGCATGCTGATACGCCTGACAAGAAACCAAGTCCGAAGCACTATTAGCTTTCTTATTATGTTTATTATTGAAATTTATGTAACTTACGCATTTAAGTTCATCAGATTTACAGTCATTAACTGGATGCTGTGAAGAGCAGCGAGGATACGTTGGGCCTCTCTTAGAACACTGTTTTGGGAAATGTTGAAACCCACAACAGTTGTAGTACCGTCGCAAGTCCGCTCCATCATACACTGCACAATAGTCGTATCCAACTATCATATAACCAGATTTCAATGCATTATCATATGTTCCTTTATTCACTTGCACAACGGCTTGGAAGTGGTTTGGATTCTTACGAAGTGGTTGAAAGCCTACTATCTCACAATACTCAGCCGCAAACAGGTGCCGATTCTGTTTGGTTATATAATCCACCACGGTACCGTTTCTGAACTTCTGATCACTGGATATACCTACAACTCTCAGTCTTAGATGCCCCAATAACACTACACAAAACGTGCAGTGGCAGGGCAGCAGGAACCGATCTAGGGAACTAGGAAAGTTTGAAGCCCCTGCCGCCCTGACTAGCAGGCAATTTAGGAAATTGCCCCTGCTTGCCTACATACGTCACATTTAAGGGTTATGACCCTAGATTGTCCCTGCGGCAGGCTTGTGAGTAACCGGCTTACTGTCGACGTGAACTATATCAATCATATGTTTAAAATTTATGACGTAAGACTCAACATTCATCTCATAGATAATACTTACTTGTACTAGTGGATTTTCCGCTAAACAATACACAGCAAACGAAATCGCCGTAGATGTAGTGTCATGCCCCTGAAAACGAATAAAATTATTTTACCTTTTGTTCATCATAAATATCGTACATAAAACCCTTTGATGAAAAAATTTGTTAAGTCAAGATCTTTTAAAAAAACTGTTGTTTGTTAGAAATTTAGTCAACAAATCTTTAAAATCAAAGGTCACACCAGCAAGTTATCTGTTGGAGGGTGAGTGAGTGCACTACAACTGCAACACTACAAACATTGAAATTTTCTATTATATGTATCTCATCACAGCGATGACGACAGTCAGTGGCGTGCCCATAAATTTTGGCTGGGGGTTGACAGCTACACACTTGCGAGAGAAGAAACTGCAGTTTACTGAAATACATATTTTTTATAAAAGTGAAACTCGAAAACAAATTGGTCTTGGTTGTGTTTGTTGCCTGACTTTTGTTATCTATATCTGCGAATGGTTTCGTACCATTGCATTCTTAGGATTTGAATCACCGAAAGCAACTGACAAAAAGTGTAAAATGATTCCACGTTCTTTTCAAGTTATTTATTGACATTATGAACACTTACCTTTTATCTGCAAATAGATTAAATTGTTTTATGTGTCAGTTTTAATAAAAGAACTTCAGAACTTACGCAAATTACTGACATCGTGACATCACAATATATACAAAAGCAGAAATACATACAATTTTATAAATTGTTATAATTCAATCAGCTATTTTACTTCCACATCCAACGGATGGGAAGTATAGTATCGCGAAAAAATTTTTCAAAATTTTTTATTTGCTCATTCACTTTAAAATAGTCGAAATCGCAAAAAAAACAAAATTTGAGCAAAATCAAATTTCTTGTCTGTGTCTGGTTTTGTTTGTGGACACGATAACTTTTTCGAAAGACTTATTATATGAACTTGCAATTTGGCAAACGTATAAATCTCAACTACCCAAACTGATCCATTGTTTGTGAGGTAAGTAGGGTATCGGGAAGGGGGCGAAATTGAGGGATAACTACCCTTTTTGCAAATTTCTATTTTTTAATCTTTTTTCGTTTTAGTATGTGATTAGTAGTATAACTGCGAGTATTAACCGTTCTTATAAATTTTCGGTGCAGCACACTGTTTAGAAGATATTAGCAAAAAAGCGTTACTTAAAGAAAACGGTTTTTCCTAAATATCTCCGAATATATTTAATATATTCAAAAAATGAAAATACGATCAGATAGGAAATAAAATTTCTCACAAAAAGTGTCTTAGAAAATTTATCCAAAATTTTGACATTTTCGAAACATTTCCAAAATACCTATTTTGGACCCTGCTCGTACGATTAATAATTTTCGAGTTGTTTGGAAAAAACCGATTTTATATATTTATATATTTTTGCTAATATCACGAGGACAGTCGTAGAAAGAAAAAAATGCTCAAAAACCTGATTGCTAATCGTATAGTATAAGAAATAAAAACGTAAATGTCATTTTGACAATTGGATGTGGAAGTATTGATTCAATTTGCAGCGGTTTTTTACTATTAGGTGCAATCCTATTACAAGTGAATATGCACCAAATTTCAAATAATCTAATATATATTACGTCATGATACCAACATACACTTGCATAACATTGATTACCTGTAAAATTAGCGGTAGTGGTGTTCACCTACCCCAAACATAATGGTATCTACTTGCTCTCGAATTTCTTCGTCTGAAAACACGTTCCCTTCGCCATCTTTAGCATCTAAAAGTAAATCCAGAAACACAGTCTTGGTCTTAATTCCATATTCATTCACATCTGTTGTTCTCCCTAATTTGCTTCTGTCCTGTTTTCTCTTTTGTATAACTGATCTAGTGAATCCATGTAAAACTTTCAGAGCTTCCTTTTCTCGACGATAAGTATTTGTTATATAGTATATGGGTTTGAATAATATACTCGTTACAGATACACTTCGCTCTGAAAATATTTTGCATATTTCTTTGACATTTTTTACATATTCTGTATTTTCTTGTTTCTGAGCATTTATGGAAACACCCATAGCTGTTTCTGGAATTATAAAGCATATTATTATAAAGTTATTTACTTCTAAATTGTAAACAGCATAATGTCATTTAGAGCTTTTTCTTTTCACGAAAAGCTGTTATTTGGAGGATGTCATAATTTTTAATCAAAATCGTGAACATCTTTATATAATTTAGACATTTATAAGACAATTAAAAATATTTGTTTAAATTACTCTAATATGGTTCCTTTACTTACCACAAATTGAATCTAGTGCACATAAGTTAACGTAAGGGTAAATATCAAATGAACTTTTCCCAATTTCCTTTTTCAAACTTTCAGTTAGTATATTTGCGTTAGCATCTAATACACTGACAAATCCTTCCAAAATCTTGAAGTGAAACGCTGGTGTAATCATTTTACGATGGACACGCCACACTGATCCTAAAATAGTTAGAAACACTTGTTAACAACAGCTATTTTTATTATATAGCAAAGTACTGTGAACACAGCTAAAGTATTACTATGCTTTTTAGGTACCCGCCCCTGCAGTTTAGGCGTGCATATAAAACGACAGGCTAAAACATTACTTACAAAATTTGAGTTTTCTGCATCACTTTTAATATAGAACAGGCATATTCAGCAACAGATAATTGTTTAGAAAGTGCTCTACATCATATAAAAAAAACCATTATTACAGCAAGCTAACCAAAATTCTTTCGTACAAGATTTTTGATGATAATTAAGGAATTTAGTGAGACTATTACTATGCTAATTAAACACTTGTGATCCTACTTCCAAATTATTTAATTTTGGCAAAGCCATGCAGCAGAAGACCGCATGGCGATTGAAATACTGGTCTTTGGCTTTCCCAAGAAAAAAAAAAATTTAGAAGTAGGATCACAAACAAGTGTTTTATTATTATTTAATAACTATGCTGAAGAATACTGGATCTAAAATGATGACCTCTAACCTCAACCTGACCAATACTTTTAGTGAACTACCATGATCAACCACCACTTTATAGTGTAAATAACAGTAAATTGCTTTCGTCATGTTTTCGGAACACGAGTAGAACTTAAATCAGCTTTGGACCCACCAAATTCCGAGACAGCTTACAAATTAGTTTCCGATCGATCCTTTATTAGTTTTGCGCGCTACTTGCACAAATATAAATTTGTTGGTTAAATTTATGTCTAAAAATATTCAGTTTGCCTAAATATGTTTCATAATGCTTTTGATGGAATTGGAATAGACAACTTAATACATTTTATTGCTCAACTGGATTTTAGTTAACTTTATTTGGTTAACGAACAGAATTGTTTGGCAGTTGCTAAAATCTTTTAACAAGCTGAAAAATTATCCATCACCAATAAAGAAATTAAGAAATTATACAGGCTGTTGCAAATTAGTAGGTCATCCCGTTAACCCTAGATTCTGGAGGCCAAAATATGACGATTTTGTTGGTAAATTTCAGAAAAACGCTTCATTTAAAAAATACAGGGTGTCAAAGTTGAAACTTAAAAATCGGTTTTTTACAATATAATGCACAGTTTGGAGGTATCGAGTTGAAATTTGGTACAAGTTTGTAGTATTTATATCTAAGTGAACCCCTAAATTACTGTTAACATTACTGTAAAAACAAATGAATATCGGGGGGTTTGTAACCTTCTATGTTTTCTTATATTACAAAGTAATATAAATCATCTGCCCTGGTCAATTCGCTCTGACCGTAGGACTAGTTTCGCTCTATTGGGGCTCATCAGGTAGGGGTACAGCGCAAATTGACAAAAGCAGACCGTCGTCTTTAACTGCGAGCGGACTGGTGTATAAAATAGCTGATAGCATCAGTGCCACAAGCTAGGCGGTCACTGATTTTCTCTCTCCGGAGTAGGTTCGCAACCCTGAAATGCTTTGGGAGTCGTTTTGTGTACAATCAAACATCGATTGTAAATTTTAGTGGTTTTATGATTAAGTATTAAGTATCCAAAGTATTAAATAATAAAGTAACAATTTGGAGTTGAGTACCAAACTAAATGTCACAGTTTAAATCAATTACATTTAACAAGTTTCAAGCGGTGTTGACTGAACAGGAGCAAACGAACTTATTCACGTCATACGACGTCTGCTACTCCAAATGTGGATTCCCAAGTAAATAGCAAGTTCTTCTGGACTGGACGAAGTTATTCACTTCACCTTTATAACGATCTAATACTTTGTACAGAGTTGGGACGGGGATCAACTTTAACAATAGTTCAAATCTGGCTGTTCAATATCGAAAAATGTAATACACAACTTCAGACTTACTTCTGAATTTAATTTTAGATGTGAGACCTGACTACAGAGTTTTACCTGATTTCGATTCAAGGCCAAAAATGGGACTCTTGTCAATTAATTAGCCAATCGCGTACGGCAAGGAATGACCTTTTCCCACGCATCCCTGGCTTAACCGAACCACGCCACCTCTGCGGATGTTTAGATTATCGATACCGGTAAGATCTAAGGGCTTTTAGCCTGGGTTTTGATCGACCCTTAGTGAGCTGATTGTTAAAATATATTTTGTAGTTGGTGTAAGGGTATGCAATCAAACCTGTTGCAATTCTGTGCTACAGCCAGAGGCTGAAGCATATACTAAAGAACCAACTAAAAGCTGTGGATATCTTTTCAACGCTTCAAGATTGGAAGTGCTATACATTAAATATAAATGATTGTTTATAGACAAACTGCCCTATCCATAAAATTACTACTTTCATGAAACCACACATAATAGCATAAGAGAAAATAGCATTAACTTGTTTTTGTAATACGGTTGTTGACCTTATGATAAATCTATATTCTTTGGATACTTCCAAGTGTAATAAAATAATATATTGTTCAATATAGAATTAGAGCATTTTTACAAGGAAATATAAATACGCTGCCAATTATTAACTGAAACAATTTGTGTTTTACCGATACAAAATATTTTACAGCATTCCTCTTATCGTTAGAGGGTGTAGCAGAATATTTGTGCCCTTACTACACTGGTCACTGTTACAAAATGAATTTTGCAGGTTTATATTATGATGGTGGTGTATACCGCTCTTGAAAAGTACCTACACGGCCGTTTAAATCTATTAAAACTATAATTTTTGGAGACATCCTTGTCGTTTTGTGTATTGTGGTAGACTAGTTTACATTATAAGTAACCAGAGGTCATCCGTTTTTTGCTAGGTAATCGATACCTACTTTGGCAAAATGGGTTATGAATGGGCTATAAATTATATAGTTGCAAACATCAACTGAATTGAACATAGGTGTTTAATTAAAAGTTATCAAGTAGTTTATAATTTGCTCACGGACGAAGACAGAGCAAAAAAGGAATGCCATTAGCGCTTACTACCACAACCAACGAGGTAAAAGGCAACAGGAGCCATGTTGATAAGTAGACGAAAATCCTGACATAAATGGCTTCTGCGTGTGGCCGACTTTCTATTCAAACTCGCATAAGAAAACCGTATTTTACACAGTATTATCATGAATAGTGGCGGTAACTTTGATATACACCAAGTTCAAACCTAGTATTTAAACATTTATTATTACAAAGATTGTAAAACCAATATACTTTTTCCAACATTCGTAAAAAGTGGCACTTTAATATAGCTGCCTTCGTATTATCGCCACACCCTATTTTCTACATCCTGTTGTCTTTTACCTCGTTGACTACAGACTACGGTTATAGGTAGCATAATGATCATAATTGTTGAAAAACTGAACTTCGTTTATTTTCCTAACAGGAAAGCAGACGATCATACAGAAAGTTTACGTTTCATGCTTGTATGACGTTGAAATAGTTAAGAGTTCACAGTAATTATTATACTGATTCTGTTAAGTGAAAGTAATACTGGCATCCTTAAGAAAATTGTTGTGAACTACAATGCTTACTCAAATACCAGCAACGCAAGCAGAATTAGAGTTTCACCATACAAGATTGCGCATTGTCTCCATTCTCTTCCCAACAGGCGGGCATGGAAGACTGCAGTGCAAACGCAGACCTTTAGTAGGTGACATTTCGACCATGCATATAAGATAAGTACCATGGAGATGGGCGCACAGTAAACCAAATAGATCATTTTTTGGTGCACAGGTCACATAAGTCTGCTGTTACTAATGTAAGAGTTTATAGAGGTGTGGACGTGGACACAGATCACTTTCTTGCAGTGTTGAAATTAAAAGGAGATCTCCCCATACAATTAAAATTAAAACCACAAAATACCGCAGTTGTTGGAATCACTAAACATTTGATATAGAGAGATAAGTAGTAGGCAGGTAGCAATTTTGTAAAAAGTCATTAGTCATTGAATTATTTACTATTCCCATTTTCTTTGGAATAAAACTGTATTACAAGTTCATTGTAAATACATGCTGTTGTGGAAGTCCTCCTTGTCGGTGTTTGCAAAAGCGGGTAGCTTGCGCGAAGATCGACGATCAACAACATTTTGGCGACCGTGACAGGACTTTTCAGTGCGTATTTAGGAACAGTTTTATTGCGTGCAATTTTGGAAACAGTTTTCGTTCGTTTTCGTTTAGCCAAGACTATATTGATATATCGGTAAACGCGCTTCTTAATTATCGTGTGTGATGATATGGAAGCTAAAAAGAAACACAGGAAGGTGTTTCGTTCGGCGTTTACGAAGACTGCTAATGATATGGACCAACTCTACACTGAACACGCTATTGGTTCTAGACAGGTGTTTGTGTCATGGGAGATGCTTCAGAGGAAATATGATAGTCTATTAGTTGCTGACTAACAGGTTTATGAAGCTCTACTTGCCTCGAATGCTAGTGAAGAGGAGCTCTTAGAGGAACTTGATGGTAGGGATGTGTACACGAAGAGGTTTTTGGAATGGAAGCTTGTTATGGATGAACTCAATGAAGATAATAGATCTGCCGGTAGCCCCCACGAATCAGTGACAGGTATTTCTGCTGTCAGCATAACAGGTAAACGCAAATTTAAATTACCTGTCATTGAGTTTAAACAATTTTCTGTAGATATTCGCGAATGGTTATCATTTTGGGCTCAGTTTAAGAAAATTCATGAGGATCCTGACAGACTAGCGGCAAAATTCAATATTTAATTCAGTCTACTGTTGCTAAAAGTAGAGCAAGACAGCTTGTCGAAAGTTTTCCTCCTTCCAGAGAAAATTACGAGAGTATTATAGGGGCAATGAAGTTACGATTTGGGAAAGATGATATTTTGATAGAAGTTTATGTCAGAGAAGTGCTTCAGTTAATTATAGAAAACCTAGCAATACTAAAAAGAAAATTGATCTTTCAGTGCTGTATGATAAACTAGAAACACATTTAAGGGCGCTAAACACTCTCGGTGTCACATCAGACAAATGTTCAGCTATGCTGTTTCCTTTAATAGAATCTTGTTTACCATCAGAGTTAATCAGATATGGCAGCGTTCATGTGGAGATGTGGTAAATACGCAGAAAGCTGGAGATGCAGAAAACCCGTTTAGTATCCGGCTCAAAAGTCTTATGTGTTTTGTAGGAGCTGAAATTGAAAATGAATTACGAGTATCGTTAGCAGCTGAAGAGTTCTGGCGTGAGCACAAGTGGTGACTCTAAGAGGAGGACACAGAAGGATGTTGGGTTTTATACATCTGCTGCCCAAGATCTGGTGAACCATGCGTCCAAATGTATCTGTTGTGAAAGTTCAAAGCATACAGGAGACACTTGCTTCAAAGCGCAAGACTTTACACTGGAAAAGAAGAACAATATTTTCAGGGAAAAGAAGGCTTGCTATAGATGTTTGAGACCTGGTCATCCGCATTACAAGTGCAGAAGTCGTTTGAAATGCGTCATTTGTGGTAAGTCTCATGTACTATTAATGTGTCCTGGAAAGATGGATGGTAATACTACAACTGGTGGTAAGAAAGATAACACAAATACTAACGAAATGAATGATGCCACTATGCAGTCCCTTAGTAATCATTTTACTTCTAATGTTCTTTTACAAACTCTCCGTGTAATTGTAAAAGGGAAAACTGGTTCACGTGAAGTAAGAGCACTTATTGATACCGGTTCACAGAGATCGTACATCTTAAAATCTACAGCTGAACAGTTAGAATATATACCCAGTCGCCAGCAATCAACAGTTCATGGTCTTTTTGGGGGTATGACTTCAAAATGCAATCACAACTGTTACGATATATACTTGAATCACAGTAATTATACATGTAAATTTGAAGCTTTCGATCAGTCTGTGATTTGCAATGAAGTTCCCACAGTAGCTTTTGGACCATGGATTGAGGAACTTGATTCTTATAATATAAGAATATCAGACACTGGTAGTTGCGATCTTATTGAAATTTTGATTGGAGCAGATGTTGCAGGGAAATTATATACGGGACGAAGACAAGTATTAAGTTGTGGATTAGTTGCAATTGAAACATTACTTGGTTGGACTCTGATGGGGAAAATTCCTTTTAGCATATCTGATACAGATAAAACTTTAACTTGTATTTCCTTACTTATAGTATCTAACTCATTTCTTGCTGATTTGTGGGAGTTGGATATATTAGGTATTAGAGACCCTGTTGAGAAAAGGTCTCGAGAAGAGTTGGCACTTGCTGCAAAAGAGTTTTTCCTAGATACTGTAACTAGGGCTACGGATGGCCGATATGAAGTGAGGTTGCCTTGGTTAGAAGGACATCCAGTTTTACCGGAAAACTATGGCCTGGCTAAGAAAAGGTTGGATGTGACTGAAGAAACTACGGAATAGCAATCTGTTGGACCCGTATGATGGGTATTTAAGGGGTGGTTAAACGAAGGCATAATCGAGCGATGAAAGCTTCTAGTAAAGCACATTACCTTCCCCATAGGTCTGTAATAAAAGAGAGCAGCGCGACTGCGAAGATTAGACCAGTTTTCGACGCATCTGCAAGAGAAAAAGACAAACTTTCTTTGAATCAGTGTCTAGAGAAAGATCCTAACTTGACAGAGCAATTGCCACTGGTGCTTCTGAAGTTTAAAAAGCACAGAATTGGAGTGACGTCGGATATAAGAAAAGCCTTTTTACAGATTGGTGTGCACAATGCAGATTGAGATTTTCTTCGGTTCTTATGGATTGATAATGACAGAAATGAACTGATTTATAGACATAAAAGAGTTGTATTTGGTATAAACAGTAGTCCTTTCCTCTTAAGGGCAACCATAGAGTACCACCTGGAAGAAAATTTAAAAAGATGCGAAGCTGTAATCAATTTCAGACCTTTAAAGTATAMGTCAGACGGCACGGATGGTATGAGTGTGTTGACTCCTGCGATGTTTCTTAGGGAACAAGTCGATGAAGGTGTGTACCAGATTGCGATGCGGTTGACCACTCTTCTATATGCCGGAAAACACTGCACATACAGAATCTTAGATCAAGTCTACGTCGTCGATTTCAAGATAAGTACTTAGGTCAAATGAAACTAATGAAGAAACGAAACTCAACACGACCTATAGAAGTTGGCGAGATTGTGCTCGTTGGCAACGACAACACTAAACGATTAGAGTGGCCACTTGCACGTGTAGAAGAATTGTTGCCTGGAAGTGATGGTTTAGTACGTCTGGCTCGGGTTGTGACATCTAAGGGACAGCTGCTGAGACCTCTGCAAAGACTACTCCTTAGAAGTGTTTGGGCTACCGCCGACTTCAACTGGTGCATCTGCTAATACGAATAAATGTGCGGCAGTGTACGAGGCCTCTAACGTCGAAAGCAGAGCACCCGAATCAGTGGAAAAGTGTACTCGCAGCGGTCGTTTGAGTAAAATTCCTACTAAATTCCCAAATAACTAATATGATGCCCAACTTATCTATTTTAGTTGTTTTAACAATTGTGTTCAGGATTTCAATTTGCAATTAGGATAAAATTGTACAGAACTTTACAAGTTCATCAGGTGGGAGAATGTTGGAATCACTAAACATTTGATATAGAGAGATAAGTAGTAGACAGGTAGCAATTTTGTAAAAAGTTATTAGTCATTGAATTATTTGTACCATTCCCATTTTCTTTGGAATAAAATTGTATTACAAGTTCATTGTAAATACGTGCTGTTGTGGAAGTCCTCTTTGTCGGTGTTTGCAGTTATTAAAGAGAGAAAACGTTATTAGACGTTATGAAGAGAAAATAAGGGGAAAGTTGGAGGAGAGTGTAAAGAATGAAAGTTTCGAAAAGGCGATATTACATGGCACTGGAATATTAAGAAGGGGAGCAGGCCATAAAACAGGCAAGAATGAACGGTTTGATGAAGACTGTAGGCACCTATTGCTACAAAGGAAATGTGCAAGACTGGAAATGCTAAACTATCCTCCTGAAGGAAAAGTAATAGATTTTAGAGAAAAAAAGATAGCATTTAAGCGAATGTGTAAGGAAAAGAAAAGATTTGCAGATGCTAAAATAAAACAATTGAGCATTCCTTTCAAGACAATAATGCAAAGTAGTTTTTCAGAGTGTTAAGAGGAACATTAAACCAAAGACAATATTTCTAGTAGATGAAGAAGGAAATCTGCTAGCGGATACAAAAGATGAGATGGAAAAAGTATTTCGAAAATATATTTTGTGTGAATGAGTCTGATGATGAGATCGAGCTGCTTCTAGAGATGCAGGAGGAAGAGCAGATAAAAAAGGATATAACCAATCTAAAGAACAATACACGAGGGGGTGAGAATGGTATAGGAAATGATAAAGCTGGGAGGAAAAACACTGCAGCAAGAAATAGTCAAGTTAATAAAACTGTTATATAAATAACGAAAAAATGTCAGACACATGGGAAGAAGCAGTTATTTACTCTTTGTTGAAAGGACAGCCAAAAAAGTGTGAAAATTATAGAGGCACTGCCCTGTTAGATATGTGTATTTTTGCAATTTTAATTAAAGAACGACTGCAACAGTATATGGAGGAAATAGTGGGTGATTATATGGCGGGTTTTAGGAAGCATAAATCGGTAATAGATCAAATACAAGTAATACTTCGCATCCAAGAGAATTGTAAAGAAAATCGTAGAGAACTTCACATGGTATTCAGACTTCAAAAAAGCATATGACATGGGAAAAAAATCCCTCCCAAAATAATCAATTGATTAGAGCTACATTGAATAATACCAAGTACAAAGTACAAATCAAAGGGGAGCTGACAGGGTGAAGCCGGGATTGCGGCAGGGAGATCCATTATCTACGGTGGACCGCTGACAAACATTTACGAGAAACTTGCAAGTTTGTGCATACGCAGATGACGTCAGAATCATGTCAAGATCGGTTATAGAACTCACAGAGGCCATAAGAAGGCTGCAAAAAAGAAAAGAAGTGGGTCTAGAGCTAAATTGCAATAACACTAAATATATGGAGATTGGGACAGGTGGCAGAAGAGGAAGAAAAGACAAATTAGTATTGGTAAAAATGGTGTTATAGAAGAATTGGAAATAGAGCATGTTAAGAAATTCAGATATCTGGGTTCAGTTATCTCTGAGGAAGGCGGATGCGAAGAAGAAATAAATGACAGTATAAAACAAGGAGCAATTTGTGCAGGGTCGCTACTAAAAGTTATGAGGTCCAAAATACTATCTAGGAACGTTAAACTGAGAATCTACCAAGCTGTGATACGGCCGTCCGTGTTGTTTGCAAGCGAAACGTGGGAGATGATGAAGGGCATGAGAGCGAAATTGAAGGCGTGGGAGCGCAAAATGCGCCAGATAATTTTTGGTGGAAGGAGAAGTTTACGAATTATATCAGGAGCCAATAATAATCACCGTGATAAAATCTTATAGAGTGAGGTAGTTGGGTCATGTTTTGCGAATGAAATACGGGAGTCTAGTGAAAGAGGTGATAAAAATTAGGACAATTGACAATAGAGGCAGAGGCAGACCAAGAGAGAAGTGGATGAGGCAGGTGGAAGATCTGAGAGGAATGAAAATTGGAAATTGGACACAAATGGCGCAAGACTGGAAGAAGTGGAGACATAGTTCAACAAGCCCTGGGCCACTTAGMTATAWGTCTATTTTCGCTCGCTTTCTTCTCCTGTTCGGCTCCGACTACTGCAGTCACCGAAGCCTCGTCTTTTGGGAASAGACTGACGACGATACGCAGTCTCCTACGCAGGAACCTTAATTTTGCTTCGACTTGCAAAGCTGGTATCTGAATAAACTGCAATAATATTACCACAGCTTTTTTCAATAACAATTATATGTATACCTCACTATGGCGTTGTTCTTGGTATGCATGACCATCTTAAGGTGACCACCATATGTCATTTAAAATCAATATAATAATATATTTTGCGGAGTAAACGTTATTATAGTATCATAGTAAGACTGAAATTGCAAACATAGTTTCGTTTCTCGTAAAATAATTGGTAGAAGAAAGTCGAACCTGTGTTCTACAAACAGTAATACAAAATTTTATACGTATACCAGCGTACAATTATGTAAACAAAATAGAGCGTTACCAACACAAAAATATGCCAAAAGATAGTGAAACACAAAAAAAGTGACTTCAAGCACCATTTCAGGCCTTTAAAATCTAATATGAACTAATTATGAGTTATCACGTGATCGTAAAACGTGCTGTGACGTCTCCATACACTACGGCTATCTCTCTCATCACCCAACAATTGACTTCGATGCGCGGTTGCCAGTACTACTATTATAGTAATAGATCTATTACTTTTCAATGCGATTTATTACCTCATTAATTTTCAGCAAATTCTATTACCTACATCTTCAATGATACCATAAACAGCAAAAGTATAGTTTATACATATTCCTTTATTAGTATGTATATGAATTCGTTTAATCATAGCAGATAGATTATTCTATTAGACGGTAAATGGAGCAAAACAAATCGTACCTCTATGGTCTACAGTCTAGACTGCACATTGCAATGATGCTGATCTTAACAGATTTGTTGTTGTTCTGTTTTTACTAACAGTGGTTTTGTGCACTTTTCTCGTTTCTCTATTGACACTAGTAAAACATAAATAAATTACTTATTACATTTAGACTACAAGTTTTGGCAACCCTGCTTCAATGCCAGGTGTTTCGTCTGCTTGCGTGAGTTGCGGGTTACTTCAATACTATTCAGCAGCGGCCGTAGAACTCAATGCCAGCAATAAGCCTTTCCACTTGGGCTGCCAGACATCCAGATTTCTTAGGGACCTTTCTGTCTGTTAAATTGAGTCATCAAATTCTCGATTAACATGTGAACATCTCGTATTTATTATATTTAATAAAATGCGAGTGTTTCCAAAAACTACATAAAAATGCAATGTTTGAACTGAAGAAATCGAATTAATATTGTATACACTTGGAATCTGTTTATGTAGCTTAGGTGGCTCCCTATCAGCTAAGACTCGGTTGGCTAAGCTGAAACATTCTGTTCTGTGGCTGAAATCTGCGACCGTACCATGGTGGCAGCATGAGGGGTGTCACAAAACTGATGTTTTCTAGTTTTAGTTTTCCGGTTACCGACATATGGCTATAAACGCTAAGTGCCGCAAAGATTCCAAGATTTTGCAGTATTTAACAAATTCAGTTTAAATCAGTTTAATTTTAATACTGTTACATATCATTGCACACTAGTGGCAGGTGTTTGGGTTAGTTGGCCGTAGTCGTGGACACTCGGAGACAACTACGTGCACGATGAATTTAAATCTGACGATGCTCACCAAAACAGTGGGTGAAACGTCAAAGAAGAAATTGCCACGACCACGGCCAACTAACTCAGAATCACATATCATTACGAGCTCCGTGAAAGTCTCGATCAGTTGAAATCCGGCAGTACAGCTCTACAAATGTAGCTTGAGCTTCGTGAGCTGGCTGCTTCTATCCCATTTCTCGCCTTGTTCTCGTGATGCTAGATCTGTACAGTCCGAAGAAAAGTAGCTTTTGCTTTCAATCCCATTTTTCATTTCTAGTAGTATAATTGTAAGTTATCAGGTAATACAGGTAGTTTTATATTACGTTCTTAGTTATCATTATTATTATTGGATTTTAACATTGTATAGTAGTTGCTGCATGAATTTGTTTTTTTTGTTTCCAGAAGTTTACGTTACCATTTTTTCTTCCTTTATTAGTTGTAATTCGTCTTAGACTTTAATATTAGATAGTAAATATTGCATAAGTATTTTAGTTTTTCTTTTCTAGTAGTTAAGTGTTTCGCTAAGGTATTATAGAATATATTTTTTATTTGCTTGTTTTTAATCTTTGCTAACCTCTGAGATGCCCTTTCAAAGTAAGGTAAAAAACAAAGTTTTGAGCGGCCAAAGTCGTGAAATTATTAATTCTGTCATTAAATTTATGACACAAGAAGCGAACGAAGGCGCCCTAACAATATTTTTTAACAAAAGTGGGTATTCAATATTTAGGTCAAAGTAAAATTGTATAATAAAACAATCAAAAAACCGTATTTTCCACCCCAAATAAGAAACGAATAAACAGAAAATAAAAAATTGCTTTGGACGACTTTGGATCTGGCTGCTTTAAGAAGAACAATTATAAAATTTTTATGTTATAAACAAACGGGTGAGTCCAAACTATATTCCATCGAGGATTAAAAGTTCTTAAAATTACACTTTTACCTGACTTGTTTACTCAAACAATTTTCGTGGATTATTACACTGGGTCAGGTATACCAAAAATTCTGCGAAGATATCGGCTATCTAAGCAGCAGAGAAAGCTTAAGAAAAGAAATTCTTAAGCTTGGATTTCGACGGCAAAAGCTTAAGAACAATCGAAAATTACTAATGGAAAAACATGAAATTCGTCATCTACAAGTTGAATTTTTGCGAAGAATGCGGTCATACAGACAGGAATGACCAATTATATATATGGATGAAACATATATACATTCGTCACATACTACTGAAAAAGCCTGGAGCGACAACAGCAATAAAGGTTTACGTTAGCCGGTGGCAAAAGGGCCGCGGGTCATAATTATTAATGCTGGCGGTGTAAATCGACGAAAGATGGCTACGTGCAAGAGGAATAGCTTTCACGGATTCCATGTTGAAACCCGAATTATATAATATAATAAAACAACATAAGCCGAGGAATGTCATGTACAAAATTGACAAATTGTTTGCAGACAACAATATCGATTTGATTCGTCTACCGCCCTATCATCCTGATTTAAATCCCATAGAGATGGTATGGGCGGAAATGAAAAAATTCGGTGCGGAGCGAAATATACATTTTAATTTGAAAGATGTTTTAAACTTTTGTGACAACTTTTTTCAAAGTTTTACAACAGAAAAGTGGGAAAAACTGTGTAGATACGTTATCGGAGTGGAAAACGAATTTATATCAAAAGAACCAACAATCGACCTCGTTATAGATGAATTGATCATCAATGTCGGCGAAGATGAAGATGACAGTGACGATGACGACTGTCTGTTAGGTGACGAAGAAGAAGAAGTGGAAGAATTAGATTTTGCGACAATGAAAGGTATCCAGCCATTAGATGAAGTGCCCTTTGAGCAACAACAATTGCCGTCTACATAAAAAAATTATTTAAATTTGTAAAAAAAAAGATTTTGAATAAAAGTATTTAAAAACACTTTTTTTCATATATAAACCTCTAATAACTTGCTAAGCATTTTTTGGTCAGTAATTATAATCAACATTTAATTTATTAGAAGCGAAAATTAATCTGTAAGTTATCACGCTGCTTGTTCGTAAAATTTCCACGCCCAGCCATCGTGTATCTTACTCCGACATCGGTCGACTCGCTTTCCCCGGCGCGCATCCCAGAGCTCAAGCTAGATTTGTCGGGCTGTACCTGCTACTCCATCTCGTTCGCACCATATACAAAAGTATCATTCTTTCTCTTGCATTGTTGGATCAAACCTGAGACAAGAGTTGGCCGTACCCCATCATATAGTGATTTTAGAAAAATTTAGGTGACGGTGCTATCAAACAGCAAAAAAACTGAAAATGATAGAGCTAGTTAGTTCCCTTTAAGGGAAGCACTTCTTCAGCGCGAAGTAACCAGTAAGCTGGCAAATTGGCGTGTGCCTGCATAAGCCTTATTGCTTTTTTTAAGCTTTAACTTATAAGAAACACTTTTTCAATAAAATTTTTTCATTCCTACCTGATGAAGTTAATAGTCCATTGCCTAGCCAGCTTCGGAAGTAGTCGTAGTCACTAGACTTCTCGATGTATTTGGAGCTGCTTAGCACAAATCCTATGAGTTTCGGATCACAAACCATTACAGTCGGTCTTATTGGTCCTATCCTTATTTTAAAAACTGGCCCATATTTTACGTAAAATAGCTTAGCTTTTTCCAAAAATTCTGAAAATTTAAAAGAAGGAATATTAGAGCTTTTACTTGGAGCATGATTTTTATAGGTATATTCATAATACACACATTATATAACCGCTAGAATGTCAAGTGTAGAATGTATGTATAATCATATGATTTACGAGACGATATTATCCAAATCAACTAAATCCAGACAATGTAGATTTTGAGAGTGCATATTCAGCGGAAATAATACATAAAATATAGGATAGCAACAATCGCCCGAATTCTAAAATCGTTAAAAAGGACTTTCTAAAAAGTTCTTGTTTTATTAAAATTTTACTGGGTAATTCTTGGTGTGAGTAGCCTGTTAGATGTATTTGGAAACCACATTTGGCAACATTGCTAAAATTTTGGACCGTCTCGTATAATTTTATATTATTATGTGGGAAGTATACACTCAGCCCGTTATCTATTCATAAAACGCTCTATATAATTGTATGGTTGGCAGATGGTGGTTTGTACTTTTGTATAATAAATATTGCTAAAACCGCGATTCAGACTAAGTGGTTGTGCTTGCGATTTATCATTTTACCATATCTTTGAGCGTTCAAATGCTCTCCATCACGAGTGTTTTGTCACTTATCACTAGGCCTGCAAGATTATGAAAATCAGCAATCGATTATGGATTTTTCGGAAATAATTGAAACAATCGATTATTGTATTGCCAAAATTAAATGTTAATAAATATGATTTATTAATCAAAAAGGAAACCATAATAACATAAATAATAGCCTATTGTATTGCATTGATTAATTCGTAATTCATTGATTGCTGATCACTAATTTGGTTAGTTATTATTAGAGAAAACAATAAAATAAAATATACGATATTTATCATTAAGCTTTAGCGGTACTGTACTGTATAAAAGGTAATGAAATGCTGCAGTGCCAAATATAGCATGAAATTTTGCAAAAGTTTATATAGGAACGTCATTCGTGTTCTTATAGGCAAAAAATTAGCTGGCTAGCGTGTTCGGGTGTTAAAGATAATCTCATATCTGTAATTATGTGCAGTGGTATGCCTATAGAAGGGCGGTTTCCGGGTTAGACCCCTCCCAAGACCAAGAATCATGGTTTTTGAACTGGTTTAATTTTCTGTTAAAAATTGCAGCTTTTTCTCACCCTCGGTAGGCGCGTGTAGCAATAATCCTCACTCAGCAAAAATCTATGGTACGCCACTGATTATTTGCTCACTGCTAAAAGTACCTTCTTCCTACGCTACACTTGTAGCCTGCATGCATACAAGAAATTTCTTCATTAATTGTGACTGATATGGCTAGGAACATGCTACACTAGTAATCGGTTAACCCCAACAATCGAATATTTTTCGCAGCGCTAGGTACTAGTCATTACTAGTGACTGCTTTGTTCAAAAAACAATAAAATATACCAGGTAAAGACTACCCTTTTGCCTGTTTGTTAGGGTTTATATAAATGATTCATGCATCGCGGGCGGCGTTTATTTCTGAATATTTTGTGCCGCCTTTTTATAACTGCTGTCACGCTACAATATGCACGGCGATCATTGAATATTGCAGATCAAGTTACAGTCACAAAATTGATAGCTTTATAAAGATTTTTCAACAATTTACGGTTCTATTTCTAAGAAATAACCGTAATTATTGCTATAATAGGCTTGTGGTAACCTTTATAGTCTACACTCTTGCACTGTGAAAGCTTTGTGTAGTGCAGCTAACATTACTACCACTTAGTTTGTCAATTTTACGATTGCGGCAGGCTAAAAACACCTTCCAGTCTATCACAGTACAGTTATTTAACAGACTTACTGTACCCCCAACCTAACAAATACGATATATAACATAAAAGTTATAGGAAATCGTGTCAGCCCACAGATCCGAAATGTGAGCTTTCTGCAACCTTAAAGTTGATAATTGCACAAAACACTACAGAATATAATTATCGCCTGAATTCATTTATAAATGAGCATAAGCGATTCAGCTGCAGCGTTACAAAGTAACTTTGATGTATATATGCCGCCTTGACCTCGATTCTGAATAGGGCCCTGATAGCTCAGTGGTTAGAGCGTTTGATTGGTGTTCAAAAGGTCCCGAGTTCAAATACCGGTCAAGGCTGGCAAAAATGTTTCATTACATAATATGCCTGCAAATCCAATAAAATATTACGTATGCTCAACTACAGAATATGTTGAAAATACAAACTTAAACGCGTTTTCTCATATTAAAATAAGTATATTAAATAATTCCAACAATCGACAGATGACTGACAAGTATGTATACGTCAAAGCAATAGTTGTGTGCACCTTCCTGAGAGGAGGCAAACTGATTTAATCGATAATTTCAATAAGCACCCTGGATGCATGAATCATTTATAGAAACCTTGTAGAACTCAGACAACCAGTGTAAACAACCCACAAGGCAAACTACACACATCTTGAGTACTTAGGTTCCAGCAAAATCTTACTATCTAATCTTAAAAAATCAACGCTTCTTTTCTTGTGTTTTAAAGGGCTCCGAGTTATTAAATAAATGGTAAAGCGCTTTCTGCTAAAGTAAACCATCGTGAGTAGCATTTACAAATCAAATAAATTTTACAAGAAAATCTGAAATCTATATAATGGAATATTGAGGGTGATAAAGAATACTGTTTTGGTGCTAATGAATATATAAAACCCAAGAGTGGTGAAGAAGAAAGACGGAAGGTTGACGGTACGAGGGAAATTTGATAAATCAGTAACTATGAAGTGAAAAAAAAACATTTTGTTCAATACAGGTACTCTTCTTTAAGCTGTATACACTTAGTCAACCGTTTTTCTTACTTTTTTGATCCCTTAAAAAAATCTTTTTTTCTGAGCCTACAAAATAGCTGTTAGTTTCGGTAATGTTCCTTTTATCTGAGTCGTTTTTTTCCTGCTGAGCCATTTCTTAATGTTTCCAAAAGGAAAAAATCCGGCGAATAGGCCGGATGAAGTATTTCATATCGTAATTCCAGCAATTTAGCCATGCTATGCAGTTTCTGTTTGACAGATCGAGTTGAAATTTAGTGTGCTTGTTTAAAAATCATAGCCAACTTTAGCAGAATTTGCGATTCGATGGCTTGTTCTTCGAAAAGTCACTGAATTATCAAACCAGCCTCGTACGTTTACATGCCGGGTGTTTGAACGCAATGGTATCAAAGATCATGTATACCACGAATCTATCTGAATTATTACTAGAAATGTCTAAAGCTAGTTACCTTAGTACTTGTCGCAAATATACTAGTTTCCAATTCAAAGGGCATATATCAGTTTAAGGTGCTTCTGTTTGGCTATGCACAGTGTTTGCTGGTTTATAAAGGCTTTAAAGTTAAAGTAATCCTATTCTACATTTATTAAACTAATGCAGGTTGGTTCCAATTCTACAAAGATACATCTATTGTACAAGGTAACCGAAAGAACCAATGACCTAAAATAAGCATGTCTTTAAATAATCAGTCCAATGTTTAACGAAAACATTACAGCCACCGGTCCGAATACAATATAACGTAGAACCGTCAAAAGTAATACTACCCACTGCATCGCACTTCCTTTAGCAAGAGAAAAGGACAATGGAGCGGTTCCTATTCTCTTTGTTAAAGTTGATGTTAGCTAAATCAACCCAATAACCATGACAACACCTTAAATTGGGCCCTGTGATTGGTTTAGATAAAAAAACCAGAGTTAATTTTAGTTTAAAATTTTAGAGAAACCGGCCTAATATCTCTGATTCATTATCCCGCAGACAAAACAAACGACTTAGGCATAAGGTGAAAATTTAACAATCATAAAAGCAGAGGGTACTGAAAAAGAAGCTCATCTTATAATTTTATTATTTAAATAATAGTCTATAATCATCCATAGATTTCAGTAGGTACTTATTAATCACGCTGCGCTGCCAGCCAGTTCATAGGTTATCGGTTAACATAACTGATATTCTATAAAAGTGTAAATTCAAGTTCATGTTGAAATTTATTGTAAACTGATACAAAGCAACGAGTACTTGATCTGTACTGTTCACGGAGCTCTTCACTTATGTGTTAGAATAAGCCTGCCGGACGAATTGTATGTGTTTTATGTATTTTACCTGCCCAGGAGCGAAAGTCCAATGCGTTTCCGACTAATGGCAACGTTGGAGGTCCAGGTATACATTCCAGCGTGCTGTTGTATCTACTATACTCTCGCAAATACCAGTGAATTAAACAAATCAGCACGATGCCTGCAGCCGTTAGTGTACAAAGCATTGCTGCAAATTCACAACTAATAAAACAAAATTACGTTGTACGTAGTGCTAATTTCGTTCTCACTACTTCCCCCGTGACTATCCGGTTTGAACTATCAAAACAACATGGGCACAGCATAAGCACACTAAAACTGTTTTATATGCAAGGACATGGGTTGCATCAATGCCGCGGCCAAGGTTAACAGAATGAGCTTTACCATAATTGTGCAGCGATGTCGTTTTGTACACTTTCTACTTTCTGACATTTCTACCAAACTAGACGCAGTCAATTGATACCACACATGCCTTTGTGTATAAGTTTTTTAAATGTCCAATATGCTTTTGGGTGAAAATTTTAATATAGGGAGCGCCCCTTAAATCCGGAGAAGTTAAACTACTTTTCTTTTTTTCAAGAAAATGTATTATCAAAAATTCAAATGAAAAAGAAAATCGTTTTACATATCAGTTTTGTGAGCTGCCTAGAGTGGAATCGTTCGATACAAGCTCCCTCAGCCGTAATGACCGCCTGCCTCCATGCATAGCATGAAGCGATCGTACACTGTCTTTAAGGCAGTGCTGTCGGTAAATGATAATGACAATTTGCGCTTCCTAAAAAAAAACGCGGTGCAAGACGTCGCTCTCGATGGACACAACGCCTGAGCCTTTTCCTCAATTGGCGGAGTCCGTGTCACGCGGCCTTCTTGAATGACTCTCGACGAGTTAGCGGAACTCCCCAGACTTCTCAGAAGATTACATTTAGCAACAACGTCGTACACAGTTGATCTAGAATCTAGGGTACCCGAATTATTTCAGTCGCTGAACGCCCATCTGGATCATTTTGAGGTTATGGCTGTTTATTAGACGTATGCGTTTTTCGTTAATGCCAACAAGGACCTATAGTGGAACTATGGCGGGAAATTCAACTTAAATTTGTTTGATTTAAGTGACGGACCGTATGGGTAGCAGCTGCATTCACAAGGTCTTGTGATATAACTAGTTCAGATGGTGAAAGCCTTAATGTAACTCTCACATATTTTGGTTTTTTGGTACGGTCTGTAAGTACAGAGACTCATTTGCCGATTGCGCGGTCATTTTGTGAAATCGGTGTGGGTCGTCTAGTGGTCGCTTTACGAACTACGACGCGTTACGGACAGTAAGTACAGAAAAATCTTATTTATTGTGCGCGCCAAGAAAAAAGGTTGAGTTGGTACATTTAAATCATTGGCGTGCCAGCAATTTTAGGCTAGCGCGCTGAATAAATTCATTAACTCGTTCCACCAATGCGGTTCACTCCGTTCAAAATGTGGACGATGTTACATACCTAAAGTGCGACTTCTTTCTGGCCTCGTACATTAAGAAATTAAGATACACGTCTCCACGTCAAACTTACGGGTGTATCAAAGATACAGCCATTCGGGATTTTTTTGTTTTATAATTAAGATTGTAGTTGTGTTGTCCAATTCTATCATGTAATGTCCAACCACGGTGCTGCTTAAAATGTGTTTTAACTGCACAGCCGCATTGTAAGTTGAAACAGCTACTTTGAGACTTCGAGACTAGTACAGGGCTTCTATAACACTGATCTCTAAATAACTGGATGTCGCTTACATACCAAAATCCATGTAAATTATTTGTGATAGATTTACGCCACTTTAGCGCCTACCCGCTGGTCCTTGTACTAAAATTTTGACAAAGGTTCGCTTCTGCGGTAAATAGAACGTTAATGATTGACGGTTAAAATCGTGAACTTATCATCTGTCTGCAGATTTCCAAAAGATGATCGTTGTAGTGTTTGAGCAAGAAACATGTACCGTACAAACTGGACGTTAACGTTTACTCATAACCATATTATATAGTTAAGGATCTAACCTAAAATTTGAACGCGCCGTTAAATTGATAGTACGAGTGCCAGTGGCATGGTGGCTACTGATCACAGTTTTGAATGACTTATGCGACATCCAGTTATTTAGAGATCAGTGTTCTATAAATGATTCATGCAACGCGGGAGGCGTTGATTTCTGAATTCTTTGTGCCACCTTTTTGTAACTGTTGCCAAGCTACAATATGCACGGCGATCACTGCATATCAATGAGGACGATAGTACTGAAGGTTGCAGATCAATGACCACAGTTATGTTGAAAATACACACTCCCAGGCTTTTTTTTATATTAAAATATATCAAATAATTCAAAAATCGAGAGATGACATATACATCACTTTCCTGAGAGGGGGAAAATTGATTTAATCGATAATTTCCATAAGCCYCTGGATGCATGATTCATTTATAGAAACCTTGTATAGAGTATCGATACAGATACTTTAGTGATAGCGATATTTTAATGCGGGTGTCGTATGGGTATCAGTTATTACAGCAATTTGGTAAAGAATAGTACGTAAAAGAAAAAAAGTAATGTTTATTACCCCTACATATTTTGTGGTCTGAAGGCAATCTGCGCAAGCTGAAATTTTGATTTTGACTTGTTTGAAAGTGTTATAATAATAGACGACAATAATTTGGCAGAACCTCGAATGAATAGCATTGCTTTCTTGCTCGAATAACGATTCGTGTTACCACAGAATACATTTATTTCAGTTCATATATGGTAGTGAACCTCCCTCACAACAGACAGTTCTTAAGCAGAATAACAATTTTTGTAAAATAAAACTGCTCGACGATGACCGAAAGGTAGAAATTGAAATCGCGTTTATTTGTAAATTTGCTTTTATAATAAAGTGGTATAACTGTTTGAAAATGAAGTCATAACCATTACACGCTAGTTTAGGTATAAAAAAATTCATTCTGTAAAATTTTTTATGCGCTTGGGTAGTATAGGTATATACACTTTGTGTCAAAATCTTGTATAATTTCTTTACGTTCCACTATTGATTTATTTGTATAAAGCAAATGTCAAGTAAATCTTTTATAAATATTTTATTTATTCGCTCATAGGTAGTAGTAATTTTTTAAAACACTAGTTCAACGTATTTATACGGAGTACACATTTTTTATTTTGAACTTCAAAGTTTGGTTTTTGATAAACCCTAAAAAACTTAAAAAAGCGTCGTATTTTTTGGTTTAATGTGTAATACAAAATTGTTTTAGCTTTAAACAATTTGTGATTATACATAGGCAATGCAAATTAGAAAAAATGCATGGTTATCATGATAAAATGGTAGTAAACACTTCGAAAATCAATAAAATACTTATTCCGTTTGTTAGGTCCTGGGAGCGAGCTGCGAGGACCAAAAGCACCTAAAGAACGTAAAAATTGAGTAGATGTGTAAATTAGATATTCAATGCGATATGGACTTTCTGAATGCGATGAGGCTCGCTAAAACCTTGTTTTGTCATGAATCATTGGTACTGCATGGTGCAGATAGTAATCGCTGCTGCTAACGTATGAATGTCCATTGTAATATTAGTCAATAGTAATACGATGCTCGTGGTCATACGAGAATAATTTTCCGCCACATTTCACTTATTATACTACCATACTTACGTGGCTCATGAATGGACTGTCTAGAAATTACGAAATTAAAAGCAGTCAACTTTAGGGATTCAACAACCGTGGACAGCTTTTCTGCTTATTAATCCTCATCTGCGCGGTTATAGTATAGAATCAAGTAAAACTTCGAGTAGGTAACCGGGGGTTTTCATATACAGGGTGATCGCGATGTAATGGGCCAAAATTTATGACTAGATTCCTGACGTAAAAATATTGCGATTTAGACAAACTTACCTTTGTCCAAAAGTTGATACTTACAGAGATACAGGGTGTTAAATGCAAAATATTAGTTTTTTCTTATTTATTTCATAATAAATGCTCATATTGACATGATATTTTGTCATTGGGGGTTTTCTGGGGCGAAAAAATTCTGATTTTACAACTTCTTTTACACAAAAAAAGCAAAGAGAATGACAGAAATTGATTTAAGTTGGCATCAGCGTACAATGTTGTCAAATACTTTTCGTTGATAGCATGTTGACAAGATTCAAGGTTGACAGTGACAGTTGATAATGATAATGAGCGCCAGTTGAGTTAGAGCCGTTGTCACCGGCATTTGCATTTTGCAAACACTAATATGCCGCTCCACCATTTCCTCTGGCGCATCGAACCAGGTAATGTACTCTTCTCCTGATCGCTAGAGAATATTTGAAAGTTCTGAAGTAAGCACAGCATGACTATAAATTAAATTTTATACCTGTAATAACTATACTAGTATTACGTCTTATGACGTCAATTTGTCAGTGTCAGTTCTGAAGTTAAACTTGATGCGGCTTGATTTTCACCCAGCAACAGTGAAGATTACGTCACACTAATTGATGAGGTAAGTTTATAAAATTCTGTGACAACGGTATAGGTTTAGTCGTTGAGTTTGAGGTATTAACATTTTATTCGTACCTGGAATTGTAGCTCTACAATTGGATTATAGCGGTATTTTGAATAAGGTAAAATAAATAAAATTACATTCTGGTGTGTGTAATGGTTTAATAATTACAATCTTTAGCAAATATTTAAACATCAGGCATCCAGATATCTGTAGTTAAACCTACTCGATCTTGCAATTCAAAGTTCAGCTGACTTTCAGGAGCACCAGGGTATTTCTTATATAAATCCTTGCATACTTTGTTAAACGCTGCTACCTGTAATATAAATTAATTGTGAGTACTTATCCATTTCTCCCAAAAATAAATGTAAAAAAATTTAGCCGATGCATCAATAGTAAGTTTATTGCCTATACTAGAATAATACTTTAAGCTAGGTACAACACAATGAAAATGCATGTTTATGTTTTGCTATTTGCACCAATTCCACAGTTTAGTAAATACATATAATATTTTTTACTAAACTGTGCCAATTCCTTCTGCAGTCGTTCTAGCGATCCATGGTCTAATATGCAGTCCTGTTGTAAATAGCTTGCCTGAAAATTTATTTCCTACTGACTTGTTGAGTGGCCGAATACGGTCGTCCCAACTGATATTACACAAACTCTTTGCAGGCCAGCTCTCTAAAACGGCATATTTTGGTACGGAGCGGCTTTATCTATTCGTAATATATATAAAATGGCATCACTTTACAAAAAACACAAATAAATAAAAATATTTGCAGATAAAATGTAGGAGAAAAATAGAATTTTTGATATCTTTGTTTAATTACCTAAAAGTGTAACGACGCTACAAAGCAAAATAACTTCGAAACTTCTAAATGCTATATCTACCAAGTGCATTAATGCACAGGGAGACTATGTCGAAAAATTAAAAAAATATGTCACTGTAGTTTTACTGTAAGGGGGGTTAGGAATGGAACATAGGGATCCTCCCTCGTAAGTGTCCATGAATGTATGGGCCGAAATTATTGGAAGCTATATCATTATTTTTTAAGGTACTTTAGATTTCCTGCAATATACCTGACCTGACCTGACCTGACCTTTTAGATAATGAGTTGTTTGGTTCACCTGAAAATATTCCTTTGGCTTAGGTAAGGGATATATGTTTTTAACACGGGGGAGCTTCTACTCTACTAATGAACGATGGATAAATAGTAACAAGTGGCTTAGCAACAGATTTGCACAAAAATGGATAGGAAGAGTAGAGCCCATTCCCTATCGAGCAAGCTCGCCCGACTTAACATACATCGATTAGGAGGGGGCTATATTAAAAATATTGTGTACCAAGCGCAACCTACGACAACGTTTCATTGGCAACAGAGTTGAAATGGGCATGCACTAAAAGAGTCGTCACTTTGAAGTTGTACTTGTCCCAATTTTTTTCTAAGCAAACGAAAATGAGAATTCAAATTTATATAGTTTATGCAAAATCTAAGCTATTTAGATATCCCAATGACTAGGTGAACGTCACGCATCTTTGGACAGATAAAAGAAGGCCAACTCATAAATCTATTAAATTTATGGCGGAACATAATGAACCGCAGGACTGAGCTTACTTGTCCTATCATATCCTTCATGTTTTCGTCTCTACCAAATTCAATGTTGTTTGCATAGGTTTTGTTTTTCATTGGCCAGAGTCTAACCCATCCACCTTCACGTTGAGGAGCACATGCCCAATCCTTGCCATTTCCCCAAGTTTCGTTAGCATTAACGTCAGTCAAATGCTTCTTTGCCTAAAAAAGGTGGTCGCACGTCACCTTAATCTTTAAACTTGTGATTACTTACGTTTATGTATTCGCTACCAGTAGCTGTCAGATTAATTGATTTCTTGGAGAGATTTACGGCAACATCGTTGAGTAATTTACGAGATACAGAGCCTGCAAATAACGGCGTCACAGCGCTGATATGTAAGCTCTGTCATACCAACCTGACTTTGTTTTAATTTTAGACTCCTCTAATGCACTTTGTGAATTACATCTTGCGTACGCCCTCTTATGCTTGGTTCTCCATCTACCAGCAGCTTTTAAAACAGTGCTAGTAGCTTGGATTTTCCTTACACAGCTGTTGCTTGTCAAATCTTTATCGTTTGCATTGTTTAACCACACATTATATACTGCTAGACCCGTGTTGTAGAGGGGAAAACCAAGAAGATCAAACAAGTCATGCAGCATAGGCTTCTTGACTGCTTTATCTGTATCACAATCATTTCCAAGAGCTGGACTAAGGTTTACCTATAAAATTAGGCTATATTCATGTATAAAACAATGCTTTTCATTAACATAAGGCTAGTTATAAGTAACGGATATTAAGAGAGCGATTTTTTAGATTACCTTATTTATATGCTTATCTTACGCTAACAACGTTGTTCCAACAATTAAGCTGTAAGAATTTATTCTCAGTAACCATTACTGCTGAACGTATTTATTAATTCCTACACTGACAAATAAAAATATCACAGCGAATGTGGGAAAAGAGCAAAATTAGAAATACCCCGGCTTGGTGTAGACGATATGGAAATAATGCCAGAAATGTCGGAGATTTCGAGGTGGTTCTCACTGTCAATGTCTCTGCAAGGCAAAACCACCGGTCAAAATTAATTTGGAAAGAGAATACGAGTAGTTTACGAAGCCTTCTTTTAAAAACTGAAGTCGGAATACACAAATATCTGTACATATAATAAGGTAGTTTCTGATCTAGATCTTTTCTAAACCAACCCTACCTTCTGTGAAACTATTAGAAATTTGCAACTGCGCCTGTAAAGTAATTATAATTCTAATTTAAGTACCTCCAGAAGCCATGGTTTTAGTGAACTATCAATTAAAACATCAAATCCGAAGAACTCGAAGCAGTTTACAGTTGGAGGAATATGACTAACGTGACTAAACAAAGTTAATATAATGAGAGAAGAAATTTTTTTCCACAGAAGCCAATCCTCAATTTTAGCTCGGTGAAAATATCTTCTTAGTTGCTTTAGMGTCCATTTGCAACCTGCAATATTAAAGGAGTACATGTAAAGGTTAAAAACAAAACCGTAAGAAAAGATATATTGATTTAAATGATTACAATACAGTAAAAATTCTACCGCCACCTAAAACTCCCCAGGCTCGTATTTTCATTCTTGTTACATGTCAAACTAAAGGTCTTTTTAACTAAAGGTCTTTTTAAAATCTTTATAAATCTTTAAAATCTTTATAAATAGCATAATGATGAGTGTTCAAATTTTTTTTGTCGATTATGATATATTGCAAATGAGGTTAATTTCTGCAAATATTTTTTTACCTTACCCCGTATAATAATTATTGCTTCATAGTTGGATGCCGGCTTTACTCTTCTTTAATTTGTGTCATTACAATGTATGCGTAATTTTTACTCATTCTTAATGAAAAACAAGAAAAACTCGTCGCCGCCATATTCTGTTAATAGGGCTGTTCACAAGTGTTAGCCTAACAGCTTATTACGGTACAAATTATGGCTACATACCCATAGCTGCACACAAAATCCCAAACTTTAGAGTAACTTTTAAATAAATCAAGTACAAAGTTCGTTCTAAAGAGAAAAAGAGGCTAGAAAACGATACCTTGCGATGAGGCTAGTGCGTGGTGTAGAAAACTAAAATTACGCATACATTGTAATGACACAAATTGAAGAAGACAAAAGTCGGCATCCAACTATGTAAGGGAAAAGGTAAAAAAATATTTGCAAAAATTAACTTTATTTGCAAAATATAACTGACAAAAAAATTTTGGACACTCACTATGCTATTTTTAGAGTTTATAAAGCCCTACAATTTGACATATAGCTTAAGGTTGTACTTAAAAAATTATGAAAATACGAACCTGGGGAGTTTTAGGTGGCGGACCTGGCATACTAAATAGTAAAGACTAATTCCCCAATAAAATTCGAAGAAAATTGACCTTTAATTAGTTTTGAAGTATACCTATTATGGTAGAGTGGCCGTTATTTTAATGATGTATTTTTTCCTTTAATCCTAATCCTTAATTTTGGACGGTTTCAACAATAATAACACGAGCACCCAGCGGGTGGTACTTTTTAATGAGACGTGTACACGACACCCAGCCGCAATTTGCGGGAATGTATACGAGCCCAGTCGCATATGTATTGGACCCAGGGTTGGCATGAAATGTTTAAAACAGAATGTTTTAAACTTGTTTAAAACAACGGTTCTGTTTTAAACAGTGTTTTTAAAAATGTTTTAAAGAGTGTTTTTTGACGACTATTGTGTGTGTTTTATTAATTATTACTATTAAGCAGTGATGGGCGTTTACACGTAAATTATAATTTTCTACATTACCCGCGTAGAAAATGTAGATAAAGCATTTTGGCGTAGATTTTGAGTAAGTGTATTGTGCAAATTATTTTGTTCCAATTTCCCTGTTTTATGGGTCAATTCTTAAAAATTTTTTAAAGCACTGCAGTTTTTTAATATTTATATTACAAATTTGCATAACTTATTTTAGTAAGTCATCAGAATACCCAAACGATTTTCTTACTTCTTTGGAACAAAACATACGTTTCGAAGTCTTTTCTTCTACGAGTATATTAGGCATAATAGGTAGCATATGAAATAGCCCGTCTTCTTCCGTTTATAGACAAGAAAGATAATAAAATCATAGTTTACAGTCATTTAAGAACCCATTGACCGATTGAGGGCTCCAAAGCACGCTTGTGCCTTCTGGCCCTAACAACTGTATGCCGAAACAAGTTATTATTGTTTAACGTGTGTCTAGTTATTTTAATTACAACGAAGTATTTTGTTTAGTTAGGAAGCAACAAAAATAATAATAAATAGATAATGGCGTAATCTGCATAGAGTATTCTACGCGCCCATCACTGCTATTAAGCTCGTTTACCATCCACAAGTAGATAGACAAGATTATTAGTAATCACATATCTACATAAAATCACCCCACATTTGCATTAAAAGTGAATTGAATGCAAAACGAGGGCTAGTTAGAAAATACGTAAATGTTTTTCAAACTTAAAAAAAGATAACTATGCAGTATTTCGTTCGGCTTTTATTGATACAACAGTTATAGAAATGAATAATTTAACTTTAACATTTTTTCATAGTAGTAATTTACAAACATTTTGAGACAACAGATAAAAGTCTTAATTATAACATAACATAAATATCTATTTCTGGTCCAATACTACAAAACAATACATAAGACGTTCATTCAACACTTACTAGATAATTATATCTTTAGTACAAAAAAACAAATAGTTATCAGAACTTGGAAATATAAAAAAATAATAAACAAATAATAAAAAAAATATCAGCATTTTTACTTCTTTTACTAGTGTAACCATATCTTTTTTGCACTTCTTCCATTGAGCTCACATTCTACCATTTTACACTTTAATTTTGTCAAAGTTATTTAACACTGCATCTTTCCGCATAGGCCATTGTAATTGTTGAACTTTAAACTTTTAAACAGACAATGTCAGTTTCTATTCTCTTTGATAAAGTTGATATTAGCTAAAATCAACCCAGTAACCAAGACTGCACCTTAAATTGGGGTATGTGATTGGTCTAGATTTCAATAACAGTGTTGATTCTAGCGTAAAATAGAAGAGAAACCGACTCTGAATAATTAAAATTGTTGCGTAAACAAAAAAGACGAATGACAACTGATAATCGTAGTCCTGTAGGGATTTTTAGACAACTGCTACGCTCCGCGTCATCTGCTTGTTTTTATTTTCACTAATATATATAGTAATCTACATGAGAGTGCATGTTTAAAACAGTGTTTAAAATGTTTTAAACATTTTTTCAATTAAAATAAAAAACATGTTTAAAACGATTTAAACGTGGTTAAACAAAAAAAACTGTTTTGTTTAATAAAAAAAAATGTTTTTTGCCAACCCTGGATTGGACCACTTACACTGAAATACACACATCTTTTTAACTTACAAAACGGTATTTGCAGAGTTTATTCTAAGACTGACTTTTTCGTATGTGAAATAATATATTGATTTGACATAACAACAAATGCTTGTTGAGTGTACAGTTTATAAACAGGCAAACAACGTGGGTTTTGTGTGTCTGTACTATAATTATAAAACCGAAAAGTGGTCGCAAATCAAAAATTACGGCACATTGAAGGAATTAATTATGAAAAATAGACGAGTGTCATCAGTACAACTAGCAAGAGAGTAGAGTTAGGATATTTAGGATATTACGAGGTAACAATTTGTTATTATTTAAATTATAGGGTAAGAATGCGTGCATTTTAGACTAAAGAAAAACCATTTCTTGCAAAGAAAAAAAAACGAACGCGCTTGTTGTGGGCTAAGGAATATTCAGCATGGCCACAGCACTTGTGGAATAAAATTATTTGGAGTGGTGAGGCAAAATTCGAAATCCATGTGGGAGATACGCGACGTCAAATTCTAAGGAGGAAGGGAGAAGAATTTCACAAGGACTGTTTAACAAAGTTTGCTGCAACAGTAATGGTTTGGGGATGTATGTCTTCCCAGGGGGTGGGCCATCTGGTATTTGTCGATGGCATAGTTAGTATATTACAATCCTACAAAACCCCTCCACGTTCAGTTGCTGCCTTAAAACAGAAAGTATCAGAAATATGGAGATCTTTTGATCCAGATTTTTGTAAAAAGTTGGCAGACATTATGCCTAGACTACTCGGTGCAGTAATTAAACATAAAGATGTCACGCAGTGGTAACAAAACAAAATAAGAAACGGTCCAATTCATTTGCGACAGGCGACTTGAACGTAATTTTGTAATTATGTGTTTTATAATTGTTACATGGACTCTATTCATGTTGTGTTTGTTGTAGTTGCCTATAAATACATAGTATTGTTCAATTTTGTTTGTTTCTGTAATCTCTTTTTATGACAGTTCTTGGAGCTGTTACGTTTTATTCGGTAATAAGCAGTGGTCTAATGCGACTGGGCTCGTATTGCATGTTTTATGTGTCACTTGAATGTTCCTAACTTTTTTACGGCCAACTAACCAGGAATCATCTACCGGTACAATCAGCACAAATTTAGATAGGTATCGGTATACAGTATTTTGTACTCACCTTGTCCAATCCTGTCTTTGGTCTCCATATAACCTGGTCCCAACTTGTTAATAGAACTATTTGTTAAATGTCTAAATGGATTCCTTAAATCGTGAAGATTAAATTTGTCTGTTCCGAATCTTGCCAGTCCTTCTTTGTATGCATATATTGTGAGTGGATGATAACATGGAACGCACACATATAACCTTAAATCGAATTTGTAGCCTCCAATAAGCAAGGGAGTTTCAATGTAGCGCTGAACTATGGCATTCGTATCATAGGTTAAATCACTCAGTTGCTGAAGTAAAAGAAATATAAATTATGTAAATATTGCTGTAACATCTGAAACTATTAGGCAACGTACAAGGATATAAGGTAAATACGTAAAGTCATACTGAATCAAATGTATAAAAATGCATTACCGTCGGCCTACATTTCCGGTTGAACGCTCTATAAATTAGAAACCTCACGCGTTTAAAAAAAATGACGTAGCGACGCGCAAGGCGGCATGTTCATGTGAGAGCGTTTTAAATTAGCAAACGTATGTAACGTTGTTTTTGGATATATGTCAACTCTGACAATAAATCTTACACAACTGTTTATTATACTGGCGCCCAACGTGGGCGCCTAAGAGTTTGCTTGTGAATTGTGTAGACTGTTCATTGGTGTTTTCCCGGTACAGGCTCGTTGTTCCAAGCGTTAGTTGTGGCGAAGAACTTTCGGAATTGTGTTACAGCTGTTATGGTATGAATGTCATATTATTTCCAACTKGACTTTAACAGACGAWCAGTTTCAAGCGTTATTGCAATTTTTCCAAATTCGCTCGCCTTCGGAAGTTCCACCCGTGCAATCAGGTAACTTCACAAAATGTTGCTCTCGGTTTAATGACGATTCGGATAGAGATGTCACGACTTTTATAGACGCCACTGAAATTTTACAAAGACTGCTCCTATGCATCGGATGTTAACGCATTAGGTGGCTTGCCAATGCTGCTGGATGGTTTTGCAGCAAAGTGGTGGCAAGGAGTGAAAGCCACGGTACTTACATGGGAAGATGCTGTTGATGTGCTTCGTAAGACATTTGGTCCAATGAAACCACCGCATAAGGTCTAGAGGGAATTGTTTGCGAACGAGCAAGGTTTGTAAACTCCCACAGATGTATTTGTGTGTAAAGCACGTAGCATAGTAGCACAGTTACCAAGGGATACTTTAAAGGAAAACGTACAGCTTGAAATGGTGTATGGGTTGTTAAATGTTCGGATACGTGATAAAATTTCGTCATTCACCGACCTGTTGGAACAAGCCCGCCATGTTGAGGAAACCTTTCGAGGTCTGGAAGTGGAGACAAATGAAAACGTGAGACTTAGGTGTAACTACTGCCGGGCAGTAAGACATACGAAAGAGAACTGTGATAAAATAAAGTGAAAGAACAGGCAATTTTCAGATTCCTCGCAGACAGAAGCTGAAAATGCACCGCCAACTTCCGGATTGTCCAGTGCCATACCGCTTAAATGCTATGGTTGTGGACGTTCGGTTATGTGTGTACGGAATGCCAGACGTGGAATCCGTCAGCAGAAATTCCTTCTGTGGACTTTTGTGACATAAACGCATGTGAAGTACCATCGGTGTTGCCGCTTGCTCGACCGGTGTTGATGATAAACGTTCTTGGCTTGAGCGGTAGTGGAATTGTAGACACAGCATCGGAGTTAAATGTAGCTGGACGTTCTTTTTATTGTTGCCTAGTTGAACGTGGCCATCCGTTTTGAAGTTAGAAGCTCTGTGTGACATTAGCTGACGGTGGGAGGGAGACAAAGAATGTAAAGGTAACCCGCGTGGATGTGCACCCGCGCGATTTTGTTATACCCAAAACATTCGTCGTGTTACCTAACGCGAGAAACATACTTTTAGGCGTCGACTTAGTTGAAGATGCTGGTTTATGATTAAGTTTATCTAGCCGAACATGGGGGTTCGATGATCAGCCTAAATCTGCATTCAGGCTTCACTTTGAAGACTCCAACTTGGGTACAAGAAAGGCACTGCAGGTGTAGCTGCATTCGTTCTTGGGGCTGCGTGTAGATGAAGGTGTGGCCTAGGAGGAAGACGAAAGAAGACGTCTGAACGCTTTCCAAGATCGTCAAAAGCAGCATGCTAACCAGAGTAGGCGAACCGCTCCAACCTTCTCTGTAAACGATCACGTGTCATAACCAGTCATGTATTGAGCAGCAGCTCAAAGCAACTAACTATCTTCGAAGTTTGTTCCTAAAAGAGACGGACCCTACGTCATTGTCCGACGTCTCTCCTGTTAGTTACGAGATCGCCAATCTGGACGAACCAAATGTACCCCTGGGAGTGTAGCATGTATCTTCCTTAATTCCGAGTACCATATCAACCCAAGGACCTATAGTGTCGAAGCGCAAAAGAGGGCGGCCTAAGAAAACTGTCGCGTCTCCGCCTAGTGTTGTGCCAGGTTCCAGCTCGGGTCGTAGCTCGGAACCAGGGGGGGGGGGTGTAACGAAGCGACGCGCAAGGCGGCATATATATACATGTGAGAGCGTTTTAAACTAACAAGCACATGTAACATTGTTTTTGGATATACGCTGTCAACTCTGACACGAAATAATCTTACACAACCGTTTATACTATTAAGATTCTTTAACTTTTTAACACAGGGAATTCATGAAACGAATACTTAAGTATTTTATACTAAAATGTGCGATGTAACACGACGTAAAAACACTTTTACTTACAGGTATTGTAAGACAACTACCCCATCAACAGGATTTAAGTAGTATCATTTAAGTTCTTACCCGAAACAGAAAAATTCCTTTTCCTTGACTTTGTGCAGCAGGTTTGCAAATCCACACACACTCCTCCTTTAAGGCAGTTTCTAGTGAAGAGCGCTCTGTCGATGATTTAGATCTGTTGTGTTCGGCTGCTAATTTAGTGTACTCCAAAGGCAGATTGTAAGCATCGGGACTATACACAATTATTAGAACAAAAACATAAAATCGTTCGTTTGATATTACCTGAAGTCATAAATTGATCCATAGGCATTCTTCATGCATCTCAAGAAGCGTATCAAATTGTCTTTTCTACAAATTGAAGACCCATTGGGAATATGGTTAAGGAACTGCAAGAAAATGATGGCAATAAGTGTAATGATTTCTTACAGTCGTACTATTTAGTATTTATTACACATGCATATGTTTTTGCTATCCTAAGTGGAGGTGTCCATTATATGTATTTAACGAACCCCAAAAGTAATTCAAAACGTACTGTTTAATTCTAGGGCGTATAAAAGTATGTAAATAACTGGTGATGTTGAATGGTACACCGAAAACTAGAAATACAGCATTAACAGCCTATATTTGTAGAATAATAATTAGCGCTGATCCGCTTTCTAGTCAGTAATCTCTCAATCACAGGTTACGTTGCAGAGGTTTGTTGCTTCATATTCTGCTGTGGAACTAACATTGCATCTGCAGCTGTGTCAACAAAAATCTAATAAATTACAAATCCAGAGATGTTATTATGTAAAATTTTAGCCGGCAATTTTTTAAGCTAAAAGCTTCGCTGATAGCCATATGCAATCATGCATTCGTATACCCCATACTTAAGTATAAATTGGCTTCCTTACTTAAGCATACCTAGAATTAAAAAAACCCATGAAAACGCCAAATGGGCTAGTAACCGGATTTATTTTTTTTTAATACACACATACTTTATATTAAACTTTTTAATAAAAATAGCTTAAATATGTAAATATTCAGATGTATTGGATGCTCTAATTACTTCTTAAATATTTTCTAACCTATACAGGGTTTCTATAAATGATTCATGCATCCAGAGCCCTTATGAAAATTATTAATTAAATCAATTTGCTGCCTCAGCAAGGTGAACACAACTATTACCTACTTACTTGTCATCTGTCGATTATTGAATTATTTGATATATTTTAATATGAGAAAACGCCTGGGAGTGTGTATTGTTACATATTCTGTAGTGTTTTGTGGAATAATTAACTTTAAGGTTGCAGAAAGCTCACATTTCGGAGCTGTGGGGTGACATTAACTTGCAGCCTTCAGTACTATCATATTGTAGCTTGGCAGCAGTTACAAATAGACGGCACAAAGAATTCATAAATTAACGCCGCCCACGTTGCATGAATCATTTATAGAAATCCTGTAGTTATTAGCCATCATGAAATTGATTCATTAAGCAAGCACGCATTGGCAGAGATAGTACACAATAAAGTTATTGATAACACAGAGCAAATTAAAACATTCTGGCAAAATGGAATTATTTAAACATCTGTTTTAACCAATCTCAAATATCGAATAGTTTATAAAGTTGCTGGAATGAAACATAATAAGAGCGCAGGAAGGCTTCATGCTCAATAAATGCTTCCATTTTATGTTCATACGTTTTGAACATTATTTGTACCAAAACAACTGCATCCAGCTTACTGCTGTAAACTTGTTAAATTATCAGTATATCAACGAATATGAATGAACCACAAACTACCAATGAACTGTCGAATGTTATTGTTAAGTTAACATACTTTTTTTTAACAAAAAGATTAATTTGTAATAAGTGTAAGGAAAGCATACGCATTGACTCTTGCTGTTTTTTTGGGAAACCATTACACTTATGTCAAATTTTTATGTGTTTGGCACACAGTTATCTCTTGATTTATTGATTGGTCAGTGTGAGCATACATTCCTCCTCTATTGCAGCCGTTAGTTGTCGCCTAATGATTATTTCGTTCACTCTCTGAAAAACCTCATGAGCCATTGTACGCTTCTTCTAAATGCTGAATTAGGTGCATAAAAGCGTTTGCTATATGTCCTACTACAACCTGCATGGGTTGTGATTCTACCAATACACTTATGAAACCTTACAAGGGTATTCATATTAACGTATTTGAAAAAAAAACCTGTAATAAAATGAGTTGCTTGACAACGTTGTAATAATTTGCGAGTGAAATTCACCTTATTTATCCCTAGTTTTATTAGTCAAGAAGAACGGAGAATATAAAATGTGTATTGAGTATGTGAAATTGAACCAGCTAAAGATCGATACGCACTACCAAGAATTGATCACCAATAAGATAAACGCCAAGGAAGTGTGTTTTATACAAGTTTAGATTTGAGAGCTTGTTATCTCCAGATACCAGTATCTACAAATACTAATAAACATAAAATTATTAGAATCTGAATATTGCACCCAGTGCATTATAATAATTAATGAATATAATTTTAAATCAGATCGCCATATTGCTGCCATTTATCTTAATCCATGTTAATTTATGTACCTATTATTTACATTTGCAAAAACCAAAATCGTATCAGCTGCTTAGTATTACTCTGTGGAATCTACAGAAAATAGGAAAATGTATTTCTGCTTACCTGTAGTGAATTTAAATTCTTATGATTATTAATGGAAAATCCGGAGGTTTTCCACCAGMGATTCCAAACTTCGCCTTCTAAATCATATTCGCGCCATCCTCGCTCCAAACAAACCTAAAAATACCATTAATAAATTGGTGAGTTCAGCCGTAGAGAAACTAAATATAAGTGGCAGTGCAAAGTATCCCAACAAACTAACGAGACCTCTAATGTAAATCCTTGCTTTTGTTGAAGTTTTGGCCATAGCCGAAACAAAAAGGACAACTATCGCATTCATAAGTGTATTATAGCACCTATGACGATCATAATATATTGAGATAATAGAAAAGGCTTTATAGTATATTACGTAATAAGTGTTGTAAAAAGTATTTTACGCATGAATAGAAAAGTTACGCACGACGCCGCGTAGCATTACAAGTATTACGTATGTACTATACTTTACCTACGACCACTACTGTAAATACTTAAGAAGACACCCTCTGCAATCAATGTAAGAAACCTATTACGTATGGTAAAAAAATCGCACAGCTTGGTAAAAAATCGTACAGTTTTCCTAGCAACCGCCTAGCAACGGACAGTTATAGTAAATTTGACCTAAAAACATCTATATAGACATTAAAAACCAGCGCTAAACCTAGAATCTCTGCTAGTTACTTCTGAACAAATATGGTTACTTACTTGTGTGAGTAACTGAGGCCCATTTCCCGTATCGTTTATTCGAAATACGAAAGATTTGCCTCCGCCACAATCCTCTAACATTCTACCTAGAATTGCCTATCTACCTGCAATAGGAATAATTAAAATTATTACCTGCTTAAGATAATCAGGATAATGAAATTACTCACGGTGAAACAAACTAGAACTAGAACTGTCGAATACAGTGAAATAAAAAAAATAAGTTAATTAACATTCAAACATTTTTATAGCGATGGCAGTCGATACAGTCAATAGAAATCAGTCAAATTTGAAAGTCTTTGTATTCGTATATCAAAGTGGAATCAAGTTAGACAAGAACAACTATATTTTAAATAAGTGATGACAAGTTTTTCTTCATTCCTCCCCGTTTTGTCTACAGGGCTACCACGGATTCTACAAAGAAAATTAAACTAAAGACGATTTTAGGTCGATTTTAAATACAATATCTGTATCCAAATTTTCTTTCTAATACAGCTGTATAATTATAAGGAATTTCGGTGCCGCTCGTTATAGTAAACACATGCGGCCCAGCGGTGCTCTGCGATTTACACTTTTAGTAAACCATCAAACTATTAATATGTGGATACCCAGTGGTATTGGACAGGTAGTAGATATTATGATTGTTCCTGTGATTCTGTCAAACCGTAAGCACGGGAAGGTACGAAGTCCCTAAATAAATCTAGGGATTTTAGTACAGATAACTACACTAAGGATACCGAACAAACGATTCGGTAGCGTCCCTGTTTTTGCTGGCGAATTGAAGCTTTTGCAGATTGCCGATAGGTGGTGCCCCATGTTAAGCGTATAATTTTTCAATAAGTTAAGCACAATGGTACATAATTTCATTTATACTGGGTAAACGTTAGTTTTACTACAAATATCAACCTTCACTTTATCGTCAAAGTATAAAATTACGGTATAATATCAATGATTGTCATAATATAATAATTAAAAGGATACGTACTACCGTAAATTTATTTGTTGTTCTGCTCTAAGCGACCTTAAATTTCGCCAAATCAAATATTGAACAACAATTAGCAAACCAAACTATGATAAGTTCCAAAACACTTAAAAGTGTTGTTGAACGTCTATATTACATATCCCTATGTCACGTCCTTCTATTGTAAAATCATTATTATGTGTTTCACACCGAGTAAGATGATAAAAAGGGAGCAAAAAATGGAAAAATCATATCTCGCTAGCTACCGGTGATATTTGAAATCTCTATCCATCCTCTTTTTAAAGAGGACCATTTTTGTAGCACGGCAGATGGTAAAGATCCTTATTCTTTTAAGTGGAGTTATCCGTAAACTTTGATTAGCACAGGTGGAGATGCCGCTATGAAAACACGATAGCCTTACACCGAAACTAGGAAAACAACGAAACAAGTCCAGCAGCCACAGCCGTAAAAAATCTGCGATAAAAAACTAATGCATACAGACGTGAAATATACCTAGAGTACCATCATCCCATTTAGAACTCCAGAAAGCGAAAGGAATATTAAATACATATAACATTACCCAAAGAAGCATCTACAACATCGCACAAGGGTATCCTAAGCAAGACAGTAATCAAAATTGTTACTTGCAAAAGACAAAATAAAATAATAAATTAGGAGGTTCTAAATGCAGCCGAACCAAGCCAATATCAAATAATGAACTAAGCAAAGCATTCACTGGTTGGGTGTACCCTGTAAACCTTCAAATCTTCAGCTTCCCGTAACCATGCGCGCCTTCTAGCAACAAACATGTTATCCCTACAACCCAACATAGACGGTCGGTCCTGCGGTATATTCGGAAGCGGCAGAAATGCCTGTCGTACGTTGTTCATTTAATCAACCATTCCATCAAGTAGAGATGGGTCGTACATGTGCGAGTTGTTCAAATTGAACGACTCTGCAAAATGTGCGGTGCTGACACGACTCTTTTTTTATGTACTGGTAGCACACTTGCCCGCACTCCTACATGGCTTGTCAATGTGAGGGACCATGCTTTGTTAAAGCATCGAGCTGCCTTATTGTAGGTACATACGAGTGCGGTGCGAGGACGAATATATCGTATCAGAACGTGTGCGGTGTGCAGTGAGCGGGTGTGCGGCGTTGAGCTGCCGCGCCGTAGGTACGAACGAGAGCGGTGTACGAGCTACGAGGTACCAGCACATGTGCGGTTTGTATTGAGCGGGTGTGCCAACTTGCCGTGAAACGGCACGGCGTCGAGCTGCCGTATCAAAGATACGAGAGCGCTTCGAGGTGAGAGTGTATCGTATCAGCACATGTGCGGTGAGCGTGAACGGGTGAGCGGCTGTACATCGTTCACCACACTTTTGTAGCTCCGCTGTGTTGGAAGTAGATTCTTTTCTTATTTATAAAATATGTAAATAAATGATTGATATTATGGACACTAATAAATATGTATATTGCATGCATGTATGTATAATGTGTGCGCGAAAACTGGCAGCGATGCATGTTATGAATAAGATAGAGAGAGCTGGTATTTTGTACGGTTATGCTTGAGTTTGTATAAAAGAAATAAAAGGTTTTAAGTTGATTAATAGTCTGTTTTAATGAACAAAGTGAAAATAGAATAACAACAGGTTATGGGCACCAGGCAAGTGGTTAGCAAGTGTAATGAAACGGTGCAGTATAAGTGAAAAGAATTGAACCTGACTAAACTGAAAAAAAGCAACGAAAAATGGCTGGTAACACGAACACGTTTAATATCGAATTATTAAAGGGAAATAATTACCACACATGGAAATTCCGAATGATGATGTTGTTAACAGAAAAAGAAGTAGTAGAATGTATCACAACCAAATTTAATGAAGAAAACTTTACCGACGATAGTTCAAGAATTCAAGCTAGAAAGAAAGAAAATAGGTGTAAATAGCTGATTGTACAATGTTTGGATAATGAACAAATTGAATTAATACAAGAGAAAAATACGGCATATGAAATGTGGAAAAGTTTAGAAGAAAGGTATGAAAGAAAAGGTATTCCAGGACAATTAATGCTGAAAAGAAAACTGATGTCTGCCAAACTAAAAGAAGGTGAAGATCTGGAGAAATTTTTAAATGAGTTCGACGATATCATAAGGCAACTCAAAGCTACAGGAGCTGAATACAAAGAAGAAGATGTTGTATGTAATTTATTGTTAGCTATGCCAAAAAGTTTCGAAACCGTTATAGCAGTACTTGAAACAATGCCAGCGAGCGAATTAACTCTGAATGTGGTGAAAAGCAGATTAAGAGCGGAAGTAGAAAGGCGAAAAGCTGTAAAATCCAAGTTCGGCACAGCAGAAGAAGTAAAAGGTGCAGCGTTTTCGATTACAAATGAAGTTACTTGTTATGGTTGTCAAGGAAAGGGTCATTACAAGAGGGATTGTCCCAGAATATCAAGAGGGAGACAGAATTTTGGTAGAGGAACAGGACGATACCGTGGAAGTTATGGAAATCAAGGACAACGAGAATCGCAAGTAGAAACAAGAAGTAGAGGAAGTTACAATTATAACAGGGGAAGATACAACCACAACCGAGGAGGCAGCTACAGCAATGAAAGGGGTTACAGCAACTATAGAGGAAGATCAAACACCGGAAGATTTGGAAGAAGAGGAGATGAACATACCGGCAATTACACAGAGAATAATGAAGATCAGGAAGAACTAGGAATTTGTTTTATGACTGAAGGTGAGTGCACAAAAATGAAAGAAAGTGAAAACAGTCTTAAATTTTATATTKACTCTGGATGTACCGATCACTTGGTAAATGATAAGCGATACTTTTCTGATTTATTAATGTTAGAAAACCCAATTAAAATAGCAGTAGCAAAGATTGATAATTACTTAGAGGCTGCAGGTGTAGGAAACATAAAAGTTTTAAGTAAAGTAAATGGAAAAAATTTAAAATGTACTTTGAAGAATGTTTTCTATGTACCTAATTTGAGGAGGAACTTGATTTCTGTCAAAAGGTTGGAAATGTATGATATAGATGTAGTATTTAGTGATGGAAAGGTTAGACTGTATAAAGAAAATGATTTAATAGGTTTAGGATGCAGAGATAATTTATATGAAATACGTTTTCAAGTTATGAAAAATGAATGTTCGTTGGTTGAAACAGAAAATGAAAAAACAAATATATGGCATAAAAGATATGGTCACATTTGTCATTCAAATTTAATAAATTAGTAAGAAATAAAATGGTTGAAGGAATAGATATTACTAAAATGAGTAAAATTGAATTCTGTGAGGCATGCGTGAAAGGTAAAATGACAAGAAAATGTTTTGGTGTAAGAAGTAAAGCAAAAAGAATATTAGAAATTGTACATTCGGATGTAGTAGGTCCAATAACACCACTATCTAATGATGGAGAAAAATATTTTGTCAGTTTTATAGATGATTTTTCAAATTTTATTACGGTGTACGTTATGAAAGGAAAAAATGAAGTAACAAATTGTTTTAAGGAATATGCAAAGTTAGTGTAGTCAAAATTCAATACTAAAATATCAGTTCTTCGATGTGACAATGGGGGTGAATATATTTCACGTGAATTCAAAGACTTTTGTTCAGAAAATGGAACATTTATAGATTACACGACTCCGTATACTCCACAATTAAATGGAAAATCTGAAAGATATAACAGGAGCTTGATGGAAAAGGCAAGAGCAATGATGGCTGAAGCAAACATGCCCAAAGAATTTTGGAATGAGGCAGTACGAGTGGCTGCTTTTATACTCAACAGAAGTCCCAGTTCAGAGACGGTTAATATTACTGCAGCAGAAATTTGGTATCAGAAGAAGCCCAATGTCAGTAACCTTAGAATATTTGGGTGTACAGCTTTTATTCACATACCTAATGAAATAAGAACAAAGATGGATGACAAGGCAGAGAAATGTGTACTTGTCGGATACACAAACACAGGGTACAGATTGTAGAACATTGAAAAAAAGAAAATTGTAGTTTCAAGAGATGTAGTTTTCAATGAAAAGGAATATTACTTTAAGTCCAAATCCATAGCGATAGATTTAAATGAAGATGATGAATCAGTATATGAAGAAAATCAAGATAAAGAGACCAATGATGACAAAGAAAAGGAAAGTACCACAGAAAATAGGAGAGTAAAGAGGATACCTCAACGATATGATGACTATGAAATGTACATGGCATTTGATGCGTTATCATATGTAGATAAATTACCATAATGTGTAGAAGAATTAAAAGGTAGAGATGATCAAGAATTCTGGAATATTGCAATGGAAAAGGAAATTCAATCAATAAAGAAGAATGAAACTTGGGTTGAAGTGAAAATGCCAAATAAAGCGGAAATATTAAAGACAAAATGGGTATTTGCATCAAAACCGCTAGAAGAAAAATTAGAAGATCGATACAAAGCAAGACTTGTAGTGAGAGGATTTGCTCAAAAGGAAACATTTAGTTATGATGAAATTTATTCTCCAGTTGCTAAGATGAGTACAATCCGAACGTTACTAGTGATAGGAAATCAAAAGAAATATTATKTCGAACAGTTAGACGTGAAAACAGCATTCCTGAACGGAAACCTAAAAGAAGACATTTACATTTATCCACCAGAAGGAGTGAAATGTAAAGAAGGACATGTTTTAAAACTCAAAAAGTCACTGTACGGATTACGACAAGCGGCAAAATGCTGGAACAAGAAGATTAACGACTTTATTTTAGATTTAGGTTTTACTAGATCTGTTTTACTGTTTATATATAAGATCATTTGGTGATCATTTTGTTTACTTTTTTTTATATGTTGATGACATTATTTTAGCAGGTCCAAATTTAGATTACATTGAGGATTGTAAATGTCATTTAATGGACAGTTTTGAAATAAAGGATAAAGGAAATTTAAAACAGTTTTTAGGTTTGGAAATAAACTATGATCGAAGTCAAGGAACGTTAATAATAAGTCAAAGGAAGTATTTGATAAACATACTTAAGCGTTTTAATTTATATAATTGTAAACCCTGTTCAATGCCGATAGAACCAAGGTTAAAACTAGACAAAGACAAAACTATTGGAGAAGACAGACCAGTTAGAGAATTAATAGGATGCCTAATGTATTTGATGCTAGGATCACGTCCTGACATATGTTTTGCTATTAACTATTTGAGTAGATATCAGGACAAATGCCCAAATGAGGTATGGATACACTTAAAAAGACTTTTAAGATATTTGAAAGGAACAGTGGAATTTGAGTTAAGATATACCAGGAAAAACGAAGAACTACCTTTAAGTTGTTATGTAGATTCAGATTGGGGTGGCGACCAGCAAGATAGAAAATCTGTATCAGGATATCTCATACAACTTTTTGAAAATACTGTAAATTGGACAACAAAGAAACAGAATTGTGTAGCTCTCTCAAGCACTGAAGCTGAACTTATAGCATTGTGTACAGCTATTCAAGAGTATTTGTGGTTTAAGAAGCTAATAATTGACATGGGAATAGAGCCTAAACAATTCAAAATATTTGAAGATAATCAAGGCTGCATAGCTGTTATTAAAAACCCAGAAAACAACAGAAGGGTCAAGCATATTGAGTTGAAATACCATTTTATTTCTGAAAGTATAAAAAACAATAACATTATCATTGAGTATGTAAACAGTAAATTACAGTTAGTAGACATATTAACAAAAGCAGTGAACAAAGTTCAATTTTTATCAAACTGTAAAGGACTAGGATTAGTAACAAGAGAGGGTTAAGATTAAAATGTTTGTTTGGCTATTAAGACTTAAAATAAAAATAAATAAAAATTTTAGTGTTTGTTTTGCTATTAGGACTTAATTATTATTACCTATATAAATTAAGAATTTTTTTATGTTTAAAGTTACCATTAAATAAGAAAAGAAGAGAGGGTGTTGGAAGTAGATTCTTTTCTTATTTATAAAATATGTAAATAAATGATTGAAATTATGGACACTAATAAATATGTATATTGCATGCATGTATGTATAATGTGTGCGCGAAAACTGGCAGCGATGCATGTTATGAATAAGATAGAGAGAGCTGGTATTTTGTACGGTTGTGCTTGAGTTTGTATAAAAGAAATAAAAGGTTTTAAGTTGATTAATAGTCTGTTTTAATGAACAAAGTGAAAATAGAATAACAACACGCTGCACTGTGCGTTCAGCGAAACAAGGAAGGGCGCCGAAATCGGCAGAGTATATGTATACATACGTTTTCCACGTGAGCTACGACCCCTCTCCGGCGTTTCTGGGCCATGGTAGATGTACGATGTGCGTACGGCACATGAAGTCGTTCATTTTAGAGAGCGTGCGAAGTGTGCTAGCACAATAAAATGTGCGGGTTGGACCCATGACTACCATCAAGGCAGTTTTAAAAATGCATTCCAGAGAACTGGTTTTATTTAATACTTCCGCAGCTTGAGTCAGTATTTAAGTAAGATTATGTAGATTTACCAAATTCTATGTTATATACAAGATGGTGAGCGCGTTCTTTAGATATTTATTTTATAAACAGATGAAAATTGAGTTGGTTGTGCTTTAATTAAACTTGACCTAAGAAGTTACTGGGTGCACTAAGTTGGCCCGGCAATACGTCATTTTACAAAATATTTTTACACAAGTGAAGAATGCTAAGCGAATGCTGCCATTTTTATAAAAATACTAGGTATATAAAGTAAAAAAATAATTTAATTTGCCGGGCTAACTTAACGACAGTCCGCACATATTGATATTTACAAATTTTTTTTGCTATTTATAGAATGCTCAAGAAACGCCAGCGAATGCCGAGTATATTTTAAAATGCTATTTAAATAACTTATCGCTAGCCCGGACTTGGGTATTTTTTGCAGTTATTGTCACGTCTGTGAATGCTAGCGAAATGCTAACGAATGCTGGGGTTTATTTAAAAAACGCTATGTAAACAAGACCGTAAAGATATTGCCGGGCCAACTTAACATCAGCCCGGACCTGTTTATTTTTTTACAGTTTTTGCCATCCTTGTTAGTGAACTGTCATTAAAAAAAGGAAAAAGGATTTTCAACCTCCTACTAATAAATTGATGTATGGTTTTCCAGAATTACTTACCTCTAGCCTAATTTGGAAGTCAACATCAGTTAATTGTTGACGATGCTGAATTCGATGGATGTGGTATTTATGATGTTTTTAAGATTCTATGTGAGTTTTACTGATGCTGCATAGCACTGCAATTCCTATCGTACTTACATGTAAGCTTTGTACTGACGTGTTGTTTTCCGGCCTGGTTCCCACGTTGCTTATTTGACCTTGACGTTTCGACACTCATGTCGGTGTCCGCTCTAGTACTTATATATACTCGTCCGGTTCACTGATGCTTCCTTGCACAGTCTCGCCCCCGAAATCCAGAAGAATCCGCACAATTATAACCGAGACCGTGGCATCGAAATACCTGGAATCTGGAAACCCGTCATGCGTCACAACGCCCACACATCAGTGAACCGGACGAGTTTAAATACCGGAGCGGACTAGGACATTTTAAAAAATTTTTCTTTAACCACTTTTGACCTGCTGCCTAAAATGTTTTAAAACAGGTCGTGTTTTGCTACGATTCTATGTGGTGCCTCGCGCGCTCTTAGCCGTGCCCAGGATGTCCGCCAGTCTTCCGAGCAGTTTTGCCCTTTCCGGGTTGCGGAGTATCTCTGCCGTGTCAGCACTTTCCAGTTCTTGCCGCAGCATCAACGTGTCTCTCTGTTTGCCAAATGACACAGGTATATCATGTGCTCGGGGGTTCCACGTTCCCCGCATTTGCACAGTGCGTCCTCCCTCTGCCCAAAACGGTGCACTTACAGGATACGGCTCGTGTCAACTCAGAAAGTGGACGAGACCTTGCGAGGGCTCCAAGTGGTCCATGTTCTTTCTGTGTGACAGTTGGGAAAAAGGACTTTACTTTCCCGCCCTTGTCTCCCTGCCGCCACTCTCTGTCCCATTATTCTCTTATAGCATTTGATATCTCGCTTTTTCCTATCTGCTTGGGCACCCTATCCTGCTGGTTTTTCTTTAGCCAGTAGCCTGCCGCTCTTCTTCTGATTTCAAAATCGACAAGGACTGCTAGTGCCTCATACGATGTGGTCGAGAAGACCCCAGACAATCGGATGAGCACCCCTCTCTGCATTCTCCGTATCMCTGCCTTGGGTTTGGTTAGCAATAGTCGATGCGCCCAGACACTGGCTCCATATCTCGCAACTGACGCCATTATAGCGTTCATGTAAATTCTCATCGTCGTCAACGGCATTCTATGGTCTCGTTTGGACATACTGGCTATTTTATGTATCAGACGCATCGCTTTGCCACCGGCACTCTCTATGTGGCCGAGGAAGTTCATTTTCTCATCTATAACAATCCCAAGGTATCCAGTAACAGAACTCCTTCTGATTAATTCATTTTCAACTTTAAAAGTTAGGCTCCTTCATCAGCGAGTACGCATATGCTATTGTGCATTTGATTTTAGCGTTATTGTCCAGAGTTCTGAGCAGTCTGCACATTACTACCTGTATATCCCAAAAGAGTGGCCCCGCAGATCGAACCCTGGAGACAACTCTTTGTTAGGCGTTTAGATATGGTGTTATCCGAACACCGCATCATTACATATCTGTCTTGACAATAGTTTCTCCGAACCCCGTACACATCTCCCGGACACTCGATGTTTCTTAGTTCACTAAACAGGGATGGCCACCACAGATTGTCAAATGCACCAGCAATATCTATGTGTATAACTATTACATGTTTTTCGCACGCGTCATTTACCACACTCACTACCCGATTCAGTGCATCCTTCGTAGATAGTCCTAAATCCATACTGATTTGGGTGAAGCAATCCCCTATGCATTCTGTATTCCTGCAGTCTATCACAGATTAGTCTTTCCATAACTTTGGCCAGGTTACTTATGAGACAGAGCGACCTGTATGATCTAACCTCCTCCGAGTCTTGGTCTCCCCCTTTGCACAATATGGCTAAGTCGGCTCTCTTCCAAATCGTTGGGAATCTCCTTTGCGCCAAACAATGGCTTGCACAACGCTAGCAGATCCACAACAACCTCTTCTTTTAGGCAGCACTTCTGCCTGCACCTCATCGATTCCAAGTGCCTTATTTTTGTAAGTTTCTCTATGGCTGCTAAAAAAGGGGCTCGTGCGGTTCACTCCGTATTCCATTGCCATGCTCATCCCTACCTGCTCCTGTATGGCAGTCTCGCCCAGAGGAGCATCGGACGGCAGTAGTGTTTCCATCAGTAAGTCAACTGTTTCCTTCCAGTCTCTAGTCATAACTCCTTCGCTCCTACGAAGGGTAGACAGTTCTGTAGGTGACTTTACTTTTTCTGTCACCAGCTTATATGGCATTCCTCACACGTTCCTCTCCATACAGTTGTCGATGAACTCCCTCCAGGAAGGGTAGACAGCCCTGTAGGTGATTGCTATTTCTGGCACCAGCTTATATGGCATTCCCCACACTTCCCTCATCTCATTGGAATGCGCGAATTGGGTATTTGCCATGTATTTATATTTTATTAAATTGCATATTAATAGGTAGCATCTAACAGCTGTGACAGCTTATAAATTCGAAAAAATGGATCGTAAGGTGTATTTTTAATATTAAAAATGTAAATATTTAAAGGGACCGCCAAAACGCCAACATATTGGCCGTGACGTCGGGTGTCTTGTAAATGGCCGTTTGTTTACATCTGGGGTCAGCGAGTCACGCGTCAGCCTCAGCCCGTCAATTTATCAGTTTGTTGTTTGCGTTCATTTTGTGACAAGCGAATTAAGATACGCCAAGTAAAAGTGAAATACTTATTAGTTATGACTTCTGAAGGCATGCTCGTTGTTATTGTTAAATGTCAATTTTTGTATCTATGTTATTATTAAAATAAAAGGTGGCTTTGTACGTTTATTAATTTCTTGCTATGTCTAGAGTCGCTGTTAATAAGTTAAAAACTAAAATAAAAGCGAATGCGTATGCGTGCGATTAATTGTTTTGGCGAGAAATATCAGCGTCGCGAGGAGATGCAAAAGTAGGCAATGAGTATTGATGTGTCATTTTTGACACAGAGAAATGTTCTTGATTTTGGCTCAGTGAGAGCGAGGTCTTTGGCCATAATGTGCCTCAGGCAGAGAGAGTAAGGTCTTTGGCCATGATGTGCCTCAGGCAGTGAGAGTAAGGTCTTTGGCCATAATGTGCCTCAGGCAGAGAGAGTAAGGTCTTTGGCCATGATGAGCCTCAGGCAGTGAGAGTAAGGTCTTTGGCCATGATGTGCCTCAGGCAGTTTTAAACCCCTAGCGCAGAGTGCCCGGTTAACAGCCGTGGTTCCTTCGAGTGGGTGACTTGCATTCCGGGGGGTAATGCGGGCTGCTCGAATGACATAGTTCTGGTGGAGAGGGTAGCCTTATTAGGTGCCCCCGATCCGGGCTATTGGAATGCGACCCTATAGGCCTTAGGGTGAGCGTTCGGGGAAGCCTCTACTATTTCAGGTTGACACTAGCTAGTTGTTGAAGAGAGAAAACTAACAAGGTATTCATAACCACCATTGATAAAGATGTAATCTCAGGGATGAAGCCATAGACAGGACAAGGATGAGGCCCTGGGGTGAAAACCCCTCGGTGAGTCTTAACTGTATCTGTTTGAGTTTAACGGATGAGTAACTTATGTATTGTTTTTGCATCTCCCGCGCGTATGTGAAACCGCCTTGTCTGTCCACCGGATTGACCGTATTGTTATGACCCACGGATGAAGGCGGCGATAATGTAAGTTTTTCTTAATTACTCCCGCATTAGTTTTTCTATGTTTTTCATTATGGAATTTGTGTACAGCGACGAGCGGTTCAACGCAGCGGAGMTGAGGAACATAAAAGCAAAAGCAACAGCATAAATGAACTTTTTATCAAATTAACGTAGATAATTTGATCACCTTGGGTTGTTGGAAACATACTGTTTGTAAACATAAAAATGTAAGAATCAAAAATGTACCCTAAACTTGACATTTATTTTACAGGTAGAATAAATATCAATTGCCAATTATTTTTGGGGCTCTCGCGGCTCGTTTCCGGTCTAGCTTAACAGTCGAATATATGGGAAACAACGTGGTTCTTTATTATAACATCCCTCTATCAACTTAAAACGCATATAATTTTTCATATCCATAACAAAATGGAAACTGAATGGTAAACACTTATAACCCCAAAAAGAATAATAAAACTTTAGTAAGAATTAAGATGATCTTCACAACAGAAAAACAAACTGCGATTTCGACATATCACGTCTAATGGCCTTAAACAACTTTTTCATACGTTGATAATCTSGAGGAATGGTTACAAAAAATTTGTTAGCTGTACTGACTGAAGTACTTTTATAACCATGTATAAAACAAATCTTGTTTTGTTTTCCATACATAATAGATGCTTGTAGAACTACACAAATTACTTTTTGGTGCGACCTCTTACACCGTCCTTTCAATAAACACCACAAAAAAGCTTTTCCAATAGAAGAATGATACTACACCATTAAACAGCACGCTCCTCGGTAATGTTTACATGACACTTGACGTCACGAGTTAACCTTGGATAGAAGCGTTTTGGCGGTGACTCCTAAGATTCGAATTTCAGACCTGAAATTCTCTACCTACAAATATTTTTTTTGTCTTTTTAACATGACGTACGATATATATAAATTTCAAGATTCATTTTATGTAATTTTCAAAAAAAGTGATAATACCCAATTCTATTGGTGGTAGATTTATGTATGTTTCCCTCAAGCGCGGCCAGTTAGCCTTCCTGATGTTGTATTTTCTTGTGTGCATATTCTCCATTTCTTCTTCATGCTACTCATTTGCATTTACGTACATGTGTATTACGTTATGATCGCTTGAGGTTACCATATGTTGAGATCTTTAATTATGGGAGCAGGAATTAACACCAAAATATCAGAATAAACTTATTGAGCAAAAATATATTGATGATCTGTCAAATGTTACAGATTAATTATGTTGTTAAAAACAAAAAGTATTAGATCAACAAACTTGATAATGTCAAGTAACTATTCCAACAGCCCCTCTACTTGACATGAATCAAACACGATCAAACCCTGGGCTTTAGAACACCATATCATTTTCTCTCTGTTTAGGGCTTTCGTTAGAGAGTCTGCTATCTGTTTGTCCGTATGCACATATTTAATTTCCAGTATCTTCTCAATTATCTTCTCCTTGAGAAAATGATGCCTTACATCGATATGTTTGGTTCTGGCATGGTAGGCCCCATTTTGAGCTAAGTTTTGAGCACCCTGGTTGTCAACATTCAACGTTGTGACTCGTGTACATTGACCAAACTCTTCACTTAATCTTCTCAACCATAGTGCTTCTTGTGCTGCGGTACTCATTGCCATATATTCACTTTCTGTTGTTGAGAGAGCAACTGTAGTCTGTCTTTTTGTTGCCCACGAAATTGCAGTTCCATTCTTCAGAAAAACATATCCGGTTACTGATCTTCGATCATCAACATTGCTGGCCCAGTCAGCATCGACATAACCAATTATTTCACTTTTCATTTTGTTGGAACCATCAAATTCTAATCTGTAGTTCTTGGTACCCTTTAAATACCTAAAGATACGTTTTGTAGCTGTCCAATGTTCTTGTCCTGGATTTTGGATAAATCTACTAACATTGTTCACTGCATAGGATATATCKGGTCTTGACACTTGAGCTGCAAATAATAGACTTCCTATAGCTTCTTGATAAGGTATTCTTGACATTTTTTCTATTTCAGCTACAGTTTTCGGAGACTTAACTTTGGACAGTCTTTCCCCAAGTAGAGCTGGAGTACTTACAGAATTACACTCTTGCATATTGAATTTCTTGAGCATGTTTTCAATATACAACTCTTGATCTAACCATAACTTTTTATTCTTTCTGTCTCGTGTAATCTGCATACCGAGTACGAATCTTGCTTCTCCGATATCCTTCATTTTGAATTCTGCCATTAATTGATTCTTGATATTAGTTTTAGCGGTAATATCATTTGACAAAATAATCAAATCATCCACATAGACTGCGATTATGATTATTTGTGAATCACCAAACTTGTAGTAAATGCATGAATCTGTTTTGGACTGAGTTAAACCGCACTTTTCTTTGAGACATTTGTCCAACTTAATGTTCCAGATTCTACTAGTTTGTTTAAGCCCAAATAAGTGATTTCTTAAGCTTACAAATCTTGTTGCACTTTGAAAAACCCTCAGGTTGTAGCATGTAAATTTGTTCCGAAAGGTCACCTTGCAAAAAGGCGGTAAGCATCCATCTGATCAATATCCAAATTGAATTCTACTGCTAATGCTAGTAAATACCTTATGCTTGTATACCGCACAACTGGCGAATGTGTTTCCTCATAATCGATGCCCTTTCTCTGGCTACATCCTTTAATTACCAGCCTTGCTTTGTGTTTAACGACAGTTCCTTGTGCATCCTTCTTTGTTTTAAATACCCACTTGCATTTTAACGGTTTCACATCATTTTTAAAATCTAGTAAGTCCCATGTTTTGTTGTTTATTAAGGCTGAGTATTCTTCATTCATTGCTGCACTATCAGGTCTACTTAAAGCTTCTTCGACCGTCTGAGGATCAGCTAAAACACTCATGGCTGCATAACTAATATCATAATCTTGAAGATTCCTAGGAGGGTGCCTTATTCTTTTACTTCTTCTAAATTCTTTAACAGGATTCTGTACCACTCGGTTCGGTGCAAAATCTGGATCAACAACAACGTCATCATAATTTTCACCATCGGAATCTGAATAATTCTCTTGCTGATCTTCAACATTATCTTGAGATTCCTCAAAATCAGACTGAGATGAAGATAATGATTCCATTTGGTCTTCACTAGAATATGTGTCACTAGTGCCAAGGTTACTGACTTCCGCCTCTTCATTCAGGTCAGTAACTTCATCCGGAAATATAAAAAACTGCTTTTCTTGCTGGTTCCGAGCTTGTTTTAGAAAAACACTGCCTTTTTCATTCTCAAAAAAGGTCACATCTCTGGCAATAAACACTTTGCCTGTAGAGGGATTAAATAATCTATACGCTTTGCTTTCGGTGCTGTACCCAATCATAATACTGGCTATAGTTTTAGGATCTAACTTCTTGCGAATTTCCTTGGGTATTAATGCATAAGCTTTGCATCCAAACAAGCGTAGCCCCTCTAAGTTTGGTTTTGTGCCTTTCCAAGCTTCTTGTGGAGTTTTCCCTTTGAGACACTTTGTAGGTGATCGATTTAACAGGCACACAGCAGTAAACGCTGCTTCAGCCCAAAAACTGTTGGGTAGTTCAGAATCAATTAACATACATCTCACTTTTTCAACTATTGTGCGATTTAAACGTTCTGCTTTACCGTTCTGCTGAGCTGTATGCGGCACTGTCAGCTGATGCACAATACCAGAGTCTTTCAAGTAGTCTTTAAACGCGGTACTGACATATTCTCCACCATTGTCTGTACGGAATGTCTATAGTTTTACCGGTTAGGTTTTCAACCAAAGCTTTGAAAGTTTTAAAATGTTCCAACACTTCGTCTTTCGTTTTCAAAAAGTACACAAACACTTTGTGCGTAAAGTCATCCAGAAAGATAAGTATATAACGCGAATTTGCCAAACTTTTCGATTCAATTGGTCCACATAAATCTGAATGCACCAATTCGAGAATTTCACTGCTGCTGGTCTTGCTATCTCTAAATGGCAAACGGTGATATTTGCCCATGACACATATCTCACAGTTACAGTCAACCTGAGTGTCATCAAATTTTAGGCCTGATGTCATACCATTTTTTAGCTTACTGAGACTTTTAAAGTTTATGTGACCTAGCCTACGGTGCCATAACATTGAATCGGCAGATGCATGACATGCTAGATGGTCAGTTATTAGATCTAACTTAAACAAACCTCGATCTATTGATCCTGTCGCAATAACATCTCTTTTTGAATCAATTATTTGACATCCTGTAGAATCAAACAGCACGGAGAAATTTTTCTTAACTATTTGACTTATTGAAAGTAAGTTCACTGACAAGTCTGGTACATAGACTACATCTTTCACATTTGCATTAAAGTTATCTGACACAGGTAGAGTAACACTGCCCATCTTTGTAGCTAACATTTTCTGTCCATTTGCTGTATTTACAGAGCATTCTGTGGTATTTTTGACATTAGACAACATTCCAAGGTTATTTGTCATGTGAATTGTAGCAGCTGAATCCAAATACCAACTCACTTTGCCGTGTTCAGAATTCTCCATAACTGATAATGCTGAATACAATCCTACACCAGTCTTGTCTTCCATCTTGTCCTTATTTTTCTTTGGCTTGTCACAATTTCTGGCAAAATGACCGTAACGGTTGCACTGAAAACAACGAACTTTGCCATTTTTCTCTGTATATGATTTCTTCAGATTTTTGCTACCAGTCACTCCACTTGACTTCTTTTTTGTGTACAGTGCTATGTCCTCTTTGCTCATCTTTACATCTTGCAAGAGTTTCATTTTGATGCTATCACCTGTGATGGCTATTCCAGAGCTTTCTAATCCCATTATCATCGGCTCATAATTAGTGGGTAATCCAGCTAAAAGGATTGTTCACACCCATTCATCGGACACTGTTAAACCAACGCTTGACAGCTTGTGTGCCGTGTTAACAATCTTGTTAACATAATCTTCAACAGATTCACTATCCTCTAACTTGGTTGTATTCAGAGTTCGCAAAAGTCCTACTATTCGGGTAAGCCCTTTGTCTTCGAAAGCTCTCTGCAATGCCTCCCATACTTCTTTGGCATTCGTGGCTGTTTGCATATGTACATAATTTATCGGTTCTATTAACAGAATAATCTTAGTCTTGGCCTTGGTGACTTTCTTGATGTCCTCGGTTCCTAGCACACACTCCCATAACCCTTCATGTTCCAGATAAGTTTGTACAGCAAATTTCCAATTATCGAAATTTTCTCGTCCACGTAACTTTTCGATTGGCGGTAAAACGGTCGACATTCTGTTGAAAATTCAGGGTTAAGCTTCAACTAATCGAGATGCACAACTTATTTAACATTTAACGAGTGATCTGGGCCCATAACCTGTTGAGATCTTTAATTATGGGAGCAGGAATTAACATCAAAATATCAGAATTAGGCTTTTTAAGATTACGTCATCCAATATGGCGTCCAGGGGGCAAAAAGCGCACGCATGGGACGCGCCTGCGAAACCCTGGAAACGGACGCGTGGCTGATAAGAGTTGGGTCCTTCATGACCAAGTCGTTCAAATTGAATGACTCATGCCTTGATTTGGCTCACAGCTCATGAATCAGCGTCGTTCGTGCGTCGTACATGGTTAACGGCTGACGACAGCACACGACGAGAACACAGCATGAGAGCATATTTATATGCTGTGGCAAGACAGGAGACACCGCTGTCACTTTCAATTCACGATCCATGTCTTTAAGCAGGTCTAAACAACTCGGTAACTCGTTCTCAGTAATGATTTTTGAACGACTTGAATGATCCGAATCTACGCGATTGATTGAACGATTTGAATTGAATCGAATGTCCCAGATCTAGTGACTGACGTTGGCATTAAGTAATGGGGTTTCTATGACAGCGCGCTAGAAGCTGCATCGTTTTGAAATTTGCCCCCTGGCAGTCGCTCAAAAGTCACGTGTTCTAAAAAGCCTAATTGAGCAAAAATATATTGATGATCTGTCAAATGTTACAGATTAATTATTTTGTTAAAAACAAAAAGTATTAGATCAACAAACTTGATGTCAAGTAACTATTCCAACACCATATCCTCCACCTTCCATTCATTTATTGCTGCCATCATGCCGACACTCACCAGATATGTCAATATTCGTATGTGCTTCTGCTCTTCCCCTGTAGGTTAGTGGACTGCTTAGACTCCTTATCACAGGGCTTTCACCTTTTCTGACAAGGTATGCATATCCTTCGTTTTCCTTTGCCTGGGCATCCAACTTTCCTGTGCCCTTCCTTTCCACAATGGGCACAAACCTCATCCTTTGCGGACAGTGTTTTGACACATGTCCAAGATCCTGGCACCTGATGTAGCGGACTAGGAAACTTCAGTTTTAGAGCTACTTCTGAGAAAGACACCGACATGAGTGTCGAAATGTCAAAGTCAAATAAACAACGTGGGAACCATCCCGGAAAACATGTCATCGGCAACAACCACGGAAGCCTTCAAACCAAAGCATTGTACTACAGAACCCAATACCAAAAGCTCAAATTTGTCTGTTACAACAATGCTACTTCCAATTATTTATTGACGTAAAACTTATTCCCAGAGTTCAAAATTATTTCAGAAACTAGTTCACATGGATGTGTTGTATCTGGGAAATGGTTTGCTCATAAATAAATAAAGGCTATCGAATTCTGCTTACACGTCTCAAGAATACATACACATCATATTGACCAATTCAGCCATGCGAGATTTAATTTCCCATCCTAATCGTGCAAGAATATTTATGCCATTCTATTAAAAAATCAAGTTATTTGCTTCGGAAAATTTTAAAAGTGCAAGGGCATCACAAAAATGTTTAGCAAAAAGTTTTTCTTTTTCCCTTATTTAGGCTTAACGTAGCGCTATAATTTTATAAGGATTGATTTGATTGATTGAACCAGTGTACGGTAGGCTTTCTACCGCTCCCGGGTATACCGCCGGACCGGCTAGGTCTACGTTGGGTTGGAGGGGTGACACGCTTGTTGCTAGTGGGCTCCCACGTAGCGCATGTTACGGGAAGCTTAAGATGGAATGGAAAGGTTTGCAGGCTTCATTCAGCTAGTCAATGCTTCCCTTAGATGTTTTCGTGTTTGATGTTGGCTTAGCGCTATAATTTTATAAGGAATGTAAATATTCATATAACAAAAAATAGGTTTCACCAAAATGATAGTCATTGTGCGTTTTCAGTGCAACCAGAAGTTTGCAATCTTGAAAAATAATAATTCTAGGTTTTAGGGTTGGTAACTGGCCGAGGAATTTAACCCGGTTTTACTCGTAATCGAGTACTGAAATACGCTGCGCGACTGGTAAACTTGTTTATCACAATTTTGGTTGAATCCTTGACTGAACTACCGGCCCTTAGTGCTAAAACATAAAAACAGTTTTCTGTATTTTCAGCGATTATGGACTTGAAGAAATACATTCACTTGACCCACCCTGTATTTTTCATCACTTTTTACGCAAGCAACTCATTCACAATTCAGAACTTTTTGATATTCCCATTCCCCAACTAGAATAGTAATGAACGGAACATACATTGAATATATGTAATGAACTTGATGGCGGACTGCATCGGCATCGGCGCATCGGCATAATGATCTAGATATTGTGCTGCATAAAAATCAAAATTACCTATCCGCAAAATGTTCTTTGACATGTGTGTACGTTGTATACTAACTTTCTATTATAACTGAGGGTATCGCTTCCAGTTACCATCCCTAAAATATTAATGTCGTCTTTAATACCATTAGAACATTGTGCTATATTTATATGCTATTTTTATATGCAGTATGTTCAAGATCCAACTAATAACTATTGATCACTACGTTATGTTAATTAATTTGGCCGTTGAGTTTCTTATGTTTTGCAATCTTTTGTATCCTTTATTATTCTGAAACTATTGATTTACGAGTTTCATACAATATTCTATTAACCGAATTTGCTTACAATCGGTGCAAATAATAACACTACAATGCGTCCACCTTCGGCACCTTCAGATTATATCCAACCATAACTGTCATTCTCGTAACTTGTTCACCAAGCTTAGCTAATTTTGTCCGTAATCCTCAMAMGCTGTTTTMTTATTTCATATTATGTTTTTTGTTTTCTTTTTTAATTATGGGCCTTTTTTATATTTTACTTTTTAATCATACGACTTCTTACGTACGAGCTCGTAAAACTTTTCTAATAAAAAGAGTATTATATTTCATAGCTTTAATTTTCGTTATGCTAATATTTGATATTGCCGTCTAGTTGTAGCCAGTAGCATAATATTGGTTTTTTATTTTTGTATATTACTTGTAGAGTATGTTTCGCACAATTGTTGTTGTTTCGCCGTTATACGATTATATTTTTATGTACTTAAGTAATTTAACCATTTAGTTGTATATGGTGTGAAACGTCGCTTTTTATTAGACACAGCCATGTGTACTATTTAAATGCATACAATTTTTATGTTTCACTACATAATTTAAATTGGACCTTTTCCCTTAGGTAAAAAGGAATGCTGATTCGAAACTAAAATAAGAATACCAATTTCATTCCCATTATAAAATTAATATGTAGCAATTTTAAATAATTTATATACTTCCAGAATTTATCTGTTCGTTAAATTTTTGTGACACGAATAAAATATGATGAATTTATCTGACACTTGAAACATTGTGTACATCATTTACGTAAACTTCTTCTCTTAAAATATATGCATACTAGCGACCCACCTCGGCTTCGGACGGGTAGTAGAGCAATTATCCCTACCTTCCAGTCGTCATCACCATTCGCTTTAAAAGTCTGTTTATTATAGGAGTACGCGCGCGTTATCGCTCGGCTTATATAGAAACAGTGGGCGGCAGCAACGCCGAGGCGCGGCGCGGCGCGGTGGAGATCGCATCAAGTGAGTCCCGTCATCGGTGTGAAAATTTATTTTCGCGCCCGTTAATTTTTTGCGATAACTGTTAAGATTTAAATTATATGATGTAAAATATTATAACAATGTGCATGCTTAAGGTAACTAATGTATTTAAGTTGTTAATGATTAATACTAGGTATACCCGTCTAAATAGCTTTCCATTTACCGCCTTGCACGTGACCCACAAGAGTGGGTATAGTAAGTTATCCATAAAAGATAGAAGATATATGCCATCCTGGACTTTTTTGTAGATCTATAATAGAGGAATATCCCACCATGCATGGTTTTGTTATACATATATCAGTGGCTTAACTTTTTTTGACGCTTTCAACAAATATCGTTATATTTCAACCAATTTACACAAAACCTGACAAATCATAAACCTAAGCATTCCTCATGAATCACTATCTCTTGGTGAAAACCGCATGAAAATCCGTTCAGTAGTTTATGAGCTTGTCGCGAACAGACAGACAGAGACGCGGCGGAGGACCTTGTTTTACAATATGTAGTGATAATTTTAATTCGCTTTCTCTTTCTATCAAAATAGGGAAATGCTGCAACCATAAAGAGAAACAATTTCCATTATGAGCGTTAGCTAGAATGAAGTCTGTCCGGCAGAGCAAGCTTTCTAACTGCAGTGTTTCCCTATTCAAGAGTTAGTTATGTTCATATTACATAAACTGCGAGGTGAGTGTGGTTTGATTAAGATTTAAATGATATATAAAAAGCCCTTACCACAGTAATTTAGAAAAACTAAATATGTATTTCGGTTAATCCATTTTCTCAGACATTTAGTGAAGCTGAATCGTGTTTCTCAGTAAAGGTTTGAAGTTTCAATATACTTATTAGAAATTCATGCCAAATTCACATGGGAAATAATATGCTCAATAACGCTAAAATATTGGAAACCAGATTTCAACAAATAGAAATAGGAAATAGGATTGTGATACGTGATCAACTATACTATTTTGAAAGGGTTAACGAGCTTTTCGAAAAAGATCCATATAACAAACGTCCTCAGAACTCGCTACCAAAATTTAAAAAAAAACTAATGTAATAACAAGTCTTAATTCTTCGTTAAAGTTACATGTACGTTTCAAWCCCGACAATGCCTAAAATTTGCGTTCTTGAGATTCCCGTCTCATTTCATGTAACATCGTTATTTTTTGTCTTGATAAATATAACGTTAAAATATCTTGAGGAATTACTGAACATTAATCATATTGGAAAATCAAAATTCAAGAATACACTAAGTGACCTCTTTGTGCACGTGAAAAAACTGTTTTTAGATTAACAATAAGTTTTTCGAACAAAACGATGAAACTGCTATAGTGAACAGTATTTTTCCTCTTCGAGTACATTTACAGTACAGATGCTAAAAAAGAAAGCCGCAGTATTTTCCTGACATACTTATATATCATATATTATTTTTGACGAGAAATTTAACATTGATAACTTACTGGAATGCTTTAATGCCCTGCTCATTTCATGAGCATTAATTTGATCGTTTAAAAAGCAGAAATAGGAAGCCTTCCGTTTTTAGATGCTTTGGTGCTTTTGATGAAAAAGTACCTTCACAATAGCTTTATATTACCACAATCTTTTGACCTTAAATATCTTAGTTAATATATTAGTAAATTCAGCGTTATGAAAATCTCATTTTGAAAAAGAACTTAAATATATCAAGAATGTAGCAATTCAATAATGGGTACCTACCTACCTTGCTATAAACTGTATATAACTTACTGAAGAAGATGCAGCACGAAATGCAGGTTTTAAATTGTTACCTTTACCACCTACCTTAGAATACAAATTCATCAAAATTCCTTTTCTTTTACCGTCAATACTATAAATCTTTTACGGAATCCGATAAATAATGTAGATGAAAAAAAAAAGAAATATTAAATACGGTGGAATAATTTGAAATATGTCGGATAAACCAGGCATTTTACTGAAGATGGATTTAATTACGGTTTGGGAGCTTTGATAAATCAAGTGTCGCCAAGCATCTTAAAGATACAGCTGGTTCAAGAAGTTATAAAAACTCAAAACTAATGAGGCCAGTTTGTAATAAAACGGAACTCGACACGTTTGAAAGCATTTTTACTCAAATCAGCATTGTCCGAACTAGTCTGACAAGCAATTCAGTCAGGCACGAGTTTTATATGGTATGAATAKTATGTTTTGTTGACCTGTCTTCACTTCCACTGAGAATTTGGTGAGGAAAACATCCTCTGGTTAATCCAATTAAATATTATTTAAAGAAGTCGCATTGTTCTACTGAAGATGGTAACTTAGCTGACGAAATACGTATTTAGTTTCTCTAATTTGTTGTGGTAAGGAGTTTTCATATAGATAAATATTGATGTTAATCTTGGGATTCGGTTCTTTAATTAAATAGGCTGCTTTATCTTTTGAAGGTTTCGGCTCTGGTTTGGGCTTTTTTTAACATTTATTATAATAAACTCGAATGTTTCTAAAACATTATAATATACATATCTATGATTATTTGTAAGAAATATAGTTGTAAATACCTCAAAAGGAGTCAATTCGGTTATATAAGTATTATATAATGCAATATTAAATCCAGAGATGTAAATATTTTGTATAAAATGTTCTCTATGAAAAGTTCGTTAATTTGAAGTGTATCTGACAGAAAAGTTATGTGATTGCCAGTGTTTAAATTTATGAACAATTCGTGTGAGGATCGACTGGTATAATTTAGGTAGACTTTTTTATTTCTGTTCGGTTGTTAACGCAATTTTGTTCTTTTGTGTATTTATCATTTCTAAAATGTTACGTTTGTACATGTTTGGTTCTGTACATATGTTGGTCGTATTTTGATATCTGAATTCATGGGAGAGATCTTTTTTGTGGTTGTTTAAGGCTGTAATTGCTTTATTTGAATATTTGCGATCTTTAATTCTTTCTTGTAGGTATTGTGAGGTTTGACCTATATAAGATTTATTATAGATATTACAGGGAATTTTATAATGACATGAGTTCTTTAAAAGTGGGAAATTTTATTTTCATGGGGTGTATAGTTTTTTAATTTCGTTTTGACTAGCATGAGCAGTGTTAATTTTATGATTGTTATAAATACGCGCTATTTTTTTCAGAAAGACCATTGATATATGGCAAAGCAACATATTTTTTAATTTCTTTTTTTTAGGATTTCGATTTTTGTTATAAAATGCATACACACGTTCATATTAACATCCCTGGATTTTTATAATACTGCATCATATAATACCTATATAACCTAATGGACTCCTTTTGAGGTATTTACATCTATATCTCTCAAAAATAATCATATAGATGTATATTTTAATGTTTTAGAAACCAGGGCCGAAACGTTCATAAGATATAACAGTCTATTTAATTAAAGAACTGAATCCCAACAAAAATAATCACAACATACAATTTTAGGTTCAATAACTACTGCAATACTATTGATGTTAAGTTAATGAATTCAAAATATAGTTAAATAAATGGAACATTTAAAACTCTATCGGTGCTCATATTAAAAAAAAATAAGTACTACACTAACATTTAAATACTGTTACAAATTTTTTTGCTTCACTGAAATGAATGCCCTAAATATTTGAAGATCCAGTTAAAAACATTTTGATTACATAAAACACTTTTATAATAAAGCATTCGGGTTAATTTCATTGAGTTATGCATATTTGATAATAGAAATGTAATTAGTATTCTTATCTTGGTTTTGCATAAGAATTCACTATGACTTAAAAGAAACAGTTGAATTTATTTTATAGTGTGAAACATAAAAACAGAATGCCTTTTTTATTTCAATCATCAGTTTTTTTTGGTATTCTGGATGGTAAATTTTGGAAAAAACATCAAATACCTACGAAACTGCCAAAAGTTTTTCGCGTTCTGTTACAAAAAGTTGGGTGGAATGCAGCACAACTGGAACTGTTTTATACTTTTTTTCTAAGACAAATAACAAAGAAGTTCAATAAGGAGACCCTGTATGTAAGAATTTCAGAAGCGATAAATTGTAACACATCAAGTTATTTTGTCGTGATGAATTATTTAATAATGAGATATTGGTTTTATTTTTCTGGTTTATGCATAAAGACAATAAGTAGACGAAAGTATCAACTAGTAGTAGATGTGATATACTCGTATACTGTAGATATAGTTTGTGCAAAAAAAATAGGTACAATTGGTGTAGGTTAACGAAATAATCTACGATACATAGCCTCTCATGAACCAGGAAACTCATGTAACTAAATTTGACAGCTATTTGCGTGCAGATAATTCGCAAGCACACAGTCTACTCACATACAGAAAATCCATAAGGGAAATCAAAGTAGACTGCTCGTTGCCCTCGCAGCGAACACTGACGAAATCGCTGGGCTGCTGGTGTGGCACCCGATGAATAGTCTCCGCATTTCCGCAGTGGATTCGGTGACATGCACGCTCGGTTATCCGTTGCCAACAGTCAGGCCCATTTCCGTAGCCATAATAATTTAGCACTGCCGCTAAGCTATGAGCATAATGGCTTTTCGTTATCACCACATCTTTCAGACTTTCGTTAACCTGCTCTTCTTACGACTCCAATTAATCAACTGCAAACATGAATACTTACGGTGCTCAGGGTCTATTTTACCATAAAGCAAGGTAGGCCCTTGCCTAGGGCCCGAGATTATTTATAGGGGCCCGGGAAAAGAAAATATTTTCTTTGTATTGGGTTGTATTCGTATMCCAATAAAACTATAAAAGGGAAATATTGCTGATTCAAATACAAATGCGTTTTGTAGGCAGGGCGATATTTGGATTTCTTTATTGCTCATTTAGGGGTTACATGTTCATTTGTAAGTTTGCCGTGTTTTTTTGTAAACGTTTCAACAACAACATGGAATGCACTGAATACCATGTAGTAAAAAAAGATAATGTTCTTTTTTACGAACGTGCTCTGAGCGAACACGGGCGATGGTCCTACAGGGCACGGTGCTCCGAGCGAACATGATTTTCCATCCACCTAATGACATTTATTGCTCCTAATCTTTATAGAAGAATCGTCAGGTATAGTAACAGTATGCGTCTCATAATGCTATCTGTAAATTCTATGAAAAAAACTGCTGCAAATTGAACCAATACTTCCACATCCAGTTGTCAAAATGACATTTATGTTTTCATTTCTTATACTATACGATTAGTAATCAGGTTTTGAGCATTTTTCTCTCTACACATTTTTTTCTAAGACAAACGGTCCTCGTGATATTAGCAAGAATACATATTTTTTTAAAATCGGTTTCTTCCAAATAACTCGAAAATTATTAACTTAACAAAAAAATTGCAAGAGTGCTTTTCGATTAGAAAATTGATTTTAATACTGAAATTTAAGAGAAATCGGATGGGCAGGGTACAAAATACGTTTTTTGGAAATATTCCGAAAATGTCATGTCACAATTTTGGAAAATTTTTGTGAAACATTTTTTGTGAGAAATTTTGTTTCCCATCTGATGGTATTTTATTTTTTGAATACATTAAGTATTTTCGGAGATATTTAGGAAACACCGTTTTTTTAAGTGACGCTTTTTTGCTAATATCTTCTAAACAGTTTGCTGCACCGGAAATTTATAGGAACGAATAATACTCGCAATTATACTACTAATCGCATACTCAAACGAAAAAAAGATAAAAAAATAAAAATTTGCAAAAACCCAATTTCACCCCTTCGCCATACCCTACTTACTCCAAAAACAATAGGTCGCTTTGTGTAGTTGAAATTTACCTGTATGCCACATGCTCATAAGTTAAGTCTTTCGAAAGTTATCGTGTCCACAAACAAAACCACAGACACACAAATCCACAGACACACAGACACGAAAAGAATTTTTTCGTTACCAAAAATACAATCAAAAAGCTTATTAAATGAAGCAATAATCMAGTTGTTTAATTATTTTAATCTATAATTTTATGACTTGGTAATCGGCTTTAAAGTACTGCATGCCTACCGGTTGGGCAAAATTTCAAAGTCCCTTAACTCCTTAACAAGTCATTATATTACAAAAATATTTGGTACAGGTATCAAGGACATGTATGGGCAGATCATACTCAAATATTACTGAATATTAGTTAATAATTATCTGCAACTAACACGTTTTTGTACGACTAATAATAATAAAATTACGGAAATCGGACAAAATCATTTTTCGGCAATGTCTAGTTATCCGTGGGAGCAATAAAAAAACAAAAGTTTCATAAATGTGTTCTCATAAACTTAATTCTTATCTTAAAAGTTTGCTCTATGTCTGCTAGTTATGGGCTGCCTACACATAACCTGAAAAAATTCACCCTGTAGTAGTTTTAGTAATTATTATGAAAGGCAAGGCTAGTCATGTTCGAAGACAATAGCGAAGCTCCCTGTTCAGACTGTCTTTTTCAAAATTGAAAATAATAAAAAAATATCTAGGGATACTATGGGTCAAGAAAGATTAAGTTCCCTAGTTTTGATTTCAATTTCAAAATATATTTTAATCATTATTAAAATTTAAAGTGTAAAATAATACTCGGTTCAAGAAATCCATACATACATTAACAACACGCAGTACAAATGAACAATTTAATCTTCTGGAATTACCTTCGATTTGCATCAATGACAAGCACAGGTAACAAATAAATGTCATGATGATCACAAATGACAGACCGCAATTTGGATCAATATACCTGAATCACTGACGCCGTGGATTTTTATAACTTGTTGATTATGTCTTATGCTGGTATAACGTGGAAATAGCTGTAACAACTTTTTCAATAGGTGTACGTTGTTTGTTAGCTAAACCAAGTATTAATTTATATTTTGCATCAGAATGAAATGGTTTAATGAAGTGTGGAAAACATAAAATACCTATCTTTCTGATTGTAACCTGGGAATAAATTCATTTGTGTAATGTTAATTTTCAAATTTTTTGGTTTATGAGGTTTGTAGCTTGGCAGGAAGCTTCACGTCATCGATCAGCTGACAATCTGGCAACCGAATAAAGTTTTAGACAGGTTACGTCGTCACGCGAGATTGTCGCATTTTGCATTTATACTTATGTTACTTTTATGTCCTTTATGAGAATTTATGTGAATACCAACAATWTAGTGTCAAGTTAAWTCAAAGTGAGTTTTATTAAMCCCGACGACAGGCAAGTGATTTTTGTAATTTGTAAATTTTGAATTTCTTGGGKACCCCATTTCCCCTCGATTTTTTTTAACGTAGTTACGCCACTGTTCTGATAATACGGCTTCGGCTATTGAAAGGATTATACTTGCCTTTCAGTTACGGAACTTCTGTCTATCGATAAAAGAGAGCTTTGAGTCAGTTTCGGTTACATCGAAAATGATTATGATTATGTTTGTGATTAATTCTTCGCGCCAACCTCAGCATTAACCTCCTCAAAATTTATTTTCATAAAGGACAAAGACGCCTGGATATCCTCAATTAGAGAAGCCATTTGGGTAACGAAGTCATCCTTTTATTTTTGGGCTAGGACCTCTGTGAATGTTATCAATGATTTAATATTTTGAAACAGTGGCATATTCGAACTAAAACAGTTGTACAAAAATTTTCACGGTCTGCATTTAGAGCGAGTAAATTTAATATCCTGCTCTGATGAACAAGAACAGGCAGGATACAGATCATTGACTCATAAAGACAGGTAGTTCACGGAAGAATGACACTAAAGTGACAAAGCCAAAAAAGTGTATCAGCAGCGAACAGATAAGGAGAACAGGAATAAAATAAAATAATGGTATACAGATACTAAAAGTCAACAATACGTTTGGAAAATGAAGAAGATGCACTTAAAGGTGGCATAACTTACACAGATAACACTGAACCGTAAACCATCGAAAATGCTATGAAAACAGCAAAATGTATGGTGTGCAAAACTTGTGTGCTAGGCAACTCGAATAGTATGACACCTGCCTATTTTGTGAAAAAAAAACTTGAAAAAATCACACAGAAACCAGTTTAGGTATAAGCCCGAAAACTAATCGATTCTTGTCTTGGTAGAAACAAGTTAGGTACATATCTAATTTTTTTCAAATAAAACAAGTACAGGGTTTCTATAAATGATTCATGCAAAGTGGGCCACTGATCTCTAAATAACTGGATGTCGCATAAGTCATTCAAAACTGTTATAAGTAGAAACCCTTTGCGCCACCATGCCGCTGGTACTCGTACTATCGATTTAACGGCGCGTTCAAATTTTAGGTTAGATCCTTAACTATATAATGTGGTTGAGTAAACGTATCATCCAGTTTGTACGGCACATGTTTCTCACTCAAACACTACAACGATCATCTTTTGGAAATTTTGCAGCCAGGTGATGAATTCACGATTTTAATAGTCAATCATTAACGTCATATTTATCGCAGAAGCAAACCTTTGTCAAAAGTTTAGTACAAGGACCAGCGGCTAGGCGCTAAGGTGGCGTAAATCTATCACAAATAATTTACATGTATTTTGATATCTAAGCGACATCCAGTTATTTAGAAATCAGTGACGCGGGCAGCGTTGATTTCTGAATTCTTTGTGCCGCCTGTTTGTAAATGCTGCCAAGCTTCAATATGCACGGCGATAGTACTGAAGCCTGCAGATAAATGTCACACCACAGCTCCGAAATGTGAGCTTGCTGCAACCTTAAAGTTAATTATCCCACAAAACACTACAGAATATGTTGAAAATACACACTCTCGGGCGTTTTCTCATATTAAATATATCAAATAATTCAAAAATCGACAAAAGACAAGTATACATCACTTTCCTGAGAGGCGGCAAATTGATTTAATCGATAATTTCCATAAGTGCCCTGGATGCATGATTTATGGAAACCGTGTACTACTAGGTGTTCCTATTTCTTTGTCAGCAAATAGTTTGAACTGTCGAAAATTACCATCAATAAGTACGAAATTTGTATTTTCGTTTGCAAAACGAATCGTATTCCTTGGAAAATGCAGAGCCCAGAGTTAATGCATGCATAGGTGCACTATTTAAAGGTGTAAATAAATATAAAGGTATATTATAATAGTATAATTGCAATAAGTAACATATTAAGATGTACATCAGCTAATGAACAATCCTACTAATAATAACAGTTACATTCAATGTTTTATGTACACATCTAAGCATTAACATATATGTTTTATAAGTTGCTTTAAATTTATACATTATATAGGTATCTTACAATCACCATAACAAGTAGACTCTCCTTCGAATACCACCGATCAGAAAGTATTCTTAGAGATATAACACACGTAAATTATCGCCTTATTATTGGGACAAAAAATAATTCACTAATGCGGCAAAGACTGTGTAGCGCAAGTAGTGAATTATTTCTTACCGTCGATAACAACTGCAATACTATTACCTTCGTAAGATTAAAATAATCTGCTTACAACATGACCAATAGATACATCTCTAAACTAAATTCTTAGCGGGCGTGGTTTTTACAGAAGGGACGTCCCCCCTTGGCAAAGAAGCTCTGGCCTTCTAGATTTTTCTTGCACATCTGAAAATAAAAATTAATACATATATTTATAAGTGTGGTTTCGTACCCAATAGTGTAAACTACGATAAATTTGTGAAATTAATGGAATCGATATAAATCTTTTAATGATCACAATCTTAAATGTGCGAATTCGCTTAGTGCCCTTATTTTGTATGTTGAATAGCACAGTAGCTAACGTTTAAACTAAGATATTAAATAGGTACAGTAGTAGTACATATAAGTGAATGGTAGGTTCTCTGCAAACAGAAAGGTTTTAACTGACACAATATGCAACGTAGTTTCAGCATACATTAGGTTTTGTCTTAAGCAGTATGTAAAGGTCCGTCTTTTGCTATTCCGTTTAATTGCCTAGTAATAAATCTTGTTTGACTCTTATGTAAGACGACCGTTTCAAACAATTGACACCCATCACAGTTCAAATTGTTCAACTTAGAAAGAGACTGGAAGGGCATAGAACTAGTGGTTTTGATATTATTTACAAATGGAGTTGTTCATATTTGCTTTTTTTCATTTCAAAGCAGTCCATCCATATTTAACAACTGTTTCTTTGCAAAGTTCCAACCGAATTATTTTGTACCTCCTTTAATACAGAAATATATTGATTGACAAAGTTACATATCAAAATAGTTACGGTTCCTCTTTTTTTGAAACTGAAACGATATTAAACTTGCATTTTCAAAAGCAAGAATTAGCAAAAGAATACATATTGCCCAGAATATTGCAAACTTCTGTAAAATGGTCATAGAAACCAATTTTACCACATATGTTTTCGAATGCTAAAACTTTTTTGTGAAACGCTTTTTCATAGTTTTCAGTAAAGGCTTAGAGCAGGTGAGCAGCCTAAGACAATCCTACCGTATCTTTGAAATTGTTGGTGTTGAGCATATGTATAATTTATATTATATTTCTTTATTTGTGGTTTTTAAAAACGTATGTTTGCTTTACAACCAATATCGAGCATTCATTGGACTTTATACCATTTATTCGAAATATTTGTCTCTAACATTTTTGTAGATTTGTATAGTGCGATACGGGTTGGTTCAAATTTTGTTTCCCCAAAAAGTGATCTTATTTTGTTGTAGTATCATGGTGCCATAGCAAGCTAGAAATTTAATTCGAATTCTAATAAAAAAACCGGCGCCGCACATGATTTCATCGTTCATATTTCCGTTAACCTGCAGTACCTATTCTTTACAAAGATAATTTGAAATCAAGCTAAGCAAAGGAAAGCCCTGTAAATTAAATGTATGAGAAAAAGCAGCCGAAAGTTGATATAAGTTGGCAGGTGAGCAGTGTCATCAGTTTGTTCACATTTTACAAAAGCCATAGTCCATCTATGATCGCTACCTATTATCTTTCGGTATTAGGGCCATCGTGCACATTTGTTTGATATATCTGACAGCGTCGCTGCACTTGCAAAGATACCGGTATAGCAACAAATTTGACCTTGTAACCACGACCAAGTGAAAGTAAAAAGCTCCAAAGCCGAATATCTTAGACAAGGAAAAAAGATGGACATCGCATGTATTAAAGCTAAGTGTTACCAAATGGCACAATTGGCAGTGGTCTACTAGCATGTATATAGCGTATCTAATATCTACAGGATTTCTATAAATGATTCATGCATGCAGGGCGCTTATAGAAATTGTCGATTAAACCAGTTTGCCGCCTCTCAGGAAAGTGACGTATTCTCGTCATCTGTCGATTTTTGAATTATTTGATATATTCTAATATGAAAAACGCCTGGGAATGTGTATTATCAACATATTCTGTAGTTTTGTGGGATAATTAACTTTAAAGTTGCAGAAATCTCACATTTCAGAGCTGTGGTATGACATTGATCTGCAACCATCAAGTACCTACTATCGCCGTGCATATTGTAGCTTGGCAGCAGTTACAAAAAGGCGGCAAAAACAATTCAGAAATCAATGCCAGCCGCGTTGCATGAATCATTTATAGAAATCCTGTAGTTAGCAGAAATAAGGAAAATTGACAGTCGCCATTGAAAGCATCCCGTGAATGGAATTCTGTTCCTACCTCTGAAGCTGTTTTTTTCACTTGAACTTTTACACTTACAGGCTAGACATATAAAAGCATGTTGCACTACCATTTATTTTATTTGGTAAAAACCTTTTAATGTTGCAAACCTAGGGATAAAACTACTGAGTTTGACAAGTCGTGTTAGGCGCACTTAAAATGGCCACCGTTCATTTTTGGTATCACTTTCGGTATTAGTTACCTTATCTATCCTGGATATCATCAATTTGTGAGGTCACAGATTACATTACTCCTCGGTTTCAAAAAATAACTTAAATATTTACTAATTAGTACTTTATTATATCGCCTGAATACTGATGTAAAGATAGATTATCAGGAATGAAGGCATAGATTTAAATGAAAAAGCAACTCGCTGCGGTCGGGACTCGAAGCCGACGATATAATAAAGTTCTTATAGTTATACAATTCGGGATTATGTGCACCCCGGTCGCCAAGTCTGGCCGCCGTTGGGTTTTTCCTGAAAAACTCTAATATAGAGTGACAGGAAATCTTCCATCACATGGCCAGATGGTAGTCGGCTGGTTGCATATGTATATGTGAAGGTTTCGTTTAATTATATAATACTCGCTGGGTGTGGGCTCTAACTGGAACGCTCTGGTGGTGTAATGTGAACATTCCTGAGTACCGTTCAGGAGATTCGGGTTCAGGTCTCGATCGTAGCGAGTTACTTTTTCATTTAAATCTATGCCTGCATTCCCGATAATCTATCTTTACATTTACTATTTAGTTGTCAATCCATGAAGTGTCATGATAACATTGGAAATGCCATATTATTTGTAAATAGGTATTATCTATTAGGTATATTTCTTGAAATCTTTAGTCACAAACCACTTTGCTAAATTTCTCCTCTGCTAATTTATGTCTTCTTTTCAGGAATTAGTAGACACTTCAGAAATATTTTCAAGAAATGTTTGCATTTAGCTTGCACTCCTTTACTTTTAATTTAGAGAATAGTGCCGCTCAATGCTGGTAGCTTAAAAACCCACGGTATTGTCTTGAATACCGAGCAAACCTATTCTTTTTACTCGACTGTAATAAAAAACACTTTTGATTATCAATATATGACACAAGTAATTATTATTAGAGTGTCTATGCCCATATTATGTGCCAGTAAAATAAAAGAAGAATACATTGCACCAACTGCATTTCAACTTGTCTTGGGGAAATATTGTGAGCCTTAAGCCTTAAGCGCAGCTAAGTACCAAAAGAGGATAATTAAAGGGCCGAGCCCTAAATGTAAAATTATTTGAGACTATTCCAAAATAGTCTTGCATAGTTCTTCTTTAAACTCTTTATAAATGTAACTAATAAATAATATTCGCAAACATTGGATTTCTCATGTTATTTGCGACGATTCAAATTCTGTGGGACACGTGGTGTATTTGATGATTTCCAAGTATTTCAAAAATTTACTATAGGTTAAAATGCATGTCTATGCTGTGCTGTCTGCATCACAACCAACTGCAGATAGATTTACTCGTATTTGGCTATCATTATAACTCATCTGTCCAGTTTAGACTTCCTTTAGGAAGTAGATCCCATAATGGCAGCATAATGTCATCATGCCAGTGTAATGCCGACAGATGGCATTCTCATCTAAATTCTTATTTACTATAGGTTTTCGTGATATTGATCAATAGATTATACATATCATTCCTTGAATAGTTTTTCGTAGAGGTACCATGTTTGTTTGCTATGGTGAAGTAGAGAATTTGTTTAGAGGTAATACTCACCGTGCAATTAAAGCACTGACTGTGGTAGTTGTTATTCAAGGCCTCCACCCAACGATCCASTGCTTCTACTGGAAAACCGCATGCGAAACACTTTGTCGTAAAGAGCTCGTTCCAATCTGCAAAATACCAAATCATTTGAATTTATGTGTGGTAATGTAATCAACTGATTAACAATATTGCAAATTCCATAATTTAATCACAAGAACATGCAACATTTCTAAGTCTTATTATATTTACCATTTTCGCAATAAGGAAGGCCATCTTCAAGAAAGAATGGTGAGTTTCCAAATAACTTTCCACAATAAGAACAGTTAAAGCATTCTGGATGGAAATTCTTTCCTATAGCCTTTAAGCAATCCTAAAAAGTATGCATTATTATTACAAACTAATCCTGCAAGTACATTATTAAAAAAATTACCGCTTTAATCTTTGCACTGCATTTTGAGCATGGCGGAGCCAGGTACTGTTCGAAACAGTACTCGCAGTACAGCTGTCCGTGTTCTTCAACGAAACCAAGGTCTTGTAGTGGACGTCGACAAGATGGAGTTGAACAAGTGAAGTGCTCGGGGCACCAGATTTTACCCAGCGCAGTTATGAAAGGTCCTCTGTTAAGAATTCAACTGTTTAATACCCCTCACTAATGTAAGAATAAGAAATGTTAATCTACCTTCTAATCTTACAGTTGAAAGCAAAGCAAGTTAGAACATGTTTTGCTCTCAAGTCTTCGTCGCTAATGTTTAACGTTCCCAAATCGGTAAGCAAGTTAGTACAATTTTCAACGTCGGCAATTTCTTTGCTACTTGTGTCTGCCAAGTGTCTGGTTAAAGATATCACATTCACTGTGTTGAAGCCGCAGTTGGTTTCAGAGGGCTGTTCCGAAGGGACCCCGTACTTGAAGGGAATGGGTTGTGGTAAGTTATTCTGGTAATCTGGTGTAGATGTTTGATGTCGGAGCGTATCATACAAGGTTAGCTGTGTTTCGGTAACTACAGTTGCTGCAATCGCAATTGACAGTTGGGTTAATGAGGCGGTACAAATATTAAGTTACAGCGAGATGTGCAATCATGTATAATAAAAAGGTAGGGAGTTGGATATCTTTCGTATCAAAGCATAAAGCAGACGAGTTAAACGATATTTCCATGCTTATATTAAGTCTCACTTTTAAGGTATTTTTCACTAGTTATAAACCCCTTTAAAACTATACGCTGGGTTTAATATAAACAGGGCTAAACTGCAAAATGCAGGACTTACACAACACCCATGCGCCACTTCGGATTCGAGCACACTAAAACACGTAACACACTACGTAAACGCTTCTGCAAGAACAGCAAACCTTCTGGAAATAGCTGTAGATCGTTGAACAAAGTATTTTATCACAAGGGTTTTAGAAAAAATGCAAGTTTATACATGTTTGTGATGATTACTTGAACCTCTATGACTATAGTTAATATATTTGATTATGATAAACAAGGTGCCGCCTGTTTCTTTAGTAATTCTTCTGCAGTTCAAAATACGAAAAAAAGCTTCTCTAACAGAGATCATTGATTTGCATATTCTAAAAATATTTTTAAAGATGGCTTTCTTCCCTTTATATATTATTGTAGTTTTGAATTCCTTATTGAATTTTAATATGATGTGATTAAAATCTAAGTTAATTTAAACATATACTGGGTGGCTCAATTAGTGCGTGAACGGAATATTTTATACGTTTGTTATTATTAGTTTTTGATTAATTAAATAATTCATTGGAGGCACTTAAATCTACAAAATACAAATATTTTTACTTCTCCCCCATATATACGGAGATAGTTTAATTCATTCTTATATGTATATTTTTTAATGGAACGCCCTGCTTATTATTGCATAGTTCAATTATTTCTTTAATTTTAATGGGACTTCATTTAACTAACGTAATGTAGGGTCTAAAATACACGGTTGTAGAATTATTTCGTTTGTAGACATAAAACTATAAAAGTTTAATACAGGCGTAAGTTAGTAGGTAATACTAAAATCTGGTATTAAAAATTGTCCGTATTCCGTCGCAGCTTACTCATTAGTAATAGCACCCTATTTTACTTTCACCATAGAATGCACAAATTAATTTCCCTTAATATATCTAGAAGTGTGTATCTATTTTTAATAGTTTCATAAGGCGCCATTTTATAGCACGCATGAAACGTTTACAAAACGAGCCGAAGACGAGTTTTGTAATGAATGAGTGCGACAAAGAGTCTTATGAAACGGTTTTTTTTCATACAATTTTTTCTATTTTGGGAGATTTCTGTCGTCTACCCAAGAAAATGTGAAAATGTAATAAAAATAAAAATTTTTAGCCTACCATAATAACAATTGTATAATATTCCGTTCACGTAATAATAGGCCACCTTGTATAACTTGATTTTTAATGAAACATTGTAATTATTAAAAAAATTAAAACTATAAGGTTGTCGCTTTCTTATTTATGGTTTGCACACTCTTATATAGTTATCATTCGTTGTTTTTTGTGTTAATGCTTTGTTTATTAATTTAATTCGTAATATATTAAAAACTAAGCACGTGTACTGTTATTAAAAAAACAAAGCAAGAGCATTTATGTTAAAGTTGAGGGGTATTGGGAAAGTAGACTAAATTTAATTGAAAAATTAAATTGCTGAGGTCGGGACTAGAACCCGAATCTCCAGAACGGTACTCTGGTATGTTCCATTACACCAGTTAAAGCCCAGGCCCAGCGAGTATTATATGAATTCAACGTAACTCGCAACCATAATCTAGTTATTTAATAGTGAGTTTCTAAATTACAGGCAAAAATATAAAGTGTTCGAACTATATAATGGGTATTATTATTTTCACTTAATTAAGAATTAAGAAACTCACCGCAAAAGTTGTGGATATTGTGTATGTACGTGACGTTGAATTCATATAATACTAGCTGGGTCTGGGCTTCGAGTCCGGACCGTACCGAGTTACTTTTTTAATTTAATTTAGTATGCTTTCCCGATACTCCTATACATTTCAATCATAATACAGGCGAAATATAAACTGCTCGAAGCATTTATTTATTTTTTAGATTGTATCATGGCAATCTCTGCTGAAAGAATAAATAAACGGGAGGAAAATACTACTTTCTTTCTTCTATTAAGCTTCGGAGATATTTTTGATATTCGTAAGCATTGAAAAGGTCATATTTTCTCAAAATGGCAGATTATGTCAAACGGTGTAAGATAAACCACATTTATGGTTAATAAATATAAATTATTCGATTCAAAATAATAAAGTTTGTGTGCGTGAGTTTTTTTTATATTTTGCACGATATGGGGGTTATCCTGTATAATATTCAGTAATAAAATCAGTGGTAATATGTTTAGAAGATATAATGTGCGTAAATGCTCCTGCTTTTCGCTTAGGTAAGAAAACAATGAAAAGAGCCTTCAATAAACGATAGAAGCAAAACCATTCAACCAACACGCAATAAACATACAATAGCAAAAAAGTACAACCACTTTAATAATATTATATTAAAAAAGTAACAAAATGGTATAATATATTAGTAACACTGAAACGCAAACACTCAGTGGAACCACATCCGTTCAATCCATGCGTTCAAATACCTTATTTGCGAGTGACAATGTCCACAAAGAGGAACTCTACTGCCAGCGAGTGATGCGGTATTAAGGATACCTCTTCCACGTTTGGGAGCAACTCCAATCGCACCGGCTTGTCTTCCTCCACCTACACCTAAATGAGGGGTAGGTACATTGGGTATACCAACGTTACGATCTGACGATCGTGTGGCTTTTTGTATGGGAGTAGAGGTTGAGGTCGTATTAGAGGATGTATTTGATTTGGGTACGCAAGGACTGGTTAGGACTTTAAGCTGCTTCGACTGCTGACTGCCCTCTGCGTCGCATGCAGGAACCTTTTGCAGTAAAGGGATAGATTTTTCTGCTGCAAGGAAGGTGGATTGTATTGGTTGTGGGTTCGTAACGTGGAGGCCAACTATTCCCTGGCCAATCGATACGTCAACGGCAGCGACGTTTCTAAAAGGATATTTCTCTAGATTATTAGATTTGGTCTGTATTTGTACGGTAGCCGATTTATGAGTATGTTCGATTTCCTCAGTGACAGTTCTCTTACGTTCTATTTGAACAAGACCGTCTTGAGAACGATGCGTGCTTGTACTTTCTAATTTTCTTTCCTCGTCGGTGTGTTTCATGTCGCACTCTTTATGTATTGTTTGTCTAGCATTTCTTTCGTCCTGTTCAAATTTGCTGGCAGCTGAATATGACTTTACTTGTAACTGCAGATTCGCTTGTTCTCCTGTTTCGAAAACTTCCTTACTTACCGTAAACTGCTGAGTACTACCCTGTTGAACTTGGGAGCTTCCTCTACAAGAATTTACCGTTTGATGCATTTCAATCAGATTTTCCTTTTCCTTGTGCTTAGGAATAAATTTAGTTACGCTCTGTTTCGCGTCCTCTTTTCTAAAATACTCTGGTGTAGGGACGGGCTGCGTTGAACGCAACGGGTTTGGTGGTGGACCAGGTGCAGGAGATTTCGCCCTCTCATGTCGGCAAAATGGAGATGAACTCCTTTCCGGGCAAGGACTAGGGGAACGGGATATCGCGGGACTCTTGGGATCAAAAATATTGGTATCTGGTGCCAAATGTTCCTGAGCCACTAAGTTTTCTTGATAATAAGGAAGAGTACGCGGCGGTTTATTGATCATACTGGGAGTTACGGAGCGTGACCCTATAGAGGGAGTTTTACTTTCGTTCACGGGACAAAAGTACGTCTGCTGGTCCTTGTTTTCGTTAATTTGAATTTTTATCACCGGTTCCTTTGGAGGGCCACTTTTTGAAGCTTGCTCCTGCACCGCTTGCGCATATTTTGCCTTTTCCAACATAAGAAGCTCCATTTCAACGTTTTCTGACAAATTCTTTTGATACTGTGGCAAAGCACCTACAGGACGTAAAGATGATGCTAGTGCAAGCGGCTTCTTGTAAACAGTTTTTTCAGCTTGTTTTTCAATTGTGTGTTTAACGAATCTCTCTTCAGATGAAATTTCGCTAGACTTTTTTATAATTTTCACGTCTGCCGTTGCCTGAGCTTGATTAATTTCAGAACTGTTTGTTTCTTTTGTAGAATCATGCTGCGAGTCATTGTCGGCTGCTCGATTCGAGACTATGGAACATTCCATACTGTTTGATGAATCCGACAACAAAGTCGACGAGAATGACTTTAGTTCTGCAGAAATTGGTGGAAACTTTGTAGTAGGGTCTTTTTGATCGGACGGGGTATTCTGGTGAAAGGACGCGGGTAGTACAGCTGGCTTAAGTGGTTTAGTTTGATTTGACTTTATTACTTCCTGTTGCTGATCATTTTTCTCATTTTCTGAATAGCTTATAGTTTTTCCAAACTTAACAGTTATATCGGTAATAAATGGCGGAAAAGGCTTATCCGGCGCTGTTTCAAGAGCTTCTCTCATAGTCAATCTTCTTTCCGGCTTAGGCAAACTTTTTAGAAGCTCATCTTCGGGCTGTCGTTTCTTTTTCGGGGTATGACTAGTTATAGTCGGAGTGAATGGTCTCTCTGGAGCTATTTGAAGAGCCTTAACAAACTGGCTATTGGATTTTGGCTCCTGTTTTTTCTTCTCAGGCACTACAGGCAAGAATTCATGTTCTGGTGGAAGATACGGTTCCACATACTCTGGCAGCGGTATATCTTTCCCTGTGGTTGGAGTAATTGGCGTAAATGGGCGAGATGGTGCAACAGCAAGAGCAGATGCTAAACTACTCATAGGCCTTTTAATGGGTATACGCGAAAAGGCATCCTCGTCACCCTCGCGACGCGTATCTGGAGCAGTTGTTAATGCAGTAACCATCGGAGAAACCCACTGTTGTGGAACACTGTTTTCAACACCGGGCTTCTTTAAATGGCATTCCACCGTGTTTGGCTTATAATCGGTGGGCCGTTTTAGCTCTGTGGTATTATCGACACTGCTTTCCATAGATATCATCAATATTGACTTTTCTGACTGTGTATCTACTTTATGATTCAATGTTTCACCATTTACTATTTTAAAGCTAGCATTAGCGTTTGTCTCAGAGGAAGGTAGAGGTTTGGGAACGACATCTGCCTCTATTGGCGGTGGTGACGGAGGTCTTTTTCGTAAGATCGTGTCTATGAGCATCTGTCGATCCAATGTTTCAGCTAGAGTTTCAACGGAACCAACTGCCGACCGTTTGTCTGTTATACCTGATACTTCTGAGCTACAGAGCGACATTCTTGGGTGTTGTAATACGACGTTTTCCGTAAATTCCTCGTAAAACTGGCTAACTGAGGACATCTCTTCGTGAGTTTCTTTTGTATACTCCTTTTTAGTTACTTCCCTTTGTGATGGAGGAGGAAAGTATAGAGGAGTAGCAGTGGGTAGATCGGGTTCGTTCGGTGGAGGTGGGGGCCACACTAAGTTTTGGACTGATTGTCCTTAACAACACACGATAACAAACAAGCACAAAAACAGAGAATGGTGGGTTAAAGGCAAATGTGTTAAATGGTGGAAACAAGAAAATAAAAAAGCATGATTATACAGCCAAAATATAAAATATAATATTTGTCTAAAAAAATATAAAAAAGTACATGATGAAATGATTATGTATTTGTATATATTTACGTATACCTCAAGTACAGTTTGCCTACATCAAGAAAACTCCTCTATAAGGAAAAAAGTAGAAATCAAAACATTAAAAAAGTAATGGTGTTTAACGCCAGCATAGTATCCATAAAAATTGGTCTGCTTATAAATTTGAAATCAATTACAGCAGTGTTATTTACAATTATTAAGGGGATCGTTTGCGACATTTTGACAGTACTGCCAATCAACTCGCACATATCAAGCGTTACTTAAGCATACTTCAAGTAATTTGCGAATTTCGCATAGTTCTCATATTCTATAGTGGTACAAATGGATTCCACCGCGCCACTCAACACTTCACATGCACACAAGAATCCAAAACAATCACAAATATAAACTAAATAATAGCATTTCGTGCCTCTTGAAAAAAAAATAAGCCTTTCAATTAATTTAATTATTCAACAACTAAGGAGAAGGGTCTAGGTTTAGAATTGAAGGATTTATAATCTGAAACAGGAGAACAGTAAAGAATAATAAGTGATTAGTAAAACTAAAAGTGGTATTAACTGGAGCCTTCTTGATATATGATCATAACTGGCAATATAAGATGTATCGAGAATGATAATTATAGCGCATGTAATGGAAAGCATTTGCTGTTATCCTTGTAATGTACCTTTAAAGAGGGCACCAGAAGAGGGTTTAATGGAAGAAAATCGTCCTGAAGAAAAAACCATAATCTAACTAAAGATGGACTGAAGGTATTTACTCTAGGGAGCTAAGTTTGTTTCGTTAAGTGTAGATTCTATGTACTGCCTAATTTCATGACTGCTTTAAACTGTAAGTTTTTATTTTGCGTCAGTGATTTAAATTTGTGTTATAAAAATGAAGTGCTTTAATATTGTATATTATCGCAAAACAGTTAAAATTAAAAGAAACAATCGTAATGCTTGTATATCCACAATTTTAGGGCAGCATTTAAATCTGACAGAATAGGGATAATCTCATGTTTGATTTATATGAATTAATCTTGTGTAATAGTAGTTACTTCAATATTTCACGTAATTATAATATTTCAGTTTAAATATCATGGAAAACACAAGAGTGACTGAATGCTATTTGAATATTCGCATTATTGGGTTAATAAAATTATGCTCGTAAATCGGTGCTATCAATTTATAACCATAAGCAGAAATAGAAACACGCAACGTAAGGCAGAAGGTACAATAAGACATAGCACGCGGCTGAAATAGTTTAACAAAAACCAATCGCACAAGGCAGGAATATAAATGATACGCGTCTAGCATAAATAAACATAGATTAACAATTTTTTAATTGAAATATACCTCCTAATTATGGCCAAATATACAAATCATTGCGAAACGCAACAAAGTTACATAGTTGAGGATGTAACGAGTTAGTCTAACGTTCGTTCGTTCTGTCGCAAATGTAAATGTTAGTCGATCCATCAAGGTTATACTCGGTTGCTGAAATAGGTGACGCCAGTTCACTTTATTGATAATGCTTTCTACTTAATATAAAGAGGAAATGTGGGATAAAAATAACTCCTTAACTATTCATAAGTCAATAACTATTAAAAATAAACCTATGGATACTCCCACACTAACAAAATTGGTGGCAGCGTTAGGCAGGAATATTATCGAATGACATTGACATTGTCACGTTTAATTGTTTTTTCTACGCCTTAATTAGTTAATTGCTCATTACGCACTGTGTACTTGATTAGTAAATTCTATATTACACATAATAGTGTTACGTAATGACTAGCACGTAATTTGTTTTATTACAATTTCAAATTCAGTATTGCGTTCACAGAATGTTATCCCATGTCAGTTAATTGTTAGAAATATCTCAAGAAAAAGTTGAAGTGCAGACTTTTAGTTGATGCTTTCGCCTTTCGAAAAGTATTTATATAAATAACATAAAATTAGAATTAAAACGTTCCATTTATTGTAAGCAGTGGTAAGTGATTATATCCTCATTCTCCAAGTGATCCGAGGTTTGTCAATTTTTTTGTGACGTCATTTACTGCCATACTTACTGTCATTAACCTATTCGTTTTTGCTGAAAAAAGGCAATATAAAGTTGTATAAATATAGACGTCGTTGAAAAAGTATAGTACATTACTTGATTTAAAGCAATTACGCACTCGTGAACATGCGTTACTCGCCGCTGCGCAACTCGTACGCAAACTTTCCACTCCTGCGTAATATGGTTGTTACAACTCTCGTTATCTAATATACTAATTTCTACTCCTTTAGTAGTAACTTGCTCATAATGCACACAATGTTACGTAATGACTAGCACGTAATTTTTTATTACGTCACAGTTTCAAATTTGACAAAGCGTTCACATGATGTTATCCTCTTTCAGTCAATTGTTAGAAATATCAAAGGAAATAGTTAATGTTTGTACTTCATTTTCTTTTGGTTGGTGTTTCTACCATTCCAAATGTATTTTACATTATACATAAATAACAATAAATTAAAATTAAAACGTCATTTACTGCCCCACTTTCTCTCATTAACCTATTCGTTTTTACTGAAAAAAGGCAATATAAAATAAGAATATAGGCGTCGTAGAAAAAATACAGGACATTACTCGACATTACTCGTGGGATCGCGATACTCGCCGCTGCGCGGCTCGTACACAAACTTTCCGCTTCCGCGTAATGCTTCTTACAACTCTTACTATATATCTTATGCAGCGTCCGTTAAAAAACGTACAGTTTGTAGCAGTCAATCAAATAGTTGTAGTTCTAAATGGGTAAAATATATCGTAGTAGTTTTTTCTACTATCTTATAGGTTACACTCACCTGTTGTTGGTGTTGAGTACGATGCAGGTCCGTTGAAAAAGGGCGTAGACGATGGAGATTTAGGAGAGAGTGGTGCAGTCCTTGGGAAAGTCGAAGGACTGTTCAAAGGTGGCGAGAGCGGCGCGCTTACGCTAGAGAATGGCCGTGGTCCTGATGAGTAAGGAGCACCTGCCTGCACAATAGTAATACATTCTTAACAAATTGTAGAATAACTGTAAATTTAATTATGCAAAGCAGCAACCGAATTTACCTATTGCAGTTTTCTGGAAGGTACAAAGTACAACCAAATATAGACCACTCATAATTCGCTAACCGCAAATGTACAATATTTCTTGTTCCATATCATTTTCTGCAAGCCTTCTTTCAGAAATTCTATACAACTAGGATATTGTAATAGAAGGTTCTAGGGCATATGTGAGCAAGTATATAACATTATTTTATAGCAAACCTCTTATTTAGGCTTTTCGGTTCATTTCGTTTCGAAGTAAGCTGTCATAAAATTTTTCAGCTATATTCCTATTATTAGAGTCTCGGAATGCGATAAATAAACTGTTTTAATTGTATTAATTCTAGGGAAGCTGCGGCTGTGAGAGTTTTTTTGTGAAGGGGGTGTACGATTTCTAAAGTACTTCACACGTGAAGCTCCTTAGCTCATATAAAAAATGTTCAATCGTTAATAATGAATAGTAGAGTTATTCGGAAGTTATTAAATAGTAAAAGTAAGAACTTGTTTTTGATCCTACTTTCCAACTTTATTTTTGGCAAAGCTAAATTAAAACAATAAAAAAACATTTAAATATATCTTAAAACATAGATAAGTACAGAGTTGCAGGAAAAGAATTTTATGTATTATATTTTGACTTTACTATTGCGATAAGTGGGTTAAATTCGGATTAAATAAGAATCTTACACCCTGAAATTATCCACTTATCGCAAAATTAAAGTAAAAATATAATATAAACAAATTCTTTTCCCACACCATGCACCTCGGTACCTATCTATGTTTTTTAACATAAGCCACCGAAGAAGGCTGCTTGACGGTTGAAATGCCAAAAATAAAAGTTTGGAAGTAGAATCATAAATAAGTGTTTTACTATTATATTTTTTTAATCGTTGTTTTATTACAAATGTGTGATTCGATTGCTCAATCTCCTCACAATATCTGGTGAAGTTTTAGTTAAGCTTTTGCAATAATGTAGAGTTTTACTGGTTTCTTCTCCACTAATATAAGAAAATTAGAACGAAAAACATTAGGAATTAAAGTAATTGCCATATCGCGTGGTATCTTAACTTCAAATTCAGGAGATCCACGCGCTAGACATATATTAAAGTTTGATTAGCTTTGGTTAGTTTTAGATAGTTTGACAAATATGTGTGTTGTTAAARACCTTGCCTCTCATTCTTGGGTAAACTAATTTATTATGTTCGTGCGTAAGTTGTGGTAGCAGCGTCCTATTAAGGGTAAGTCAGACACGTTTATCAATTTTTTTACTGTTTAATTAAATAAAATTGCCAAGCACCAATTTCCATATAATTACTAACATTCACGATTTTGTTTAATTAGTAAGCATTTCCTAGTACCTACCTAAGTAGTATATTAAATGTCGGCCAACCATGGTATTATGTAAGGGGGGTCTTAGAAATGACATATAGATATGTTCGCCATTAATTTTAGTCGGTAGGCAAGCATGATAAAATTGCCAAAATACACGGGGGAGCATAACTACAGCCCCATCCTGAATTTTAAGTTTTTCTTCGTCAAATGCAAACGTAAATCCGTGTAACTAACAAGACGGATAAAAGAAATGAAAATAATAAGAAATAGACTATTCAAAGTCATTTATTAACAGTTCCCGTATTTTAATAAAATAATGTTTTAAATTGGAATGGTGCACAACTATAATAACCCCATATAAATTTCACACAGATTTGAACAAATTTTAACAAAACATTCGCAAATTAATAATGGTACTGACCTCCTTTCTTCCTAGTTAGCTAAAAAATTCTAGAATTAATGCTTCCAACCAAATTATTTAATATTCTTGGTTCCAAATTGGCCCAAACCTCTTTTAATGAATTTTTGAGTGCATTTGTGGTGGTATGCTGTCGGTTATCCGCATATACCTGCCGTACTAAAATACCCCACAGGTTTTTAATTAGGTTCATGTCAGGTGAACAAGAGAGGCACTAACAATTCGACATCGACCCTCTACTGATATGAATCCTCGCATTATCTTGTTGGTTGGTTTGTAATTGTTATTTAAAAAAGGCATTAAATTTGTCTCAAGAACTTGAATGTACTCTTGACTGTTCGTTCGTGCTGATGGGTAAGCCAATATTAAAACGCCTGCTTCTGTAAAGGCACTCCATGCCATTAACGTATAACCTCCAAAGTTACGTTTTGAAAGATACCCTGGTTCTCTACTCAAATTTCGCCAATAACAATTAAAATCATCTGGATCATTAAGATTAAATTTTTTATCAGAAAAGATGATCTGCAATTGTTTAAAAATTGTTTCTGGTTTATATTTTCCCAATTTCGATTAATATTCTCTCGAACAAATTCCAAACGGGTTGTTTTATGGTCAGGAAGAGGTTTCGGACATTTTCTTAGTTTTCGGCGTACAATGTGTTCACTTTTCTTCAGAACCTTCCCTATAATCCATTTTGAAACATCAAGCCCGCACTCTTGGGCAATTCTTTTTTGACTTTTTAAAGTGTTACTCGCTGTAGCAATAATTCTTCTTGCAGCTCTGGACGAATTTCTTTTCTTAGGGCCACCTTTCTTGTTTGTGCCATACTTTCAGGGTTTCGCAAATAATTGGCGACAACTTTACGAAACCGGTTAATTCTTTGAGCAATTTTTCGGCGACTAAAGTCTTCATCCCAAAAAGCCAAGATTTTACATTTTTCCATGTTACTCAGATACCTTCTACGAGAAATTTTTAACACAATTATTACAACACAGTGACAGTTAATAACAAAATATAAATATGTTTTTGACCTTCGATCACAGCCACCTAAAAGTTTTTTTAAGTGGCGCTATAGTTATGAACCACGCAAATTTTAGAAATTATTTCATTAAATTATGAAAATTAATAATAAATTACTTTAAATAATCCAGTTTTTATTATTTTTATTTCTTTTATCCTTCTTGCAAGTTACATTAAATTATGTTGAATGGATTCAAGGGTGCATTCATTGTGAAATATCCTTAATCAATTAGGTAGCTTGGAAACAAGCTGATTGAACGTATGTGCTTTGTCTTACTTGATTTATCAGATAACTCTGACGATTGTTTCGACCTAAAACGGTCATCAGAGTTATCTGATAAATCAAGTGAGACAAAGCACATACGTTCAATCAGCTTGTTTCCAAGCTACTTAAGTGACATTAAATTACGTTTGCTTTTGGCCAAGAAAAATTGATAATTCAAGGTGGGGCTATAGTTTTGCTCCCCAGTTTATATTACTAACTAAATTTATGTTGTGAGTTTATTATTTTTTTCAGAGCGCTACTATAAAATCTGTTTTTGTACTTACTGTTCAATACGCTTACTCAGTAATACTAATAGATACATATTAAAGTATACGTCAGTTCTCTATGCACATCTTTCTCCAAAACAATAGTCGCATTTTGTCCTACATCATTCAATATCAATAATTTCTTTAGAGTTATTTTTCATGTATGTTATTATATAACTGTTTTTGACATTGGATGAAATAAAAGTGTTGAGAATACAGTAATGGAGCGATTATCAATCTGAGCGGGTGGGTTTAACATATTTCTTCAATTGAAGTCACGGTAAACTGAATATTCCTCGAATTCTGTTCATACATGATTTATGAAGTTGCTGCAAGTCATTATTGCACTTATTAAGAATTCAATTTCGGTAACAACTAAATAGTACAGTTGTAGCTAATGTGAAGTTTCATGCAATAGGCACACCCACTTATAACATCCGAGTGTGCTTCTTTATCGAATAAATTACTTACCTGAAATGGTGCTGCAGACGTGTTACTACTTGGCGAAAGCGGCCCCGGKGATGGTAATGGATGATTACTTAGAGCAGAGGATATGGCATTCGCAGGAGCTCTTCCTCCACTAGTAACAAGAATTAACACATTCAAAAATTTTTATTCTTAGTGATATCGGTTGTCGAAAGTTAGTTATACTATGCTGTGACATGACTGGTAATGTAAGTACCGCATCAATACGATTCGGTTATAAGCTTTGCCATTTATAGAGAGTGTCGATAGATTAATGCATAAAATGCAAAATAAGGGGTTTGAGAATTTAAAAAAGAGATTTATTTTAGGATTAAAACAGGACAGTCTGTTCTAGGCCGTTCATAACAACAGGCCGGCAGGCGGCGAACGTCACAAGACCGGTCCCATTTTCTGCAGTGGCTGCGTGCAGCATTACTTCACTCTGCATAAAATACAATTCGCGAATAATTCAAGCTTAACTTCACTAAGCGAGGCAATTCCGTATACAGAATGTCTAGCATTTCCTTAAGAACAAGCATCTGGACGATTGTTTAAGCAGTTATTTAATAAATAAACGTAATATTGCTTAACGTTTCAAGAAAAACATGCTTTGACTTGCCTCTTCTCTCTCGTATGGCGAAAAATGGACAGGATAGCAATTTGTATTCGGTTATTTTTGTAGAGCACAAAACTATCAACATAACTAATGTTGATAACTAATCAGTAAATATGGCCTAAGCTTGAATCTAGTTATGATACGAAACGTTTAAACGTGACTGGTGATTGCACAAAATCCTTGATAATAACTACAAATGCGAAATTGTAAATAATTGTAAATAATAAATTAATAATCTGTCATAATAAATTAGACTATTTTAAAAAATGTGTAATCAATCCATGAATTTACCAATCCAAAATTAAAATCCGATGTGTGTACCTCATACGTAAAACAAATAAAACAACTAACATCAGAAAGGTTGCTTCAAACAACCGTGTTTTATTCAGACAGATGTTTAAATGAGTTACAAATCCAAGATTTCGTGCTAAAATGCTCAACTGTTGCAATTGCGTCAAAATAAATCTCTGAAAATCACAAATTACCCGTTTGAGAGGTTTTTTTACAATTTTTTATAGATAACCCTAATTTTTTATTTTTTATATTTTTTTCATCTAACCTAGTAACCATAACCAACATTTGTAATGCCATAAGCTAAGGCTTCTTAATCAGTGAAAATATTACATATAGCTTTTTGTGGCAGCAGTTTATGCTTGCTTTTAACAAATAAATTCGTATTGTTTATGTTATGGTAAATAAACAAACACATGATTACGTTGTCAAGGTAAATATGCGGTAATTGATTAAAAATGATCCTATTTTTCGATCAATTTAAAATTCTACTGAAAATTTCATTTAGGCATTAAGGTTTGAAGTGTTAGCTTGTGTGCCATTTTTTAAACTGTTTATGTCTATTTTAATTTACCAAAAATACTTTGTTTCAGTCGGGAAGTTGCCTTATACCCCATTTACACGTATTTCTTCAAAACCTAGTAAAACATTACAGAAAGGGTCAGCAGAATTTTATTTATAATTTTAACAGGTTACAATTGTTTTTCATGCAGTATGTCTGGTGATCATAATTCCGCTTCTGCATATAAATTAATCGCACCCTTATAAAGTGTCCTTATTTTTAGCATTGTAATCAGCAACTTTTGCAACCCTAAAGTGACATAATTGATACTGGCGTAACACGTCGTACCCAGCACTTTGGAGGTCGCTTTGTGAAAATCGCCAATAAGTCATCTAGCGGTGTCTGCGAACTATCACATATGTTGCATTTTTGTAATGGAAACCATAGTTGGCTTTGCTATGAAAAGGCTGATTAAAAATGTATACACTGTTAGGTTTATTTTTACTAATTTTGGAATTATTCAAATTTTTTTAAATAATTTATTAATATTTTATGTTTACATCCAGGAGGTCATGGAATAAGAAAACACACGATATAATTTATATTATTAAGTAAAAAAATTAATCCTTTATAAATAATATATGTATATTTGAATACAAACATAAGACTCCTAAGAGCGCTCATGCATTTTTTATCGATAATCTAGGAATCCATTAAACTAATGAAAATGATTGTTTATTTGGATATAAGTACCTATGCATTAATTATCATCAAGTATTTACATCCATTTTGACGAAAAACGTAAATTCTCATTAAATTATTACAAAAATTTTAATAATACCAAGATTAGTAAAGATAAAACTAACAATATATACATTTTCTTAATTAGACAAAAAACAGTTCTTTTCAACCATAGCAAAGCCAACTATGGTTTCCATTTAAAAAAATGCAAGTTTGTGTTATATCTCTAAAATGTGACGCCACTGGATGTAGAATAAAAATGTCTACAGTTTTTTTTGTGTCTACATAGCCAATCGAGATATTGAGAACTGAAGAAATGTTACATTTTTCAAAAGTTGGCTATGGCTTTAAAACAAAAGACGGTACAAGAATGGCGATGGTACAGCTCAACTCACAACAAAAAAGTAATACAGTAATGTCTAAACCGCAACGCTCTAGCATTAATAGTTACCGAGATACCCCACAATTGCAACGAAGATAGGACACCGTGTACAGGGTGGTCCAGTTATCGTGCTCACCCAATTGACGGCTTTATTTGAAACCATTTAGAGAAAAATGTTTTAAATAAAAGTTGTAGCAGCCAAGGAGTACTCGATAACGCAATATATCACATTTACACAGGCTGGCCAGATTTCGAGCATTGAACCAAATTTGCATTTTTTAAAAAAGCACCGCCAGATTCTGATTATAGATCAAATTCCGAGTAAAAAATTATTAAGATATATTTGGCCTAAAATTAACCGTTTCGGAGATACGCACCCATGAGGATTATAATCATAATCTGATTTTAAAAGTAGGTTGTTCTATATTAAAAAATGCAAGTTTGGTTCAGTACTCGAAATCTGGCAACGCTGTGTAAATGTGCTATATTGCGTTATCGAGTACTCCTTGTTGCTACAACTTTTATTTAAGACATTTTTTCTAAAACTTCAAATAAAGCCCTCAATTGGGTGAGCACGATAACTGGACCACCCATGCGTATCTTCGAAACCGTTAATTTTAGGACACATGCATCGTAATATTTTTTTGCTCAGAATTTTTCGCGGGCGGTACGTTGGCGCACATACGAACAAAGTGAATTCGTCGGACTTAGGAAAAGGGACTATAATAAGGTCAGATTTTTTTTGCAACAGTACTTCGTACTGCATTGGGTATTTCGTTGGGATTCCTTGTTCTAATTAACTGCATGTAATAAAGTGTTACGCTGACAAGGTTGCTTTAATCTTTGATGCGCCCAATTTGTATAGAACCCTACCATGTTCTAAAACAAAGCCGTTTAACGAGCAAAACGGAAGTTTACACATTTAGTATCTTAGCACTGACTACAATAAACTGTTTCTAGAAACTTATAAATTCTAGGTTTGTTCTTCCATGTATTGTAAATAGAGCAAATCACGAAGCTACACAAACATGACAGAAACGTTTTTGTTTTGTGATTTGTAAGATTAAATTAAAACTTATTATTTAGCTTTCGAACAGTTTTCCCTGTCGTCTTATTTTGTTGTATAGGTGATAATTTAATGATTATTACTGCAATGCGAAGAAGGTAAGGATACTTACGGGGGAACGGTCACTGGAATTAAATTGGCGGCCGGTGGGTTGTTGCGTGCTGCCAATTTGGCATGTATATCGCAATAGAGCTTGTTGTTGATGTTGTAGTACCTGTCAGCGATCTTTAATTAGAAAAGAAGTCTAAAATGATTATTCAATACTCACCCAACGTTTTTAAGAGAGGTCCCACATGTGGCACACTTGAAGCATTCCACGTGTAGGTTCTTATCCTTTATTCGAACAAATACACCACTGAAAACAGTAACCCAAGGTTAGATTTCCTTTTGCACACAAAATTCATCATATATAAATATCTCTTCATTTGATGGTGAGTATAAGATTAAAGCTAAGCACAGCTTAAAACACAGCGTTCAGCGTTCATGCTGCGGGAGCCTGCTCGCGTCATCTAGCGCTTTCTGCAGCTATGTCATCGTCGCCTGGCATTACCAGACAGTAATTGCTTATAAAACCCCTTAATTCTTTTTATACACATTACAAAATTACAAGCTTTGCCATGGCAATTAAAAAGACAACGTAACGACTTTAAGATGAGTACAAAATGCTATGTTCAAGTTGCTTGTCGAATAAAAAAGTTAGAGCTTAGGTAAGTTCAGATGTGGAGTGTGTATTGCATTCTTTTACAGATACTTTTACCCCAGTTAAACCCTAAAACACTTATAAACATTTCGGCCTCACGTTTAACCTAACTTTCCGACCTAGCAATTAAATTTAGACATTTAAATTATTTGTGCTGGCGATGACTTGCAGCAGTGGAAAACTTACAAAACAAACCACCAAGGAAGCGAGGCGTCATAGAAACAACGGGCCAACCAGATTAAATTTAAACCTGCAGGCAAGAAAGAACTACCTACTAGATATACTCGAACTACGTATAAAGTAAAACTACAAAATAGCMTTCCGTCCGTGWTTTATAGTAATAGGGAAACTTCCGAAAACATATTATTTAATATTATGGATGATGAAAGCATTTATCCTCCTAACTACTACAGAAATTTTCGAACAATGACCTTTCTTCAAGTGATAGACGATTCGGCAATTTTGCCTTTACGCTTTTTTTTTCCGTTAAAATAATATATCGACAAATAACATGTTGTTTTCCGGGCTGGTTCCCACGTTGGTTATTAGACCTTGACGTTTCGACACTCATGTCGGTGTCTTCCTCAGAAGTAGCTCTGAAACTGAAGTGTCGTAGCCTGCTCGGGTATTTATACTCGTCCGGGTCACTGACGCGTGGGCGTTGTTACGCATGACCGGTTTCCAGATTCCAGGTAGGTCGATGCCCCCCGGTCTCGGTTGTAATTGTGCGGGTTCTTCTGGATTTCGATGGCTTCCTTGTACAGTCTCGGCCAGAATCTCGCTTCCCTCGACAGCATTTGTGCTTCCTCGAATTTGATGATGTGGCCAGTCTCCATTCGATGTTCTGCTACAGCCGACCTATCACCTTGCCGGTCTCTGGTGTCCCTCATGTGCTCCTTGATTCTCGTGCTGATGTGCCTTCCGGTTTGGCCGATGTAAACCTTCCCACAGCTGCATGGGATGCTGTACACACCTTGTGTTTGTAGCTCCTCAGTCGTCGAACGATATTTCGGAAAGGCGTTAGCTATCTTTCTCGGGGCGGTGAAGATGGTGTTTATATGATGTCTTCTCAGCAGCCGTCCGATCTTATCTGTACATCCATTGACGTAGGGCAGGTATGCCGCAGCGATGTGCTCCTCTGGTTCCTTCCTCCGTGGTTGCTTGTTGATAGCCTTTTCAACCTGTGCCTTAGGATATCCGTTCTTCTGTAGTGCACTGCGTAGATGTTCTAATTCCTCTTCTAGATGGTCTGGTTCGCTGACTAGCTTCGCCCGCTGTATCAGCGTGTTGATGACTCCTTGTTTTTAGGTGGTGTGAATCTGCATGCAGGTAGTGATCCGTGTGGGTTGGCTTCCTATAGACCCCATGTCTTAGCGTGCCGTCTTGTTTCCTTGTCACCATCACATCCAGGAAGGGGAGGGCGCCGTTGGTCTCCATCTCCTCTAATAACCAACGTGGGAACCAGCCCGGAAAACAACATGTCATCGACAACAACCACGGAAGCCTTCAAACCAAAATATTGACAAATACTTGCTTTTCTAAAGAATCAATTACTAACACCTTTCTGTGACCTCGCATCCAAAATATCAGAATTTACACAGATTATTATTTTTTAATACTCGAAGATTAATGCTGTGTATTTATTTGCCTAGACAAATGGAATGCCATGACAAATTCTACAATGTTTCAAAACAACGCAATTTTGACATTTACCTGCGTATTTACTTCTGGCTATGTAATTTAATTAAACTAGTTCAGATGTTGTCGTGTAAAAAATAGCCGTTACGACTTGCGGTGTTTTTACAGTCTATATTATTAAACTGCGCAGATGATAATGTTTAAGCTAGGTAGCTAGAAGCTAKAAAATAAGTTGATTGTTTGAAAGTTCTTTGTTTCACGAGTATTATCAGTTAGCTTGGATGTCATTTCTGCCATATAACGGTCATTKTCAAATAGCATCAAAATTAATKTATTCTCTTGTTTTTTTTTGTTGTTAATCGTATATYTAAACAATTTATACATCCTTAAGGTAAAAAATAATCATAAATACAAAGTTACTATAACAGAATGGTGCGATAATTTTGGCTGGGAATGTATACAAAACTGTATTATTACGGGCAGAGAAAAATAGAACAATTTAATAACCACAAAGATGGTCTGCATGGACAAGTAGATGACAAGTAGATAATATTAGAGGAGATGATATTAAGTAAGGAAAGAGATAGCAAATTGCGTTTTATATATCGCTATAAATACTAATGTATATTTTTTCTAACCATGCTGCAACATAAAGTATGAGTAATTACTTCTGCTACCACCTAGAAATTTTGATTTTGACTAGCAATCTGATTCTGGTATATGTGATGTTTCAGTAAGAAAACGCAATATTTTACTGTATGATAGAACATATAATTCTAAGCAAAAGCTGTAATTTCTCTTTTTCACTTATTATGCGCTTTTTATTATAGATTTAAGTTACATTCTAAAAAGAATTACCGTTTCAAATGAAACCGACATTTTCACTTTAGTTATCTTCCACTGCAGGAGTTTTTATGGATTAAGGCATTCCTTGCAAACAAGAGTATAGTGGACAGTGAGAATAATACAATTGACCCGACTTGGCTGATCTGTCAACCAGGAACATAGTTATCCATTCTCTCACGTATGTATAAAAATATGTAAAAATAACTTTGTAAMCTTTCAGTCAAGTATAGTCGCTGCCCAGCAAGTCGTCCAGAAAAATGATTGATCCTACTAAAGAGCGTTTTGGAAAGTTCCCTTCGATGGTTCGACAGCCCTTGGGTTAGCATCAACCCATTGATGAATGTTGCGTAGGTATATTATTGACGCTATTTCGGGTAAAAGCCGTTTCATTCGTAAAAGGAGAAATAAAGTTGGGATCTCATCGGCAGAACTCCAACTCCATTTTAGCGAGAATTAATTTTCTAAACTTTCTGGAGCAAATATGCAATAGTTTGGAAATTCTTCGATAACTTTTATTGGGGTTTCATTCTACTCTATCCATAATGTATACTACTTCTTGGCCACTTTGGTAAACACTACCCTGGAAATGCGGTGCTAGGAAAACATTTGAACATTTGCAAGCAAATTCGGCATACCGTTGCAACACGAATAATTACTAAATAAACTCTGATATGACAAAGTGGAATTGTAAAATAAATATTAAACGTGAATAAATTATTTTTTATGAAAATGTAAAGTTTCTGTAAAAGTGAACAACGAAGGTATATCTTATTTATATCAAGTTTTTGCCGTTTTTTTCTGAAACATCATACTAACGCACTATTTTAACGTCTGGTAAAGTATTGCTTGCAATAATGTGACAAGTCATAGCGGAAGAGCAAACGAGAACCATTTAATAACAAATACATGACATATATTAACTTCTAACTACAAATGGACATTGTCTCAAATATTACAGGTATAAATGTAAAATGTGTAGCATGCTAAAGAACAATGTGTGATGTAGTGCCTAATTCTGGACGGACACTGAAGTCTATGTACACAGATGTATGTACGTCACGTAACAACACCGAGACAGTATGACTTACACAATGACTCTTTCACAGTCTGTGCATTTAGTAACCTCCTGTTGACTAGTAATACTATTGTTCTCGTGAGGCTCGCGCTGACTGACTGAACGATCACTTTGTGGAGTTACCGGTCTTGAAGTAACAGCACGACCACCAATTGCGTGACTGTGGGTGTTGTAAAAATCTGATCGCGTTACTGCGGAACAAAAAATTAAAAGCGTTAGAGACTTAGAAGCCACATGTAAAAATCACCCCTTTGTTACTTCGACACAACTGCGCTTAACCGCTGAAGCTGGCTGGAACTGCAGAAGTTACTTACACAATTAAGCGCTCGCATTCTGCGCAAATATTTTGTCCTGGTGGTAACTGTGGCGTTGGCGGGGTAGGCTTACTTTCTGGTGCGGATACGTGCCTCAAACCCGCTACTCCCAGGGGTGCCGTTACTACTCCAGATGATGAAGTATCTACTTCTAAAATTACAAGTTATCACCTGAATATAAACAATTTTGCGGACTACGAAATAAAATGTCATTAAAACGAAGAACTGGTACAGTATTGCTAATTTTCAAGAGCGTGGCGTGCATGATACCATTGTAATCGCTTATTGCAATGGCAGAAATAGAAATAAATAAGACTTAATTTGAGTAATATAGCAATAATTTCAAATTTCCCCCGCAAATGAGTTATTTTAAATATTAAGATTGTTCGATAACAGATTTGTGCATACAGTGAGATGGTTCCGGGGTTTGCAAGAAATACAATATGGCGGCTGCAAAAACTGTTGAAGAATTGATCTACACTGATGTTATTTACCATAAGGGGTAATACAAAGTCTTTCATCTTGTACTACTACATACTATATACATTTGTTCTGTTTTTCATTAGTTTTGTTTTGTCAGGTGAGGGGTGTGGAGCATAGGTAGTGTCACCTTAAATTCGGATGTTCTTTGTCAAGTAAGCTCAGGTGTTACTTTAATTTCAGGWGTATTTTTGGATATCAGTATATATAAAATAAAGTTAGTTTTATCTTATGCTAACCTTTAGGAGATTGTCTCCTCTTTGAGGGCCGTTAATAATTTATCTAATAGAATTACATTGAAACTGTTACAATAGACGTAAAATCATCCTATATTTATATGTAACTATAACTACATAACTTTATTAACAGGGTAGTTACAATTATTTTAGTTCAATATATTGTTCAGGTTTTAAAAACGTAAAAAATGACGTAATTGTACAAAATCTAGATACATTAGGAAAATGCAGCCGTGTAGTAATTATGTAGAGAAAGACGGTTTGAAATGGATAAGATCAGTTTTAGATAAGTTGTGAATATTATTTGTTTTATGAATACTACGTATCTGTTTACTGAAATGTGCAATTTGTCAAGAAAGCCGTTTTTTAATTAACTTTTTTGCCTAAAACTGTGTTAAATGGGTATTATCTATGGAAGTAGTGGTCACGATAATTTCAGTAACACTGACTTTTATTTAAAATTATAATCATAAGTAACAACACCGATATTCTATTACCTCAGTCATAAGAAGGCGAAATATATTGCATCTATATACTGTTGAATTACTTTTTACAAATAAATATGTGTTATACATTTTCTTCTTGACAAGACCTCAAGAGATAAACATATTTATGTATTATTCATCAGTAGGTAAAAAAAATCACCAGTAATCCACAATGGCGACTAGGAGCCAGAAGATGGCTACCTGATTGCTATTATACATGGCGACATTATACAATTACTCAGCTAGCAAAATTTGTTATTGAAAAAAGTATTTTCAATAAATAAGAATTTAGATGGCAGTGCCGTCTGTCAGCATTACACTGACACGATGATAACGCCACCTAGCTACCATTATGGGATCTATTTCCTAAAGGAAGTGACTGACAAATTGGCATGCACCTTCATACTTCAATTTGACAGCAGGACCCCACGTCACATGCATTTTAAAGTATTTTAAATGTTAGTTTGCCCTTTCAGAAACGAGTTCAATTGTATAGGAACCATTCTCTTAATATAATAGACACTAGTCATGAAGAATATTTAAGGTAAGCATAAAGATTGATTTAGCTATTATAAAACATTTCCTTCTATTCAGATCAGTCAATCCATTAAACATATCTGTATGAAATTGGAAATGAAAGGAGTTAAGTTATCGAGAAGCGCTGTTTTGTGATATCAATTTAATGCCGTATTTATTTTTGTTTTAATTAATTTATTCAACTGCATCGTCATGAAAAAAATGTAATCATTTTCATCAAGCAAGTTCCAATATGCAAAAGACATCTAAATAGATATTTTAGCTGCTACTAGGTTGACGTTTGACAAAAAATTTAAAAAACAGCTGCAGATAGAAAAATAAAGAATTTAAATTCATGAAATTCAGGCCCCACGTCTCGCACAGACACCCAAAAAATACATCTGAAATTAAAGCAACTACCTGACAAAAATTAAAAACAACAAAGTTATGCAGCTAGTAGTACTAGGTGGAAKACTTTCTACAATCCTTGCTGGTAAATACAYCAGCACTTCTAGCAGCCGCCATATTCAATTTATTGCAAATCTTCTGAGACCCCTACCCCACTACATGGACAGATGTGTCATCCAACAACTATAGTGTTAAGAATGACCCAATATTATATTTAAAGTATTTTATAAGAGCCCATAATAAATTTCAAGGTCATATCGAGGACTTTTGCATGTTTCATGTTTGCTAAACCCATCTCTATATGGCTTTTTAACCGGTGGAAAAGTGTCTGCCCTACACCTATTATGCCGTTCCCCGACATATCAATTGTTTAATTTCCAGAAGTAAATGCTAAAGTTTGAGTGTTGCATTAATTACAAGAAATTCCCAGCTTACAAATAAAAAATAAGTAATATACATGTTTGAATTTAAAAACTTTCTAAACCGAACACAAGATTTCAAACATTTAAAGCGTTGCTCATTAAGAACGTGTACAATTAGTTATCACTTAATGCTTCATAAGTTCATATCGGTAATGATGAATTTTACCATTTTTTATCAAAGAAAATAAAAACTAACTTAAAATGAAGTAGCTGTTAAAAATAAACGTTCATATGTTTAAAATTTCAGGCTTCTTTACTGACCTGAGTGGCATCACCCCATTTCATAGGGGCGCCTGCAATCACACGTGATCCATACATTTGACATTAGAGAACAAACATCATAATGAACAAAAACGTAAGATTATTTTACAAGTCTATTACCATGTATATGCCAATTTTATGTTATACTATATTAAGTTGTAAATTATAACTTTGATATCTAACGGGTTTACTAGTTATTCAATATTGATGAAACAACAAATAGGATACAAAAACCACAAAAAGACACGAAAATACTATTTATTGATAGGAATAATTTTTTATATTATTTATCAATGGATTTAAGTTTTGTTTTTACGAAATTTTCATTACATTTAAACTACATTATGATTTAATAACTAAATATTGCATTTTCGGAATCATTTCAACAATGTCGTTTGGGTAAGCTTTATCGCCACAAGCAATATAATATTAAATACAGTTACGGTTCTATAATTGTTTTATTAGGAGTCATTCGTGACTTCATAAAGAACGAAAATAATAGAAATCAAATAAAACACACCACTTAGTACGACACTGTTTTTGTTATTCATGCCAATTTATAGAATCCTTACCTGGTTCTGGTTGCTTTGGTTCCTTGTCGGCCTCTTGAACCATACGCAATACTGCACTGGTTGAGGCATCAAAGTTCTTCTCGTTCTTCTTGAAATTTACACTAAAGAAACAGAAGATAATAATAGATTTCAAATTAATACATACAAATATACACTTACCCCAGTACTCCTGGAGATAGTACTTCTGCTTGTGCAGACAAGGTTTCAGCGATACTTTCTTCCGAGTACAAATTCAGTGGAGAATTGTATTGTTTGTTTACTAACTTAGGTCCTGTTCCATTTACGGCACCGTTGACCTAAATACATAATGAAAAATCTTACTACTACAAGCTAATAAAAATGAAAAAGATGTTGCTTCGATACCCGCAACGAAGACATAGAAATCCTCGATTTTACACCAGATCTTGTTTTAGAGCAGAAATTAAATGCAAAAACATACTGAGAAAATTGGTGTATATTATATTTCGCCTGTATTAAGATGTCTAGTGGTATCGGTAAAGCAGTCTAAATAAAATTGAAAAAGTAACTCGTTTCGGTCGGGACTCGAACCCGATTCTCCAGAACGGTTCTCCAGTGTGTTCCATTACAAAGACCCAGTTAGTATTATATGAATTCAACCAACCGGCCACCATCTAACCATTTGCTGGTGAGTTTCCTATTACTCTATATTTCTTGCTGGGTTTGAAGCGAGAAGTGATAATAATAAGAGGACTTGTAATTTCGTTGAAAGCTTTAATTTCAAAAACGTTTGTACTTTAATAAAAGGTTAAAATCTCATTATTATCTGCAAACTTGTATGTGTATTATTTAATGAGTGCTAATGAACTATCTTTAGGGTAAGTATCTCTTTATTACAGTATACGTGGGACTGCTGAACTCGTCAATAAAATTTCACAAAGATTCACATTTATTAAATACTTTGAATGTTTGTACGTTCCGTACTTATGGTTGGTTGGCAAGTCGGTATCCTCCGTCTGATGAACTGAGAAAACAGTGAAACTCTTGAGTCATGGGGTCCGGCTTGCCAACCAAGAGAGAAGGCCTTTTTGTTTGGCATTATTTGTCATTTTGTCAATTGTTTTGATTCAAGAAGTTTGTCTGAAATTTCTATGTGAAACTTTCTTATCCCATATGAAAATATAACATCACTTGTACGAAGCGCTGGTTAATAAATCGCGTCATATAAGCGAGAGACAATCAACGAGTTACAAACGTTCACCTTAATTTAATTTGACTTAATATGTCGGTTAGGAAATAGGTAGTTGTTTTAGTGTGAGATAGCATCTTCGTTTATATAAAGGCCAAGTTTTTTTGCACGATCATATAAAGGGAACGGCCAACCCCACCAACTTTAATGTTCAGTTTTCCATTTTTTCTTGGTGCTTAAACTTGCTAGCAAAGAGTATTACAGATTTACTAGAATTTAATTACGAAAGCTCGAACGCATTAAATAATTATTTAGAGTTTATAAGTTTTATTGTCCATAATCCAAATCTTCAATTTTGTATCCGTTATATATCAAATTCTGGCGTCCTTGGTAATTAATTTAAAAACCAGGGACCTTGATATATCCAAACTAGCTGTCGTCGCATTGCCTAACAGTAATCTTACGAAGGTAAAATTACACCTTTGTTTTGACGTAAAGTTGTCTGCCTTGTCTGAAATAGGTGATTTGATTCCATGCGTGCATAGTTAAATTAATAACGTTTGTAAAGTAGGGCTAGGCGATACCATTAGACAGGTATCGATATTCGATACCGGTGCAGTATCGATATTACTCAAAAGTATCGAAGTACCTGCTTCTTACGCTAAAATTAATTAACAATTTAATAATGATGTTACATTTGGCACCACTGCAACCAGATCAATTTGKCAGTTCGCTAGTGCAGCGACGTAAGATTCAGTATGAAACAGGGTAGTCACTAGATTGTTGCATTCCTAATTCCAGCGCAACAAATCTCCTGGAATCGATACTCGGCCCAGGCAATATCAATGCTTCGATATTTTCAATATATTTGATAGTTTTGATACTTTCGGTACTTCGATACTTTTCAATACATTCGGACTTCGATACTTTTGATACTTCGATGCTTTTAAACACTTTCGTTACTTTAATACTTTTAAACACTTTCGATATTTCGACACTTTTGAATACTTTCAATACTTCGATACAACGACAGTGTGGTATCGATACTCGATACCGCCGAAGGTATCGATATTTTGAGTAAGTATCAATACTTTGCCCAACCCTAGCGTAAAGATCGTAACAATACGCCATTTTAAAAAAAGCAGTGGATAGTGAGGAGTCAGTTGCAAATAAATTGAAGAAAATTATATCCACAATAACGCGATGACCAGCGTGGTTAGGAAAAGCAATAATAGTCATCTTTTGCACTAGGAATATTTGTTTTTCTTTCAAAATTTAATTGACTTCTATCATTTAGGAAAAAACGTTTCCCCAATAAAGAAAATCATCTGCCTTTATAACGATGACAGACTTTTCGTATAAGGAGAATAATTCTCCCACTGATTGGTTCAGTTGATTTAATCTATTATTACGCTTTGCAACAGAAACACAAGATTGATTCAGCACTCAACAGACATTATGCATCACTGTCATCCACGGTGCATTAGTAAGTTGCAATGCATAAATACCGCCATCATTGAGACAATACTAAAATAAGTGAGAGGTAAATATCGGTAAACAGTAATTCAAAGTAGGAGAAAGAAGCTAGTTAAACCCTTTACTACGACACTAGGTATACAAAGAGTCATAAACTAATACACCAGAAACTTTTGTAACACTTACCTGCGCGCTGAATGGCTTTGCGGATACGTTATGTCCTGTACCAATTGCACCAATGTTATCCTGTCTGGTCGCAGCTAAGGATGTCTTCGTTACGGGCGCGACGTTATTAATGTTCGATTGCGGTTTGGTATATGTGTTTGTTGGTGTCACTGCAGGTTTCCAGGTCGACCCACCTCTGTAATATTTTTATTCAGTGAATACATTCACATGGCAGTCAGTCAATAACGTATGGCACAATCAAGAATACCTTTGGACGCTCATTTCAAAAGATGGCCCAGCCCGAACGATCACATCCTGAGCGTCTTTATGCCTTAGATTGAACACGTCAATGTTGTTGATTTTGATTACGGAATCCCCAGCTACCAAACCAGCGCGCTCAGCTGGAGAACCAACATTAACCTGGAAAAAAGAAATAAGCCTAATAATAATTTTATAGGTGCAAGACACTGGGAAGGAAGCTATGCAGAGCGAGCGAGCTTTTTCGTGGCAATACGTGTTCCGAAGTAAACATTTATTTGTGTTAGATCTCGCCAGTGCTAACGTCTTTGGATGATTTTAGGTAATAGATCCAGTGTAGTCCATCTACATTTAGTTTATTGGTATATACAGAAACGCATTTAGTTTCATTTGCGAAGTACACCTTTCTAGTTTTTTCTATTATATTAATAACCCTTTATTAACGGATGCTCGTATAAAGATCGTTTAAACAGAGCATGTAAAAATATATAAGGTTATCTTAAATGTTTACAATTGTTTATTATTTAATGACAACATAACTACTAACAGCAAGTAGCGAAAAATCATTTAATATCGGGTAGCGATCAATGAAGTTTTATGAGGAGATAAAGAGCACATATACTCATTCTCTTAGCTCTTACATCCCAGGATTTTATTAACACGAGCCACCACTTCATCAGAATCAAGTAACTTGCTCAATAACGGTACCATAAATATTATAATAAAAATGACGAATTGATCTGCTGCATCTTAACACCTTGTATTTGACCTTGTTTATTTCTAATACGTCGTTGCATCTGCACTAGGATGTAAAGTAGTAACGATAGCTCTGCAACAACAAACTACAGGGCCGGCCATGAATATGTTAACATTCATTTATGAATTCCGGCGTAAACGCATTGCTTGCAGCGCGCGGGAAGCTGTCTTACCCAGGGCCGGCGTGACCTTTTGCGGAGCCAGGTTCAAAAATTTTGTGGGATTAAAGTGCATATTCAAATCCAGTACATTTTCACAATAAGAAATTGCTTATTATGAAGGTTTATCTACGTACAAAAAATGTTACATATTTATTTTTTGTGAGATACATATATACAGTGTATCCACATTTCGATGCTCGCCATTGGTATATCGGTTATTAGAAGAGGTAGAGCAACAATTAAATGGGAAATGTTTTGCAGAATTAAAGGCTCCTAATAAATCTCATTTGAAATTCATTCTGACTTTCATTTTTGAGATATTTTGAAAACAAAAAAACATAATTTGTCGATTTTTAAGACAAACTTTTATTTGTTAACAAAAACCTTTGATTGTTACTTGTTTCGAAGTTATTAGCGCTATTTGTTGTTATCCTTATGGCTGCCATATTGGATTTTTAATTAGTCCTTAAAAATGTAACATGCGTGATAAATATTAATTTTTGCGTAAGATATGAACAAAAAATAAAATTAATTGTAACGCTAAATTTAGTAGGCCATGAAATTAAACGCCAGTGTGAAACAAACGTTAAGCTCTGTCGCAACGTAAAATTAAAATTTGTGAAAATTTTGAATCTTTGTGTATCAATTATCGTTAAGGTAATTACCGTATGAATTGAGATTAATAAATACGAATAAAGACACATAAATTTACAAATGAAGAAAAGTAAACATGGAGGTGTGTTTTTAAAGCAAACAGAAACTGAAAATGCTTGCTCGAGTTACGCTCAGCGTTTTCCGGAAAGACCACAACCACAACGGACAATTTTTGGCAAAATAATTAAACATTTATTAAATTTTGGAGGCTTCGAAAACGAAAGAGATAACTACCAAGCTAACAATGCTGATAAAATTAAAAATAATATTTTGCTAAATATTACGAACAATCCGAGTGCGTCAGTTCGTAACGTATATAGCTCAAGAAACTGGAGTTCTAAAATCTAGTGTGTATAAAACGTTGAAGAAAAATGAATACCACCCATACCCCATACAAATCAACAATTGTTCAAGGTTTAAGCGATATTGATTATCCAGCAACTGATATTTGCAAAAATGTGAAGATCATGCATATTTCCTAGGAAAATACTTTGGACAGATGAATTATTATTGTGTTGATTAAGGTGTTGAAGATTGGCTTAAGACAATCGAGATCTGATTGAAGTTTTTCTGCGGTTTTCTTCAATACTCTATCCAGAATAAATACATACATGTATGTATCTATTCTGGATAGAGAAGAGAAATCTCTTATCGTTGAATGAAAAGATTTTTTTTCTTTCAAGACTTTTATAAAAGTCGACCGTAGCCGCATGAAATTAACAGAACTGTGTAATGTATTAATGACTTTCATAAGAATAAATAAAAATAACTAATAATACTAATAGATAGCTTGCAAAATAGTGCTATTTTTGTAATTACATGCCACTAAAATATTCATTGGGAAAAAAGCAAGTCGTTATTCTCAGACCTCTTCTGATTAATCAGAAAACTTCGAAGAAAATCCATGCGAGATTCGTAAAGAACAAAAAAATTCTTAACTTTGTCCACATTTAATCTCCTTATGTTTCCGCTTACGGGATCCTTACGTAGAAAACCAAACCTTAAATACGCTGCATACCAGAAAACCGGTCTCTTTCGATATGTTTCTGAGCAACTTCATAATTTATCTTGCTTCGCATTAATTGTATTATTATTTGACCCAGTAACTAAAGTAGAACAGGAACTTTCACATTTATTTGTGATCACTCATTCGCTAACGCTTTCTGATTTCTTAAGCAACCCTTTGACTAGCGTTAAGCGTTTTCGAAGGGCTTCAACCTCCGGTGTTACTTCCAGTTTAATTGGCGGTACCGGTTGCAATTTTAGTCTTTCGTTTCGAACATATCGTATAAAATCTTCTGCGTCCTCCACAACTTTCCGACGTTGCTCTTTTTGCTTAATTATATATTTGCGTCGGTTTTCCAGTTCTTCTTCCATCTCTAATTTAAGTAAAGCAAGGCGCTCTTGTAGTTCAGCGATTGACATTTCACATAAGAGCCCGAAGTTTGGACAGTCTGTGGGATCGAACTCCTTGCGTTTTGTCTGTAATAGTTGCATTTGGTGCATGGCTCTCAGTTCCTGAATGAGTTTCGCTTTACGTCGTAGTTCATCTTCTCTGGCTTCTATTGTTTCGCGCAGGAGCCTCTTACTTTCTGAATCTATAAGTTTGGCGTTCCTTTGCCTCTTAATGAGCAGCTTCTGTCCAGCTTGCCGTACAGCCAACGGTACAGCACGACCTTTCTCAAACATCATCTTTAATTTCTTTTCCTCGTTGATCCTCCACTTTTCGACTTCTTGCATCATCTCTTCTCGCTCCCGCTTGAATATCGTTAGTTTATCTTGATTCTGCTTGATCAAATTCTGTCGTGCCAATATCGCTTCTTCTCGTGACAGTAATCCTTCCAGATGCTTTCTTTCAATTTCATTGAGTTTTTCTTGTTCTTCTAAGTATCTAAGCTCATTTTCCAATTCAATAATCTTGTATGCATTGCAGCCACCTAATGTGATGTTTTCCAGATTTTTTATTTCGGCTTCTTCTTCTTTGGCCATTGCTGCTGCACATCTGACGACCGTTGCAGCATTAGTTTTTACTTGTACATCTTTCTTTACCGGTGCTTTTGAGGCTTTAAATGCTTTAAATTTACTTTCTTCCACAACAACCGCAGTGGCTTTTTCTTGTACAGCACATCGAAAGGCTCTCTTATGCGCTTGTTCTAAGAGCTGCAAAGCATTCTTCTTGTTTTCTTCATAACTTTTAGCGAGGTTACTTCTAAGTTTTGCGTCCCCGACATATACAAGGTCAGGAACACTTGAATGCTTGAATGGTTTCATCTCCATCTGTGGTGTGTTTGCAGGAGGAGGAGGATATTTTATCAGTCTCCTTTCTAACAAGGAAGGACCTACTGGTTTGGTTAGTTTATCATTCCTTGTGTTACATTTCTGAAGTTCCTCTATAACTTCTTTGTACAGGCCTTCTAATAAATACTTTTTGTTTACGAGAGGTTGTAGAATGCGCTCTAAAACATAATCATTTCCGAATGATTTACACCCTTCCTGAGCCACATTAACAAGGTTGTTGTCTACTGTAAGAAATGCAATAATTTCGGGACAATAAGTACAATACAGTTTTGTGTAGATGTCGATCGTTTCTGTGTAATTTGAAGCATCCAGTAGAAATATTAGATAGTACAGTAGAACAACCACATAAGTTTTATTAGTAATTCTTGCGTCAGTATAAGAACAGAAATGATCAGCTAGTTTTGTAAGAAACCGTTCATGTCGAATCAAGTGTAGGCATTTTGTAGCTGTCCATTCCGTTATACCACCTGGCCTACCAGTAACCTTCTTCCCTACAAATTCATCGGGTGCCAGTTGCTTTTTAGAGCGTTCATATTCACTATACAACTTCACAAGTGTTTTTATAAGACTTATAGTATAATACGTCATGTCGACAAACTGCACGTGTAAAAATGTCAAAATGTGTCCGGCTACCACTTCTCCTAGCCGCCTCGTGATTGTAAGATGTACTCTGATGCATTAGGTACTTACTACAACAAAAACTGGTAMTATATGTTTATCTGGTAAAGTATTCCTACGCAGAATTGCAATAGCTACAAAACATTTTTGTTGGTAATGCCAGTCTCTCCTTTATTATGTCTATAGACAAGGGTCTTGTAATTTTAAATTTTATTGATAAAAAAATAAGAAAAACATTAAAMCGATACCTACTTATGAGGGTGCAATTAAGTTACATAAACTGTATCATATTGTGTAACAACAATATAGAGGGTGTCCCTGAATAATACTATAAGATTTGGGAAGCATAATTTCTCAGTTTAAAGTAAGAAAAAAGTTCCAATTGAAAATGCCCAGTCGGTCTTAGAGTTCTCATACATAATTTAATGAAGCCTGTTTAAGAATATTTCCAGCCGTTAATGCGTTAGTAATCAGTGTCAAATGTGATACTGAAATTGGGAAACAGTTTTTGGCGCTTTTCTTTTAGAGAATCGGTGCTAGATCGCGACTGTGAAAGAATTGAAGAATATTATACGAATCGATCTAAACAAGTTTCTTTAATAAAGATTCGCTAATTTTTTGAATTTTTAAAATTTCTAAATGCATTTTTTATCTTATTGAATGTATCATCCAAGCGTCATTTTTATTACAGGCAAATTATGGTTAAAATTAGTGTATCTCGAAGAAAATTGCTTCCAATTGCTTCCATTTTTATCAAGCTCTTTTTGGAATAATTACAGCAATAGGCAATGTTAATTATTATACACATCATTTTTATTTTAGGACTAGCTGGTAGAGACCCGCTTTGCTCGGACAGCTAAAATATTGAAAAGACTAGAACATTTTATGCAATTCTCGACGATTACAAAAGTTATAGAAATTGTGGTAACCTTAAAATGACCTCAAAACATCGATTTTTAAAATCTCCCTAGCAAGAAGATTTGGGTAATGTGCTACAATTGGAAGTTCTTTCGTCCGCTCATGAATTTTCCAGAACGATCTGACTTCTAAACATCGATTTTCATCTCTACCGAGAGACGGTTGCGGCAATGTGCCACACGTCTTCTATTGGATGTTCTAGAATATTCTACGTTTTCAAAGCGCCAAACATTCGACTTTTCCCTCCTACGATGAATTTTATAGAATCTTCTGATTCAGGAGTCACAGAGAATAGTGAGCGTATACCAGAGGTCCCCAACCTTTTTGGCTCGTAGACCCATTGGCATGTCTCTCAGTTTTAGGTAGACCCTTTGTTTAGCTAATATTGAATATTTTGCAAATTCATCATCATCAAATGTGTCTTTGACAGCTAGTATAGTGCTAGTAAAATGGCAGATACTAATGTACGTGCAGAGAAGGTTCTGTTTTTTGTGTAGTAAAGCAGCGGTTGTGGGCGCATATTGGCTGTGCTTTAAAAAAGAAAGGCTGTGATGATTTGTCCTCATCAAGTAACTCGGATATTAATGACTATAACTTGAAGGGACTGACTACAACCATGTTTTTTTTCGAATAAAAAATTTCCGAAAACGCCTTGTTTTTGATATACAGGGTGTCGAAATTGAGTTTAAATATAACTTTTTAAAATTCAATTGCAACACCCTGTATATCAAACAAAGCGTTTTTGGAAAAAATTTTATTCGAGAAGTTTTCTATTACTTTTCAAGTTTTTCAGTTTCAATAACATTTTTGTGATTTTACAAAATAATGGCGGTATAGTGTTTACAATCAAAATATCAATTTTTGAGGACAAATGAGTTGTTTTTCGAAAAATTTTAAAGAGACATGTTTTATTTTGAATTGATTAGAGAATACAAAAGCGTATTAGTTTTGTATAAAAATCCACAGACCTAAAAGTTCTATTAAAAAGGGGTGTGTGCATTACCCCAGGGCACGCCACTGGTGCTTCAGAAACTTCCCGAATACTTTTTTGCTCCTTATGGCGTTATGGTTCCCACCAAATTTGAAATTGATATCTTTTATAGTTAAGAAAAGTTTTTAAAATTGCATTTTATATCACCTGTCAAACGTTGTCGATGTATTTCGAGGACACCCTGTATAGAAGCGCTATATATTAGATAATACAATATCTATAGCAACTTGTATTATACGTAAGTTTATACCTAAATATATATTTCTGAAATACTATCGTAAATTAGTTTATATCAGATTCTTTTGTGAGTAATTGTAATTGGCTTTAAGATGAACGATTGCCTAACAAGACGAACGCAGGTTCCTGTTTAGTACTATTGAAGTTTTGACAACACTATAAATACGAAACTATACGGAGATTGAGATATTCAAACAGCAATAAATAACTTCAACAGGAAAGAAGAAGGGCTTCAAATCAACAAAATAAGACGGGTGTACTTCAAAATACTCGCACAAAAATCAACATCGAGGGGTTCCTGACGCTTACAAGTGGCGTTTAGTCCTCAGCGTTCACATTTCCAGTACAATGTTGCCAGAAAGAAAAATAAAATATTCGTAGCGTGACTGTCAAAATATCCGTAGATGAACAAAAAATTCCGTAGTCACGAGTATATACATATGTATTATTTATTACAAAACCAAATATACATAAATGAGTAAGATAAAACCAAAAGTTTGAGTTTCTTAGACATATCTCACCCTTGCCGTCACCGTATGCATCTAAATGTGTGTCAACATCAACGAATTCAAAATGCGTGCAGTGTACATCTTTCTAAGTTCCTAAATTAATAAATCAAGAGAATTGTTATCTGTTAGGTGGCGATCTGATAACATACGAAGATAACTACATTACCGTCTCCAGTAAAACGGGTATGGGTACGATTCATTTACCTTATATGTATATTAAAAAAATCGATATCACTACATCGATATTAATTTTTTTGAAAAATCCGTATATTTTGAAAAAAATTTGTTGTTCCGTAGATGGTACCTGAAATCCGGAGATCTGGTAACGCTGTATCCAGTAGCACGATCGCACTAGCCGAGTCGGAAGTCGGCAGTCATTTTGTTCTTTATCCTACGCTTCAACCTAAACCACCACTGAAGATGACTACCGAAGTTGCAGCCGCAGGCTTTGGAAGGAACCACCTTGGACCACGACCTAACATCCCGAATAACCTTACTACAAGACGCTACTAGTGACACCGGCCGTGAAAGTTTTCGTGATTTTAAAACTGTTTGAATTGCTCCATTCTAAGTTCTGTATTTGATCGCTAATTTGCTTGTGTTACTGCGTTTTAGCATTTGAGTTTAATATTTTGAAGAAACATGTACTTTCTGAAATGGCTTACGTATATTATTTTATAAATACGTAAGTATTACATATTGTACAAATTTAAATGATTTTTTTATTTTTTTTTAACCAATATCCCGTGGAACATTATACTTTTATATTGTTTTAGTATATTTACTGGATTTATACGATTGTGTTTTCCAATATTATTCGCATATTATATATAGGTACAATTTGGTGTTTATTCGGATATTTCGTAGCCTTTAAAATTATTTCATCTCGGTCGTACAAGGATGGCTACAAATAGAAATATCAACACAGTAAATTTTAACATTGACAAAAGTAAAACTTTTGTGTTATTATACTGCTGTTCATTTTCATTAAAAACAGATTCTCGCTAGATTTTAAATAAAATTGTAAAACAGATAAGCAAGATAACAATTAGATAATTGGATTCGAAACAGGCATTAAATTACAATTATAGTAAACAGCTATAATAGTAGGTCTGTTTTCGAAGATCTGTAACGATGCACTCAAGCTATCGTCATAACATGTCGTCACTGGGGTACGTTTAGTCAGAATCTATTTTCGTGACACAACAGATATTATAATGACGTTGGTTCTTTAAATGTCCAGTGACGTCGCACAAACGCAAGTACTCTTAAGAAATTGACTTTCAGAATCACAAACGTAAATGATGTAAGTCTAAGTCACTAGGTTTGATAACGTTTGTGTGAAAAATCGTGTTTTTAAAAAAACAACAAAAAGGGTGACAGTTMTGGTTTTATTCATTTGATGAAAGCTAGTAATAATACTTTTTTACAACAAATTAAATCCTTAGACGAAGACTTCCTGCAGCTTAGCAACAACCTAGTCTATAACAAAAGTTTTGCAACGATTTTGCAGCCAGTTAGGCGGTATTCTTAAATTTCGTGTCTGCTTCTGGCTTCCAGCTCTAAAAGTTTTGTGGTTTTTCTTTATACACCTAATTTTTTCAATGATCCCAGAGAAAAAAATACAATGGACTATGCAAGGCATTCAGTAGTTTCCCACTGCCGATCATAAGATGTTATATACATGCAGGTGAACATCGAACCAGACATGGAGGTTTGATATTCCTTGTCGACTTTCATCTGGAAATAATTGTACTTACACAATGTGAGGTACAATATTACCACGCGGTAGGTTACATGTTGTTACATTTACATTTATCAGGCATGGACCTATAACGTCGTGTGGTTTTTACTAGACAAGTAGCAGCAGTTGCGTCTATTTAGGCAGAAATCTGTCAGGATTACGTTCATTTAACTCATGGCAAAGATGTACTTTGTAAGGCTTGTATTCATTCTTTTTTAATATTCGAACAATCTGCAATTGACTAACATTATTATTCAAAGCAAGTTGCGTGGTTGACGTTGATGAGTTATCCATAATATTAATACATCAAGAGCTAGACCTTTATTTATAACGGACTTCTCACGTCCAAACCTAGGGATATCTTTCATATGTGCAGTTTTTTTAATTGTGTGATTAGCTTACATAGACGCTGTGGATTGGACAGTAGGTTATTCTCTGGATGAACGTTATTAAATAAATCTCAAACATCTTGGTGTGAGCCACAGACATCTTATCTATTATCTAGATAGAGAAAATTTTGTGACCACCCTTAAGTTGCCATGTTGCTCGCTCACAGGGCAGCGAGTCTGCGCAGTAACTGCAAGTGTGACCGGAAGGATGGCGATTGGATGGTGTATCGCAGGTCCTGTTGTTTATTGCAATGCTTTCATGTCGTTCCCATATAGTCTTTATTGCAAATTCGTTTGGCTCTGCCTGCGGGAGGAATATTTATCACAAAATCTTGTCATTGCATTTTTTAACTTCTAGGTGTATATTTCTGTGGTGTGAACGTTGTGGACTAACCATAGCTAACCTTCATTAGGATTTCAATTCGTTTAGTTTCACTAAGTGTCACCATATTTGCAAATTAAAACGAAACTTCTTTATTGAATTAACCTTTTAACTTATTGAAAGGTAGTTCAAATCTCTTTAATAATTTTTTTTTGAAAAGGAAAAACTAAGTGCATTTTGCTATATAAAGTGCATATTTACATAAATAAACAGGTTAAACAATACTTCTGACTGACCCCGTGTAATCCCTTTTTATAATAAATATAAATCGATGTATCCTAGGCATTAAGTAAGCGTAAAAAGCAGCTGATAAAATGAAATTTGATTCTACCATTTGCGGATGCGCAATGTACCTAACCAAAATAAATGTATGCCGTTTCGAATTTAAATTGCGCTCTGTGCCATTTGAAGGCAAACAGTAGTAGGCGACGTGCTATCGCGTTACTGAAGCGTGGGATTTTGTTATTGCTAGCGCCCCATTTGCCAATTACAAATATAGAGCAGAGGACCGACCTGCGCACTCTGCATTAAGAACACGGGCGTTGCCGCACAAATGCACACGGCACCGAAACTGGCACAACATTATTATAAATAGTACCTAGTCTGTCAAACACAACACATTTTGTTACGACCAACGACAAGGATTGCCTCCATTCATATCAAGCGCAGGAAAATATGCAAGGAGGCTGTGAAAACTGGCAGGTTTAGTAACGGCGGACTGCGGCCCCTATTACTGTTTAGAAAAAAAGTTCGTTTCTAATATTTAGGGGCTTTCATAACTTAAAGAAGCTATTAAATAACAAAATAAAGCTCTTAAATTTTTCAAATAAGTACCTTATTGTACACCAGTTAGGGTGTGTATATTTAGCAGAAAGTAAAACTTTTTGTTGAGTTAATATAATACTTATTCCATTTTAATGGGAGATTGCACATAATATTACATAAGCAAAAATAGAAACTGTTATTTAGGTAATTCATAAATAACATAAACCACGAATCACAATTTTACCAATTTCAGTATTAGTATTACAACATAATTAGTGGTCATCATACACATCTTTTGAACTAATAGTTAAATATACTGATAATACTAACGGAATTATAAAAGGCACGTTCATTTCAGCATTATTTTAAGTGACAAAAAATATACATAACATCATGGAGGTGGAGATTCGCACAATTTGCTAATGTCACAGTCCACCATGACAAACGACTGCTTTCCCGGAAGCATAGAATTGATAAAGTGGGAGAAATATGCATTTGAGTGACCTTGGCGATACTAGTACCTGACCTAGGTTTGACTCATGATACAAAGAAGACAAGATATGATATTGCTCATGTGAGCGGAGCTTACTCGAACCCGAGTAACGTTACGCAGTGATAGTTTTTCTAACCTCAAAGGACACACCCACGGTTTTTTACTCAAGAAAAGTTTTTCTTTGATGTTTAATAAATATTTTATTCTAAACATGCCAGTTTTATATATATATATATATATATATATATATAGTCGTCACAAACATTTTCTACACTTGTCAGTTCAGTCTGGTAACTTTGGTTAATTCAACATTGATTAAAACATTACTCTAACACTTTCCCTTGTTGATCATGGTTGAATTAAAAACAAGAAAGAAATGTATATATGTATATAGAAAGAAACGATAAAAAAATCTTTGCCTCTATCTTACATAAGTCCCATTTTCATATACAGAATCTTCAGGCGTGTTCTTCGCTAGCTGAGATTATCTTGACTTCAGTTGTCGATGTTGCCACAACCGGCTGACGTTGACTCAACCAAGAGACTGCTCCTCCTGAATACTTCACGATAACACCAAAGGTTAAACGTCCTGTCAGTGCATCCTCCGAAGTCTGCATCGCTGTTGACTTGTAGAAGTCGTACTTCTATATTGCTCTGATAAATTATCCCAACGTCAAAAGTACCTGCTATGTATTTGAGAACCCTCTTTAGTAGTACAACGTCTTCTTGAGTTGGATTTTCTAGTGATCTCGAAAGAAATCCTACACTAAAGGCTAGGTCTGGTCTTATGCCAAGCATCAGGTATATCAGTGCTCCAATTGCTTGTCTATATGGAAATTTGGTTGGCTTGTCAACTTTCCCTGGTGAGCATTGGAGTTGAAACTGATTTGCACTCTGAAATATTAAATCGTCCTAAGATTTTCTTCGCATAAGTCTTCTGGTGAATCTTGATGAACTCTTCATGCTCAATCTCTAGACCCCAAAAATAATCGGCTTTTTTAGAGACGATTTTGAACTCTGATTTCAACTCTTCAATGAAGTTGTCCATCTATTTTTGATCTGTTCCAACTAGAAGACCATCATCCACGTAGATTACAAGCAGGACCTTCTTTCAATTTTTATCTCGAATATATAATTATGGATCAGCTTCGCTGGCCTTGAATCCATGTGGTTGAAGAAAGACTCCAAGACGCTTGTTCCAACATCTAGGTGCTTGCTTAAGACCGTAAATACTTCTCTTTAATCGCCAGACCTTGCTGGTTCCGTCTTCATATCCTTTGCAAATAGCCTTAAAAGCTTCTTTTCCAGCAGCCTTAATAACATGGGGTCTTCGAAATTCTTGTTACTCAACGAACTGGTCCGGACAACTGGTCACGTGATTCGTCGCTCCATTGTCGATCCACCATCCTGTCTCTGCTACTGAAGTCTTTTCAACTTGAAGTCGATACAAMTATTCCAGACATATATCCGATATAAATATTCGATACATGTATTCTATAAATGTATTCGATACATGTATTCGATATAAGCATTCAATACAAGTATTCGACCCCACTATTCGATACAAGTATTCGATACCACTGTTCAATACCAGTATTCGATACATGTTTTCGATACAAGTATTCGAAACATATATTCGATACTTCTATCCGATATCTGTATTCGATGCAAGTAATACATGTGTAGAAAAGCAAGCTTTCGTGGCTTGCCAGACTAAAATCTTGGTCGTTTTGAATCACATCCCGTCGGTTTTGGTAGCAGGTAAGTAGGTATGGTCGACGTTTCGCCCACTCATATAAGGTGCATCATGAAACTCACCGATACAGATCGGTACCTAGATACGACTTCACATCACCATTCTTCACAAAAGCATTTGGTCCTGAATTCTCTTACTCACAGTGCAGTATCATGTGTCATGTGACCCAAGCAAACTTCATATGGAACAGCAACTCTTGCGTATGAGTCTGGACAACATCGGGCACAAGAACCGTGCAATCTACTTTTGTCCTTATCACAAAACCCGGAGTAACACTCAAACCCTTAAATTACAGAGAATACTTCCTTATAACTCACCCAAGCCATGTTACGGCTACCTTTCAAAACGCTACAGATACTTCCGTCTCCGAAAAACAAAGCAAATAATCATTAAACCAGGTGACTCCAAAAGTCATCGGTCACAATGTTTTATTTAGGTAATAGTATTATCTCATTTTTAGCGAAAGTTTCTTTTCACACCACTCGTAAATTCCGAGAAGCTTTTGAGATTTGTAACCGCCCTCTTAATTTCCCCACCGTCCAAGCCTCTCCACAGTCTCCAGGCGCAATTTCTCTATCACTTTTTCAGATTTTGTTAACTCTATTGTGGTTCACGTGTTAAGTTTGTGCCTTATTCGTGTCCCATGATGCCTCTTGCAAGAGCGGACCAAACGTCGCTCCTATTTCCAAAATCTATCCACAACAACCAAGATTTAAGTCAGATTAAATAAGCTTAAGAAAGAAGGTATTTATCAGTCTTTTCGCTACAAACTAACTTAATCTTTTAATAATTTCGTGTCTAATAAAAACATGCTGACACTGGTGTATTTTATACACAATTATAATTGGGATATTCATCCGACTTATGATGAAAGATTTGCTAGGTAGGTATTGCAAATGCAGTATTCTGAACGCAAGGATTATCTGGTGCGTTTAGGTTCAGTGCTGCATCACACAATCGGTTAGATTAGATTATTCGTTTCTATCGTTGAGAACCACTTTCCACTACGTCAAGTTTGGTGGATCCGCTCGGCGTTGTGTTGGTTCTGGTCGTCATAGCCACCTATTTGTAAATGTTTTTATGAGAATTAGCGAACTGTAGTGTCAAATAATGATAATAATAATAATAATTTAGATCACTGAATGTGCGTTTCTTGAAAGCATGGGCTTTCTTGAAACTAAATATTATGACAACTGAGTTCAAACGTGGCTTCATCCGAAAAGACTATTTTACTTAAAATATTAGCAACTCATTCACAGCTATTGTACGATTTATATGAAGGATATTTATTCTTTTTTACAGTTTGCTGCAGTTGACATGGCTGAGGTTTTTATATTGCTTTTTTTCCTGTGAAGCGTGGTTGCTTAGCAACGACCTCGTGAAGATTTGCAAAAATTTATTGCCCTTTTTGATTTTCGACGCAAATTTCAATTTTTATTTGTTTTATAGATTAGTTTTGACGTTTCTAAAAACCAATCAAAAAATTCAATTTCGGTCAGCTATGTCATTTTCACCGAATTAAAACAGTATTATAGAGGGAATTTTCACAAGAACAAATTCTCGCTGGAATAATTTAAGGTAGGTTTTCCACGGCAACATAAATTGTTGGCTTGATGTCTGTTATCAAACATGAGTGGAACAAGATTTAATACGTCTTCAGTCGATGATTAATATTAAAACAGTGTGTCTGTTTGTTACGTCAAAAAATAATCTATTGAATACGATTGAATACAATTGAATATTGAATACGAGAGTGAGAATAAATTAGAAAATAATTCTCCAAAACTTTTATTATCCAACTGTTGCCATTTGGCAATAGCCACGAGAACCAGGCAACAGTTCTCGAAGTTCTGTTGAATTATTTTCAATTTATTCTCACTATCTTGTGATATTATAACTGAAAAAGCGCAAATAAACTACATAGGTAGCTTAAAATGTCTATATTATATCTCCTAAAACTTATAATGGGCCTCGCCTTGGTTAAGGAGTTAAATAATATAGAATGTCGGGTTGCCATGCTAAGGCGTTCGCGTCAGTCGCTGTGATGTAGACAAACGTTCATTGGATATTCAGGAACTGTATATAAATTTTCGAAGATATTTGCAACTAATTGGATCAACTATGCCGATGCTAAGACATGAAGAATACATTCTAATCTCTTACTAGATTTGAAAATTATAATTACAACTAACAATCACGTCTAGTTGAAGCTACATGTAGAAGAGATATCGTATGTTTGGTATGGTTTTGGTATGGTTTTGGTATGTTGGTAGGGATTTAATCTAGGTATCCTCGCATACTGAGCCGTTTGTAAATTTCCACTTTCTTACTAACATTCCTGCAGTTTGGGAACTTTCTTTTGTCTTTCGAAGGTAACCTAAAGAAAGCTTTATCATATGACGTGAGAACGGGAAAAATGGTGTCGAGTTGATTTTTTTAGGAAGGGTAATTGGCATCTTAGGTTCAAAGAACTACAAATTGTAAATGCTTGTGAATAAAGACTTATTACAATTATCTAGTAAGTTAAATTTTACATCTTTGTTCGAACGGAATGCACATGGAATTCACATATTTTTTTTACAATTGTAACAAAGGATTTGAAGTTTTGCACTGACGTTGTTATTCTGGAGTCATAATATAGAATTGTGGAAATTTAAATGTGTTACCGTGGTTAAGGTGACCAACCGTCCGGATTTAGCCCGGACAGGTTTGTATTTTGTTCATGAGTCCGTACTTAATATTTATCCGGATTTTCATAATTTTGTTTGGATTTGTCCGGATTTTTTAAGTTTTGGCTAAAAATGTGCACATGGTATTTTACTTTTTCATTCTTGCTAGTGGTGCTGTCAGGCGTAGCTAACTTTATAGTTTCATCTGTCACCTTAATGTCAGCCACAGACATCCATTATGTAGACGGCTAAATGTGCCATATTGCTCGTACGTAGGGCAGCGAGTCTGCGTGGTAACACACTGGTGTGACAAAGTAAATGGCGATTGCCGAAGTGTGCGGCAGGTCCTATTCCTTTCATATTATAATATTTACCGCGCATGCACCATTCTCTACCTGCCGCTACCACCAAATTTTTTTACATTAAACTTCTAAGTATTCAGTTCTGTTGTGACAGCACGCAATTCCGTAGCCGGCTAGGGTTGCTAGAGTTTTGTACTAAAAAAGCGAGACATTAGCTTAATATCCCCCCCATGAATTTCCTCATCCTGATTGCAAAGAACCCTCTGTTTTGTTGTTCATAGTTGATGCAGAATGCAATAAATAAAAGATATTTATTTGAAACAATATTTACAAAGATGCTTTTGTTCGACCACACATATTTTTTGCAATAACAAGCATAACACATTTATTTTCGATTGTCGACTGGCTGAACGATTACTATGGTACATCGCGCTATAATTGTAGGATTCCAGGAAATTTGAAAATAAAAGCGGGGCATTTATGACCTTGGTCGGGACGCGGGACATTTTAATGAAAATCGTGACTGTCCCGCCGAAATCGGGACATCCAACATCCCTCTTTATTATTATCCTATATTACAAATAGCACCTTGAAGGCGTCCGGATTTTCTGGTTTGGGAAGGTGGTCACCTTAACCATGGCGCATACGAAATTTGCGTGTGCTAACATTATAGTGCCCCAGGAAATGAGTTTATAATCTAACTCATAATGTACTATCTTCATAAATTTTCCGTTTGTGAATAGGTACGTTCTTTTCCTTTCACAAACCGTTCCATTGCCTTATTGCAACTATACCATTTGGAAATACAGTATACGTAGTGTTGCCGCAAGACAAGACATGTCTTGAGGTGTGCCTGGTCTTGTCGTGAAGTCAAGGTAAAACCTTGTCCAGACGCGACAAGATAACTCAAGCCAGATACATGTCTTGTCTAGTCTTGACCTGTTTTTATTATTAAGATACTAATATCCAAAGGATGCAAAAATCCAACAATTTAATAAAAAATATACTGGCAAAATTTTAACGAAAACGTTCCAACAGGAACAGAAAGATATGTCATCATCGAAGTTTTTTAAAAGCAACCAGAAATTCGGTGGAAATCGATGGAACTCGTTTTCTGAATACAACGACATCTGATAGTGATAAGTAGGGTGCATTCTTCCTGTCATTTTAAAAGCGCGCAAGATAGGACACTTATATGAAAAACTCTTTTGTTATGGGGAATTATACAATGTTTGAAAAAAGATATTTCGATTGTACAGGGTGTCTTCTGTACAACCCGAACCTTAATTTTTGAAATGGAGCAGTTTGTATATTTTAGCATATTTTGGAATGTTTGTTTACATTTAATAACAAAAAATCTCAAGAAATTCCAAAAATTTGCAGTTTAAGTCCAATGCGTACTAGACAAAATAACCATTATATTAAACGAACATAATTTAAAAAATGCAATAATGTTTAAGCTGAAAGTAAGAATTTAGGATGGCAATGCCATCTGTCTGGGAAGTAGTTCCCGTTAAGGCAGCTAGGTGGCTTTGTCATCATGTCAGTGTAATGCTGACAGATGGCATTGCCATCCTAAATTCTTACTTTCATCATACCATTGCTTTGGTTATAAGCAAAACCAGTTCTATGGCGTGTTGTCTACACTAGACCTAAACTGCACTGATGAGCTGTAATGACAGCGAAATAGTACTATCTGCAGTTGGTTGAGGTGTAGACAGCACAGCATAGACATGCATTTTAATGTTTAAGCTGTTTTCTGTTTTCTATATACATACAATATAAATTTTTAATATTATTTAGTTACACACCTGAAAAATTTAAACAATCTGATAATCGAAAATGACGTTTATATTACGAGGAATATTATTTCCCCTAACTTTAATTTAAAACATTTATTGCAATTCTGCATAACAATAGGCATTCATTTTAAGCAGTACGTAATTTAGTAAACTTCACTTATGAGACACAAATTGGCTTGTTCAAGCGTTTTTTTAACTTTTTTTATTAAATGATCTCTGTACGCTTTATGCACCCTGCATTTTAGAGCACCAGTACAGTATAAAAATTACGGACCGAAAAAGGTATACCTACATCAATAAAATGAAATACAAGTTCTGTTGGAAGTAATCAGTGACATTGGCAGCTACATTATAGATCCTTGGCTCTCTCCCCTAAATACATGTGTTGCCCAAACCGCATCCATGCCTCGACAGTTCAACAGATAGAATGATGATAAAAAGGAAAAGCGCTGGTAAGGTCAAACTTTTCGGTCTCAAAATGACAGAATTGTTTGAAACTATGGTGACATAGAGATCATGCCCTTTGGGAATTCAACTTGTGTATGCAGATTAGTGGAATGAGAAAAATTAAAAGAGACCGTGTTGATAAGGCTGTAGAAAAAAATGTGGCTTATTTTCGAGCAAATCTGGCAGAAATGGTAAAAAGTGTATCTTATTTGATAAATTTCAAATTTGAATTTGTCGCCTTATGTTCAGATACCTGTATTACCGGCATAAAGCAACGTTCACACAGAGGTTGATTCGAAAATGTTGCAACTTGTCGAGACTGTATTTGTGTTTCGTTTATGTTTTGTATTATCTTTATACTTACAATACAAAAATTTATGCTAAGCCAAGTCGAAGCATATAAAAATAGGAATGTTTAAAATACTTTTTTACATATACAAGGTATTTACATATTTTCAGGATAGTACACAGCTTTATTTTTTAATAGAATAATATATCATTAGCCAATTCCAAGACGCTACTTAAAATGCTATAAATAGATATTTTGTTTTTTTAATGTTATCACCAGGGTTGCCAATTTAACTTTTCACTAAATAATTAGCACATTGCGTTCTTCTAGTTGAAATTGTTAACTAAATATAAAAAAGCCATAAACTGTATAAAAGCTTGCAAATTGTTAATGTGTTCACCGGTGACATCATTATTTGAACTATTCTAGTGCTCATAACTTATTATAAGCTGGATTTATTATAAAGTTTTTAATTAATTTAGGGGTTATTAGTTTTGTTTAATACGATGTACGATGTTGTATTTAGAGAAAGACTTATGTCTTTTTTTTTGTAGTTTTGTCAAATTAGCAAGTTGTTTCTATGACGTCTTGATTCTTTGTAGATTTGCTTATTTACCATGTAAAAGATGTTTAACAAATCTATCCAACAATTTTGGCAGGTGAGTATATCATATACTGAAAGCAATTACGATCGTAGAAGAATAGTACTGTTAATTTCAAATCTATATCATCTCAACAAAAGCAAATATTGGTTAAAGTTAAAAACCGGTGACGGTAAAAATCTTTCATATTCACTAATTTATGATATAAATATGTATTTCATAATATTGTATAAACAGCTTTATATAATATATAGAAGTAATATTTATATCAGGCACACTTAATAGGCCCTCGACAATGTGTTCTATCATAGGATAAGCAATTCCATATAAGCTACACTAGAGTTGAAAATTTCTGAAATTACTTCGAAGTACCAGAAAATTAAGTTATGTTTATAATGAAGGGTATGACACATTACGTTGATAATAGACAATTCTTTAACACTCAATGATCACGTTAGAAACTACTTTGATTTCTCCCCTACGCGTGCAGCACGTTCACGAACAAAACAAAATGATGCATCGCAAAATATGCAGCCTGTAACACGTTCCGGAATTAGACACTGATGATTCAACGTTAAGGGTATAATTACTAATCTGTAAGTCTCAGCGGCTTCGGAAATATGAAACTCAATAAGAAAGTGCATTTTTAGATTAATACATTATATGATTTCTCAAGATCGTCACTTTTTGTGTAAACGTCTGAAAATAGAAGAAGAAACATATTTGCTCGTTATTTGGAACAATTATTATATTATTGTTATTTTATTATTACATTAACTAGTTGTGTTTTTTGACAACAATAACACAGCAATGAAGCTCAAGTGTCGCTGCATGCAACAAGCTATATTAACATAATGAGTCATTTACCTAGTGCAATCTTTTGTAGAACATCAAGCGTACGGTAGTAACATTTCATTTCAACTATATCTTCATTAATTTTATTTTTTTTATATTTTTTCTTATACTCGTATTATGAGAAAACGATGCTAGCAGAAGATTATTTTTTTTAGCACTTTTACCTCTTCTTATTTCATTTAAACTAGTTTTAAACATTTAACTATCAAAACACTTCTTGGCGAGGAGACAATACAAATGTATCAAACAATAAGGTAGTTATAGTATTCTGCTATAATGCTTGGTACCAAACTGCCGACAAGCGCCATACACAGTTACATTTATATAATCTAATTTGAAACTTGTGGTCATTCCTAAAAGTTACAAAACGCTTTCTTTTATAAGATTCATGTTCTTCACGTATGTAGTCCTATGCAAATACTGCAAAACTACTGGATTATTATGAACTGCGACAAATGGGCAAATGCCACGCAAGGAAAAAAAGTAATGTTGGTTATCATCACGACGCCAGTGCTACCTGTTTAATGCAAATGTTTTATCAAAGTATGTGCTGATTAGGCTGTTTTACTGTGGAATGCAAGGATCTTGTCAGTATGTAATGAAATGGGGTTACATTACTGATAGAATATTTCTGTGAAAAACTACTGGATGGCTGCGAATGTACCAACTACCGTAATCGAATGCTTCAAAGAAAGCAGCGTGCAAAAATATTTGAAAAAGGAAATATGAAAGTTTAGCTCTGTTATATCTCGTAATGGAATAAATCAGTTCATACGAACATAAATACAAGTTCTTACACAAACTCAACCTGCTGTAAGAAATTGCATACTTCGTCAGTAGTACAAAGCTGGAAATAAGCTTTTCAGGTGGGATTGCGTTTGGACTTTTTGTCACTGTATTTTTACCTCGTAATACTCGTAAGTGAAAGAAAACTTACTTTGCTATTCTGTTGACAACTAGAATATTGACCTTTCAACGACCACTCAGTACCTTGATTTTCAATATATGAGGGATTTAAAGTCTAACTCCAAAGTGTACAATCTCCAATGTTCAAAAAACTAGATAGACGACACTTCTGATGCAATATTTGGCGCTGCGTTCAAAAAACTCAATATTTCGTACCAAAACCTGCAATATCTTTTGTTTCTTCAGAAAGTAATCTCCAGTGGATAATAAAAATGTAACCAAACAAATTGCAAAGTGGGAGCAATATTTTGTCTTTCTTCAACATGTGGTACTAGGTAGTTCATAACCACACATTATTGTCATTGCTTTGATTTACTTTCAAGATAAAAGTTGTCTTTCATGTTATAAAGTGGTGCTGAAAATGAAATCATTTACAAATGCAAGTTAAAGTCACCTATAGGTGGTGACAGAAAGGCACGAAGAAGAATGAAAGATTCTACAGAATGAGCAAAAGACAAACAAAACCAGATCAGGTAAGTTTGATTAAAAATAAGGATTAATTCCAGCAGCTATATTGCATGTCCACACGCTGCACGCTCTACAGGTTTTTTCAGTATGTGGCTACAAAACTTCTGCACTTAAGTCTACTTTACTTAAGTTGAATGAAATTATTATGGATTTTCACAGCAAATTTTATGAAGGTAAACAAAAAATCGATCATGATAACTTCATTTTAAAATACTTACTGGAAAACTACACCTGTAAAGGTGAGAGAAATGAATGAGCAATGAGCAATAAATATTGATTACAGTTTGTAAGAACGGGTGTTTTGGGAATTACAAGGAAAAAGATTGACCCAGTATCAAAACACTGCTATGTAACTTTACTCCTGATGCAACAAAATCGTGATGCATGTACCAAATCGATAAAAATACCAGCACAAAAAGCAAAGGGTTATGAATTTTGTTAACAAATTTAATGTAATAAAAGGGGTAAAAGTGAAAAGTTATACCTTGACTCTTCACTAAATATTACAAAAATGTGCACCGTGTATCAAATTAGTAATAAGGAGCAACCAGAAGTTACTTCAGGCACGCAATATAAGTAGAGTTTTGGAAGTTTTTGCACAAACGCATACTCTACATATGTACAATTCACTGAAAAGATCAAAAGTTGCACTGACGAAAATATTAAGTATAATCTTAAACAGAAAGCAAAGTACACAAAATAATGGCAGATGTTTATTTTAGCCTTGAAAAGGGAGCACAGAAGCAGTTGCAATTTTCTCTTTCGACTATCCAAAGAATTAGGGTTCCCGATCAGCAGGCATACAACTAATCTAAAAAGTTCAACGATTACTTATTTTGGTCAAAGATGAAAATGGAAAGGGATCTAATGAAATTAACTACTGCATTCATCATATCTTAAATATTTCTGACTTCGAATATATCAGAATGTGTGAGGGATGAGGGGGTCAGAATAAGAATATACTTTTGTTACAAACAACAGTTTTTCCAATGAGGAGACATTCAATTATACCCGCTAATACATTAAAAAGATATCCACAAAATTTATCAATATTTAAATACTTTCTGAAAGTATGGAAATATGCTGAAGGTAGGAGATGAAGTTAACATCAGAAACTGGATAGAAGAGGTAAATAAATTCATCAAATTGCCAGGGCAGTGGCAAAATGAAAGGAATCGTACTAAAATTATGAAAGGATAGCTAAATCTATTACAAAAAATATAAAAGAATCTGTAACATAAGAATACAGTAAGTGAAAACAAAAAATATTATGTAAATATCCTTCTTCCTTATTTCACATTTTGGAAAAAATGGAAAATAGTTGTAGATTGCAGTTTCATAAATATGTTGTGGAAGGTGGAAGCCAAGAAGAAGATACACAGCAGCAGTTATGAGAAGAAACTCAAGCGGAATGTGGGATTACTTGTTTAGTTAAGGCTTTWTTGTATTTATGCATTTTAGTAGATACTTTTTGTTTTTATACTCTTACAATGTTCKTATTCTTAAGGTAAAAAAATTAAGTGTATTCAATTAAGTTTAATACAAAATAAGTTAAGTAGTATAAATGTTTGACTGAATAAAAGGGTTATTTTAGTTCCAAAGTGTTTTCTATAAAGAACATTCACCATATTATTTTTGAAAATATTTTAACAAATATTAACATCTTCTAAAATTTAATAAAGTGTCAAACTGATAATCACAACATACCCATAAAATAATGTAAGGTTTAAAAATATGGTATCAAATTCAAATTACTTAAAACTTTTTTTAATTTCCTGAAATATTGTTTAAAGTTGATGTTGTAAAGTTATATTACATGGAAGTATAACAAAATATCAGGTTTTTTTACAAATTAAAGACATCTTATTGATTAAAGCACTAATAGTTAGCTTGGCGTTCCTGTAAAACTTCGACTTTGCTATAGTGCTTAAAATATGTTTCCTTGCTTGCTGAATCTGCACTTGACATACTACAATGCTTGCGAAATACCAGTCTTTATTTTGTTTGCGCGAAAAGGTGTCATCGTATGACAAATTGAAAAGAGGCCATTGGTACATATAAAGCATCATCATTGTGTCAATCGATTGTAATGAGGCATACCTATAGATCATGATTTCAACTGCTATTTTCTATGCGGAGGAACTGCGCACAAGTTGTTTCGTAAAAAGTTTATTTTTGAAGTAGCATTTTTGCGGTTATTTTTAGCGCGCATCATGTACCGTTGGAACACGGTTGCACAAACAAGGTTGAGTAAATATCTGACCTATTAAAAACAAAAAACAAAAGTTCTTACCTTTTGGACGACTAATGGTGTTCCGAAGTCCTTTCCGCCCTGTAACCTGAAACCCCAAGAGGGATCAGCTCCTTTACTTAAATGGACGTTTATGAGCTGGGCCATCCCGTAAGTTGTGTTTTCCTCCTTAAGGGCACTATATACTACCAAACCACAAACCACACTTAGGGTATTCCTTTATGCAGGGGCAGACTTTGAAATAAAATGACTTGATATGAAAACCTGGTGCTCGTGGTAGCTCGCAATCGTTCGGTTGTAGTGGGGTTCATGGTATTAATAGCTTCGGTGGATATTATTTGCATATTTTCAGGCAACGTGAATTTTGCAAGACGGCGCGCCGGAATTATGTAGGTCAAAAAAATTATGCTACCTCATTTCCTTCAGATACAATTATTCACAAGATATATTAGCCATAAAAATGTATAATCACATGGCGGCTTTGCAAAAATTAATTCATGTTTTTTTTTCTATTTAGGTAACAGACATGGCGATTTCCACTAACACTGACCAAAATAGATGCTATTACACAAAATTAACTTTATTATATATATTTTAAATTGGAGTAACCAAATTTAATAAATAAACGCAACAAATGGACACGTTCTACCTTTCATTCTGCGGTACCTTCTATGCATTTCTAGCTACATGCAGTGCCGTCTAGCGGTGCCAATAGGTATTATGGCAACAGGATTTAATGATAGAAGTAGAACTTTGTATACATAGGGTCATAAGTACGGCTGGCCCAAGTAGAAATGGAACAAGGAAATTTTAGGGTCTTACCGACTCCTTTTCTTAAAATAAAATCCCTATTGTTAGAGGGCGCTACCGCAGATGAGCTATTATGTGAAGAGCGAAGTGCTGTCCGGTATTTGTGTGGCCCACCTGTCGCAAATTTTATGGGTACAAAGCAMATAAACCCTTGCAATTAKMATTTATTGCTCTTCTCCTTAGCGGATACATATCTGGATACTATTTGTTGCACTCGAGCCTGAGTATTACTGCATGGCCAGGTATATTTTACTTCATATTAGCGAAATTCAAATAAATAAATAATAACTGGAAACAGTTCGTTGAAATAAAGGGTCATACTCCTAATTTTGTGTTTATAAATGTATTTTTAGAATGATAAGGGAAAATGTTGGCGACAATTCCAACAAACGCATGATTATATGTGAAAATAATAGCAGAGATGTTATACGGCAACTCCAATTTAGATATACTGATGTGCAGGTAACAGTTAAGATTGCTTTAAAGTTTAAATGATGAACACTCTATTATTGAACGTATGTATAATAGAAACATGCATGATATTTAATGACTACGCCTATTACTGACATTTCCGTCTAAATTTTCCTTACCTACATAAAACTATTAAAATCCGTGCAACTTAGATCACACTTTCTTTCCTTCCGAAAATAGGTAAAATTGTTTAACCTTTACTGTAGACCAAAAAACCTTTAGGCATAATAGAATGCCATTTAGCTGTATTTTCATTCGATAAGTTTTTGGTTATTTAATTTCAAGTAATAACTGTTTGATATAATTGATGTCTCTTGACATAACTTAATCTATGCACGAAAACTAAGTTAAGCTTCTTGTAATGAATCTTTACTTTTGTTTTTAAGTTTAGTATAATTTTGACGCTGTTTGGAAACTACCGTCAGGTCGAAGCGATCTTCAGAGCTGTCTGATAAAAAGAATGAAACAAAACACAATGAAACAATCGACATTTTTTCAATCTATTTATGTGATTCGAAATGGTTCTCAACAAGTGCACATTCGAAAGCATTGGACTTAAATAATTGCTTTTCAGCACCCTGACATTAATTTGCTTATCAATTTTTCATTAGTCTTATACAAATGTTTCACCCAGGTTACCTAGTTTTGGAAGTATAATATGCCAAATAGCCTTTTTTTAACCATAAAAGATTGTACCGCACGTTATATATCAAATGGAACAGAATTTAATTCCACGCAAGGTAACGACAAATAGTATGGGGTATCTATTTAAAAATTAAGAGTTTGTCACGCATGATAATTATCAAAAATTGATGTTGATATAATTTGGAAGATTTGGAAGATGCGAACAGAAACAGGCAAATTCATTCTAAAAGTAACTATAGTCATGCACATGTTAATTTTGTTTCAAAACTGCATTCGTTTAGGAAAAAGTCGGAGTATCTCAAAAATATTTGAGACGCATTATGTGTTCACGACTATACACAATGCAATTAAACCACAGATTCAGAAATAAAATCATATAGAAAGCGCTTCGTTTAAATAATAGATAACCGGGATACTATTAAATTATTTAATAAAGCACCCGTGAAATCGGGCGGGCGCCAACTAATATGAATGGCTATGAACGAACGACCGGTAAATTCACCACCACAGGACAACTAATCAACGTTTTTACTCTTCTAATATCTCCAAGAATCTACTGATTATTACTAAGTATAAATCATTCTACGATGCACCATTATATCTTTTTTCAAACTTCCGATTGAGAAATTAAAAAGCTTGATAAAATACAAATTATACAGGTAGTACAGTAAACGCTCAAAGAGCACACGTTAACGAAATTGATATTAAGACGCATCTGTGGAAATGACAGAACAAATAAGCGCCTGCTTTCGAAATGGGCAAGATATCACGTCACCCACTCACTCATTTATTTGTTATTGTCAATCGACAATAACAACTGATTTGAGATGAATAAGCTAGTAACATTTATTAATCTACATTATATTCTGCAGAAATCGAGGCGGACTGTTAATTTTAATTTTCTTTCGAGAGATAAAGTTTTGAAACGCTAATTAGAAATATTTAAATATAAATATATTTTGTCATTGTAGGACCATTTATTAAACTAAATGATACAGCATCATATTCCACACTAAAAAGTTAGGTGCATTTTAATTTAAAAAGACAAGTKCTGCAACAAAAAAATGTAAGCACCAAATTCATAAAAAAAACTTTATTTTATATTCGATTAATAGTGCCCTGGTCTGTTGTGTTACAATATAATTGACCATGTTCTTCGTACTGTAAATATTTTTGGCTGCGGTAGATGAATTACCCTATACAATTATACACCTGAATGATCATACCTAAAAATTTGAATTTGAAGAGTGTTTTCAAATTTACTGTAATGTTCAACGAGCGTACTTCCAATTAAAAACTAATGTAGCTATACCTTTGAGCACGTTATTTTTGCTCGCAGCGGCATAATACTTAACATGTAATTATATCTTGTGTAATATTTCTGTTTAGAAAGAAGTTTAGAAGAAGCAACTTTGGAGCTATGCAGCAATGAGTGTCTATGTTAGGTGGATCAAACGGTAAATGAATCTTAAAGTATTTAAATTAAAATCTGTAAACAAATTGCATTGGAGAAAACCACGATGGTATTTCTTTGGCAGGTAAGAAATTGTTGTAAACAATTCCTCAAGCACCCCGCTGCTACTGCGGGCTGTTTATTTTATTGCGGTATAATTCATGGTCTCTTTAACCACTAACGTATTTTAATAATTTACGGAAGGGGTAAAAAGCGGGTGTCTATCGTCCACCTCTCTAGGCGTTTGAAGCAAATATCTACTACAGCACCCTCTAGCGATAAGAACTGAAGTAAGATAACATATCGGTAAGAACTACTGGTTGCAAAAAGACTTTTGTTGACTGTACGAAGGTAGGGAGAATGCATGAAATGTGCCCAAACATAATTCTCATGCGCAGACGTTTCCATTTATAAGCATATTTGAGAAAAAAAATTATCATGTAGAACAAGTGCAAAATTCCACACTGCACTAAAAATATTTTTCAACTGCCAAAAATGAAAAGACTCATAAACGGTGGATAAAAGCAGTTTCTGATGCATATCCTAACCTAGTATTACGAAAAACACAACACATATTTGTGACATTTCAGACAATCAGATATCTTTCCCTTTCATGATATAAAGGACCATCTAGCAAAATTATTCGAGTAAGTTTAAAGGTCTTTTAAATAAAAACATTATTATTTCTACAATGTACCAGACGTGCCCATGTTAAAATACGGATGTATCGAAGATACAGATCACCCACGCTGGCCCCGCGGTATGTCCGGGAGTAGCAGAAAGGCTGACCGTATGCTGGTTCAATCAATCAACTGCAGCAGCGCTCTACATCGGGTATATTCATAAACTTTCGGTTCGAGAATGTTGCCACATATATGAATTTTTAACTAGATTTAATTAATTTTTGGCCCAGTTCATTTTTGCCTTATACTGATTTATTTCTATTATTGCATTAATAGTTTGCATACCTGCCTTTTTTGCTCCACATATAATTCACACAAAATAGACAGGTCACCAAACTCCTTCTTCTTCTTCTTCTTCTTCTTCCGACAAGAACCTACTGCAGTAACAAAAGTAGAAAAATGATAAGTACGCTCATTATACTAATGTGCTGAAATATTAAAGCAATAATGCAGATTAATAATACTCATTTATTATTGATGGCAATTACACATAACATACAATTATTGTGAAGCAGGTACGGTAAGCGTTGTGACGAATAGAGTATACTGAACACAATTTATCAAATTGACTACAAAATAATCAACATATTAGATTCAATAGGGTCGTCCCGCACATTAAAATTTGATATTTTTAACCTATGCCTTTTATTGCTTACATCATGAATACTAGTGCTACGCATCTATTTTGCTTTTAGATTAATTCAACTCGTAACAAACGGCGGTAGAAAAATTACCATGTTTCAAATATTTTCTTAAATCCGTCAACAAGAGTTAGGTTAGGGTTATTACGTTGCACATTTTTATATGGGACACATGCAGTACGTGCGAACGTGCGATGTTGTCAGTGGTACTTTACCGGTTTCTTCCTAACGACGGCCAGAGATAGTCCTGACAGTTTCAAAATTTATCATATCGTTCTGATACGTAAGTATACAAACTTTGAACATTATCATGCGTCAAGCGTCGTTTAATTCCTCATAATAAAAACATTAGTTCAAAAGCAGGTTCGATGGTTAAAGTGCTTTCGTGTTTCAGCAAAATGCCAGTGAATGAGCTTATTATATTGAACTGTTCATTATAGAATTAACTGACTGAATGATGATTTAAGTTATTTTCACAAATACGCCTTAAGTTGACCTAGGTATCAATGTCACAATGCCAGTTTACTAGTGCATTCCTCAAGGTATCGCGAAAAATTGTCCACATTGGCAACGCGACGCAGCTAAAAAAATGTAAACACATATTACTTGCAATGCCGCTAAAGCACTGGCTATTGGTGTTTTGTCAGCATGAGAACCTTTTACGTCATCTCCGTGGCGGAATATCGAGGCATTTGAAACGGATATTGAAAATTGTAACGAAGTTACAAACCGGGCCTCAGCCAAGTTTCAATCCGCGGCTTTATATCTGTCTCAAGTTTGCGATTCACTGAGTTCGTGTGGAACAACACATGCTGGCGCCACTAGTCAGCTCTCTTGTTCCTACGAATCAGGTGAAAACTGAAAAAAGCGTGTCCCGCAGCGGCTCAGATGAGTTCTGACCGAACCGCTATACCGACCAGTCCAGCCGGATAGCCAGGYGAGTGAGSTTTAGATTAAGCTTATGTATTGTGGTGACTTCCCAGTCCTTCCTTGCAACCCATCCTTTTAAATACCACCGCCATCCGCCGTCGCTCTCTGTGGGGGCCGTTGGTTGGAGGTGCGCCGCATGCTAGGTTTTGTAGGCGGTCCATCTCGGCTTAAGCGACCCTTGCAGTGCAGAGAGTTGTTCTCTGKGTGTTTGCCGCATGCTAGGTTTTGTAGGCGGCCCGTGCCCGGTGAACGACTTTCTTGAGCTCCGACTCTGACGTAATCGACTGACGCCACGACAGTTGACGGAAAGTGCGCCGCATGCTAGGTTTTGTAGGCGGTCCGCGATCTGTCTGACTGTACGAAGGGTTGTTCGCTGGGTGTTTGCCGCATGCTAGGTTTTGTAGGCGGCCCGTGCCCGGTGAACAGCTTACGTAACCGACTATTACACCGACGCCTCGACAGTTGACGGAAAGTGCGCCGCATGCTAGGTTTTGTAGGCGGTCCGCATTCTGTCTGACTGTACGAGGGGTTGTTCGCTGGGTGTTTGCCGCATGCTAGGTTTTGTAGGCGGCCCGTGCCCGGTGAACAGCTTACGTAACCGACTAACCGACACCTCGACGGCGACGGTTAACGGAAAGTGCGCCGCATGCTAGGTTTTGTAGGCGGCCCGCATTCTATCCGACTGTACGGGGGGTTGTTTGCTGGGTGTTTGCCGCATGCTAGGTTTTGTAGGCGGCCCGTGCCCGGTAAACAGCTTACTTACGCAACCGACGATTACGTAACCGCTACTTGCACCGTTCCTTGCATGCGCCCCGTAATCCGATCCTCCCGGCTCATAAACGCTCAGCCACCGGCGTCACCAGACATTAGCACGCTCACTTAGTCTTGTTATTGCTTGTACCGCTTGCATACCGCTAGTTGCATCATTATTGCCGCACCGTTTTTTTGTATTATAACCGCAACCGTAGTTTAGCTTGGCTGGGCTATGCATGGGGGGGGGCGTTGCATAACTTAGAATAGGAGTTCATTATTGCTTGTATGATTGCTTTAACCAAACTAAAATTGTGTTAATAGGTCCTGACTGGTTTTTCTGTTTGTGCCTCCCGCACCCCGCTAACATCTTTTACAGCTGACGGCATCCACCCTCGAGTTGTTCCCTGGAAGGCCGATCTTCACTGCAGCTACCCTGGTCTGCACACGTAAGAGGGATCGTGTGTAGTGGTCTGAGGAGCATACCTCAGGATAATAAAAAACTGGCGCCCGAGAAGACCGTCCCGACGTCGAGCTGTGAAGAAGAGCTCTGACGTCATAACCGCACCGTATTACGCAACAGTCCGACCGACCACGCTCCGGCACGAAGGCCCGATCCGCTTACAACGAAAAAGGCGTCACAAAATCCATACTTTCACATTTTTTTCTCGGCAAACAAGAACCAAAAAAAATCGCAAAAAATATCCTTGTGCTTCAGTTTTTATGTACATTTTAAATGTAAAATAAAAAAAATGTGGGACGACCCCATTACTTACAATAACATCTGACTAGCAGAAATGAGCAATTAAGACTTAACTGCAAATACGTTCAGTATTTTACTACCTCATGGTGACCATAAAATTTAATAAAAATTTTATATAGTGAAGAATAGAACCTGCTATTTTGCATTGTATAATATATATTTAAAATAATGATGTGTTATTCAGCTGTAAAATAATGTCTTCATTCAATTTCTACTCTGATTCTTTATTTGGCGTATAATAAAATGTAAGTAGCCCAAAAAACAATGAAGTAACTATATCACTAGTTTTTGTAGTTTTCTTTCACTGCTCTCTTGTAACCTTCTTTAAGGCTAGATTTGTGCAGACTATCGCCTACATCTCGGAAGTGCAGTGAGTGAGAACATACGCTGCTCTCAGCGCGTTCCGACATTCTGAGGGGAGCCTCTGCATAATAGGCCGTCCACAAGTGTGGTAGCCACTTAGACCTAGGGCAGATCCTATGACTAATTTCACCCATTGATGAGCATTTATATGTATATAAACGACAGATAATTGCCGGATGTATATTAAATAATTTCTTGGGAAAACGGCAAAGGTGTTTGGGCTAAATTAAGAAATGGATTATTTAACTTTGTCTGTCTATATTTCGTGCCAAAATCGGCCCATCGTCAGGACACTAAAATTAAATACATAACAGGCATTTTTTATAATTAAACTTCTTAACACTTACTGTTAACTCTAATTATAAAAGGAAACAAAGCGACGAACACATAGAACTTTGGGAAAGAATAAACTATTACAGGCTGCCGTACGACAAAACTGAATAAATAATTAAAAGGTGTACACCGTGAAATTGACAAAACTGACAAAATTTGTCGACATAATCAAGGATAGAGTTCTTGAACAAGTGTAATATGTATTATTATTATCATCATATCTTTCAAGGTTTCTCGCATAGGGTGTGAAAAGCTTCGTGCAGAGCCTATTTATAATTATTTGTGTACAAGCTTCTACGTATATTTATATCGGCGTTATGGGGGTGATTTGTAGCTCTGCTTAAAAACTAAATAAAAAAATGATGAAAAAGTMACAAGATAAGTTTACAAGGGTTCGATATAAATTCTTAGCAATTAAAGGCATGCTTTCGAAGTGAATATCGCAGCAGTCAGATACCAGATTGAAGTTGTCGCACATCGTTGTTAGTGGAGCTCTTGCTGGTATATTGGTGCAACTGGTCTTGCAATAAAATGTTTTGAGGACGTCTAGAGTTAAATTGGGAGACAGAAAATATGAGTTTAGATAAAATATAAGGTCAGTCCCATTGATTGTCTTAAAGCTTCCAAAGAAACCTGACACTGAATACGGTTCGACGGGTTTGAAGAGAGACAAAGTTAAATCTGGCTAGGAGGACAGATTGGTCCAATCCTCTATCGGGATAAGCTTCGTCCACAATAAAAGCTAAAAATTTCAGAAAGCGCCTTCGAACAATTTCAAACAAGTCACTATGAATGCTGTAGACAGGGCACCAAATAATGCAAACACTCCAATTTTGGTCGTATTAAACAGTAATACAAAAATTGTAACAATTTGACGTTTTTAAGGTCACGACAGTTTCCGTATATAAAGCCTAGTAATTTAAAGGCATCTTTAACTTAATCTTTTACAAGATTTAGGATATCCTTTTCGAAGTTATTTTCTGAAATCTGTACCTGGATTCGTCTTTTCTTTTCGAACAAAATTATAGTTTTTGTTTTCGCGGGAGAGTGTAAGACTGGAGTGACAATTATTTGATTCTGAGCAAAATTTAGAGGGTAATCAACGATTGGAATTGATACTATCGGGTCTTGTTCTGCGTTAGTATGTACTATCTGTTTGTCGGTGTCTTCCATTAAGTCTTATTTGTCATCCGGTTGAACTTGTGTAGACATATTATCTTTTGATTGTGAAAAGTTTTGAGGGTCGCATAATTCGGATATAAATATGTACATAGAAAGTAAATTTTTCATTAAAAATAATATCGAGATCCTTAAAATGCGAAACATGTTGTAAAGACACATTATCGACGCTGTAGTGATGAAATATGGGAAAGAGTTTGCGAGAATAAGAGGTACAAACATTTGTTCACGTTAAGAGGGAGTTTGTTTTACGAACACCAATAAGATAAAGCATTTAAATCGTGCTGTAAGGCTAAATAGTCAGATGTGGAAGTAACATTACAGAAAATCTTAGATCATCGGCGTAAAGGAGCTTTTGATACTTCAGAAAATCAACAATGTCATTGATAAAAAGTATAAAATAGAGGGCCTAACGTTGATCCCTAAGGGACTCCGGAGGTCGCAACAGATGAGGTAGATTTAAAGTTACGATAGCGGACGTACTGTTGTCTGTTATTTAGATAGGATGAAACTAATAGAAGTAAAGCGGGAGAGTGTCCAAATGTTTCGAGCTTACCTAAGAGAATATTGTAATCGACAGTAGGTATCAAATGCTTTGCGAAAGTCGGTGTAAATTACATCGACCTTATATAATAAAAAGAAAGTATATTCCTTAGAAAAAGAACATATTAAAAAATTCTCTATCAATTTAAAACACGTATCTTATTTAACAAATTGTGTTACTTTTAGTTGAAAAATTAATAAATATATACTTATGTATGTACATGCACAACGTCGGTTATAATTTTTGTAATGTCAATATTGCAAATAAAATATAAATCGAAAATCGGCGTTAACAAAGCGAAAGCGGAAAAGCTTTTAATGGCACATCTCACTTTTTTGCGGTTATGAAACGCTTCTTTTCTATAACGATAATGTTTTCCTGTCAAATAGACTACTGCTCTCATGCGTAAAAACGGCATCATTCTAAACGCCACGCCATGCCTAAACAAATGCAGATATACGTTTGTTTAAATTTGTCGCGGTTTTTTAGATATAGATTTGAGCGGCCCCATTTTGCTTTTATTTACTGCTATGACGTAACTTATGCAATTCCAGTTTCGTAACTGTTGAAGGCTCCGCCATAGCAGTTTATCGCCAAGTTGTAATGATAGTTCTGGAGAAAGAGTTGCATTTTTGATGGTCGTCATCCCGCTTAATTTTCTTTTGTAATGGACAATATAAATATAGTTAATAATGAAAACAAATGTCAGCCGTTAAATCCTGATAGAACTTAATGTGAAAAATAATTATAGAATGATCTTATTGTCCACACCCAAATGACGGTTTTGTTTGAAATCGTAGAGAAAAATGTTTCAAATAAGATATGGTAAATGCAATGGTAAAATTCACAAACTAAGTGGTAAAAACGTTAGCTGCACTACACGAAGCTTCCATACTGTAAGAGGTTACCACAAGCCTACTATATCAATAATTATTGTTATTTCTTACCTTTGAAAGAAAAATAGAACCGTAAATCGTTAGAAAATCTTTATAAAGCCATCGTTACTGTAACTTGATCTGCAGTACTATCATGCTCATTAATGGGTCCGTTAAGTTAGCTCCGCCATGTTGAGCAATTTTTTTGAAAACATTGCTCCAGATTGCCCTGAGCTAGCTCCAGCTAGCTCTACTATTATAAAAGCTAGCTCCACCTTACTTGAGTAGTTATAAGCTCATCATTTCGGGGGGTGCTAACTTAACGTTATCCTCGCCATGGCATCAAATCTGTTTCAAAACCTAGCTCCAGCTTGCCCAGAGCTAGCTCCAGCTAGCTCCACTAAAGAGAAAGCTAGCTCCACCTTACTTGAGTAGTTATAAGCCCATCATTGCGGAGGGTGCTAACTTAACGTTATCCTCGCCATGGCCTCAAATCTGTTTCAAAATCTAGCTCCAGCTAGCTCCACTAAAGAGAACGCTAGCTCGACCTTATTTGAGTAGCTATAAGCTCATCATTTCGGGCAGTGCTAACTTAACGTTATCCTCGCCATGGCCTCAAATCTGATTCAAAACCTAGCTCCAGCTTGCCCAGAGCTAGCTCCAGCTAGCTCCACTATAGAGAAAGCTAGCTCTATCTTACTTGAGTAGTTATAAGCTCATCCTTTCGGAGGGTGCTCAATAAACCCTATCCTCACCACTGTTTCAAATTTGTTTCAAAACCTAGCAAAAACTAGCATTCCCTATAGTGGAGCTAGCCTTCCCTATAGTGGAGTTAGCTGGAGCTAGCTCTGGGCAAGCTGGAGCTAGGTTTTGAAACAGAAATGATAAGCTTATAACTACTCAAGTAAAGTGGAGCTAGCTTTCTCTAGAGTGGAGCTAGCTGGAGGTAGCTCTGGGCTAACAGGAGATAGGTTTTGAAACAGATTTGAGGCAATGGCGAGGATAATGTTAAGTTAGCACTCCCCGAAATGATGAGCTTATAACTATTCAAGTAAGGTGGAGCTGGCTTTCTCTTTAGTGGAAATAGCTGGAGCTAACTCTGGGCTACCAGAAGCTAGGTTTTGAAACAGATTTGAGACAATGGAGAGGATAACGTTAAGTTAGCACCCCCCGCAATGATGAGCTTATAACTACTCAAGTAAGGTGGAGCTAGCTTTCTCTTTAGTGGAGCTAGCTGGAGCTAGCTCTGGGCAAGCTGGAGCTAGGTTTTGAAACAGATTTGAGGCCATGGCGAGGATAACGTTAGGTTAGCACCCCCCGCAATGATGAGCTTATAACTACTCAAGTAAGGTGGAGCTAGCTTTCTCTTTAGTGGAGCTAGCTGGAGCTAGCTCTGGGCAAGCTGGAGCTAGGTTTTGAAACAGATTTGAGGCCATGGCGAGGATAACGTTAGGTTAGCACCCCCCGCAATGATGAGCTTATAACTACTCAAGTAAGGTGGAGCTAGCTTTCTCTTTAGTGGAGCTAGCTGGAGCTAGCTCTGGGCAAGCTGGAGCTAGCTCTGGGCAAGCTGGAGCTAGCTCTGGGCAAGCTGGAGCTAGGTTTTGAAACAGATTTGAGGCCATGGTGAGGATAACGTTAAGTTAGCACTCCCCGAAATGATGAGCTTATAACTATTCAATTAAGTTGGAGCTAGCTTTCTCTTTAGTGGAGCTAGCTGGAGTTAGCTCTGGGCAAGCTGGAGCTAGCTCTGGGCAAGCTGGAGCTAGGTTTTTAAACTGATTTGAGGCCATGGCGAGGATAGCGTTAAGTTAGCACCCCCCGCAATGATGAGCTTATAACTACTCAAGTAAGGTGGAGCTATCTTTCTCTTTAGTGGAGCTAGCTGGAGCTAGCTCTGGGCAAGTTGGAGCTAGGTTTTGAAACAGATTTGAGGCCATGGCGAGGATAACGTTAAGTTAGCACCCCCCGCAATGATGAGCTTATAACTACTCAAGTAAGGTGGAACTAGCTTTCTCTTTAGTGGAGCTAGCTGGAGCTAGCTCTGGGCAAGCTGGAGCTAGGTTTTGAAACAGATTTGATGCCATGGCGAGGATAACGTTAAGTTAGCACCCCCCGAAATGATGAGCTTATAACTACTCAAGTAAGGTGGAGCTAGCTTTTATAATAGTGGAGCTAGCTGGAGCTAGCTCAGGGCAATCTGGAGCAATGTTTTCAAAAAAATTGCTCAACATGGCGGAGCTAACTTAACGGACCCCTCATTAATGTTCAGTGATCGCCGTGCAATTTGTAGCTTGGCAGCAGTTATAAAAAGGCGGCACAAGAAATTTAGAAATCAACGCCGCCCGCGTTGCGTGAATCATTTATAGAAACCCTGTATAAGCACTGAGTAAAAGTTAAGCTCCAAGGTATAAGGTGTAATGGCGAATGGCGACGCCAACAAGAACGAACACCACAACCAATCATGCACGACTTACAAAGGGGAACAGTGTTGCCAGATTGATCGGCTTATCGAAAATTGGACATTTGCCTGGAAACTTGATTTGCGACAAAATTTTTGCACAAGTGGTGGCAAGCAATGGAATAGGCGATTTTGTTTTTCTGTTACGACGACAATAATCACTCATCGTGGATTCTGGATCAGATTTCTAAATAAACGGAACACAATCGTAGCGTTGTAAGCTCTGGTTGTAAGTTTTTTAGTATTAACTATTTTAAAGTTTGAAATTGTTTTATGCGTGGAAATAAAGGTGGCGACCTGGTTTTTAATATAATTGGCAACATTTTGCATGGCTGCTTGTGGCGATAATTATTCCGCAATACATCTAGCAATCGTGTAGGGCAGTCTATGTACAATTATTGCAGAATATACTGCGCAGCGAGAAGTAAACGCGAGATTCACCGCTGCTGTGGTTACGCAGTTTTGCTTTGTGTCACTGAGGTTGATTTACTGACTCTTAGCAAGTGGCTATTACCGGCTAACGGATAAATGCTATCAGGCCAGTCTATTGATCTTGATGTTGCATTTAGCTAACCTTAATAAACACTGATCTTGAGACAACAAGACCGCATATTTTCACAATTGACACAAGTATATGCCGTTTTTGTCATTGTTGTTTGACAACTGTGCATCCCTGCTAAGAAATATATTTGGGTTAATACAAAGTAATGTTATCCAAACACCCAAGGGCGTACCCAGCTTTAGGTCTAGGGAGGGGCAAAGCAGGAACGTCCTGTCAGTGATGGGCATTTACGCGTAAATTACAATTTTCTACTTTACACGCGTAGAAAACGTAGATAAAGCACTTTGGCGTAGATTTTGAGTAGAAAATGTAAGACGAGTATATTATGGCTAAAATGTATCAGGTACACGCTAAACCTAAACGTAAATTATCTTGTTTCTAATTTTCCTGCCTTGTGTGTTTCCACATGCGTCAAATTCCTTAAAATGTTTAAGATTTAATAAAGTTTTTTTTAATATCTATATTGCGAACTTACACAACATATTTTAGTAAGTCATCATGACATTGAAGCGGTTCTCTTGCTTCTTTAGGATATAAAGCAGAAAGCATGAGTGTCGAAATCTTTCCTTCGATGACTATATTAGGTATATTCCTAAGAAGCCTATTCTTACATGCTATTGAATTCGGAACCACATGCTTGTTGATATATCTCCAAAGAAACTACCACTTGCTCCTTGCTGTTTTAGATCAATGTGCCTAGATCAGCAAATAGGAGTGCTTGTATACCCTGTCAATATAGCACAATAAAATTGACCTACGATTAAAAAGGTTGCTACAAAAGAACAATGGTTTATAAAGAGGAAAAATAATAAAATCACTGTTTACAATCATAGAGGAATCCTTTTGACTGATTCAGGTCTCCAAAGTGACTATGACGACACGCTTGCCCTGCTTAGTCTGGTTTTCTGGCTATAATTAACGTATGCCCAGTTGCCCAAACAAATTATTATTGTTTAGACATTTATCTAGTTAACTTAATTAAAACAGGATAGTATTTCGCTTAGATGGCAAGGAATAAAAATACTGATGATGAACGCCATTAGAAAACTAAATATTTCAATATTTCTGTTTATCTACGCAATGATATTTTCTACAGTAGACTTTCGAGGTAGAATATTACATAGTTTACGCGTAGATAATAGCGTAATCTACATGGCGTATTTTACGCGCCCATCATTGCGTCCTGTAGAGTATAATTCAACATAAATAGAAATAATAAATGTTTATAAGATGTAGGTGCTTAAGTAATTAATGAAGTATTTATTCCATGAATAATTCTCGTGGATGTTCTGCAAGGTGAATAAAACATCTTGTGTGAAATAAAGACCCAAATTATTTATATGTTTTCTATGTACATCATACAAAGCCCCTTTTTATTACTAATTCCGTTATTGATGAACTCAGGTGAGGCACATTCAGTTGCATCACTCTCGCGTTTAACAAAAAAAAATGAGTTGATACGTTTTATTTGGGAGAATAAAGATTCGTGATCCACATAATGTATAATGATATTATACGAAGTACCAAAGGAACATAAATTTCACCTTAAAGTTCTACTAATAGGAGCACAATTTCTGATTCAGAATTAACACATATCAAATACTAATGCATTAACCGATGCGCTTCTAGTACAGTTTCAACTTCTCACACCAGTAGCTTTAGAAATTTAAGCTGAGAGTTCATATGTATAGGTGCTAAAGATACAATTGTAGTAATTTTTACTCCCCAGGGAAAGAGACTCGATGGATAACTAACATTATTAAAACTCAGAATGACAAATACCTCAGCATTATATGCGTCAAGCCAACCTTCTTAGATCGCCAGTGTATTGCTCTCAAAAATTAACCAACTACTTAATATTTTAACCAAATTAAGCTTCATTTAAATAAACGGAAATATATTTAATTGCATTTTTAACAACACACAACTGGATTGCTAAAACTTATATTAAATAAATTGACTTTCATAAACGTGAGTTCGCATAAAGTTTTAGTTTTTTTTTTGTTTTTGTATTAATTATTAGAATTTAATGTGACTATAGAAATTTGGTACAAAAGTTAGAGTTATCACCGAATATATAACAGATTCTGATATGAATCCATATAACAATAGTTGGTTGAACAATCTTTATAAGAAAAGGTAGAAGAGCTTAACTAAGCAGAAATCGTGTTATGACTTCCTGACCAAGATAGTCTTTTAAAGCTATATCCGCCCTGAGACAACGATTTGTAACAACAAGAATGTTGCAGTTACAGCTTCAAAACGCACATGGCATCGATTACGCTAGGAAACCATTTGACAACGACTTATTAGAGAAGGTCATTTGCAAGGGTCAAATATGAGTTCTGGATGAAAATTGTGAAATACACTTGCCTATCAATTTTACTGTTTATAATTTTGTAAATAAGACAATTTTAAGTGTACACACGTAATGAACCAGCTAAATGTATAGGAAATTGGAAGGGCCCAGAGTTGGCAACCCAAGTTCAGGTGGGAGCAGCTGCCCCTCCCTTGCCCCCCCCCCTTCGGTACGCCCATGCAAACACCCTATTTGAAGGATATCTCTGTGTGCGGAATGAATATGCAAGAAATTTTCTACAATTTATTTATTAACGGCTAACTTAAAACACAATTGGAACAAAACATCTTTATATATTTGTTTCTAAAAATAGACGGTTCTCACTAGATTTAACAGCCTGTTATACATAAAAATTATGACATTGATGCTTACTATAACAGTAATTATTGATATATTATCACTATTATTTACTACTACATCACCATTTACGTTTTTTCTGTTATCTCTATACTACTCGTACATTTATTGTCATCCTGTTCACTCTTATGATTTACATGGTAAAGCGATTAAGTCCTGTTTTTCTAGTTTGTAACAGTTTTTGTGAAATACTATGTCCAATAAAATACGAGCTGAGTATGGCTTAAATCTAATTAAACGATACATGAAAAACCCTTACCAGAATAATTGATTCATTTAGATGCTCTAAAGTACTGTGGTAAGGGTTTTTCACATTTCGTTTAAAGACAATGTCCTAAAAACGCCGCGAACCAGCGAATGAAAACACATCATAACGATGAGAGAAGATAAAAGGTCACAAAGAAAGCAATACGTCACGGAAAAACGTGTTTTCTATAAAACTTGCTATTCTGCTGTTAATAAACAGAAACCTGCAGTAGCTATTGTCTTCAAAACATCACCGTAACTTCTAGTACCGTACCTACAAAAACTATTTTCCTTTTATTAAAATATAGTAAGTGTTTATATAGGCAAGCATGTTTGATTACAATATATTTTTCAGTCTAGTGGATTTTTTTGACGTATTTTAAATAAAAATAGTGACCCCCTTATAGGATTATTTACTTGCCAAATACACATTTGCATTAACACTCGATAGAGTATATATTTTTTAGTTAATACTCCTGATTAAATGATTAAGTATTTTATACGAATCAATGAGGTAGGCTGACGTGACGTATGTACCTGTTGCTTATGACCGTTTATTTATTGTGCAAGAATTTAACGATATTTTGGGCCATTGTTCTAGACCAGAACAAAGATTATGGGTTTAATCGAAATATCTGTTGTTGATCTTTGTCTCTGTTTGGGCGTGAGCATATTCTACGCACTACTTCTAACATAAACGCTGAAAACATCTATCAAATTTTTGCTTAATAATAATAACTGCATTATCAAGTGCATAGAATAACATTCGAAGGTTTATATTTTCAACTGTATTCGACAGCATCGAAATAATATTGTCTCAAGGTATATTACAATACGGGATATGCTAGATATGCAAATGGTAATTGTAAAAATCTTGATATGGTTAATATGCTATATCATCACTAACTTCTACATTGAAGCATTCCTCGATATGTGAGAATTTTATTTATAGTACTTCCTGTTGTAATAAATCTACTAATTACATTCTTGAAGCATGGATAGCAATCACGAATGTATACCTATGTATAACCAATTAGCGTGTTCTTGAATATGACAATCAACAGTAAACTTTTTATACTGGACTGGGTCCATAGAACTCATCTTGTACCTCAGTAATCAATAATTTTTAAAAAGTATTTGTAAATTTGTATAAATAAATAGTGCGGCTACAGAAACACAAACAAGGTTTGAAACGTACAAAACGTATTCGACGTATATTATAATTTCATACGAAACAATCTTTGTACTTCGAAGCATTAAACGGATAACTTACTAAACCTAGAAACTTGGAGACTATTACCCACAGGGTTTGGAATGTACTTGTCCATAATACTACTACAGTTTTCTTAGTCAGTCTTCCAAACCTTACGTTTGTCGTTAAACTCTGTCGTTTTTAGCAGATTGTCTTTTCATGTCGGATTTTATACATGCTACCAATATAGTACCCAATACTAGCAAAATTGACATTATCGAATTTGCCCATAAATCACCCAAATTATTAAATATAGCCGAATATATATTTGTGCAGGTTATTCCAAAAACTTGGCATGCACAATTGAGCAACCCGGCTGCTGTACTTTCCGACTCAGGATATGTAAGCTCTGCCGCAAGTTCGAAACCAACCGGGAGAAGACCAGTCATGAAGAAGCTGAAACATAAACGGTTTATTTGTAATACAACCACTACGCCATTGCATCAATTTTTATCAGATTTTTGCGCTCTAATAAGAGGTGGGCAATAATACATTACATTTATAATTAATTACCTACTGAGTGAATGTATTTGTACTGGGTAATCTATAATAGTACTTTATTTATTAAAATTTGTAACTAAAATTTGATTGTTGTAAATTAGTTTTGGCCATGACGTATCGTGCAATGGGCAATGTTTACGCGTCATTATAAACGTACGTGGCGTTTCAGAAATTGAAATTAAATGGACTTATTCTAAAAATACTAATTTAACCAGATGTTGAAACTACATTTACATTTACTAAAAGTGAAAAATGGATTATTTGACAAGATAAAGCTGAATAACAACTTGCATGATCATATCGATACCTTGAAAAACGTTTGATTTAGAAAAAAGCTGATTCTTTTGTTATGTCGCAAGCTTCGCGAGTTTCAGAAGACTGTTCACCCTGAAATAGAAATGGAAGGTGATTTACTATGTGGAAAAATGATTTCTAAAAAAACATTAGCCCTGGTTTAGTACTTGCACAATGATAAAAGTACGTTAAAGTATTTTCAGTTGACTTTGAGTGATCAAGCAGTAAAAGGGGAATGACCTCTCAACACGGGCTTGTAAAATGTACGGTACACATTTTTAGATAAGTGGAAAAGTAGTTGAGTTAGAAATGCGTTTTTAAGTATTATTCTGTCAGAACTGTAAGCCGCTCTCCAAGAAAGGTCTACTGTAATATAATCATTATAATTTGCTATATAGTTCCAGTGCCCCTTAGCTCACTTATATATAAGGGTCATTTTTTGCAGTTACTCGTTAGGGTTAGGTTTCGAGATAAGCGTTCGGATTCCTTTGAAACCAGCGGCTCTCTAAACCTATTCCTGATTACACCTTAGTTCTTGCTCAACTTTCAACTTGTAAATATGTCTGATTCAAAGACTATACAAACACTTGACAACTGCAGGGCTCAATTATTTAGTGTTATCGGTGCATGATTTTCTTTCAAGAGTAGAAGGAGGTTGTTGCAATTTACAAACTTTCGTTGTGGCAATGAAAATCAATAGAAAACTTTAAACTTCGCATAGAAGGGCCATTGGAAATGTTTTTATTTAGAATTCCCAAAAATGTGGATCTGTTTAATAGTTTACTACTTTAAATTAAAATACTTAAGTCACTTTGAACAATTTTTATAAACAGTGAATTTTCTATTAATTGTAGGTACTAGTTCTATATTTATGATTGTAGAGCTCTTACATAATGTACAGAGATGTGCATGTTCCATTTTTTTGGAAGTTGGGCTCAATATCTTCATAATTTTTAAACACGCCAGTATTTGTTTTCAGCTATGCAGTTTAACCCTGAATTTCATAAATACCATTTTTTAAACAACTCAAAAGCAATCAATTCAAACTATTTACCATTCGACATCAACTGAAAAGTGATTATTTCGCATTTGACAGTAAAAAATATTTGCGATATTTCGTTTGAAAGTCAAATTACCTTCTAGCGTTATTTTTTTTTAATTCAAACCTCCGAAATAACTTTCGATCTTAAGTATTGCAATCGTTATTTTTTTTCACAAAATGTAGATTAACTATGCTGGTACCTTTTGCACCTAACATATGATTCATAAAGTGGCACTAAAATTTCATAAGGAATGCAAAAATTAATAATAAAAAATATGTAGGTTGTCGCATAAAAAATATGGGTTTTAGATACATGTATATTACCAAACATAGCCTAGGATCAAGAGTGTACTACTAAAATCTCAAATAAACTTACCCTAGGATAGCTGCTACAAAGTATACGACAACTATCCCTTTGGATATTGTGAACGTAAATATCACCATACCAATAAGGGAAAATCCATACACAACCAACGTCGTTTCTCTGAAATAAAAACAGTTAAATGAAAATCTGTACTTACAAATAATACAGTTGAAGTTCCATTTATATTCAATAAAATTTTAACTTAATTACACACTAAATTTTAAAGTCACAGCTATAAAATAAATAATATTTCAACTCCGTATTACTGCAAGCGATCTGTTTTTTCAGTATGATCTTGATGCACACATTCCTACAAGTTAACGATCTAATAAATTTTAGTTAAGTTTTTGTTAAAAAACCGCACACCTTGGTTATTTTGCAAAAAAAACAAATTATTGTCGTTTTTTAAAATAAAACTTGCTTACTGAACTATAGGTATAACTGTTTTCGTACTTTTAAGACTACTCGAATTCTTTCCAGTTTGCTCAACATAAAACACATCTCAATCGTTGCACGACAGGCTGTTTAAACCAGAATGATTTAAAATAGCAATTTTATCTTTATTGTGGACTAATATAAATATACTATGCTGCCTGTAGGTGAAGAAGAACACACATCAATAATTTAGAGTGAATGGAAGGCGTTGCGCGTGCGTTGTCCGATTTAAAAAACCGTTAAGCAAGGGAAGAAGGCAAGCCAGGTGTTCTAAAGTGTTTTAAAGTGATTAAAGTGAAGTGTACGAGTAGTGTTTTGAACAGTATTTTACTAAATTAATATTGAAATCAAGGGATTCATGTGGGCGACACAAATGCCATCTGTAGGCCGTACCATCCACCCGCCTATAGTGTAGACATGTACCTGTATTTAGTCAAATTGATTAGTAGTATTGGAAAAGTTGTGTTATAGTTTAGTGTATTCAGTATTAGCGCGAAAATTTTCGAACCCGTACACGTAACAATATTATCAGAAAAAAACAATTGATCCTTCGGCTGGAAGATACTGTTACAAGTATAACATTTTTTTCGCTGAAGACGTAAGGTTCAATCTACCTTACTCAAAATTGTTGTGTAAAATCACTTACTTGAAAATAAAATCATCTACACTGGCCAGTTTACTCACCCTAGTGGCCAGCGCAGATGATTTTATTTTCATCTGTTCACGGAGTAGCTTCTTCGATGCCATCGCTAGGAACGTGCACTGGGCCGGTATCTATTCACAGTTTATAGATCGGCCAGCTCACAGAGTTCCGTTTAGATACACCGAGGGCTTCAGCCTTCGTACTTTCGCGTTCACTTACTTGAATTTATGAAATCTATCCAGAACGGTTCCGCACACTACAGAACCCACCATTCCAGCTAGAACGATCATAAGTCCTATCCTACCGGCGTCTTGCTCACCGTCCTGAAAAATACATCACAATAGCTTAATTGCATTTGACACAATAAAAAGTACTCACTGGATAATATTGCAAAATAATCTGACTGAGAAGGGTGGATATGGCATAAAAGATTCCAACATTCACTCCATATGCAGTTAGTAAGAGCATATAGGGTACATTTTTTACCAATCGTAGTAGCGTTACTAAAAACTTTGTTTTATCCTCTCTTTGGATTAGAATTTGGGCAAACGATGGTGGTGTGGGTGGCTCGCTCTTGAAGACTGCAAGTAAACATTTATTACTTTTACGAGTGCGGCACTTAAATCCGGACAAAGTTGAATTTTAATTTCACGCCATACAATTGTTACGTTATAGGTCGTTGTTAGCATTCGTGAAAGTCACATGCGTCTAGTTAATAGTTATAAATTCAAAATAATCAAAATGATGCAAACAAATGCAGAATATGTACAGGATGAGCAAATAAGAGAGGTGGCCGGTCATATCTCATAAACCAGTAGCCCTAGAGCTTTTGGGTAAAAAATTTCTTAACTAAAGTGGCCAAGAGAAATTGCTGGAAAATATTTTCGAGTTTGTAATGTGACCGCTAGAGGGCGCTGTGTTACGTCCAAATTACAAATTAACGTTTATGTCATTTTTAGCCTAATAAATGTCTGCGATATTAAACATTTTAAGATTGTTTGGACTAAAGTCTACCATTTTTGTTTAAAACATTTTTTTGTTAAATGTCAAATAAAGGAGTGGGGGGGCGGGTGAATATTAATATAGAACATCGCTAATATTTCAGGTTTGGCTTGACCGATTTCTACCGACGAGGTGTCGTTTTCAACAAATTATGTGCCCTTATAAAAAATAATTTTAAGTGTCAGAACATTGTTTGTGTGTTGATCGCCAAGAGGGCGTTTTCTGAAGTTACTAACTAAATATCAATTTTTCTCGAAATTTTTAAATGCAAAGATATAAGGCTATTACTTCATTAAATGAACAATTGAATATAGACTAAAATGGTGAAAACCGCACCATTTAAAACTTTCGAGAAAAATCGATTTTAGGTAGTAATTTCAGAAAACGCCGTCTTGCGGTCAACAAACAATGTTCTGACACTCAAAATTCCTTTTCATAAAGGCACATAAGCTCTTGGAAATGACACCTCGTTGGTTGAAATCGGTCAAGCCAAACCTGAAACATTAGCGGTTTTCTATATTAATATTCACCTCCCCCCACTCCTTTATTTGACATTTAACAAAAAAATGTTTTAAACAAAAATGGTAGACTTTAGTCCAAACAATCTTAAAATGTATCGCAGACATTTATTAGGCTAAAAATGACTCAAACATTTTGGAGGTACAACAGCGCCCTCTAGCGGTCACTTTACAAACTCGAAAATATTTTCCAGCAATTTCTCTTGACTACTTTACTCTAGGGCTACTGGTTTATGAGATATGACCGGCCACCTCTCTTATTTGCTCACCCTGTACAACCAAAAAGCCGCGCGATAAAGTTCGGCGACTGAAATAATTCAATTCTTCTGGTATTGGTACCCGAGATCAGCTGTGTACGACATTGTTGTTAAATATAATGTTTCTGAGAATTCTGTGGAACGTTTCGCTAACCCTTCAAGGAAGAGTCATCCGAGAGAACGCGTGACACGGACCCCAGCAGTCGTTGAAAGGACTGAGGCGCTGATTTCGGAGCACCCGGAGCAATCTTTAAGTAAAATGCCGTCTGTGTTGTGTCAGTGAGCAAACAATGCGTCAGATTGCAGAAGAAGATCTACATTATAAGTCGTATACAATACACATGCTGCAAACCTGCTAGTGTGTTCTTTGAAAACCGAAGCGACGGAATGAATAATATTCTTTTCTAATGAATTTTTTTTTACTGTTGACATAAATTCAACCGGAAGAATGATCGCTGTCTCGCCCACGCGTTCACGTCCTGGTTGTTGTATTCAGTTAATGAAGAATGTAGTGAAACCGTTGATGGCGATATGATGTGCTTTAACAGGATGGTGTGCTCCGGCACACAGGAGCCATTTAATCCAAAACTAGTTATTGGGTAACGTGTACGTTCGGGTCTAAAGAGTTCTGGCCCCCGAATAGCCCGGATTTGAACTCCCTTGACTACTACGTTTGGAACTTAATCGACAGAGCTATTGACACACCCTAACGTGACAACGTGACATGCTTACGTACTGCTAGCATTTGGCGAAATGGACAGAGAGTATGCGAACGCTTCAAGCCAGGGGATGTTGCTAAAGTTTATATCGAATAATTCCACTCTGTATAGGTTATATAACTTATATGGCAAAATGGTTATTTTTTTCATTTCAACCGCAATATCGAGCTATTAAGTATAGAAGACTATTAGGTAAACCCCGACATCATTTCAAATCTTAGTCTTGGGAAACAACAAAAATGGCAACTAGTTTTTTAATAACCGTCCTAGGTTTCTTAGAGTATTCGACCGATATTTAGTCCGTTTAGGTCCTCAGATATCAAAATAACGCAAATTTAGCAGTGTAAAGTTAACGATGTAGATGACGGCAGAACAGGAAGAATGTTCTAACTTTTTTAGATCTCGAAGAACCAAAGAATAAGGGCAAATATAAGGGTTTGTGTGGAATAGTTATATGGAAGATTAGTAAACAGTAGTTGCTTAGTGGTATCCATAGAGCGTCTGTTAGCAAAAAAAAACACTACTTTAATAAGTAAAGCATTTTCATTTGACGTTCGGTTTGATAATAAAATGAGGTAGAGCTGAGAAGCTCACTATGAATACCATCTATATAGTCAAAATATGGCCACAGTAGCCATTACCTGGAAATTTTGTAATATTGCTACGCGTAGGTGTGTGACGTGATAGCAACAACGCCATATGGACCTGCTATCGTAGGACACACCAATTCGTTAAATTATCATCCTAGTAATAGATCAATAGTCTAGGAATGTCGTCTGTAGACTAGTATGCTAACTTTCTACAGGGCTTCTATAAATGATTCATGCAACGCGGGCGGCCTTGCTTTCTGAATTCTTTGTGCCGCCTTTTTGTAACTGCTGCCAAGCTACAATATGTACGGCGATAGTACTGGGGGTTGCAGATCAATGTCACCCCACAGCTCCGAAATGTGAGCTTTCTGTAACCTTAAAGTTAATTATCCCACAAAACACTACTTAAAATATATCAATCAAAAATTGACAGATCACAAGTATACGTGACTTTCTTGAGAGGCGGCAAATTGATTCAATCGATAATTTCCATAAGCGCCCTGGATGCATGAATCATTTATAGAAATCCTGTAGTAACATCTAGTGGCAGATAGCGAAAGACAATCGAACCAGGGGTTTTAAAGTGTTTTAAACGCCAATGAGTGTAGCGCTGTGTTTCGAATAAAATTGTGTTGAGCTAATTGTGTTTGAATCTACTGTATTTCGATACTGGTGTTTAAATTAAGGAAGTTAAGTTAGAAATCCGCATTTTTAGAACTCGTACACGTAAAAATACCTTAGGCCATTGAAAAAAAATATTCCCTATAATTAAAGATCAGGCAATAAAAAAAATGTAAAAATTAAAGAGGTTTTCACTATTAAATGATTGTACGTAACGTCATTACGATAGTGTATGGCTCTATATTAGGCATTGTTTATGGACTTTAATCATCTTAACGCGTGCACCGAGCAAATGGTTAAATTTTTTGCACGATTTACTTGAATATCTTTAACTTTTCTAAATATGTACAGAAATGGGCAATTTGCAATGAAATTATTACTGACGAAACAGCAATGTGTAGGAAAGTTCCAAGCAGTCGTCGATTTTTGACAGCCATCTCTTATTCAGCAATTCAGCTTAGATAATCCACATACATTTGTGAACGGCTTATCTTTACATGTATATAAGTACCATGGATATAAAAATCGTACTTTCGCATGCCAGATAAAAACGTTTCGTATTGTATTACGTAGAGACAATTCCACCAATTTTCTAAAACGATTTTTTCATTACATGTTTTTGTAGGCGAGAATTGTTATAACCTTTAGGATTGTAATTATACTTACATATTGCAATGATAATCAATAAAACGCTGGTCAGTACGGCTACACTGGTAAACATTATATACAGCTGCTCAGTCGTAGCCTGCTCACTACCGCCAGATCTCACTATCATTGGTGGTAGAAGAAATCCTGCAGCTATCCCCAACTGCAATTAAATCTGCTTATATTAATTTTATCGGTTGGTATTTATAACCATGAATTACATAGTTAATAATCATCACTAAAATAATTTCATTGCACAGTACATTATACCATATAATATAAAAAAACTTGAAAAACAAAGCAAAGTAGAACACACGTGATTTCTAGAAAGTGAGTTGCTTATATAAAAATAAAAATTAATCATACGCGACAACAGGCTCCATTGCGACAGAGCCCCTGCAAGATATATATAGTTAAAAAAATATTACATCAATTAAATATTGTAGATATTATGAAGAAGTAAATTATATGGAGGGTTAACATGATTTCAATAACTGTGCATACATGCTTTAAATACCACGGCAAATCGTTTGTGAAAATATGTATCAACTCAATGCGCTTGATGCTTGAGCTCGTGTGTATTACAGGATTCATTTAATCTTTATAATAAGGTGGAAAAAGAAATGCGTGCTGCAATACATAGAGTCAAGCATATTAAGAAGCAATTGATTCAAAGTGCTAACCAACAATTAACTTGTATATTTTAAGTAAGATAGCTAAGGTAATACTTTTTGATTTTGCTACAAAAACTAAATTCCAATCATTTAAATGAGATGCCTATTTTAAAGCACAATACAATTAATTACAACTTTGTTGCCCTTGTGTATTTTTGGTCTTGTTTTGCAGGAATTGAAGTTATATTTTAGGAGATATATAAAATAATATATAAGTTGACAGCATATGCGTTTATTATCATTCAATCATTTAATCTGACATAACAAGTTTAACCTTCAATATCTTGAAAATAGTTCCCTTTATTACTTTTTAATAGCATGAAATGGTAATCAATAGACGATGAAAATGTTTTGAAATACTAATCACAATGCTTTTACGTGCCAATAATCGAGAGAACGCTTAACGTGACCGTTTACAAAATATCGGATTTGCAAATTTCGTATAACGGAAATATTGCTAAGTATTGGTAAACATTGGTAAGCACCACTCTTAGCGCCACTTTTAACACTTTCGTCTTGTTTTTACATGCTTAAGGAAATTTGTCTTTTAATTCGTAAGCACATTTTTTTTTTGTTTATTTACCCTGTGTTGTTATTACATTAGTTTATAATATACTGCTTAACCAGTATTAAGTTTTCGCACTAACATTATTTATACAGGTACTTAATTTAGCGAAGTAAATATGTTCTTTTTCCGTGTGTTTTTTATATGTAACATTTTTGTTTTGTACCTAAAAAACACCCTTTATTTTATTAAGGTTCTATGTAAATTTAAAATTCAATTTCGTTAGTATGTAGAATTATGGGTAGGTCCAAGAAGTTAAATAATTTATTCCTTTCTTTATTCTCTGCGGTCAATTGTATTTTTCCTTTTTCTCCGTCTAAAACGAAGGATAAAATGATTTATATTAACTAAATGAAATCAAGCAAAAGCCTGTATGAAGAAGATTAGTATTAATACGGCGGTAAAATCAAGCATCTTTATTGATGCTACTCATTTAGGCCTTTATATGATGGGACGAGAATTTATCACAAACATCTGCGGACTAAAATATTTTTTTTTAAATTGCCAAAATGTTTGTAGCAGAAAAAACATGTAGGTAGAATATATTCATCATTATTAAAGTAAAAACTCTACTTTTATCATGATTTAAAATACATGTCCTTTATACACATCCAAAGTATACAAAATTATCTCTTAACATTGATCTTCTTGTAATCAAGTCTGATGAAGATTAATATTTAATGATATATTCTAATTAAAATAGCAAAACAGTTGAACATACGAAACATGGATATTTCTAGCGGAATTCCGCCATATTTTTAGCATGTGCTGGTCTGCTGGTGCCAATTTAACTAATAAAAAAAACGGAGGATGAAATGAGGACAGAAGGTTTTACACAGAAAACTACATCGTGACCAAATTGAATGTGACCAAAAAATATAGAGCTAGAAAAAAGATGCTGGAATGCCAATGTGAGCATCTTGCAACGTGACTGACATTGGAATAAAGTACTCACCAATCACCATTATACGATTAAATATAAAACAAGCAATTTTAACTTTCTTGTCCGTAGGTTTCTTAGGATAGAATATATTAAAAATTCAATAAGGATTTCTAAATAACAAACATTTTTATTAACAAACGTTAATAACTTAAAACAAACCTAACTTTTTTTAATTAATTCGAAATGGTCAAGAATGATCATGCAGATAATATCAAGGCATGATAGAAACAATTTTCTCGTACATGTTATACGACAGTTTCTATTCACGAATATTTGGAGTCTAGCAAAAAAACATATTTTGCTGATTTTTTTTGTAAATATTAATAATGTATAATAATATTATGAAAGATAATTAATTATCGCCTGAATTCATTAAATGAGCATATGTGATATTTTTCTTGGGATTTGCAGGCATAAGATGAAATGAAAAAGTATTGGCCTTGACCGAGATTTGAACTCGGGTCTTTTAAATAACAGTCAAACGCTCTACCACTGAGCTATCAGGGCCCTATTCAAAATCGAGGCCCTGATAGCTCAGTTGTAGAGCGTTTGACTGGTATTCAAAAGACCCGAGTTCAAATCTCGGTCAAGGCCAATACTTTTTCATTTCATCTTATGCCTGCAAATCCCAAGAAAAATATCACATGCTTATTTAATGCATTTAGGCGATAATTAATTATCTTTCATAATATTATAATATATTTGGGTTGTAATTAGCTGTTGGTCGCCATAATCTGGCCACCGCAGCGAATTACGCTCTGAAGCTCAACAACACTGAGCGACGAGCGATTCAGTTGCACATGCGTCGGATGGCGTTCAGCAGCATTACATGTTATCTTTGATGTATATATGCCGCCTTGACCTCGATTTTGAACAGCAGCCCTAGGCTGGGCTTGCCACTGCACATCCTTATTAGCAGATGCATACAGCGAAAACTCCACGAGATAATCATATGATGTAAAATATATTTACGCCTGCCTGACGAGTCTAAACAAGGGCGAAACACATCTTGAACTCATGAAGAGTCTACTAGTGTCGTTCGTCTCCAGGAATCTATTTTATCCCAATTTCATAGAAGAGAATAAATTTTTCGTTACAATTGCACAGAAATACCAAATTGATGTAGAAAAACTACGGAAAAGCTATAATGTACGTACATTTTGGATTTTGTTGACAATAAAGTTTATATGAGGTGTTAATTTAATAGTTTTTTAATTGAAGTGTGAAGTGTTAATTTAAAAAATCCGAATAGGAACGAAAAGGAGATTTGTTTATCATAAACCATAAATCTTAAAATAGTACATTCATACGTACATTAAAAAAAGTTGACGACTTGATATTATATAACTATCTAGCATGCTTATGACGCATTATATCTCTGGATGTTAACGTTTTTAATACAACACACGTATCTATCTTCAGTGGACATCATTCTAATGAGATAATAGCACTCGTCAAATTCTACTTCATCGTTGTTACGTCCAAAGCGGATATCCTTTTTGTCTAAATTTTACCGCATATAAATCAGTAGTGTTGTTAGTGATACTTATAGTAATTTATGCCTAAGCTAGTTTAGCTTTTGAATCACGTTTTTAACTAAAACTACTTGATATAGTTTTAATGTATTCCAGTGTGGTCCGAATGGGTTAATTATATCACAATTGGTTGTTAGCAAATTTTTCTTGTTACATTCGAAGGATATAACATTTATAGCTGCTTGGAAATTCAACCATGATGATGATATATTTACCTAAATTAATAAAGAATGTATCCTAAGCTGTCAAAGAGTGATTTATTTATATAGCTTAGCAGTGTGTGATACGAAAATATGAAAGCTTGAGTTGGAAATCTTTTCAATAAATAATTGCCTGTTAAGCACAATTAGAATAAGGCCAACCGATATTTCTAAATTAAATACTGTATTGCTTTTACTAATTAAGTTAGGAATACTTCAGAATCTTTACATTGCTACTTTGTAAAGGGTTTTCGAATGAGGGCATCGGAACTTTTAAATGTAATAACGGTAACACTGCTTGTCATGTCAAGATCAAACTTTAAAAACCTTATTATGCAGAAATGAACAATAATTAATCATGCAGAAGTATCATCAAAATAAGCATTTGGTTCGCCAAACATTTCGAGCATTGCTAGAAATTTATGATAAATATAGGCGACTAATGGAGCTGATGTGTATTTGTTGTGTGCTGAAGAAAGACCTGTAAAGATTCTTCAGCCTGAGACAGTTACAGTTTGGTGTGGTTTTTGGGTTCAGGGTGTAACTTAACCTTACTTTTTGGAAGATATCAATGGAAATCCTTTTACTCTTACTGGTGAACGGTGCAAGACGATAACGGACCATGTCTAACTCGAACTGATAAATAGCAATGTTTTTTTTTTACAAGACGTTGAATTGCCATACGTCTCGTGAGACAATCTCATTATTGCAACAGATGTTTCCATGACCGTTATTTAAAAAAATGCTGATGGAAACGGCCAGGTGGTGGCAATATATTTTCATATTTTTGCTGTTAACAGAGTTGACTTGTTTTGTAAATTTTTTATATCCTAAGATTTACTGTTGAGTTCATTTGTTTATTTTGAGTGTGTTAGTATGCTATTATATAGTCATTGACGAAAAGCGGCTTAATAGAAATTAATGGGAACTTGTTCATCGATCATGCTAAGATTTTATACATAGAGATTATCAAGTATGATAAAATATTTGCATCTTTCACGAACTTCCGGTTATACCGTAAATAGACGCTAACTTCGTTATATTCAATGGAATATTATGTTGTCAGTAGTTTTTGAAGTATTCACCAAAAACTATTTTACTAGTTACTTTTATTATTTCTAAAATGTTTATCATATTAAAAAAGGTAGTAAAAATAATGTAAATGGCAATATGATGCGAACAGAGCATAGAATAAGAATACTTAACACTGCAAATAAAATTCAAAACTTTCGAAATACTTAGGTAAAACTATGACAAAGCGATTTACAGCTTGATGCATTTCTATGAATTATTGTTTAATAACGGATAAACAAAATAAATAAGATGACTTATTGGTGCAAACAAAACAATTATATTTGCGTGACCTACGTTGAATACAGCTGTCTGTGTAAAAAAATTGAAATTAACTATTGGAACTCAGATATTCTAAATTTATTTTACATTGATGGGGGATGTAGTATAATTGTTAGCAGAAAATGCATTAAAGAAAGTTTGGCAAGTTTGGCAGCAATAAATGAGAAGTTTAGACGAACTGAAGCAAACCTTTATATTATAAACAGCAAAAACTGCAAATTCTGGCCCAACAATAATCCTAACGTAAAATGGGAGAAACATTTTCAATACAAATATGGTTTTAATTTATTTGTTTTAATTATGAAGAATCAGTTCCTGCATTTTATTTACACACAGAACTTGGATCCTGCATTGTATTTAAATATTTTAACAACAATGGTCGGCGAGTTTATTAAAAATTTGCCACTGAATGTATATAGATAGTGCATTTATTAAATGGATGAAGCTTCGGCTTATAGTACGCGATAAATATTCCAAGACAGATGAGTGGGGCGCAGAGGACCTCTACTTTGACCTCGCGATCTTTCGACTCATCTCCTCTGTTTCTTTAAAACAGAGGCCGACTGAAGGCGTTCTCTCCATTATAAGACAGCATGTACCAAATAATGGGCAGCACATAGAGTCTACATTATTCATGAATAAATTTAGTATATCAGAGTTTGAACAATTTATTTGTTCTGCTGATATTTTTGTCATCTTGATAGTTTTTTTGTTAAAATTTTTATATTATTATTAAACAGTTAATAGAGCTATTTGTAGCAGTAAATCAGTATTATTTTATGTTCTCTTCTTCTCATATTTTCCTTTAGATTTCTTATCAATACAATTCAATACATTTAAGTGAAGTATCATCTACTTGCTGATAAAAAATAACCGGAAGTGCGTGAAAGATGCAAATATTTTAGTTTGACAGATCGTACTTGATTTGCCCAAAATCTCATCATGATCAACTCACACTTTTCCATAAACTTCTAATAGTCCATCCTTCGTGAACGACCCTGTATACCAAAATATAAATTTTACTTGTGATTGCTAGATTAATCTTTTGACTATTTCTGTTTTAAGGTTTTCAACAAGTCCTATGTGGTATTTAAATACAGTTTTTGTTGAGCTTATTCTTAATAAAACTATAGTTTCTTTACTTTTTGAATAGGTATTTATGGTAATAAAAATTAAATAAGTTTGCCCCCTCTAAAATTTCAGTTACCCACTCAGAAATCGATACCTGGCTACAGGCCTGCACCCAAGTTTTGCGATGGACCATTTTCTATGGGGTTATTAGAAACCTCTAGTTTACAAAAATGAACCCCAAAAGCCAACAACTTTAGTGCAAATGATTTCCATTCGAATTTAAACTAAGTACCAATAGTAGCAAATGTCTCATGGACTATTCCGAATTTCTATGTTCTACTATGCAATGCAACCAGTACGGAAGACAAATAAGACTTACCTGATTACCGAATACACCTATACTACATGCTGAAGACACTTGCTCTGGGCCAAACCAAACTGCAGCCAATCTAGCAGGTACAGATAAAATAAATATTTGTGACAAAGCGACTACCCCTTGTCCCAAGAAAGTAACCCAAAATCTGTCTGGAGATGCTGAAGCTACTTTTATCCATGATCCTGCACAGGTTCCTATCACACCCAAAAGCACAGCAACACGTAGGCCCTGCGAAAGAAAGCATATAGGTTTGAAAGATCAAACATTTGCGAGGTAAAATTTTTATTTAATTCCTTTCTACTTAATTAGACAATTTTTTTAACTATTCACATAAGAAATATAAGATTGGGTCTTGTAAAGACCAATGTCAGTATAGTGTCTTGTAAAATGCACGACATAACTTATTATCTCTAGTAATCTATTCATATTACAACCATCGCTATAATACATATATGGTCGAATTACGTTGGCACTTGACTCACGTCATCAAAGTTGCTGTAACCTGTATTTGGAAATTGTGGCGATTTCTAACGGTTAAATTGGTAAATGTGCATTTTATTTATTTTGCTGTACGAGAATCGAGCTTACTCTTACTCTTGAAATGTAACGCCCTTTTGATTTTTATTTGGAAATACAATAATGAATCATAACAACAAACAATCGTGTTAAATACAGAATGTAAATAAAATATGCAATTATTGTTGTAACAAACTGGCGGTAACAAATATTCAGTAAATTAGTTGTAGTTACGAATATTCAGTAAATTAGTTATAGTTACATTTTAGATTGTTTGCATTTTTCTCGCTCTGGAATACATAATTTGTGGAATGAATGTTTGATGTGTTTCTTTTTTTTTATTGTTGAGTTTTTAAGAACATTTGAAAATATCAGGTATCGTTTTAATTCATGTATCATTTCACATCGCCGCTGCTGGTGACGGAATTTTGTAGTATATTATTCTGTTATTGTAGTGAGCTGAGTAAATGTTACCTTTTACTGGTACTTCGGTCAAATACTTAAAAGATATAACTAAAATTGGCCGGCTTTACTAATCCAGGTTTCTGAACCTCGAGATTGCGTGTTCGAGTGGCTAATTGCCACACTAGCCAAACGTGTGTCCATTGTAATTACAGGGTGTTGATTTTGTTACAACTATAAGATGAAATTTAATTTATGATAGATTTTTACTATTTCCAGACCACTACAAAATTTTAAACCTACAGATTTCCATTATTATTAAGGAAACTGTACAAATACTTCAATTTCAAAAGAAACATGGCTGAATATTCTAAATAAAGCGTTAATTGTTTAGCGAGACTGAAATATATTAATTAACCTTTAAAATTAGCCGTAGCTCTATGAAAAGTCGGTCAGATAATGACCGTATTACCAAAGCTCATTTTAGAGGATGACAAATGGTCATGACAAATGTCTCTGTGAATGTTATACTCTAATGCAACTCACTACCATCAACAAGAGCTGCTAAGAATTACTTGAAAATGTAATCATTCCAACGAACACTATTGTTGTGAAGCAGTTGTCATAGCGACCGTCATAACAATGCTACTAAACAAGCCCTGACGTCACTGTATCCTCTACTAAACTCGTGGACAAATATACCATAAAGATTTGAATCTTTTTTCCGTCTCACGATATCATGCATTTAAAAAATTATGCGTAGCAAGCTTATTTTTAATTTATAAAGTGTACAACATCATTTACGTTTCTTATAATGTGAATGTAATCTTGAAGTTACTGGAAGCTATGCAAATAGACCAGAAGTGCAATTTTCTGATGAATGTTCTTCATAACGTGAGGTCACTAATAAACCATCCTAATTTTGTTCAAAAACAATTGCTAAAGCTGAAAATTGTACACGATTCCTGTTTCGAACGCACTGCACAGTAATAATTGATGGACAGTATACGTAAAATAGTTTAAAATTGAACTCACCATTTTATCCAGTATGTAGCTGGCGGGAAATATGAAGGGTATGTATAGCGCCATGTATATCATCGATAACCAATCCACGGCCGTGGTTGAAACATTGTAATAATTCGCGATGACATCCGCTATGATGGAATATTCAATCCACTGCATGGAATTTGAAGCCGAAAAGATCACGAACATGCCCAACATGAGCCATCGCGATTTGTACACCTTGCATTTCTCAATTGTCGGCAACGCACCAGACTCCTTCGCTTTTTCAATCTGCATCGCGAAAAGAGTAGTCCTGCAAAATAAAGCGGGAACAAGAAATGAGTGTCGGTGTCTTGTCGGCACACGCCTTTATATATGTTACTTGCAATTAAATCTAATAAAAAGATAAGACGTTATAAAGGCATTAGCGTGCAATAAAATCGCTTCGATGATTACTGAATTGAGATAATTGTCCTGTTCGGCTTGTACGAAAACGTAGTACCTATGATACCACTTTAATGTTAACTCGTGTCCCATTCATCTAGTGGTACTCTACTTGAGCCAGATTTTATTTTACCGCGACGGATTTTCTACTATCGGCTTTATGATATTGTTCGAGTGAAAATTTCGCACATATTTTAAGTACACGTAATCCTCGATGTCTAATCTTCTGCTAATACTTTAATCTACCGAATATTCAGCTCTTGTGCTAAAATAACATTATTGCATCACGAAAGTGTAGTTTTTTGACAATGATATCTTATAAAATAGAAGAACGCATAACGTTAAACATGTGTGAAGAACTTTCTTAAAAATATATTATTGTTGAACCCTGATGGCTTTCTGGAATTACAATCTGTACAGGTAGATAGATTGCCACTACACTATTAATAAACAATAAAAAAAATTAGTTTCACCTAGGTCGATATTTATAGTAAAATGATGACACCACAAACATTTGCAACCAAAAACCTTAGAACCTTGAGTTTAGTTAGAGGTATAACTGTATAAGGGCAACAAGTGCATTGGCTACTGTTATCAAAACTTTGTGCTTTTAATTAATCGACAAAACAGTGATTCTATATACGTATAAATATTATCCACGTTGTATAAACATTTCTTAAACTTCAATCCTTCAAATGGCATTTGAGTTAACATTTCTAAAAAAAATTAATGACATCCAAATATTTAATAATTAATAAACTATACTCCTTAATTCGCTATTCGCTCACTATATTTAATTAATACATTGAGAATTTATGTACCGCCACCATAGTTATTCCGGTTTGTACGACTTGCATACATGTACCTATATTATTTATTGTAATAGGACTGTAATGGCCAAAAGAAAAGCATGACCAAATGCAAAACTCTCGTATCAATAAATTAGCAAAAAGATATCGAGTTCCATAGTTTACAGACCTGAGAGATATAAATTAAAATTAGTTAGGCAGGCGTTTTAGTGACTAATAAAAATTATGTTTGTCATACTGATAAATTCGTAGTATTGGTTTTTGGTAATGAAATTTGAATTTAAATTTGACACAGTTTTTACAACAAAATATCGCATCCTATTTTCCATAATTTAAGAAAGAATAATGTTAAAATAATATCAAATTTCCCGTAAGTAAAAATCATTGTATTTTGAACAGAACAGATAACTTAAATAAATGTTTTGTATTGTAGTAGTCCTGACGAAGATTTCAAATAGAGATCGAAAGCTCGACATTGGAAAGAAGAATGTCCTTTACTGAATAATACAAGATCAAATATCAATATAGTTATCAAATATAGGTAATTATAACAAAAAAACGTTTATTGGTATTTTCTGTATCAATCACGATTCTATACCTAGCGATTTATTTTTTTAGGTTAAACAAATTTTTGTTTGATTATTTAAAATGGAATTATTCTCGCTGGATTTTTTTCGACGTGAGCACATTTTACGCCGCACTATGGCGGTTATTTTGTGAAAATCGGCAGTAAGTCATTCAACGATGGCTTTGATACGGTCTGTAAGCTAACGAGTCATCTAGCGGTAGCTCTACGAACTACGACGTACGGTCGGTAAATACGAAAGACGTACATTGCGTTTCAGCTCATTGGAAAAGCCCAACAAAAGAAGTGTGCAGTGAAAAAAAATTACCAAACTTTGTCATATTAATTTAGCTCAAAGTTAACTAAGTACCTCTTCTATTACGTATTTAAGATAGAACTGTCTCGATTAAACTTAAGGATGTATCAAAGATAGAGCCACCAAGAATTTTTTTATATAAATTTTGCTTACGATCTAAAAAAAATCACTATGAAAACTTTTTGGTTCAACAGACCTTTCAAGTTTTAAGTGTTGTTATAATGTTGTGCAACTCATGCTTAAAGTAGTTTCCTGAAAGTTTGTGATACAGTTTTTCAATCCAGTCGTTTTATGGTCTGCACATTTGAATGGTTTGCTGAAAATAATTAAATTTATTCTGTTAAGAGATATAAACATTGTGCTTTCTACATAAAAAGACAAATATTTGGTCATATTTTTAACAACGGTACTACAGCTGAAAATGTATGTACCAATATTAATGATTCACTCTTTGTAACTTTATATTTTTTAGATGTTACGTATCCACGGCGGTATATAATAACATTTTAATATTGATGTTGATTTTGTGGAGTCCTTTCGTATTAATTATTCTTGGTGTATTTATTTGTAGGTTCTGGCTCCTGTTTTTATTAAATTAAAGACACTTTTATCCATTAATATGACGTTTCGACCTATAATTTAGGTCTTTATCGATAAACGTCATATTAATAGATAAGTGTCTTTAATTTAATAAAAACAGGAGCCAGAACCTACAAATAAATACACTAATAAGAATAATTAGTACATTTTAAATTACAAGTTGCAACGCAGTTTTATATTTTAGAAAGAGGTACGCTATCCCAGTTTGTAACTTGCTGTACATTTTGAAACTACACGCCTGTAAACCATTTTAATTTAATGGAAATGCGAAAACAAAACTTTAGGCAGACATGAATTTTTTTTACTACATTCGAAAGATACTTATACCGCAAATCCCACAGCATTTGCACGATAATGAGCTCCGGTATATCCTGACAACCTTATGCGACTTAAGAGTGTACATGTACAAAAATGAATACCTGTAAAAATAATAGTAATGAGATGTTTGAATTCTATAAAGGTTTGGAAATATAGCAATAAAGTGATTCACACTTTTTACCGAATTTCAGTATGCTACAGGAAAACTATGCGAGAATATTGTCGGTGCAAATTTTACGTAAATTAGGTATCACCTCTCGAAACTGGGAAACAACTTCCGCTTCTTAATGCTATTGTCGTTTTTAATTACTATTTGAATTATACCAAACATTAGCTAAATAAAAACAGTTTGCATCGACGTGGGAAGGTTTAAGCGTAGTAAAGCCTTGGATTAAATCACTTGGAGTCTCTTTTTATCACCGTGGCTACGAAGAAGAAATTAATTTAATAGGATGCAGGCTTTCATCGTAGAAAGTTCTTGCTGTTTCGTCCATCCCTCTTCAGAAAGAATCTGAACTCGAACGCCTCTACGGGGAGGAGATCCATCCGAAAAAAAAGTTAGTAGAACTGCCTCGAATGTGTAGAAGGCACTATATAGAGGCTAACAGATGTCGCTGTAATTAAAACAGCCGCATAATCATTTAATTTAAGTTGTGAGAATCGTAGTTCAAACTTAATTAAGTCATGTTTCGAAGTCATAAGCATCCCATACAGATAGGATATACCTGGGATGTCCGTTTTAAGTCCTTGTTCTTCTTCGTATATCCTATCCAACGTGGAAAATCCCACAGATATATTCGTGTAGTTAAAGGTTGTCCATAATTGTACCAAAACAGTATATACCGTTTGTAATATACGAAAGGCATCCCACTAAGTAATATACCAATTGGTTCATTCTGTATGATATAGTTACATACCGGACAGAACCTATGTGAGTGAGAGATAGTAAACGAACAGAGCCGGACCGCGTGACTGAATTTTTGTCGATTTAAAATATGTATTGTTTGTGGACTTCGTGAATTCTGCCGGTTTGTGGTAGTGTATTAAAATGACGTAAGAAGTGGACAATCGCGAGATATAACCGCAAATGTCATCCATCTTATGCACTGAGAAGCTGAAACAAATGGCCTTGCCGGAAAATTTCCAAGAACGTGCAACACTTGCAACCGTTGTAAGTTTGCGAACCAAACGAAATATAGCGAAAGAAATGAGAGTCAGAAAACTTCAAATCCAGATAAGATAAGAAAGAAGACTGCCGCCAAATTTAATTTGGCTGATTTTCACATGGGTATCTACGCCGTTATATAATATTGTTTTTACACAACGAAGAAACAGGTACCAACTTTGAATGTGTAAAAATTTTGTGGACGATAATAATAACGAATTATATTATTATAAGCAATGAATGTAACAGAAGTTAATTCAAAATTTGCCAAATAACCAATACTGCTTCTTACCATAATTGTGTCCAAATATGAATTGACGCAAGGAAGACTTAAATATGATCGAGTGGTTAAGAAGGCAGAATTTGACATAAAAACATTTTTTAAGAAATAGTTTGCTATAAATTAATAACAATTTTCGTGGCTGCCTTTTAGCAAGCTAATTTAAAAAAGCACAATGGGATTTTTACACTACTATTATTCCGCTCTTCCGCTCTTTGAAATTATAACAATACCTAGAAGCTACTATTATGTCTTCCACGTACTTATAGGTACCTAACGTTTATTGCTACGTCTTTTGTATGAACATAGTACACACTGGCACTCTTCGATCTAGCGCTTAAGCTAGATATGCTTTTTTCTCCGAATACGTTCTCCTTTGCTTCATTGCGCATTTACCTCACCGTCTCACCCGCACAGATATCTTTGACGAACTGTACATTTTTATTGGTGACATCTTCACATCCCATGTATGTAATTCAATATACCCACTAGAGCGAAAACATGTTTAAGACGTCTTAATGTTGTGTGGGGTATATAATCGAAAATTGCAAAGAACAAGAAAAATGCTTAAGCATTAGTAAAGCTTCATAGGAAAGTGCGCTATGACTGAGTGTAGTTTTGAGATTAAAAGATCTGTTTCAATCAAAGTTAGATTATTTTTATTATCGATACTGAGATGAAGTCAATGATTCTTTGTAATGAAGCGAAGTGTTATGTTGTGGACGTATCTATATACAAATCAATCGCGTATGGGACAAGTAGAGGAGTTTGTCAATACAATATAAATAATTGCCGCATGAACAGTATATTAGAACTTTTAAAGCACCCACCGTAAAATCTTTTTCTAGACTACACATATAATGGACGCCAGTTACGTCCTAAATGAGCTACACCGACGGCCGGCGTTGCAATACTTCAAAATGCCTGCTCAACCAACATTTGTAGTTTGCGGCAAATACAAGTAAAGTCAGTCTTTGCCTATAGAGCCTCTGCTTGTACAGTTGATAAAATAAAGTCTCTTAAAATCCTAAATTTCTTGGCGTTGACGAAACTCACGCTTTGTAACCTAATAGTATATAAATAGGCTAATCTTTACAGAAATACACAGGACTAATGCAGGAATGGAGGAAATAAATGTTATGGTAAGTGAAAGAAGTTAAGTAGTTGAGAGTGCAAAACAAAGCGTTGCAATAAAAATAAGAACTGAAGGAAAGAATTAAAAAGATTGGAAGTATAAATGACGGCAATGGCAAGGAAAGGAAGAAAAATAAATATTGTCATCAAAGTAATGGAAATAAAAGATGAATCAATAGCAAAAGATGAAGCGGAGGAAGTTCTTCTGAATTAGTAGTTAACAAGTAGTTAATGAGAGTTGTAACAAACAGATACTCTAACCAAGAAATTTAGTAAAATTAACATAGTTAAGTAAAGAACAAGTATGTATTTTTTCCTCTGAGAATTATTATTTCTTTTTATGTGTTTATTTTAATAACTGAATTGTTCAATGAATATAATATGTATCGCTATATTTTGTGTATTTATTACTTTGACACATCACAAAATATGAATTCAGTGCAACTTCTTTGTCTATAAAGACAACAGTGAACAAATAGGTAAGCAATAGCTTTGCCATCATTTTGCTAAATTTGAGTTACTAGTTAACTTATATGTATTAGATAGTTTTCGCTTTATTGGCTATCAGATTGACATTTCAGCAAGTGAACTAAATTATAAGTATTAAATCTTGGGAACTTTTCAATGCTTTTCAGCTTCTTTAGATGGTTATTTGTTTAGGGCTCATTTACTTACTGGTATGTAGTTTATAGACAAAAACTGTGCGACGTAGTTAATTAACATTCAGTCTATTTGGATGATGGCTTTACATATGTTAGGGTTAGGGTTAGAGAAATTATGACACAAGGAAGAATGAAAGGAAACAAAACAATAATGGCTTACAGGAAACTCACAATAAATACTGAAAAGTGAATATGGGATGATAATGCAAAACAACTAGTCAGACTGATCCATTCAGAAAACTGACTACAAAAGAATTTGAATGGGAATGATATGAGGAACGTGGCATACACATATGACAACAAGGACTACAAAAATGTTCATGAACATAGAAAGCCAACAAAAATAGAATGTGAGAGGCCTGTTTGAGAAGAGAGCATTAAAAAACAAATAAGTAGCGAGTGTATGAAATAATAATGCCAACGTGATAGCGTTGTAGGAAGCAAAGCTACCTGGTAGTGAAATTCGCTGTTTTTCAATTTTGCAAAAGTGTTAAAAATGTAATTTACGAGTTWCACTTTAAAAGAAAAAACCTTATTCGCTTTCTTTTCGTAGATGTTATCTCAAAAATAAATAATTACCAGCTAGAAAATATCGGTCGATTTGAACGGTCTAACGTGTTGTTTCGTTTGCAACAGCTGAAAATGCACCGACAGGTAGTTGCAAGATTGGGCGACTTATCTTAAAATATGTACTTGGCCAAACAAACAAAATATATATTGGGCGCCCACTACAATTTCTGGTTCGGATTTCTAATTAGTAATGAAATAACAGCGTTTTGAAGAAATTTTGAGCCATTTTAAATCAATTTCAAAGGGTTTTTTTCGTAGAGAGAAAAATGTACCTACACCTATATCCATATTTCAAAACCTGGATTTGCAAAAAAACTTGTAGTGTGTACCATGTGAAATGATATAAACGCCTTGTATACATTTTTAAATAAATTACAAATGTTCAGCACTTTTTTTAAAGATAGTGTATGATAGCGACATATGGCCGACATTTTTGGGAATAGCTTAGTTGGCGACGATCATCCACACAAAATTGGCAACCCTTCTAACACATTGAAGCGTTTGTTGATTTGTTTTCGTAGATTTCTGTATTTTTCACTTTTAACAAACAATATTAGGCTAAAATAAATTCTGACGATTATTCGAGTGGCTGGTGAGTGTTAGATACGAGTAACATCTAATAATATCGCGTAGTACTCAACATAATGACAAAGAAACTTAAAAATAGGCGGTGTTTTGTACCTAGGTGTAAAAACGTGTCCAAAAATTCTAGTAAGAAGTTTGTTGTACCAAAGGAAAAAGAGATAATATTAAAGTTTTTTAATGCTGCAAGACGTAAGATGCCTTCACGAAAACTGTGGAGACCATTTTACACTCAGCTACCATTTGAACCATTTGAAACCGCAATGTGCAGTAAATTGTTCGACGTGGTTTTTGTAAATCCTGTCGTATTTATGAACGTACATACAACACATAATAGTTATCAAAAAACTACCAGTGCCAAACACAAATAAGCAAAAAAAGAAGGCGAAACCAACAATGTCTTATCTGTAGCGTTATTATGCTTATGCTGATTGCTGTTATGTATCCTGTGCGGGTCACGTGTTACGAACTCTGACGTCAACAACAGTTTCGACCGTCATTGAGTAAACGTTTTTATGTTAACGGCACTTTATTTGTGTAGGTCATGATTAATTACTGTATTGGATAATTATAGCACATTATTTAGAAGTGGAGACATAAACAGGTGTTTGCCACAGGTTTCTTAATTAATAAAGACCTCTGGGATACAATAATAGTCCTTAAATCAATAACTGACAATGCGCTATGTAAGATTGAGAAAAAAGTACAAAACATTAGTTCTACAAATTTTTTTACTCCAATCGATGTTAGGGAAAATGAGGAGAGGGAAGATGCTTACAGTACCTTGGAAAAACAATATGAATAAACAATATTATGATGTCATTGGGAAGACTGGGACAGAAAAAATATATAGGCCTGTGGTGCGAAAAAAACAGTGCTAAGGTAAATCTGTTTCGAGTTTATTCATAAATAGTACAGCCAAAGAAGGGCTAAGAGAAGAACCTATAACTAATCCTGAAGTTTGTATAACATTTTGATTACTGAATGATAAGAAATTTTCGTTTAAGACAAATTCAGTTAATAAAATTAAGTTATTTTTATAAATTAAAGCTAAATCAGAATTTTGAAAAGTAGATCACTTAAATATTTAATAATCTTTAGGAGAAATACGAGTAGAAAGACAAGTTTTTCACATCGAAAGAAATTAGAATTTTAATAAAAAAAGAATTATCAAAATTTAGAACTTCACGAAAAGCTAAGTTTAACCACTTTTCTAATTTATATCAAGAAAAGTTTAAGTATGAAACAACTAATCTAAGATAGGACAACCCCTTAAAATTTAGTCTAAATCATGTTAGATCGCTTATTTGATTCCGTTTTAAATTTTCTAACAGTTTTATTTAAAATAGAATTCTTACGTAGCATTTAAGAGTTTTTAATGACACACTTTAGATTTTCAAGCATAACCACAGTCAACCGCAAGTAAGTCGATATCATTAATCATTAATTTTTCTTATTGTATTTATTTGTAGGTTCTGGCTCCTTATTTTTATAAATTAAAGACACTTTTTTCTAATAATATAACGTTTCGACCCATAATTTAGGTCTTTGTCGAATATTTTTATTTTGTAGATTGACAAATTATTATGAAAATCAATGATAGCAAAGGAACAAACTTGAAGGTACATTTTATATTATTATCAAAATTGTAAATGTCATATTGATTTTCATAATAATTTGTCAATCTACAAAATAAAAATATTCGACAAAGACCTAAATTATAGGTCGAAACGTTATATTAATAGAAAAAAGTGTCTTTAATTTATAAAAATAAGGAGCCAGAACCTACAAATAAATACAATAAGAAAAATTAACACAAAAGGACTCCACAAAATAAACATCAACATCTATATTAATCTTTAATGTTTTTAGTTGGAATAGATTTCAGTCCCTGATAATAATTCATCTTCTATACCCGAAAAACTAGATTTTGACAAATTTTAAACTCTACAATAAAAATGAAAGGCTGAAAATTATTAAATATCTTACATAAAGTAGGGTGACCTCTACATTATGAAGGTCTGTTCATGTATTTTGCAAAATCTGTATGTGTCACCGGTTTAATAACATTGAAGTTTTTCATTTGATTATTTTAAGATAAAGCATGACTGAAAAAAATAGCTGGAGATTTACAATGGAGGTTATTACTGTGGAAACTACGTAACTTACATTTAATTTAGAATAAAGCTGTTTGGGACGTGTGGAACCATGTATCTTACAAAGAATATATGTAACACTTTTTTGAGCGAGAAAAAAGATTGTGAAATTTATGAATCGGACTTGAATGTGCATTTTGGCCTTGCAAAAGGTCACATCAGCCCTGATGGCAATAAGCAAATTGTTTGAAATTTTTATGAAGATACTGCAAAATCGTCTTTACTACTTCGAAGGAGTAGTAAATTTTTGCTGAAAATAATGCAGCGAACCATCCTCTGATCTTAAATCCTATGCCAATGGCTCTAAGAGATAATATTCGCAAAAATTTGATTCCAAATGCTATTAACGATTATTCAAATGCAGTAGAGCACACGGTAAGAGATACACGGCCACTTATGTCTTACATCATAAGAGATATTACTTAACAGACAGAGAGACACCTACTAAAACATGAAAAATTAACAATCTTAAACAGAATTTTGTTATGAACTTACAAATATTTTAAGTTTTCATAAAATTTTTCATACATATTATAAGGGTACTTTAAGATATGGATTAAGTACCGGGTACTCTATGAGCAAAGCCCTATAGATTACGTGCTGTATGAATGGAATACAATATTCCCTTATCTTTAACCAACGAACAAATAAACGTAATCCGTTAGAGTATTGAAGTAAACCTGAGTCATTACTATTTCACAAATATTAGTCAGGAAAGTATTTTCCGAAATACACTACTGATTTTAACAGCAATTTCAAACTAAACACTTTAGAAAAGGAATATTTGAAGTTAGTGCACACAATGCCATTATAACTCGCTGGATTTTAAACATTACATCATTCAACTGATCAGCTCCATTATTAATGTGTTGATTGAGTCTCTTTTGGTAACTTTTCATGACCCTGTCATTTTGAAACCATCCCAGTCAAAGGTGCTTTAAAGGCTTCCAAAATTTCGTGATCCTCCTTAACATTGGCTTTGAGGAACTTTTAAAACACACTGACTTAAAATGGCATTATGCGCTGCAACTGAAAATAAAGAGATTTGTATCTCACGTGTTTTATTTAACTTTTATTAGGTACCATCACTCAAAGCATATCACTCAACCAATCTGAAATATCCCGTTAAACCCATATAGTACTTTTGCAGAAGAATTTCAAATCTCGCTTCCTACAGAATATTATCTGCTGAGGATTCGCAGGCACGAACTTTATCCTTCATTTTTTTTGCAGTTAAAGAAAGGATTTCGAAAATAGTGGAAGTCAACGTAGGGCATCTCAAACACTTTTTAAATAAATAGGTAGATATTTATTTACGGCTTACGATGGTTATATTGTTGTTGCTAGTTATTATCTGCTAATAATATTGCTTTTTATATTACATTTTGTACTGTTTTATTTGCTTATTTAACATGAATTAGACTATCACATTAATGCTATACGTTTACTAGATTAGAATCATTTCATTTTCATTAGATTTTGTCAGCGCGCAGGGATAAATTTAAATCAAAAGTTTTCTGAATCGGCTCATTTTAGCTACGCTACACCTTTTTCGAAGTAAATCCACTGATTTTGAAAAAAAATGTCAATATCAAATCAAATCAAATCAAATACATAAGAGCTGTCAAAAACGGAATAAAGATAAATAACTTTGAAGGGCTTAAATTTGGTAAGAAGACAAAATTGCCCTAAAGTAAGTTGGTTTATTTCGGTTTATTTTAAAACAAGGAAGCTATTGTTAACATAAGTATGAGCCATTCGTTACTGTATGTACACCCTGTATATGTATAGTGTGAATTTATAACCATTTTTTGATTATTTGTTCAGGTTATATTTCGCTGAGTTTAGCTGTTTTTTCAGCTCGCTAAGCAGAAATACCAACTGAATAGTCAACACAGATGGCTCTCACTCACTAACTAAACCGCACGACTACACAGCGAAAGAAAAACGCCGTGATGCACTACAAACTATGGCCACGAGCTAGACTGCCACCACGGTGTACTCCAGATGAAGACATATAATCGACCTTGATTATGCAGTCGGATTCCGTTACTAATACCTGAGTTGCGCTTTTTTTCAATCGTCAGATAAAAATAAACACATAACAACCACTACATTATTTTTACTGTACATACATACTATAAATATACGTATTCTCTTATTGGATAAACTTGTTTTTCTTTTGATAATTTTGCAAGTATGTCCAACGTTACTTCAGGTACCTACACTTTTCTTCATTAATGTCTCTAGAAACTATTATTCATACCGTAGTGTACTGAATGTCTGATATTGAAATATTTATTTCGTGGGGGCTGCTCCGTGACTATTTCCTTCATATACTTAATGCAAATGATAAGGTCAGGTCAGGTCTTAGCGTTTCTGTGTACTACACAATATAAAAAAAATTAGATTTAAGGATAGATACTGTTTACAAGTACAATTATGTAAATTAGCAATTAACGAAGGAAACACCAGAAATTTATAGCTATCGCAAAAGAAATATATGATCTATAATCCACTTTGTATGCGAATAGTGAAACGCCTTCTAGTAAATAAGACAATTATCCTTATAATGTAACGACAACTTGTATATGCAGGTTTGATTGTAATACAGAAAATATATAAGCACGTACTTTTATAACTATCAGCAAGTAGTTTTTAAAGTATTTGTTTGTCATAGTTTTTATTGTACCATAACTATCATACTAATAGGTAGAAATAGCCACATTTGCAGCAAGATTTTTAAATTTCCAGAAATCCAGTCACAAGTCTCATACAATGCTTTATCTAAGTTAATTTTCGTCCACGTAATTTCTATAATCGCCCAAACGTTTATAGTGTGGTTGTTTATTGCAGCTCATAAAGAAATAAATAGTTATAAATAACGGCATAATAAAGTATCGTAAAAAAGCTATATGGATAACATACAAAGGAAATGGTCAATTCAAGTGAAAACAACATAATTATTAAAATTTAACAATGAGTGGGTGAAAGTTCCAAATGACATTTGAAAACAATTTCAGAGCTGTAGTAGCACATTCTTTTTTAAGGTTAATGTATCTCAGAAAATGTTTATTGTCAAAACAAGATTTCCAGAGTGTGGAAATCAATAACTATTGTCAAACGAAAACATATTACAAGTAGTGTGAGCTATATTAGGGGGTCATTTACTTTTATTGCTATAGATTAACTGGTGGCAGGAAGGTAACTGTAAAATTTCGGTTTATTATTGTGCTTTTATGTAAATTTAGAAAAAGATAGTAAGAATTAATAATAACAGTGTTATATTAATACTGCACATAATAGACACACTTGTCTTCTTTGCAACTGTTACCTTATGTACTGTTAATTTTTAAAATGTGACACACTTACATGCTGTAGTTGCTGACAATTATTGTGGCAGACTGCATCTTATATCCGGTATTACTATTCTTCTTGTGAATGCTAGTTAATCTCTATAACTAATACTTTTCATGTCTTGTCAGTAAACAATGTCAATTCTTTTGACCACTGTTGACAACAATGTCTCGTTATTAATAACTTGTACAGCATGAGCGCTGTGTGTTTTCATGACAACAACCCACACTTATTCTTATTACTTCATATTGTGTGTCGTTCTTCTTTGGTACAAAATAAAACATTTTTTCTTCTTCGGGCAACAACCAATAATTATTTAAAAAAAAACTACTTTCATAAGGCGCTATGTTGTTTGTGCCTTCGGCTCGTTAGAGTTGGATGCGAGCGACAAAGAGCCTTATGAAACGGATGTTTCATGCAATTTTTTCTATTTTGCGTGATTTCCGTCTTCTACACAAGAAAATGTGAGAAATTTAATAAACATCAAAAAAAAATTTTTGGTTTTTAACCTACCATGCTTAAGTTGGCTAAGTGTCAATTCTGACAAGACCCATGATGACCGTGACTACCCATGACAGTTGCGATGTTACGAGGTGCAGTTTGTTTAATGTTTCCTCACAGTTTTTTTAGTTATACCAACTATAGCAACCCAAAATCTAGATTAATAAAAATAGGTAAATCTGTCACTTAATGTGGCCATTACCCCAAACGAGAGGTGTGTCTTACTGAATGTTAAAGAAAACAACAGGCCAGCAAGGGCTAGGGGCAGAAGCAAGGGCCGTAAAAGAAATGGGACAGTCGGGCATAGAGGGTACTAGAGGTTAGTACGAGAGTATGGTTCTGTGTATGAGTGTGTGTGATGTAGTGCCCAATGACTGTGGTGTGTCCACGTAAGCATTATGGATAAGTTGCATTACCTGTAAGACAGGAATTTATAGAGGTATAATGCTTATTGAAAGGGGTACTATGTGTATTGTCCATTATTGTAATTGTGTGGGCGCGGGACTAATTAGTAGTCCGGTGGCAATGGCCACGAGACCAAGTGTGTCTATGCAGCAGTGGTTGCGGAGGTTTATGGCAGCTCCTCCACCTTATAGCKATAGGAGTCCTGGACGGCTAGGTTTCGACCATCATGTCCGTGACCTGTTGMTAGCGGCAGTAACCTGGCCAGTGTAAGTGCCAGGAGTTCCTTGTAGATGGAACAGAAACCTCTGTATACCATTATTCCACAAGGGGTTTTAGGAGGTTTAGTGGGTCCATGTACGGTACACATTTTTAGATAAGCATAAAAGTAGTGCAGCTAGAAATGCGTTTTCAAGTAATATTCTGCGAAACATAACAGCCGCTCTTCAAGAAAGATCTACCGAAATATAACCTGCTATATTGTGCCAATGACCCTTAACGCACCATAAATAAGGATCATTTGGGTAGTTACTTGTTAGAGGTTGGGTTTCCAGATGAGCGTTTGGATTCCTTTGAAACCAGCGGCTCTAAACCTGGTTATACTTCAGTCCTTGTTTATCTGTTCGTATAACAGATCTCAAAAATGTTTGATTCGAATAATTTATACAAACACTTTAAAAGCCACTCGGAGTGCTCGCAAAATACGATCATATAGAAGGAAATTTGTCTTAGTTTAGTCTCGTTCGGAACAATTTAGAAATTATTATCTAACCTTTACAACGATTTTATGTAGGATGAAAAATTATCGATATTTATGACAATTTCGTTATTGGTAAATTTGTAAAAAACGCCTCATTTAAAAAATACAGGGTGTCAAAGTTGAAATTTAAAAATTGTTTTCTTACGATATAATCCACAGTTTAGGAGGTATCGAGTTGAAATTTGGTACGAGTTTGTAATATTTGCATCTAACTGTACCCCTAAATTATTGCAAACATTACTATCCCTCCCAACTTTTATGACGTACGCCCATGAGACCAGCGGACCTTTTTTCTAATAAACACCGTTTTGTGAAACTTTCCACCTTGCATATTAGTAATATGTCTTTTTCCATGCCTACTTACATAACTTGTACATAACATTTACAACGAGAGGAAAATCATTATTACTAATAGACAAGGTGAAATGTTTCACAAAACGATGTTTACGTTATAAAAAGTTGTGGGGGAGGGTAGAAAGTTACACACCCCCCGATATTCATTTGTTTTTATAGTAATGTTAACAATAATTTAGGGATACACTTAGATGTAAATACTACAAACGATTTTTAAATAATATCAACTTTGACACCCTGTATTTTTTAAATGAAGCGTTTTTCAGAAATTTACTAATAACAAAATCGTCATATTTTTGCCTCAAGAATCTAAGGTTAACGGGACTAATTTGCAACACCATGTATAAGTAAGCTAAGGGGCACTGGAACTATATAGCAAATTATAATTATTATATTAATGTAGGCCTTTCTTGGAGAGTGGCTTACAGTTCTGGCAGAATATTACTTAAAAACGCATTTCTAACGGCACTACTTTTCCACTTATCTAAAAATGTGTACCGTACATTTTACAAGCTCCTATTGAGAGGCCGTCCCCCTTTTATTGCTTGATCACTCAAAGTCAACTGAAAATACTTTATCTGGACATCAGTCTCTAACGTTCGCCCCCTAACGCTTCTTTGAAAGTTAAGTCTGGGCTACAACGAAGATGTCCAGGAACTTCTCAGTGCATTATGTTTTTACACGTACTGGGTGTGGCTAGTGCTCTCATCTTTTGCGACGATACCTAAGACCCTCGCTCAAGTGTAACCTTGTCTAATAGGTCACAGTAATAAAGTGCGCTCATAGTTGGGCGTTCCTGTAGAAAAATTAATATTTAAACCCAAAAATCGTTCACGATAATGCGATAATGACACACAGGCGCGAGGGGGCGAGGATGTTGTGTGTATCCTCGAGACCCGCGGCACATAGTCTTCCTTAAACTCGTTGTACCAAACCTTTACTCTTCTCCATGAAAGGATATCTTTCCCGAATTGGGCCTGCAGCCTGCGTTGAAATTTGGGACTCATCGTGATACGGATAAACAAAACACTAGATGCCGCATGGTTTTTCTACTCTAAACATTCCCATCTAACAATTCATACTCCTTTTATAATTATAAAATACATTAGTCTGACTAGGAAACAAGATACCTAATACTTCAGGTATTTACTTAATTTAGCAGTCATCTTAGTTTAGTAATACGAATGTTATCTTTTCTGGCCACCCCATACACACCACAAGCAGAAATTCATCGACAGTGTTATTCCACTATATATAAAAATTATATTGTATGTAGCCTGAAGAACACACCATAGTCTCGAAACGTCGCGACGAATTTGAACTGTTTTATTTTGTCCTAAAGAACGGTTTTCCATAACAAAATTCAGCTTATTCTTATTGTCCAAAATTAGCCAACTTTAATTTTTGCATATTATAACTAAAAGCTAACATATTGAGAATTGACCTTTCTCAGCTACATGGCATATCTCCATAACTATCTAGATCAGTACAAGAAAAAAAATCCGTTTATAAAATACACATATGGTGCAAAACTAGTAGGTAATTATATAAAAGTACACTCTTTCCCAAACTCACTTAGAAGAATGTTTTGTCAACAAATAAATATGCATGCTATAAATATTTAAGCGTTCTAAAAGAATACAACGATTTGGGAAAATAAACAGACATTCCAAGTGCAATAGTTCTCAAGGGAGGCATTTGATAATTGCTATTACTTTAAAATAAATTTTCATAATTCCCAGTTAAATACCTGTATGGTTTATGAAACAATACTCAATGCACGTAATGTATAAATGTTTATTGTTTATTTAGTTCTTTTTTAGCTGGAAAAATGTTTTCTGTTCTCCAGGGACTTGAACCCGGGCCTGTAAAAACAGAAAATTCTTTCATTGAAACCAAACCATTGCACCCAATAACCATGCATACATCACATTATAATTTCGGCAACGACACAAATACTCAATACATATCACAGCATTTACCTGTTTTTGTCACAAGTGTATTCAATCACGGTAAGTTGAAATATTACATTTGTAAATAACGTACACTGCGCTTTGCAAATAATGTATTCAAGTCGTAAAACAAGATAGCATAAAATTTTAGTAAGTACGGAATTATTTGCAGAAACTGGAAAGCTATTGAAATTTGAACGTACAAAATTATATGTAAAAAGATAACTAATTTCATCATGCAATAAAATGAACTAATAATAATACTTTTCGATTTAATTTCAAATCCTCATCAGGGCTTTGAAAGTGAGGTTTATAAAAAAATGCCAATTGTATTTACCAAATCATGCATATTATGTAAAATTTGATTTGAATTTGAAGTTTCATTACAGATTTGATTGATGACAAAATATGAAAGTTGCAACATAGTCACCACATTTTTCATGAATTTTTGCCTGCCATTTTACTACACATTTTTATTTTATTAACTATGTTTCAATATTTCATCTGATAACAAATAGGGGTAAATTATAGTTAAATTTTGTGTCTGATTTTTTATTTATTTTGTTAATATTTTTATTAATTTGGTACATTTCTAGAATTAAATGTTTGTGACATTCACTTTTTCTAAAATTTTGACTGCATCACAGTTTATTTGGTAATGATTTCTTATTGCATGTTCTGCTAACGAGCCTTTTCGCTTTTGTGAAGAGCTATTCTGCTAGATAGCCATTGCGATGTCTGTCCCACATAAATTTTGTGACAAGTATCCCGTTTTAAAGAAAAAACAACAGTGGATTGATATTGTAATGGAATTTTGACTTAATTTGCTAAATAAATTTGAACCTTTTTTTTAATTTTTAATGCTATTTTAATACCTTCATTTTAAATCTAATTAATTTTGTTGTCAAACCTGTAATATTTGGAAGAGATTTAATTTTAGAAATGCACAGAATTAATAATAATATTAACACAATAAATAAAAAATCAGACACACAAAATTTAAGTAATATTTACACCTATTTGTTATCAGATGAAATATTGAAATCATAGTTAATAAAATAAAAACGTGTAGTAAAACGGCAGGCATAAATTCATTAAAAATGTGGTGGCTATGTTGCAACTTTCATATTTTGTTGTCAATCAAATCTGTAATGAAACTTCAAATTCAAATGAAATTTTACATTGTATGCATGATTTGGTAAATGCAATTGGACTTTTTTATAAATCTGACTTTCATGGCTCTGATGAAGATTTGAAATTAAATCGAAAGCTCGGCAAAGAAAAGAGTATACGCAATTTTAAGATAAGTCGAATTCCCCATAAATACGAAGTACTTAAGGTATTTTACAATATATAATACAACAACAAGCACATTCAACACATCGTTTTTGTTATCAATACCTTCCTCAGAATGAAGTATGCATGACATTTTACAATTGCTTTTGTTTTCATCGTTATCAATAATTATAGTCCAAACAAGTTCTGCCTTCAAAAAATTGGTAGGAATTGGTTGGAAAGCTTTTTAATCTCAAATGAACTTAACGTTATAGTGTACGTGCTGTGCAACTTCATGGTTCGCCAGCAACGGCCCTGTCAGTAAAGTATGATAATATCGACATCAAATTATTTTAACTGGAGTGTTAACATTCAAAAACGACACGCCAGAAGTGTTCCCTACAAGTCACCTTAATGATTTCATTTACTCTAACTTGTAACACGTGACAATCAGTGATTGAAAGAGTCTATTTTAATCACATCAGCAATAAAACGAATCCATTCAAAAAGAGAGGAACTCGTTATTGAATGAAACACTTTTGCTTCTCGTAATAAATCAATTAATTCATTTTTACTATCATTAAGTGTGCTTTTATGTGCAGGTACTTTCAATAATTTAAAAGCAATAAATAATGGACTTTAGTTTTATGCATCCGGATACAATTATCGCAAACTTTATTACAATATTATGGCGTGTAACATATCATGTACAGTTAGGCCGTTACTGATATACCTTAAATATAGTTTTCCCTTGTCGGCCACTGACAACACGAACAGCAATGTGCATGTTAATGTTTTCTCAGGAAACACAAAAATATCAATAGTGAAAGATGTTAGTAATGCAGATACTATTGCAGACAGTTAAAACAAGCATTTTATTGTATTGGTGAAAAGCGCTTCTATACAAGTAAATCTGAAAAGGCTGATAAATATAATCGGTTCCCTTATTAACACGATTTAGCAATTTGTCAGCAAAGATCAACTTCTTTTCAGCAGATGCTGCTTTTGTTTGTATTTTGTCAAATTTCAAGCCCTTTTTTGTTTGAGGTGTTTTTGTTATGGACATAGAAAAAAGGTTTCATTCTTGTTGTGGGTATTCGTTTGAGAAGTAAAGAGCATTTGACAGTCTTAACGAACATGGAACTGTATCCCCTTTACTGTCATGACGTCACACTAACAGCTGAGCTATATGAATGGAGTCGTATGGGGAGTATGCAATTTCGTATTATAATTAAGGATCTGCTTTGAATTTTAGAGGCATTTAGTAATTCGTTGTTCTCTTTCAAGGCTATTAGTATTTCTAAAATACTCATACATTTGCAGCAGGCAGTTTTTTAAGAACAATGCTCTAAAGTATAACCGTGAATAGCACTATAAGCCGACGAATAGGTAAAAATTTAAAATCTGATATTCGTCTTAATAATTACTGCAAAATACAAAATGATAGTTGTACGCGCAACGTCAAAAACAAGAAAGCTAGCAAAGTTAATTCCTTAGAAAAAACCTATACCTATAAAAATATATACACATATCTTATTTGTCAAATTGTATTCGTTATATTTTGAATTTTGCTGCCCACTTTACCATTTGGAGTCTTACCCTTCACTTTATTGTTTTGAGTTTCTGGAATATAGCCGCACGTTCGCGGTCAATTACCGAACTGTATCAAACGTTAGAAATAATTGATTTACCTTGCAGGAGAGTTTACTGATGTATCTACTCGTAGATTGATTTATTTCTGTTTCATTATATTGTTAAATGGCTGTGAAACTATTGATTTAAAACAAAATAAAAAGATGTAATTTCATCTTAATCTAGTTAGTTTGTGTTCCAATTTTCGCAGAGCAATTTTCAAATTTAAATCGTAGGTATATCCTAACCTTCTAACTCAACGCGTTCAAAAGTGAAGTTAGATAGATTTAATAGATCATCCTGTATATGCAATAATTTTTTATTGTTTATGAAACAATAGATTTAAAAAGGACTGTGCCTTATACATTACCGCATATTAAGTTCTTTATCAGTATTGTGTACTTATATAAATAAACAATTTATGAAGATAATGTTTGTCGCCTCTTATAAGCCTAACCTTTAATCGGAATGTTTAAAAAGGATATACTTGTAAGCTAAGGAATTATAAAAACCCTAGAGTTTTTTTTTACAGTATTTTTACTTATGTTTAATTGTATATTAAATTCAAATGTATTTTCTTATCGATCAGGACGGCTAAACAAAGGAAGCACTCAAACAAAATGCATTAACTAATTAACCTACTTACGCTGGCTTTAACATAAAGTACATGTGCTTCGTGTAATCTCAACAATTTCACCAAAACGTTATAGATGTAATACTCATTACTAACATTCTAGAGGAAAAATGCCAGCTTTCTTTTGTTACACCTCATACTAGTATACAGTGCCTAAAGTAAAAAACCGCTGCAAATTGAATCAATACTTCCACATCCAATTGTCAAAATGACATTTACGTTTTTATTTCTTATACTATACCATTAGTAATCAGGTTTTGAGCAGTTTTTCTCTCTACACATTTTTTCTAAGTCAAACAGTCCTCGTGATATTAGCAAAAATATATAAATTTTAAAATCGATTTTTTCCAAATAACTCGAAAATTATTAACTTAACAAAAAAATTACAAGAGTGCTTTCTGATCAGAAATTTGATTTAAAAAAATCGTACGAGCAGGGTCCAAAATAGGTTTTTTGGAAATATTTCGAAAATGTCAAAATTTTGAACAAATTTTCTAAGACGCTTTTTGTGAGAAATTTTATTTCCTATCTGATGGTATTATCATTTTTTGAATATATTATATATATTCGGAAATATTTAGGAAAAACAGTTTTCTTTAAGTGGCGCTTTTTTGCTAATATATTCTAAACACTTTGCTGCACCGAAAATTTATAAGAACGAATAATACTCGCAGTTATACTACTAATCACATACTAAAACAAAAAAAAATAAAAAATAAAAATTTGCAAAAAGGGTATTTATCCCCCAATTTCGCCCCCTTCCCGATACCCTACTTACCCCAAAAACAATAGGTCGCTTTGGGTAGTTGAGATTTATATGTTTGCCGAATTTCAAGTTCAAATATATGAAAGTTATATTCGAAAGTTAGTGTCCACAAAGAATACCAGATACACAGACAAAAAATTTTTTTGCTCAAATTTTGTTTTTTTGCGTTTCCGACTATTTTAAAGCGAATGAGCAAATAAAAATTTTTGAATAATTTTTTCGCGATACAATACTTTCCATCCGTTGGATGTGGAAGTAATTATGTCAAATAATTCAGTAACACATCAAATTTTTCTAATCAAATTAGTTAGAAAATTGTCAAATGTGTTCTGCATGAGTCTGAATTGAAAGATATGGGTCTTTCTACGAGAATAATACGACAACAATATTTAGCGCACGAAACTGGAATAATCCATAAAAGATTACTAAAAAACCCTGAGTTACCAAATTTGGGGTTTAACTACGTACTTCTATTACACCCACAAATGTTACGAATGATGATGAAGAACGTGCTATTATATTCGGGTATGTACTTGGAAAGTTGAACTAAATCACTGTGTGTGTCAATAACTCCTTCGATACGTATAGCATAAATAATTTTTTCTCGTTTATGAATGAAAAGTATGACTTTTCGAGTATCATTTTACTGTGAAATGTGCCTGTTTACCGCATTCGTGCGAAAAGTAACTTGACAGAAGAATTATTAGAACCTTATTTATACATATTTGTAACACAATTGACCACACTTAAACCTGAAGACGTTTGATTTGAGGAAATTGCGTTTTCTATTTTTATGGATTCGCCAGCAACTGCTTGTTCGGCATCGGCTCTATCAGCTGCTAATGGCAGCCCCCGCTTATCTGATCGCCGAGTATTTTCTCAGCAGTTTTCTTTTTGTTTTCGAAAAAATTGTCCACGTAGCGTTCGGCCACATTGGCTGATTTCAATGTTCCATGACGCTTGGCAGTCAAAATATCTGCCCCTAAATCCACTAATATTGTGTCTGAAGACCTAAAACAGCGTCCAGTGTACTCCTCTGGGCCAAGCAATTTAAGGGAACTAGCAATATTTTTGGAAATAGTTGCAAACATATTGATCGCTACGGATTGTCTGATACATTGCTCTTTTCTGTACGCAAGAAAAAATATTCGATGGTCTGTTTCAAGCGGAAGTATAATTTCCACCAAGTTCAATCCTTTAATGTTTCCAGGAGTGATCAAAAATTCTCGAGAACAGTTGTTTTCGTCGAGGGTATAACAATATGATAAACATCGCTCTTATCTCTAACATCTTGTACTGGTATTGTTCTCAGCATTGAGTAGCGGCTCCAAAGTGAGGATGCTTTTAGGACTTTGGATTTTTGTTAAAAACATTCTCGCTCACACCATTTTTGAAATCGCATGTACGCTGTCTCATACTAGACCCTAGACTAGACCTAGATACAACACTGTCACTGCTCTAGGTACCTGGATCTTTAGTACTACTCATGTTTTCCTTGCAAACAGGTAGAACAAAGTGCAAACTTTTAAATAGCAAATATGAAATTCACAAAATTGATGGCGTTTTGGCGGGTTTTTGTTAATTACCTAAGTAGCAGTATTTTCTAGTTTCATTGATGTTGCGCTTTAAATTTATTCGTTGCGGGTATTTTACATATTGTATGAAAATGTCAAAATTTTTCTAATAATATTAGAATAGAATAGAAGAAACAATCTTGTATGATATTCGAGTGAAAATGCCCTTATAAGGCACTTGTATGAATTGCAGAAATCTCTATGCTCGTCTTGAATTTGCATTTTTCACACTTATATCATAAATAACCATTTTTCTTTATACCCCTCTTAATTTGTAATTATTCCAAAGATAATATTCGAGAAGTAATCAAAGCATGATCGAATGTAGGTAATAAATATGAATGAATTTCATAAATCATATTTCATAGCTCTATGCAGACCGATGTTCCTCCTTCGTATGTGAGCCAGTATGCAAATTTTGTTCGAATACTAACTAATCTGTCAATATATAGATATAATACGCTACTTTATGTAACAATATAAGCTACTAGCATGTAATTCGGAAAATTTTAAAACACAGACACGAGTTTTGCTCTAAGCTACGTGTTAATAATTTGTATCAAATGAAATCTATATTTTATTTGTTTTAATGTAATATATTGAACAACTACCTTAAGAAAATAAACTAAAATAACGGAACTAGGCCATTGACAGCTATATTTTGTTAAGAGTGCTTCAAACATAAATAACTTATAAACGACAGTATGCCGTATAACAACGTATATGCTGACTCAATATGAACAAAAAAAAATGTGACGTAAAATAACACTTTTTATTTCCATTGTTTATTTAGGGGCAAAAAATCCAGCACAATTCTTGGTTTTGTTTGTTGATGGGAATCCCTTCAATTTGGGAATTGATAAGCATTTAACGATATTTGAAAGATCCACGCAACTGTATTTCGTGACCTAATCAATTTTAGTTGCTTCAATGTTGTCTGTTGATTAGGAATTCTTAAATGAACAAAGTAAACAAAAAACCAACATCTGGTCCCCCTTATACGTCCAMAACATATGAATTTCTTGAAAAAATTAAAAGTCTCATAGGAGACACACAGTCATATAAATTTAAATCTGAAAAGGCTGCGACGTTTTAATTAATTGATTAATTATCTCACACATCAGAAGCAAGATATGCAAGMTGCAAATAATTAAGATAAGCATTTTCGGAGAATAGAGATTTTGAAGAGGACGACCGTTTACAAGTAGATAGCAAAACGAGAATAAGGTTGGTTTATGGTTTTAAAGGTACTCGATAACATTGGCATATAATTCATATCGCGCCCGCGTGTGCTTCAAAACAAATTAGACCCAAAAGAAGTCTCTTCCGTTCAGCATTGTAGAAGCTCGTATTTTGCTTATTGGAAGATTAAAAACGTGGGATCATTATAATTTTAAGATAAATTTGAAAACAGAATCCATAAGGAAAACAAAATTCAACCTTACAAACTGAGGAGCATAACTATAGCCCCACCCTGAATTATAAGTTTTTCTTCGTCAAATGCAAACGTAAATTAATGTAACTAAACAAGAAGGATAAAATAAACGAAAATAATAAGAAGTAGACTATTCAGTCATTTATTAACAGTTCTCGTATTTTAATAAAATATTTTTTTTAATTAAACTGGTGCAGAACTTATATTATTATATTATTATATCTAAATTTCACACAGAATTAAACAAATTTTAACAAAACATTTGTGAATTAATAATGACTTTGGCTTTCATGGTGGTGGCATAGTGTCGGTTATCCGCATATACCTACTTGCCGAACTAAGATACCCCAAAGGTTCTCAATTTGGTTCATGTCAGGTGGACAAGAGGGCCACTCTAACAATCCGACATTTTGGTTGGCAAACCAAGGCATCGACTCTTTACTGACATGAATCCTCGCATTATATTATTGGAAAATGAAATCTCATTCGTAATTGTTATTTAAAAAGGCATTAAATTTGTCTCAAGAACTTGAATGTACTCTCGACTGTTCATTCATGTTGATGGATAAGCCAATCTTAAAACGCCTGCTTTTGTAAAGGCACCCCTTACCATTAACGTACCACCTCCAAAGTTTCGTTTTGAAAGATACTCAGGTTCTTTCCTCAAATTTCGCCAATAACAATTGAAAACATCTGGACCATCAAGATTAAATTTTTTCATCAGAAAAAATAATCTGATTTTTTTTAAATAACATGGTTTAATTCGAGGTTTAATTGTAAAGTTTTCGTTTACATTTTCCCAATGTCGATTCATATTTTCACGAGCAAATACCAAACGGGCTGTTTAACGGTAAGGAAGAAGTCTCGAACATTTTCTTAGTTTTCGGCGTACAATGTGTTCACTTTTCTTCAGAACCCTCCCTATAGTCCATTTTGAAACATCAAGCCCGCACTCTTGGGCAATTTTTTTTCGACTTTTTAAAGTGTTACTCGCTGCAGCAATAATTCTTGTAGCTCTGGGCGATTTTTTTTTAGGGCCACTTTTCTTGTTTGTGCCATCCTGTTCAGAATTTCGCAAATAATTGGCGACAACTTTACGAGACCGGTTAATTCTTTGAGCAATTTTTCAGCGACTAAAGCCTTCATCCCAAAAAGCCAAAATTTTACCTTTCCCATGTCACTCAGACACCTTCCACGAGGCATTTTTAACACAATTGTTACAACACAGTGACAGTTAATAATAACAAAATATAAACATGTTTTTGACGTTCGATCACAGCCACCAAAAAGTTTTTTTTAAGTAGCGCTATTTATTAATTTATTAAATTATAAATTATTAATAAATTACTTTATATAGTCCAGTTTCTATTATTTTTATTTCTTTGGTCCTTCTTGTAAGTTTGCATTTGACCAAGAAAAACTGATAATTCAAGGTAAGGCTATAGTTATGCTCCCCAGTGTAGTAACACGTAGTATACTTTCCAATGAAGAAAAGGAAATTCTAGGGTAACGATTTCGGTAACCGTTACTCATTCAATAAGAATGCATCGGAAACCAACAGACAATTCGCAAATTAACCATAATTTTTTATACTTGTGGCTGTCCTTAAGTCAGCCGACTTTGATTTCAAGCAGCTCGTTTAACGTTATCGTGAAGCATACTTACCCAAAGTATCATCAGAACAACCACACCTGTAAGTAGATACGCATGCCTCTTAAAACAAGACACATGTCCGCGTGTACACTTATCCGTCTGTGTAACACAACATCTAATTGCCGGTCTGACATAAATCTTTTGTTGTTTTCCAAAGTTTCCCACATTATGTGTCATTAACCGCAGCAGCGATTATTGAAAGACAAAGATATCGAGCTATTTAGAGTATATACTTTTAGGACATTATAGATTGCAGACCACATGCATGCGTCTAGAGATATCCATATAAAAGCTACATGCGCGAGTGATAAATAATCAAGGAATACAACTTTATAAAGTGATATTTAGAAGCTGAGTATGCTACTACATGCCTACATTATATCAAGTGTGAAGAAACCAGTAAAGTCTACCTTTTTCAGGCAATTTCTGTCGGCTATTTCTTTTTATATTGTATATACTGTGTCGTTTTTATAGCACTACAAAGACTGCGGCAACTCTAATAAACCAACAGCATGTTGTGGATTTGATTTGAGTGCGAATGCTCGTTAATCTGCAAATATTTCATAAACAGTTCAGAAAAGGTATTTGTAGCCATAGGTACCTATAAATGTTTTACTCACAGAAAACGTGAATATGAACATTTGCCAGTAGTTAGAGCGATTATGTAAAGGTACCAACTAATTTAAAAATCTGGGCTATCGTCAAAATAGGTGTTAACAAAAAGTTTAACTGCAATGGAAAAAAATGGTGATAATGAATAAAGTCTTTCGAACGTTAACAAAAACCACCTATTATTTCTGCTACAAGTTACTAGAGTAATTACTCTACCAGAGAATAGGACCTATTATTAAAGACTCACTTCCGAAGGAACAAGCATGTTTTAGGAAGAACAGAAGTTGCTGTGACCAAGTCTTGGCTCTAACAGCGCATGCTGAAGTTGGTTTCCAGAAACGATCGAAAATTGGAGTAGTGTTCGTAGACTTATCGGCGGCCTATACTTCTGTGTGGAAAGATGGATTGATCCGCAAACTATTTAATACTCTGAAATGTGGAAAGATTGTGAAGCTTATTGAACGAATGTTGTCCTAACGTCAATTTAGTGTTTCTGGGAAAGAAAAGTAGCAAATTCAGGATTTTGAATAATGGTCTTCCACAAGGATCGGTTCTGTCGCCTATTCTTTTCAACCTTTACATAAGGGACTTTGCAGTAACTTAATTGAGAAAATTTTTGTATACGGACGACATGGCATTGGCTTTGCAAAGTAAAGACTTCTCTGTCCTTGAACAAAACCTTTCAAGAGACATCTAGATTATGAATTGCTATTTTAGAGCCTGGCGCTTGTGCCTTAATCCGTTGAAGACAGAAGTAACTTGTTTTCATCTCAACAATCATCAAATGACAAAGCAACTTCAAGTTATGTCAAATAACATAATTCTTGAACATAACTTCTCGCCAAAATACCTTGGAGTGACCCTAGATACGTCTCTAACGTACAAGAAACATCTAGAAAACATCAGTAAAAAATTAGAGCCCAAAAATAACATCCTGCATAAGCTTGCTGGTACAAGTTGGCGTGCAAATGCAAGTGTACTCCGTACTTCTGCAACTGCCTTGCTTTATAGCACTGCTGAGTACTGCTGTCCTGTTTGGAATAATAGTCATCACACTGGAAAAATGACTAATCACTGCAACAATTAAGTCATCTCCATTACCTTAGTTTCTTTCTTAAATTCTTTCAAACATTCTTCTTCCGGAGATACGCAGACAGTTTGCTACATATAAAGCTTGGCAAAAATGTCAATCAGCTCCTAATGAGTTTCTGATTTCTCGAGATCTGCAAGAGCTACCAACAACTCGGCTAACTTCCAGAACACCTCTGAGGACAGGAGCTTTCTTTCGTGCTCCATATACCATTGAAGATTGATAGTATTATGCTTGAAAACTTAAGAAACATGATATATTTAATCAACAGCTCATAGMCGATCCTAAAGAAAAGGTAGCAGGAACTGGCCTCCCGATAAAGTTTTGGGTCACTCCAAATCGCCTTCGTACTGGTCATGGGAAATGCAACTTTTTTGTTCATAAATGGGATCCATCTATCAACCCTTCTTGTGAATATGGGGACCCCCTCCAAACAATTGAACATATGGTCAACAGATGCCCCCGTACAAGATGGCCTGGTAGTTTTCCGTCTATCCATCGTGTTGATGAAGGTGTTGAAGATTGGCTTAAGACAATCGAGATTTGATTGGAGTTTTTCTGCGCATATGAGAGATCTCATCGTTGAATAAAAAGATTTTTTTTCTTTCAACGCTTTTATAAAAGGCGATCGTAGTCGCATGAAATTAACAGAGCTGTGTAATGTGTTCACGTGTCCTTTGACTTTAAGCAAAATTGCGCTGTGACGTTTACTCGATGTTTAGAAGGGGGTGATATGCAGCAAACATGAAAACATCAGTTTTCTTCCAAATACTGCCAGTTATATACGTTTCATAGCAATTCTTTTCCCAAAATGCTTATTAATAGCCCAGTAAAAAGAGGAACAGGCTTGAGGCTCAGAAAAGATTGAACTCAGTTTGTCTTAATAACACTTTATAGAAAGCAAACAAGTAAAATCTAGACCTGAAACAATTCGTTCAATTATTATAATGTTCGATGGTCATTAACACTTGTCTGAGCAAACTACAACAAGCACTCCCGCGCATGCGAAAAGCATGACAGCTAGTTATGCCAGTGTTGTCCAAGCTATTTTGAGCATTATTCATATTTCTGTAAGCGTACCTATGCAATTGGTTTTGCAACAAAGTTGTTATAGTCTGTCAATAAATTGTTGCAACTGACAACCGCGCAGAGCAAATGTTTTTAGAAACGTCTTTCTCCAAAAAAAAGACCGAAATTCGTCTGCTGCACATTTAATGTCAAGCGACATGAGAAATTGCGTGAGCTTTACTGATTTCTTCTAGAAGATTCTGTATTCAGCTAATATTGTGCATGTCCCAGAAATGCAGGCATCCAATGACCCAAATTTTTTATTTATTTTTCGGCCAATTTACTTCCTTGCAAGCTCAGATAACTCTTGAAATTTATAATCAGACGCACATCTATCAGTCTGTAATTCCAATTAAAAAAATGTTCCAAATACCCTACCCAGAAACGGTGATTAATTTGTCTACACACCCCCTCTAAATCAGAAAACACCTTGCCAGCCAAAGGTCTAAATTTTGCTATTACATTCAGCAAAATTTCCGTTGAGTAAATAATCAGCTCTTCAGAAGTACGATCCTTACCTAAGGCAAGGCACACCATATCCGCCTCGAAACAGCCCAGGTTCTTTAAAAACCAAAACTGCCCTCATCAAACATTTCCAAAGAAGAGAATATTGCCCTCAAAAATCTCCAATTCAATTCGGAAATAACCATCCTTTTTGTCAACAGAGCAATGCGATTGTAGTCCTTAATGCGCCAGATTATGTAGAAAATGTATCAATTTCTGAACCGGACAAACTTCGAAGTGAATTACAACACTTACGCATCAGTCTTGCCAACAAAGGGTATAATAACCGTGAGTTACAATTTGCAATTAATCGTCATCTTTACCCCAAATCCAAACTCTCAGACCCTCAAATTATAGGTAAACTGCTTTACTTCCCTATGTTGAAGGTGTCACAGACAGAATTGACAAAATTCTTAAGAAAGAACTCATCCTTACTATCTTCCAGCCCCCTTCGAAAATGTCACAGATTGTTCCATCTACGAAGGGCAAAATGAATCCTCTATCTTCTAGAGGTATTTACAGCATCTCTTGTTCGTGCGGTGCCGTATATATCGGCGAAATATTTAGCTCCATAAAAACCAGGCTTAATAAACATAAACGCTACATTAAATCAGGTCTCTACCCTCACTCAGCAATAGCTGAACATCAACATGAAACGGGTCACAATATTTTGTTTGACAATGTGTCAGTGCTAGCGAAAGTTTCTTTTTTCACAACCCGAAAATTCCGAGAAGCCATAGTAATTTCCAAATATCCCAATAATCTAAACCGGGAACACGGTTTTCATCTCTCCACCATTTGGTGCCCAATCACCCGACGGCTATCCCCACCTTCACAATCTCCCACCTATGCTGTCCAAGCATCCCCACCCCCCTCGTAGCGCCAGGTGCAACGATATACATACATTGTTTACATTCTCTTTCTTCATTGGAATTTGGTTCAGTTCGGACGTTTTTCTCGCGTCAGGTTTGCACCATATTCGATACACCTTATTCCTCTCCTGATGATGGCCCTTACAAGTGCAGGCAAAACGTCAACCTTATTCCTAAATCAGTCGCGGTCTAACCTCAAAAGACTAAAATTTCAATCTATCTTTGGCCGCGAAAGTCTACGTTCTKATGGTAGTAACGTTAGTTGCACTACACCAAGCTTCCACAGTGCAAGGGTGTAGACTGTAGAGGTTACCACAAGCCTACTATACAAATAATTATTGTAATTTCTTACCTTTGACAGAAAAATGTTACCGTATATAAGGTTGTTCCACGTGACGTCAGACGTAACCTTGAAGCAGATCTGGAGGTAAACAAACCAGCGCCGGTGGCAGCTTATTACGGGAATCTGGTGCGTATTAGAGATTAAATACGTTTTGCAAAATAGTATCGGCAATTCGGCATGAGATAATGAAAATAAACTGTGTCTTATACCGTTTTACAGGTGAAATGTTCAAAGGATACCCTAAAACTAGGCCTGTATCTGCTATATTTTCGTTTGCATTTGCTATGTATATCGTGATGTAATAGAAATGATTTAACCGAATCATAAATAAACAAAATGTAAGGATATGTTCGGATCATTTTGTTACAGGTAAATCACTATATAGAAATAGAAAATAATATTATATAATGTAATCGCATTGTCGTTATTTAAGGAAAACCTGAATCGATAGATGAACCAGACCATGCAGATTATGTACTAAGTTTAAAAATAGGTTTACTAGGGTGAAATCATGTCCAAGAGCAACATTAAGACGGCAAAAAAGAGCTGTTAAAAAGAAAGTTGACAAAAGAGTATTGGAGAAAAAAGTTTTTGTTTAGACAAAAGATACATATATTTTTTGAATTACACACAATTTATGTTATTTATTTTGTTATGTTTGTATTTGTCTTTTGTTGTACACATTTTTTAATTTATTTTTTACGTAACTCCATCAATAAGAATTTAGAAAAATGGTAGTATCACAAAAATATTAAGTTAGGGATATCTTTCCCACATTCAAAAGATCAAATGTATTTCAAACTGCACCGAACTTGGTCCTTCATTCCAAAGTATACACAAAATACAAAACTGACTCTAAATCTGCAAAAATACGACGAACACCAAAGAATTACACGTGATCAAACGTAAACAACAGATTTGTTTACCTCCAGGACAGCTGGCCGACGCCATATTGTATATTGTTTTGATTGGTGGAACTGCCTAATTGTTGGAAAATCTTTAGAAAGCCATCAATTTCGTGACTTAACTGCATCTGCAACCTTCAGTACTATCGCCGTGCATATCGCAGCTTGGCAACAGTTACAAAAAGGCAGGACAAGAAATGAGAAATCAACGCCGTCCGCGTTGCGTGAATGATTTATAGAAACCCTGTATTACAGACAAGTTAAATAGTAAGTAATTCATATGCAATAAAACACAATTTGTGTTTGTGTCACATAAAAAGATTAACAAATAGTAATAGATACAGCATGCTATTCAAATATTGCTATGAATTTCACTTTTGCCTTGTTTATGTTACACAGGGTGTTCCGTAGGTGATGGTACATAGTGCAATCACATATTCCTGGGTTATGATTTAATCAAACATATGTTAATCCAAAAGTTAATGCTAAAAAAGATACAGGACGTTAATATTCAGATTTTGTTTCCCGTATTTCATTTTTTTTATTTTATTAATAACTAGTTTTATGATTAATKTTTTGTCAAAAAAAAAACATTGTGGTTGAATTACCYAGTCATCTAMTTTTTTACCCGCCCTCTCCAGCTAATTCGTTAAGTTCCTTCGTTTAAAGTAATCCTGAACCGTAAAAGTTGGCAGTCTGTTACGTACGGTAAGTATAGTAAAGTGCAGAAAAATAGTTCAATGAAAAAAGTACTTCATTTTCTCTCCGCGGTAACTATCTGTTTAAATTCATAAAATAAGTCCAATAAATTTATTATACCTGATGTACGATACTTAAATTATTGCGTAACGTGTTTAATTGATGTCATTAATATAAAGCACATGCAAAAACTATACCTGTTAAAAATGGAGAGAAATCGCAGAATATAGTAATTGATATTGCAAGCTTTTTGTCCACCACTTCGTGGTTATGTGTGCTGACGTAATCGGTCTGAGGTCAAGGGAAGTGTCAAAATCAATATCTCAGCTTAACGATGTTTTGTTGAAAGTAAATGTAATATGTAAATGTATGCACGCTATGATAAACTCTGATTTACCGAAATAGCCTGGTTATATTAGATTTCCATTACGAAAATTTCCCAGTGAGCCAATTTTTTAATACACCTTCGTAAGGGTAAAAGGTCTGCATTTATACCGAGTTTGCGAGATACTGAAAAACAAAGGCATAAAAAACTTTTTCACGAATATCTCGTTTCCTGTAACTCGGAGGTCATTGAAGGTTATGTTAAATTGCCATGAAAACTACAAAGAAGGTTAATTTTTTTCTTATTAAACCCTATTATTTTTGTTATGCTTTTCGGGGTTGTCTCGTATCTTCTGCGTAAAGCTCCGCGAACAGCCTTGTCCACGACGCTTTAATCTCAATCTTCCGGTGTCAAATTATTTAGTTTTTGAAATGTCAAATATTCGATACATGTATTTGCTATAAATATTCGATACAAGTATTTATACATGTATCCGATACACCTAAAACTCCCCAGGCTCGTAAATTCTTTGTTTTTTTAGGTACAACCTTAAGTTATATGTCAAATTGTAGGTCTTTTTGAACTCTTTAAAAATAGGGTCCAAAATTTGTTTGCATGTTGTGATATTTTGCAAATACAGTTAATTTTTGTGAATATTTTTTAACCTTACCTCGTATAATAAATATTGCTTTATAGTTGGATGCTGATTTTTGTCTTCTTCAATTTGTGTCATTACCATGTAAGCGTAATTTTTACTCCTTCTTGGTGAAAAACAAGAAAAACTAGTCGCCGCCATGTTCTGTTATAGGGCCGTTCACAATTTTTTAAGTGTTAGTTTAGTAGCTTATTATGGTACAAATTATGCCTACACACCCATCGCTGCACACAAAACCCCAAAAATTTTGTGCAACTTTAAATAAATCAAGTACAAAGTTCGTTCTAAAGGGAGAGAGGCTAGAAAGCGAAACCCTGCGATGTGGCTAGTTTGGTTTTCTACATCGCCTAGCCTCTCTTTCTTTAGAACGAAGTTTGTACTTGATTTATTTAAAAGTTACGTAAAATTTTTAGATTTTGTGTGCAGCGATGTAGGCACAATTTGTACCGTAATAAGCTACTAAACTAACACTTAAAAATTCTGAACAACCCTGTGGTGGTGATTAGTTTTTCTTGTTTTTCACTAAGAAGGAGTAAAAATTACGCATACATGGTAATGACACAAATTGAAGAAGACAAAAGTCGGCATTCAACTGTGAAGCAATATTTATTATACGAGGTAAGATTAAAAAATATTTACAAAAAATAACTTTAAACACAAAATATGATAATCTGCAAAAAAATTTTGGACACCCACCAAGCTATTTTCAAAGAGTTTAAAAAGATCTACCATTTGACATATAACTTAAGGTTGTACGTAAAAAAATAAAGAAAATGCGAGCTTGGGGACATTTAGGTGGCGGACCCAGTATATTCAATACATAGGTATGTATTCGATACAAGTATTCGATGCATGTATGCGATGCAAATATTTGATACCAGTATTCGATACAAGCATTTCATAGATGTATTATATACAAATATTCTATATTTTGTACTTTGCAGTATTTTGAAGCTAAATAATTTGAACATCGGATGATAATCGGTGATGTCTCATTCAAACGTCGTTGACAAGACTGAAGCCTGAAAGGTGCAATAACAATACCGTAATGTATCTATGTACACCTGTATTGCTTACACTATAATTATTAATCACGTTTACGTTGCTGTATATAGTAATAGTAAGTATGCGCCTTTACACAACTGTATTATACTTGTACAGTAGATATACGAATACAGATCACACTATTCACGCTACACCAAGAAAACGATTGCTTATAATCAGTGATGGGCGCGTAGAATACGTCGTGTATTATCTATTATCTGCACGTAAACTATGTAATATTCTACTTTGAAATTCTACTATGTAGAAAATAGCATTGTGTAAGATAAACAGAAATCTAGAAATATTTAGTTTTTTAATGGTGTCCATTACCAGTACTGCTCCAAAAATCTCAGTTGCCAATACTATGTTGTATCTTATTATTTTTATTCCTTATTAACCAAAAAAAATACTACCTTGCAATGGAGTTAACTAGACAAATGTCTAAACAGCAATAACATATTTGGTAATACCTTAGGGCCAGAAGACCCGACTAAACAGGACAAGCACGCTGTCGAAAGCACTTTGAAGCCCTCAATTGGTCAAGTGGACTCCTTAATGACGTATAGGTACTGTGATTTTATTTTCTTTCTTCTCTGTAAACAGACATTTCATAAGCTTCTTATGTTCTTTTCTCGCAACTTCTTTGAAAGCAGATCAATAGAGTATACAAGCAGTTCTTGTTGCTGAACTAGATATATTGATCTAAAGAAGCAAATAACGATGACCAATTAGTTATAGTAAATACATTTCTTTGGAAAAAATCAACTTGTATGTGCGGTTCCAAATTTGATAGCGTGTTAGGAATACAACTTAATATAGTTGTGGAATGAAAAACGTCGTAAACATATGCTTTGTCTTTTGTATTTCAAAGAAGTAAGAAAACCGTTTGGATACCTGGCTACTTACTGAAATATGATATGCAAGTTTGTAATATGTGTATATATAAAAAAACTATTACATTTATAAAATGAAAAGAAATTTAACACATGAAGAAGCCAGCAAAACATGGAAATTAGAAACAAAGTAATTTCCATTTTGTTTTAGCATGTAAGTACTTAATACATTTTAGCCATAATATACTCGTCTTATATTTTCTACTCAAAATCTACGCCAAAGTGCTTTATCTACATTTTCTACGCATGTAACGTAGAAAATTACATTTTACGCGTAAACGCCCATCACTGCTTAGAAAGTCCCGGGTGCCTGTATCTTCGATACACACAAAAGTTTGATCATGGATACTTGTATCTTAAATACGTGGTAAATGAATACGATAAAGATCTATAATTCAAAGTAATATTATTTTACTGTACTCTTTTTTGCAGAGATGGAAAATCCAAGAAATGTAATTACCGACCGTGAGACGTCGTATTTAGTAAAGCACCCAAAGTGCGGTGTAAGACGTGCCCACGTCAAAAAATTAAAACTACCTTTTTTATAAACAATTTCGCTATAAACCGCATTTCATGACCTTTATCTATCTCTCAACGCCGGTTCTATGGGGACTTTTTACCTCTATATTAGAAAATCTAAACGAAGGCGTATAAAAAATTTTGATGACGGATTTTGTTAATATTGGATGTTTTTATATTTAGAATGACTGGGCTGGAAATAATTATCTGGGTTTACCAACTACATGAAACCTGTGTGTACATAGACAACTGCAGTTTCTTTTGTTTTTGAGTTGGACGCCGCACTTTGGGCTATACTTTCGGGGTGATTTTGTAAAAATCGGTAGTGAATCATTTATACTGAATGAAGCAGGTTCCAAGGTCTGTAAGTAGCGAGACCTATATTGCCGATTGTCTCATCAGTTGGTGAAAATAGGTAACGCCTCAGTAACTATGGATTTACGAACTACGATTTTTGGACATTTTCTAATTAGAGGTAAGGAGCATTTAAATCAATTTGAAAAGTATAAAAATACAGATATTGTAACAGCAAAGCTCTTTTACACACCAGTCCGAACACTGCGGTTAAAGCGACAGTCTGCTTTGGTCAATTTACTCTCTACCCCTACCTGATGAGCCCCAACAGGGCGAAACTAGTTGTAGCCGGGTGAGAGTGGATTGACCAGAACAGAAGATTAATTGTTAAATAAACACACTATCACGCTAGACAATTACTATCCATTAAATTTTTCTATTATAAATGATTTTTGTAATTTCAAATGTACATTACTAAATTATTTATTTGACCAAATTAGTTTTACCACAGTAGGTATAGCCATATACTTGGAATACGAAATAAAAGCCTATGTATTTTGTGGTATGACGTTTGTGTTGCTAACGTGTAGTTTGCTTTTTATTTTGAGGTCAAGTTTGCTTGTTTCTATATTTTTGACAGTCCAAATAATTGTAAAAGTTCCTTTTTCATTTATTGGTTCTGGTACCGACGGTTTCTATTAGTTAGCGACTAAGCCGAAAGCCACCACATGCCACATACTTTTCAATATAATTTTTAAAGCAGGCTTTTACTTATTATAACAAATCCACTTCGAGTAATATATTTGGAATAATATACCTACGATGCATAATATAAGAAAAACATTGTTTTTTAACCGCTAAGACTTTGCACCAGCAAATTCGCAGGGTTTTGAAGATCAACTGTTGCCAGAAAAGTTTACGGAAGTTTTTAGGTAAAAATAAGTCTTCGAAGTGGGCAGTTGGGAAAATATCAAGCGTCAGTTCAAAGTGTATATCCCATGTTGTTTATGAAGGAGATGTGTATAGATTGGGGCCGGATTTAATTATTATAATGCGGACGACGATGTTTAAGGTTTTATATTCATTTATATTCGTAATAATTATTAAATATTATGAGGTTATTATGAAGTAAATAACTGCCAATAAATGAAAATTAAGCACGGCGAAGATATGAAAATGTTGACAGACAATAATTGCCTGAATTCGTTTTTTAATGAACGTAGATGATATTTTAATGGGATAACAGGCATAAGTATGAAATGTAATTGTCAGCCTTGACCGAGATTTGAACTCGCGACCTTTTGAATACTAGTCAAACGCTCTAACCACTGAGCTGTCAGGGCCCTACTCAGAATCGAGTTCAAAGCGGCATATACACATCAATGTTTACTATGTAACGCTGCTGAACGCCATCCGGCGCATTTGCAGCTAAATCGCTCGTCGCTCAGTATTTTCGAGCTTCAGAGCGTAATTCAGTGGCCAGAKTATGGCGACCAGCAGCTAATTACAACCCAAGTATATTAATAGTGGCAGATAATAATTGTCTGAATTACCTGTCACTATATATAATATACTTACATTGTAATTAGCTGCTGGTCGCCATAATCTGGCCACCGCAGCGTATTTCGCTCTGAAGATCGTAAATACTGAGCGACGAGCGATTCAGTTGCAAATGTGCCGGTGGCGTTCAGCAGCGTTACATAGTAAACAATAAACATTGATGTATATATGCTGCTTTGACCTCGATTCTGAATAATGCCCTGATAGCTCAGTGTTTAGAGCGTTTGATTAGTATTCAAAAAGTCCCGAGTGGTAAGGCGGTCAAGGCTGGCAATACTTTTTCATTTCATACTTATGCCTGTTATCCCATTAGCGAAAACGGACCTGGCTCGACATGGAGAGAATTTGTTAGGAACTATTTATTATTGGGGGCTAGAATTCCAGTTTAAGGTTCGATCTTCATAAAATTAGTTAAATATAAATAACGAATCAAGTCGTAAACACGACATATCTTTGGGTAAATTTTACTACAATTAAGAATGGGAAATGGGAAGCAAAAGATTAATTCGATTTACGGTCCTCATTGAAACATTTTATATAAATAAAGTAAAGCACTTGGAGTTTCACAGCATTTACGAGTCATATTCGTAAAGTAAATACCGTTTGCGCATATTTAAATATTAGCAGAATACGTATACAGTGCCATCTATTGTCTGCGAAGGCTGGTTCAGTTCTCGTTTGCAGTCATCAATGTCCGCTTGTTGACACTTGATCGTGCTCAAATCCAAAAGGAGTTATGTTTTGTTTGTGAACCAGCTGTATAAGTGAAGGAAAGGTAGACAATGATGTCAAGCATTCAAGAATGGCCGCGATAATGTACATGATGAAGAGTAGATTGGCAGGCCGTGTCCAGGTCGATAAATTCGTTGAAAGGTGAACCAAAAGCTTGTTCGATCTGGTCGACGACTGACAAATAGTGCTGTAGCTGCTGAATTTCTTCTTGTTGGATGCTTACGGACTAGCATAAAGCGCAAAGAATGTCAAGTGGACGGGTGCCAATGAGACAAGAAAGACACTACTTGTTTTCTCCCACTGTTACCGCACTACGAGATGCGGATATCCAATGACAGCCCCGAAACCAAACAACAGTCAATGCAGTGACGCCACTCAACTTCACCAAAACCGAAAAAAAATTCAAGCAATCTCCTTACACTACGGAAAATGATGACTACCGTTTTCTAGGGTGATGAGGGCATGATGATGGAACCAGAATTACGGCTGATACGTACTGCAAAACATTCCTTAAACTGATCCGGGCGATACAAAATCGTTGATTCGTTGGAGCGTGAAACTGTCGACAGTAACTGTACTTTCCTCCACGACAATGCTCGTCCCCACACCGCTGTCATAATCAAGGAGAAAATTCACGATTTTCAGTGAGAACTTTTTGACCACATACTTCAAGGTCAAGATCCTGCACCTAGTGACTATTTCTTTTTTTATACTTTAATCAGTGTCTTGCTGGACAATGCTTCAAGACCGCCGTTATGAACTGGTTGAATTCCCAAGCGGAAAACTTTTATGCAGAAAGATTGAAGAAGCTGGTGCAGCCTTACAAAACGTGTTTAGAAATACGTTTTAGTCCGGTCAAATTAGCCCTAAAAATAGTAGTGAAGCTACAAAAATTCGCAGAGATAAAAATCGGTATGAATGTTCTCAACACCATTATAAATTAATGCTGAAAAGCCCCAACGATCCCGTACGTGGAAAAAAATTTATTCGAGGGCAAAGGTCTCAATAATGGGTTTTTCGCCTTTTTCATCAAAACGGTAAGTTTTATCATAAAATTAGGTCAAAAATAATTGTAGATCATACAATTATCTATAAAAAATGTCTCAATACTCACTGTTTCTAGAATATAACGATTCTAAAAGTTGAAAAACTTGTAATCTTTATAATATGCGCAAGTTTCTAAAGAGAGTAAACGGAATTCGCTTTCTTCTTTCAATGTATGGAGCTCCTAAAAAAACTAGCTGTTTAAATAAGTTTCGATATGCATGTGTTGTTAAAAAAAACTCGAAATAAAAAAACTAGTGCAATTAGCTTGTCTTCCTCCAACCTTTGCTTCTGCTCATCATCTTTTTCGGGTATAATATCAAGTTCAAGTGGGGCTTGGTTATCAACTAGATCCAAAAGACTGGGGTTGGAAGTTGACAATACATTGGAACCAGTCTTTCCTCCCACCGGCATCGGAAAAACTCCTCAACACAATTTTTTGCAACTGTAAATGTAGTGCTAAATGTGGCTGCAAAAAGTTGTATTGTTTTATTCTCTTGCAAGTACTAATTGTCAAGGTCAGTCGTGCTCCAATGTTGAATCACCAACAGAATATGATACCAACGAGGATATGTGATGAATCGCTATTGAGGCAATTTACTTGCACCCAGGAAGAAGAACAAGAAAAGTAAAAGGAGGGAAGAACAAGAAAAAGAGGAAGCAGAATTATTAGATGATTATAAATCTGACGAATAATTTTCCCCATATATTTTTTTTAATTTATACCGCTTTCATCATTCCCAATACAATATTTTTTATTATTCAATAGTTTTAAATTAAACAATCACAATTGTGTGCATATTATGAAGATAACAACTTTTAGAATCGTGATATCTCAAAAACGGTGGCTCTTATAAAAAAAAAGTATTGAGACATTTTTTATAGACAATTATATGATCTACAATTTTTTCTGGCCTAATTTTATGATAAAACACCCTTTTGCTGAAAACGCGGAAAAACCCATTTTTGAGACATTTGACCCTGAATAAAAAATTTTTCACATACGGGATCGATGGGGACTCTTCAACATTCGTTTATAATGGTGTTCCGAACATTCGTATCAATTTTTAGCTCTATGCGAATTTTTGTACCCTTGCATGTCTAAGTTGACCGGACTATTATAGGAAACTAAAGCTGCGAATAAAAGATTTTTCTAAGGAATACTTTTTTTAATGACAAAACGGCTCTTACTTTACGAATGGGTCTCGAGATAATGACACAAAACTGTATCAAACCTTTCAGTTAAGGCTCACGATAACAAAACGTACAATTCTACAGAATGTAACTGTTACGATAAACAAAACCTGTGGCTCATATGGCTGGTCCATGACGACAGGGCCATCCACTCACAACATTGTAAAACTAGACGTTCTATATAAATTCCTGTTTTTAATCGAAGTTCTAATGATTTTTAAAATGTGTAATTGAACTATTAAAAATAAAGATAATGTATGTCGGTCTGTTTATCGTTCTACAGGCTAAATGAGGCAATTTAGCACATATACAAACAAGTCTGGGACGTCAATTTATTTTAAACCGAATATGTATTTTCATTTGTGCATTCGTATAATAACACCTGAAAAGCGGTCTGTTTCGGCATTAGACTAAAAAATAATGCCTTCATTATAGATTACATATACTCAACAGCTGAGATCAAAGAAAAGTTCTTCTTACGTAAAGCCAGAGGATATGAACCGCTTTATAACCCTATACATTTCTTTATTAGTCGAACACAGGCATGCACAACTCATATCTAACACACACCACAGCCTATGTTACCTTTCAGTGTGTTACTACACTATTATTTCCAAAAGCTGGATACCACTCCGAATGTTACGACGGTTTCGCGCGCAAACTGCTGATGTGACATACAGCAATCACTCTGACATCCCGGCACATAGCTGTTAATTGCATACCGCGAAAGTAGCAAATCGACCATGTCCTGTGGTACGATCATGAATACGTACTCTCAGCATACGATTACAGCAACGTTATACTAACTAGAAAATAAGTAGCCCTTTATCTGCAATAAAAGCGTTGCATGAGGACGTCGAGGTGGGTGCCACTATAGATCCAAATGCGCGCAGTCGCCGCGCCATGCTTCGGGGCAATTAATAAGCTTTTAAAGCTACTGTAACCCAAACATAATGAAATTTCAGTGAAGTGATAAATAAAAAGGGAAGGGTAACTACCTTTTTTTGCAAATTTTTATTCTTTTTCCTTTTAGTATGTGATTAGTAGTTTAATTGCGAGTATTATTCGTCCCTATAAATTTTCGGTGCAGCAAACTGTTTAGAAGATATTAGCAAGAACCTGTCCTTAAAAAAAAACAGTTTTTCCTAAATATCTCCGAATATTTCCAAAAAAACTGGATTTTGTCCCTGTCCACATAATTTTTTTTAATTTTGCTATTAGGTACATTGAAAGTCAAATTTCTGATCGAAAAGCAATTTTTTAATTAATAATTTTCAAGTTATTTAGAAAAAAAGGGATTTTAAAAATTTACGTATTTCTGCTATTATGAAAACCGTTTATTGTTTCATAAAATGTGTAGAAAAAAATCCTCAAAACCTCATTATTGATCGTATAATATAAGAAATAAAAGCGTAAACGTCATTTTGACAATTGAATGTGTAAGTATTGATTCAATTTGCAGCGGTTATTTTCTTCATGGTTTAATGGTGTATTAAAGGTGTACAAGAAGTGTTGATCATTCATGATCATGCAGATTTTCAAGTTTTCTCACCAAGTTTTTTTGCGCGGACAGCACTGACCGGAGGACAGAGCTTGGCCAGCCTCGTGTATAGGTAGACGTTTTAATTCAACTATAACAAAAGTTCCTAACGTTGACGCCAATAATTTACATTGTGCCAGCGTCTCCAATCACCGTAAGTGTCTGAAGGGTTGTTTCAGCTAAATTTGTAATTCGTTACTTGCAGAATATATCGTAACAATCTAAGCATTTATCTTTTCGACCCGTTACTTTGCCTAAAAAGAGAAACCCTCGAAAGGAGGTGAGTTAAAAGTTTTCTCTAAAGATAGTTTTCACAAAGACGCCCTTTGGCGCTTGCAGGGTTTTTCTTTTATACCGAGGAGCAACTACCTGGACGTTACTGGTATTTGTGCCTATTGCTTGAGTAATAATAAAATTTGGGGACGCTGAAACACAACAACGGGCAAGGGACTGGAGATATTTTTGCATATACTTAATTAAATTCACGTTTCATATATTAATGAAAAAAGTCACTGTCCAATTTATTTTAAATGTAAACCAAATAGTACTATTTCGGGCCAAGATCTTGTAACTAGTGATATTTTTTGCCAATATATACACAGTTAAAATAGTCATCAGTTGCTTAATTTCACAAACGCTTGGTTTCGCAGTTTCACCAAGCGCGGTGCTTTATAACTGCGTGGCGCCCACGGCCCGTGCCCGACTATTAAAGAGCAGCCGATCAAAAGTAGCTGTGTGAGAGGTTACAATTCATTCATTTTTATATACATATATAGATATAATCAATTTTACCTTGTAAATTTGTTCTTTGCAATTTGACAGAGTTGGCACTTTTAATTTTAATGTAAATTTCTGTTTGAAAATTTGTCAAATTTTTCACAAACGCAAAAATATTAGGGTAAGTTCTATAAAACGAAGCGTTAAAACGTGAATGAAAATATTCACACGCGATGTCATCAAAGTAATAATAATAATAATAATAATACAATCTATTCAGTTGTTTCCATTTACACTTCACATAAATTATTAATAAATCTATAATTTCAACTGAAAGCGACCGTGTTCAAGCTGAGTATGCAAGTGATGCATATTCAGATTGTTCTTCCACACGGCCGAAAATAGTCAAAAATTTAGTGAGTACACCTAACTAAATGAAGCGCTGAGTAAATTACAAGCAAAATAAGAGGTGGTCAAGATAAATACAGTTATAACGTATCAACATACTTAACTACTAGTTTATGTACCAAAAACTGCAAGGCTATATCTGCAACAATAGTGTGTTTTATGCATTTACTCAATGTAGTCAGACTCAGATCATGCATGTTGTTTACAGTGATAAAATTTAATATGTTTGCTACAATGTATGAAAAAGACGTTTTATATGGTGTAATTATCAGCATATGTTTACTTCTAATGTGAATATTATGTACCTCGAAACTAAATGTGAACTATTTCAAGATATTTAGGTGTGTGTAATTTAAAAACTTTAAAAAGAAGGAAACACTTTTGACTGAATCTACGTTCCTTTAGACGTCACAATGGTTCATATAAGATATAAGTGATAAAATGCAAAGGATCTTTTTTGTATTGAAATTTAAGAAATCTGTAGAAGCATATATGTCTTAATTTACACAAAGAACATTTGATTAACGCGTTTATGTTTTTCAGATTTAAGTTCTTCATCCAAAAACGCCGAATTTTTTTGCAACATTACCTAGCGGTAGTGTAGTATCATTTAAAATTATTTTAACACGCCGAAAAGTTCGTAGTCACACAGTCCTAGGACCAAACAGCATAACCTTAGATTTAGATGGATTTAAAGACAATGAGTACTTCTGTGACAGGTCAGCAATAATCTTCAAATCGTTATTAATATTAGCATTTGCAAGTTCAGTTTGAGATTCTTTAAAGGAGAAATACATCTGCGTATCATCAACATAGTGATGACTTTTACATGTAAGAAGAGCTTCTCTAAATTTTGAGATATATATCGTAAATAATATAGGACCTAGTAAAGGTCCTTGCGACACACCACTTACGCAAATCCGAGGGTTTGATGTCATCCCATCGAGCTTAACCATCGGAGGAGTCCTGTCACCATCACCATCAGTCATAAATTCCATTCCATTGTAACTAAAGCCAATATGGTGCAACATTGCTATCATCAGTTTGTGATTGATTCTATCAAACGCTTTGGTATAATCTAATAATACAAGTGTTGTAAGCATACCTTTATAGACAGCGCCTATAATGTCATCTACAATTGTTAAAAGTGCAGTGGAACAACTGTGGTGACCACGAAAACCAGACTGGTTTTCGGATATAATATTAAATGTTTCAAGGTGTTTTTTTTCTAATTTGCTTGCTTAGAATAACTTCAAAAACCTTTGACAGAGCGGTCAGAATGCTTATTGGTCGTAGGTCTGCGAAGTCATTTTGATTGGCTGCTTTTAGCAAAGGAATCACAAAAGCCGTTTTCCACTGTTTTGGAAACTTAGTAATTTCAATAGCGTAATTCATTATACGAACCATGTAAAGCAATATATACGGACAACACAAACGAAGCATGCGGATGTCTATATCGTCATGTCCAACTGCTTGCGATTTGATGAAGAGGATTGCTTGCAGGACTTAATCTCGGTAGTCATGGAGAAATCAATTCTACAAGTACCAGTAGAAACAGTGTAAAGCAAACTTGCTAATATTTCGTCATCAATGTTACCGTCGGACAGAAAAGAATGAATAAAGAAGTTATTTATATTTTAAACATTGCACACATGACCAGACAGGTTTCCTTTTAGTGTGTACATTTCGATTTTTAAGAACTTTATATAAATATTTAGTGGAATTGTTCAGCTGAGCAGCAAACTCTAAATAAGCTTTTTTTTCTCGTTTTATTGCTGAATTTGTAAAATTTCTCAACTGTCTTTTAAATGCTACTAGAGCTTTATCCCGTAGACTGTTCATAAGAAGCTTAATATTATCTACGAGCCATGGCGGTGCAGTGCGTTTGCGGTGGTCACTGATAGTTATATAAGGCGCATGCTTGTCAAATAATTGAAAAACAAGAGAGTTAAATAGATTTACTTTAGCTTGCAAGTCGCGTTCAAAAAGTGTGTTAGATCGGTCAAGAAGTCTGCCTTAAAAAAGCGTCACTTAAAGAAAACGGGTTTTCCTAAATATCTCCAAATATATTTAATATATTCAAAAAATGAAAATGCCATCAGATGGGAAATAAAATTTCTCACAAAAAGTATCGTAGAAAATTTATTCAAAATTTTGACATTTTCGAAATATTTCCAAAAAACCTCTTTTCGTCCCTGTGCGTACGTTTTTTTTTAATTTTGGTATTATATAGAAAATCAAATTTCTGATCAGAAAGCACTATTGTAATTTTTTTTGTTAAGTTAATAATTTTCGAGTTATTTGAAAAAACCGATTTTAAAATTTATATATTTTTGCTATCACGAGGACTTTGTCTTAGAAAAAATGTGTTGAGAGACAAAATGCTCAAAATCTGATTACTAATCGTACAGTATAAGAAATAAAAACGTAAATGTCATTTTGACAATTGGATGTGGAAGTATTGATTCAGTTTGCAGCGGTTTTTCTATTAGCGTTAATGATTGTTCTGCTATTCTTCACAACATCTTAAGGTTTTTAATACAATTTTCCAAGAGTCTTTGAATAAGAATTCATACTGCACTAGTGTAATAATATGATACATTAGATGTCGTTGTTACACGTACGAGTAATATTACTATGTAGCCGACTTAGATAAATAATTTTTTATGTCAGCATAGTAACCATTTCATAACAAAGATATTTCATTATTACTTACATATTACTTTTACACATAAATATGAAATATAAATATGCTTCTGGACCTAAACAGATAACTTTTACACATTAATTGAATGTATCTGTATTAATTCTATTCTATACTTACTTTACTTGATTTTGTTAAAAGATTAGACTAGAATCATTTAAGATGTAAGTACAAGTAAATTTACACATTTATGAAAGAAAGAAAGAAATGTTACATTTTTCAAAAGTTGGCTATAGCTTTAAACCAAAAGACGACGCAAAAATAGCAATGGTACAACTCAACTCACAACAAAAAGTAATACAGTAATATCGACCGTAACCCTCTGGCATTAATAGTTATAGAGATGTCCTACAATTAAAGTAAATGGGACACCCTATACGTAAGTAGTAAGTATTGTTTCACAAATTTCATACACATTTAAGTGTTTTTGTAGTTATATTAGTATTCGTTGTCAACATTCGATTTGACGAAATTTAAGGCCGGTTAGAACAAAAAAGCAAATGTGTGGTAGTAGGTACCTACATAGCCTTCTTGATTGTTATATACGATGAGTGTTCTTTTATGAGGTAATTTTATACTTATACCAATAAACTGAACTTAAAATGAAAATAAAACCTAACGTTTAACCAGTGAACAGGAAGCTTATTAAAAAACCATACAGTTACACACACATAACATGGGGCGTCACCTAACGGCAATACGCTAGTACTTGAATCACTGGCAAAAACACATACATATGTAGGGGTCTCCAAACTTTTCAGCCTTAGGGCCACAGACCAAGACCATTAATAATGTTATGTGATCTGCGCTTGGGGCCCCATTGCTTACTCCTGTAAGTTCCGTGGGCCAACACCGTTTTAATTTTCCCGCCATTTTATATAATTTCTAGAATAGTAGCCCAGTAGGCGCGGTGAGCGAGTATTTGCTTACTAAATTCGCTAGTTCAATTACTATTGCGCATTGACATCTCGTGGGCAAAAGCGAAAAAACGCCTATCGTGAATAACCTCGTTGGTTGGAGAAAGTTTTGGTGTAGAATACTTACTTCGAGATGGTCGAAATTGGAGTATAAAAAAGACAGCGGCGCGAAAAAACTTTAATTTAACTGTTTTTTATACTATTTCCCAGACTTCGATGTCATTGCAAATTAAATTAAAATTTTTTAAAATCTTTTTGATACTGGCATTGAAACCCTACCACAGGAACATGGAAATTATTGATTGCAGAGCAGTGATATACAGGGTGATTCACTCAAACAGTTCATTAGAAGTTTAGGGAGTTAGACTCCGAATTGAATTGTGAAAATTTTCAGTTAGATATAATCGCTCATGCCCTCCTCAGGGAAAATAATTGTGCATTTTTGGATTCGCCTAACCCTTACAAATCTTTTCATGTAGACAACCTATATCTAGTTTCAGCCGTTTCGGTGTTCTGCAGAAATTTTCGTAGTTCACGTTCACAGATCCTTTCAAGACCACGGCTGGAACTTTGCAGCTTGTTATAGTAACCATGAAGGTTACTTGTTACAGTCTAAATTTTGCTTTTTTCATCGCTGGCAGCTGTGGATATTCCGTATTAAATACTCGGCAAGTTCTTTTAACAACTTTGTTGCATTTTCCATGTATCAGAAACAAATTATAAATGTTTTCTTTCGAATACTTGTTGGTTCTGCATCTTTTTAACACGAGCATAATCGAAAACAAGTAAAACTTATGCACTACACGGCAGATTTTGGATACAATTTAGTCTTGACGTTTGTAACATTATTCTTTTATTTTAAAATTGTTTCCAAAAGCTACTACCACGGGTGGGTAATCACGCGACTTTTTATTAAACATAATGTACCTAATTAATCAAGAAGTTTTACAGAATTTCTAAAACGCATAAACGCAATATCGTAATATCTATGCAAGTATACATCGATTATTCTGCTATTTTTAGTTATTTTCAGTAAGTGAATTTACGCCGACGTCACCAAATAAGACGAAAACTTAAAATATCGCTTGTAACTTTATAACAGATAGGTATAGGGAATGCTGATACCAATCGATTAATTAATTAAATCAATTAAAATCTGCTCCTTATAGACCCAAAATATACAGGGTGTTCTATTTAAGAAAAATAACTTACCCAGTTAAAGTGTATTCGAAATAACGGCCGATTTTGAACACTGTATGAATTAAAAAAAAAGGCAGGACTGTAACACGTAACCTTTATGGTTACTATAACAAGCTGTAAAATGCCAGCCGTGGTCTTGAAATGATCTGTGAACTACGAAAATTTCTGCAGAACACTATAAAACTGAAAACTTTCAGAAAAAAATTAATTGCACTGAAACGGCTGAAACTAGATTAGATATAGGTTATCAAACATGAAAAGATCTGCAATAATCAGGCGAATACAAAAATGCACAAAAAATTATATCATTATCTATTTAAAATAACGAAGTTAATGGTGACTTCCGGTAAAACCCGAAGTGCCACAATTGCGTAATTATTTTCCCTGAGATGGGCATATCTAACTGCAAATTTTCAGAGTTCAATTCGGAGTCTAACTCCCTAAACTTTTAATGAACGGTTTGAGTGAATCATCCTGTATAATTGAGAACAAATATCAAAATTCATCTTTGTTTGAACTTTATAAGTATTCCGTTGGAACAATTTGATAATCGTGGTCTTTTTTTGGTAGTACTTACTTACATTCTCCAAATTGAAGTACATGAAATTTTATGTGAATGTTAGTGGGATTCATTTCAATAATTTGTTAGTAATTTTCTTTAAGTTAATATTTCTGCTTTACTTAACAAGCAAACAAAACTCAGCTATTATCTTTGTTTTTTATCTAACTTATCACATTAACAAAAACAGCAATAAGCCATTTTCTGTCACGGACCGAATTGATGACACTGGCAGGCCGAATTTGGCCTAAAGGCCGTTGTTTGAAGATCCCTGCTTAAAAGCAACAGATCACAGAACCATTTGTGGTTAATAATGTATGTATAGAACCAAGGTCTACTTTACTCTCTACAGGTTGCATCAATCGGTCGGTTTATGGGCGCGGTAAATGCGGGGAAGGACGTAATAAATGACGTATGCGAGCGCCTCAGGGCATCTCTGTCGCAACGGTCTGTTGCTCGTAAACCGACTCTGTCGCGTAGCCATATGAACTCCATCTGAAAAAGGCGCAAGAGAATACCTATAAGATTATTTTGTTAGTAGAAATAAGTAATTAATTTTATTTATCATGGTGAAGTGCTGATGTAAAGTTGCTGTGTGTAATGATGGCAAGGAAGAAAACTGATCGCGCGGGACTACGAATATCCCGCCTTAGATCTAAAGGCAAACTGCTAAAGCAAATATGTGTGCATTTGTATTAAATTTTTAAATTCTCAACAAATAATTGCAAGTGCTGAGTCATCCAACAAACGCACACTTGATTTATCTGATCTGAATCGTGGAAACTATCCCGAAAATAACGTAAATTGACAAACTGATTAACCAGTTAATCAATGTGTGATGTATTATTGTAAATAGCACTGGCATCTTTAAACGCTAGTAATTACGGTACAAATAATCGTAGCATTTTGTTCGCTTCTAATTGTATTGTTGGTATATTATTTAGAGTGTAAATTATATGTATATATAAAATACAAAAAATGAACTTTTTTTTGTTCAGTTACATTAGTTACAGCCAAAAATGCACTTGTAAGTAAAACAAGTTGCCTACTTAGGTATTTTGATTTCATTGTGGCTTTGTCGCTAAGCTTTGTGAACTGCCTACTTAATCTGAGATTTTCTATCAACACTGAGTTTATAGTAATATAATGTATCGGAGTACCGATAATATAGAATGTTTTAATTAAAAATACCATAATATACCTATTGTAACATAGACTTTCCGTTTTAAACTTATTTTAACTATTTGTAATAAAAACTGATATTAAGCATAGTCCAAAACAAATTATAAATTTTAATACGTTACAATTATAATTATAATAAAATACAATCTTTGATCTTATATGATGAAATATAGTATATATAGTAGGTATGCAACTTTTATTTAACTTTGAAGTTACATAAAAACCCAACTGTTAATAATTATCATTGAGAATCACACATGTAGTGCCTATAGCAGGTAGGCATATGTACGAAAATAAAAAAATATTCTAAATAACGAATTGGTTATAATAATATTGACTAAAATAGGAAACGAAAATGATTTATAAAATAAATTACTAAAATGTAGTAGGATTGTGAAAGGTGCCTTGGCGTACGAAACGAATTTGAATGTAAAATACATCTACTACAATAATTGTAACAAGTAGCGCTGGAAATTCTGTTTTATATTATATGAATATACAGCCGTATCTGACGTTTATACGTCCGTCCTGTTTGGTTTTATATAATGATCACTCACTCTGCTCCGAAGGAAACTTATAAATCGAATCCACAAACATAATTATTCGAAATATCGTGGATAATGTTTTATAGGTACTTCTGCATGCCATGTATTGCGTTAGTGTGTGATACACGCGTCCATAAGAACTGTGAATCTAAGCGAGAGGGAGTGAGGCGCCCCGTGACGTAACTGCTTCCTATTGGCTGGAGCTCGAATGCTGCAACCTGTAGTAGTCGAATAGACCTTGGTACTTACTTACATTCTCCAAAATGAAGTACATGAAGAATGTTTGCAGATCTAAATTAATTGATGAGCAACTTAAATTTCTTTTAATAATTGGTAAAAGTAAAATTGGTCCACAACTACACACCACTACACAGTGGAAAATCACAATTACATAAATCTCATTAGTACTTTTTACAAGTTTTATGTTAATGTTAGTGGGATTCATTTCAATAATTTGTTAGTAATTTTCTTTAAGTTAAATTTTCTGCTTCACTTAACAAGCAAATATAACCCAGCTATTATCTTTCTGTTTTCTAACTTCTCACAGTAACAAAAACAGCAATAAGCCATTATCTGTCACGGACCGAATTGATGACTCTGGCGGGCCGGATTTGGCCTAAAGGCCGTTGTTTGAAGATCCCTGCACAGAGTCATTTGTGGTTAATAATGCATGTACAGAACGAACTATCAAACCTTTTGGTTTTGGTGTTGTGCTTAAAACTATAAATAGTCAAATTTTAAAAACTTAATTGAAATATCTATTTGCTTTCAATCTAGACATTTCAATATTACATCGTATACCTTTAAAATTGCTATTGGCGCACATCCCATAATTCATAGGTACCTATAGTCTTATTGTAATTAATCGCTATTTTGACATTTCTGGCCCAAATACATTATGCAGGAGCATTTTCTTGCAATAAGCTTTATAAACCTTAAAGGTTGTTTCTGATAATGGCTTTTCCTTAATGTGTCTAACTAATTTTTTCATGGCAAACAAAATGCTATAATTACCATTTTAGTATAAAACAGATTAAAATTGAGAGGGTGGGAGTAAAAGTTACCTATTTTTAAAGCACGACTTAATTCAAGCTTTGCCGTGGAACTTAAAACCACAGGGTTAAATGTAAAAAAGATACGCATATTAAAATTTTAATGTAAGTACCACCAAATTATTTACATATATAGCTTACCAGTGTGTAAGAAAGAGTGAAAAAAATGAAGATAATGAGTACGGATTACTCCACTTAAGGATAATGATATTTGCCATCTGTCATGCTACAAAAATGGCCCTCTTAGTTTCCAAATCTTACCGGATTTTGGTGGCAACTACAGGTATAAGATTTGTACATTTTTTGTTCTTTGTTTACCATTGTATTAAGAGTGAAACACATATAATGATCATGCGACAAGAGGACATGACATAGGAATATTTAATATAAGCAGTTATTACATGGTATAGGTTATTTGCAATTTTTTTTTTAATTAAGTATCTACTAGAAAACTGTGTTATCGGGCTTTATGGCTGTCGTCAGTGGGGTGTTATCCCTGACGTTTCACCTGTTCGAGTGACCAGCATCCTCAGAGGTCTGTAAGTGCTTCTGTCTTGGTTCGACTTCTGCAGCAAACTGTCAAACTGACGTCGTGTTGCTAACTCGGATCTCGCGCACAAACTGTATTGATGCCGGGGTGGTGGTCCCTTATCAGTGCCTGTTCGTTCGTTGGTATTTGCAAGTGCCGGTAGCCAGACTTTGCTTAGTTTAAAAGTTCCCTCTTGCCGGTTAAAGTTGTCCTTGTGTTTTTCAATCTCTATGGCWTCCCMAACTAGTCGACAATGATACCTGCCGGTCGAAGCAAGTACTTGCGTATCCTTGAACAGTATTTCATGGTTCCGTTGCCGAGCGCATGTTCAGCTACTGCAGATTTCTGAACATGTCCTAGTTAACAATTCCTTTTATGTTCATTCATTTTTGTCTTCATAGATCTTTTAGTGGTCCCAAGGCACACCTTTCTGCATGCGCATGGGATGCGATAAACACCTGATGTCGGAAGCAGGTCTCTTTTGTCTTTGGCCAATCTTAGGGCCTGCTGCACTTTTCGTGTGGGCTTGAAGATTGTCTTTATATGATGTTTTTCTAAGAGTCTGCCAATCCGATCGGTCACCTGCGGTATATACGGCAAGAAAGCCCTTCCTTTCGCCGGAGCTTCTGAGTTTTCCGTTTCAATATTTTTAAATCTAGGATTCATGGCACTTTTGATTGGCTTGGTGCTGTTCCCATTCAATTGAAACGCTCGCTCTAAATGGTCCAGTTCCCGTTTCAGAAAGTCTGGAGTGCATATTTTCCGGGCAGGCTGTGTCAGCGTTGTTACATACCTCATTTTTGTTGAGGGTGATGATTTAAGGTCCGGTTCAGATATCTGTCAGTATGTGTGGCTTTTCTGTATACGGTGAGTACCAGGTGATGCCCATTTCTAATAACTAAACGTTGATTGTTTAGATGTGTTAGAAAGCAATCCAAGTTTTGTTTGCCGTGCTTCCATACCAAAAAGTGTCATTCACATACCTGTACCAAACTGCTGGCTTATGTTCTACTGTATCTAATGCCTTCTGCTCAAAATTCTCCATATAGAAATTCGCTACTACCGGAATCAGTGGGCTACCCACTCTTTCGATTTGTTCATTGAATTCGCCTTTCCAAATAAAATAGCTCCCAGTGAGGCATGCTCGAAAGAGTTCTACTAGATCTGTGGTGAACTTATATTTGAGGAGCTCCAGCGATTCCAAGAGTGGCACTTTGGTAAATAGTGAAACCATGTGTAAACTCACGAGAATATCTGTCAGATCCAATCTTAATCCACTTATCTTGTCGATAAAATGCAAAGAGTCCTTGATATAAGATAGTGTGTGCCCTATATGTGGCGAAAGCCTAAACCAATATTTTTTAAGTATACTGTTTTACAAATTGCATTTTTCTTTTAAGTGAACTTAATTTAGTTTGAGTTCTGCTAAATTCATTGTTTAACATTTAATTTGACGAAATTTAAGGTCGGTTGCTTAGAGCAGACAAACAAATAATGTTGTTTTAGTATATGAGCTTCTTAATTGTTATATTATGATGCATGTTCTTATTAAACGGTAATTTTATACTTATGACGATAAACTCAATGGTTGCTGTTTGTAGTTTTTTTTTACTTGATATGAAACTAAAACCTAAGGTTTACCTAGAAAGTATGAAATTATTAATTACCACCCCTAGGAAAATTTAAAAAAAATTACAAGCGTTTAGTGTGGTTTTACAATTTATTTTGAGTTTCTTTGATTACTGAAAGTTTAATCCTGTAAAATGCATTTTGCCAAATTTCATTAAATTTATTTGATGCATTTGTGAGCAGGCATACAAAAATGTGGTTTTTTAAATAAACTTTGAACCCTTCTCGCTGACAACTGGTACATCTAGGACTTATTTTGACCTTTACCATATGTGGTAGCTCTGCGTCCCTGCAATTTTGGCAGACTCTGTATAGTCGATTTGTGTATATTCCTTCCTCTATATGTAATATCTTGGTTACAAGGCAGTTTTGTATTTGGGCAGCTTCTGCAAAAATGTATATACTTGATGCTAATTAATCCACCGACCAGAAGAATTAGTATGTATACATGGCTATACAGCACTGTGGAGTTTGAATGCCTATAATCAGATTACTTAATTTTGATGACAACGAAAATTAATAAACTTTTTTTTCATAAATGAAGTACACACATCTTTATAACCATAGAAACTATAATACACTTCTACCCCTGCCTACAGCACGTACTTACATTGATAAGACTATCTAAACAAAACATGTTCATGATTTCTGATCTTTATATTATCCCACAAGGTATTCCTTTCTTTACACCCTGTAATATTTAATTCAAACACATGCATTGGAAACAACTTTATTACAAACTAAACTTCAGTGAATAATAAATGTGATTTTAAACTGCAAGTGAAAAGAAACAATATCCAAAATATAATTAAAACAAACACTATAAATAAACTCATCTGTAACACTTTGACATACCTTAAAGTAATTTCCAAAACAAATGGTCACATTTAAACAGCTTAGAATTAGTTACAGGTTATAGTGAAGCGTTCATTTATCGAAGTTCCCGTGGCACTAACAAATACAGGTAAATCCATATCATAAATAATTGGAGGGTTGAATTTCGTCTGCTCCTGTATCATCCTGATTTCCTCCTGCAGAGAGGGTGTCAGGAAGCGTTTTATGCTATGTCTGGTGTAACCAGTATTGCTGCCTAAGTCGGGAGTAGTAAGATTGGTGTTCGTTATCTGTAAAACCAAAAAATACTGTAACTTAGTACAACTATATTAATACAGCCACATCAAATGTCTGATTTTTATTTATATTGTAGCAATAATGTTCTATGACAAGTATATGTTAAATACATGGGATGGCTATTTTACTTTTAATTTCAGTGTTTCTTATATGTACATATTCTCGGAAATGACTTCTAGAATAAAATTGTATTTGAAAGATGTTACAATAAAATAAAGGGATGTATATAGAGAATATAATCCACGGGTCTCGGAAGTTTTCTTGATATCGAAATCCCAGGATTTAAAACTCTCGATCCCGTTATTCTAGGGATTGACACAATATGAATAATGTAGGTTCTACGTACTACCATCCAACTGCTAATATTGAGCATTTTTAATTAGTTGCAATACAAGTTGATTATTATTTTGGTTAAATACCAAAGAAAATGCGTTAGGTATCTTATTACTATTAATATCTTATTTTATTTTCAACTTGATAATTCTTAACATATTTAATAGCTTTAAATAAGTTGGTTTTTGTTTGTGCTTTGTCTCACACTATTTATTGAATAATTCGACCAGATAGAAGCATATGGTATGCAAACGCTCAAATGTAGAACTTCAATTAATAAATAGCATAAAACAGAAATGTCAAAACGATTATACTTTTACTCACTGATAATATAATAAAGCTGAAAAAGGTAATACAATTGTTAATTTAAAAACACAACAATATCAAAATAAATTAAATAATTTACTAAACACAGGCAACTTTTCAAAACTTAAATCAAATTCAATAGGTTTGTTTCAAAAAGGATTGTAATTAACGCCAGGTAATTTAATGCAGTTTACAGATTAAGAAAATGCTAAATGCTCGATAAATAAAAATACAGAACAAAATAATAAAAAATGCTTTTTTTTTGTAAAATCACAATATAAAATATCCTATTTGCATGTTAAGATCTGGTCAGTATTTTACTGAAATGTGCACTAATAAAAATATATAATTGCTCGATAATTTACTTCACTATTGAATTAAATTTGGCATTTTACAGCAATGCATTAGAAAAAAATTTAAATGCTCGATAAGTCATGTTCACTGTTAAATCAAATTTGCATATTATAATAATTAGAAATGCCTTATATCTCATCACAAATAAACAGCTGCTTGTCGTATCTATTTCCCAACACTAATCCGTATTTTGTTAGGTGTAAAAAGCAAAAGCAATTTCAATTGAAAGAAGAGGCTGCGAGGGCGACCAGCCAAATGTAAAAGAGCTCTTTTAGTTCAATAGATAAGTGACAGGTTAATATTTCCCTGATATATGTTGTACATACGCCATTTTTATTTTAGACTAGTTTTATTAGTGGGCCTACCAAACAATATTTTAAGGTCTTTGTTATAAGTGCACTTTGTTTTCCAATTATGTAAATAGTTAGCAAAAAAAATGTGTTTGCTTAGCCAATTAAATGTTTATTTTGTTTAACTTTTTTTTCTTTTCAATAAAAATATATGTGCCTACAGTAAAGTTTAAAAGTGCTTTACAGATAATGCTTAAAAATTGACGGAGAGGCCATTTTTATTGATGGCAAGTACCTATTGTTTCACCATCAATTTTCCACTTAACATTTATCGAGCATTTATTTATATTTTACCAAATATTTACTAATTGAGGAAGCATTCGAATCTGGTACTGAGCATTTTTTAAAGTAATCGAACATCTATTATTTTTTAACGAATATTTGTATTAATTCAGGAAACATTTGAATTTGTTAATGCACATTTGTTACATTTATCGAGTGTCTATTACATTTATCTAATATTTATTATTTTAACATGCATGTAATATATACAGTGAGCATTCATTACATTTACGGAGTGAGAATTTGTTATTTTAACATGTATGAAAATTTTATACTGAGCTTTCATTACATTTATCGAGCGCCTATGATATTTACGGAATATTTATTATTTTATCATGTGTAAAAATTTGATATCGAGCAATCATTAGATTTATCGAGTGTCTATTATTTTTATTGAATATTTAGGTTTTTCATGCATTTGGACAAATTAACTGGAAAATGCAACATGCGTTGTAAATAAAATATCGAGCATTTAATTTGTTTACTTTCAAAAAAATGTTACTACTACTTTACTTAAATCTTCAAAATGTTTATATTGAGAGGCGAAAAATACAGACTAAAAGTAATGAATCCTCTGCTTTAAGGTTTGACAAAAATTAATAAAAATAATGTACCAATGAGACTGCTGGTGTCCTATATTAATGCGCCACCTTAAAAGTTATACAAATTTACAATTACTTCAAATACAGAGTAGAGAATTCCATAAAATTTGCTAACAGAGTAAAAAAAATCTGTTTGTACCAAACAATCTGTATTGGTTTCTTTTGATGTTTCAAACCTTTTCACATCTGTCCCCCTAATGGAAGATCTAATCATTTTTTAAAATAAAATAGAAACTTCATCTACAGAAAAATGAAACTAATACAAATCATTGAAGCTTATATGGACAAAAGTTATCTATTGTTTAATAATTCTAATGTTATGAAGTAATTAATTACAATTGAAAAAGTAATTGAATTACTTGCTCTACATTTGTAATTGAATTACCCATTTTGTTACAATTACAATTCCATTTTCACAATTACTTTCGAGAGAACTATTTTGAATATTTTCAATTTGTGGAATGTTTAAATCTGACTGCAAACCAGTGGGCAGGTAGATATTGAAAGGACAGTTTCTACAAGCAAAACTATTTTACACAAAATTCATTACAGTGCTTTTGCAAAAAAAAAATAAATTTGATTTAGAATTGTATGCATCATACCCTCAAAATCGAATTGACATTTTTACTGTTTCAGCTATTCTCACTTAAAAAAAGAAACTCTTGGATTCGTTTTGTGGTGTAATTAAAGCAATTTATCTTAAACGGCTAAATTAGTTTTTTTTTCAAGAATATTTTATAATTATGACACCATAAGCTACCGCTATCGATACTCTTCAGGAAAGAGCCAGTTATATCTGGATAAGCTTTACCAACTTTTTTTAAATTAATCCAAATATAGTGAACAAATTTCAATTATAACAAATATTAAAAATGCTTTTCACGTATTTTGGATTTCAGTTATTCGGAAAACCAAGTTGTTCCTTACCACAGTTTAAACTTAACTAGATTTATTCTGACAAAGATAAAGGAAATTATGTCTCAGAACTTATAAGGGTGATGTCCAAGAACACTTTTTGCCTTCAAGTGATAATAACCAAAGTTCTTGCGATTTGATTATATGAATATTCAATTATATACTATTATGTAAAAATATCTGTAAAAAAAACAATATTTAAGATTTTTAAAATTTGATGTCATATTAACCTTATCGGCTCCCGTTGAGCGAATGATTAGTTTTAGTGGTCACAATTTAAAACCAAGACGAAACAATTGGTCAGATGATCATATTAAAAAACTATTGCTTTTAAGAAATAACAGATGTTTGTAATCTACATTAATTAAATAAGTAACATAATGTATATATAGAGAAAGATAATTATTGCCTGAAATTTTCATTTCAACTTATGTCTTTTAACCCATTAAAATATCATCTGCGTTAATATAAGTTATATTAGTAGTTACTAGTTAGAGTTGTAAGTTTGCATATCAAATAATTAGGATAATTAGCGCTGACTCAATTAGATCTAAGTTTTTGAGTTTTGTTTTATGCAATAAAAATTATAATTTTTATTGTCAAAACAACTAGGTATGAGGGAGGGTACGAGGAACATATTACTGTTTTAAAACTTTTAAAACATTCTATGTGATCCTATCTAAAGAGTAGATGTAATTGATTATTTGAAATTACTTCGAAGCATGAATTATACTTGTAATTAATCACATTAACATATTTTGTAATTTTAATTGTAATTAATTATTATTTATCCAAAGTAACTGTAAATTAATTATTGTATTTAATTACACATTGTGAAGTAATTTTAACACGACTTTATTATTTTTATACTTCATTCAATAAGATTGCCTTTATCTTAAAAGTGAGACTTGTACTAGAGGGTATAAAGATTTTAAAATTATGTATGAAGCTGCTGTAAAGCAAGCAAAAAAATGTGCAAATGATGGACAAATTCAAAATGCAACAAACAATGTTAATGAAAGTTGGAACATAATTAATTATTCAAAAACACAAGGCTGCTCGATGGGTATACTGGTAATTACAACTGAAGACTCTGGGACCTACACAAACCCTAAAGACATATGTGCAATTTTCAACAGTTATTTTATAAGCCTTTCAGAAAACAATAAAACCACTCTGTTAAGTCATGAGCCTTTAAATTTTAATACGACCTGTAACAACAGGTCGAAGGTGTCATTAATAATACGACAAGAAAAAATATCCCAGGAATAGATGACATGGGAAAGTTATAAATGCTGTCAAACACATAATAGTATATCCTTTAACACATTTAGTGAATATGTCAATTAGTCTAGTTACACAACAGTGCTTAAAAAATCAAAATGTATACCAGTTTACAAAAATAAGGGCTCTAGGAGTGACCTAAAAAATTACTGTTCTATTTGCCTGCCCAGTCAAATTTCAAAAATCTTCGACACCCTATTTTACAATAGATTGAAACATTTTCTCGAGTCATAAGATATTGATTCCTGAACAAAATGGATTTCGCCAAAATAAATCAATGCAAACTGCACTGACAGATGCCTTAAATTACGTTTATGAAGGTCTTAATAATAAACAATTATTAGCTGGAATTCTTTTCGATTTAAGTAGAGCATTCGACACGGTAGATCATTCACCGTTATTAAAAAATCTACTTTTAATTTTCTTTATTTTGTATACCTGGAAATAAAAGTTTTTGAAATATTCATGATTTATAGAATAATAAGTTGCTAGAATATTTTGTAACAACTATTAATCTAAACTATAATGTGCCATCTCATATACAAAAAAAATTATAAGCCACAGATTAAAAACTTACTTGTATTTGGTAATTTGTAGGCTGCGCTGCCCTACGCAACCGCACTTTCTGTGCAGTTTGATTAGCGTTAACACCCGATGTAGAATAACCACCTCGTATGCGGGCTAGCCTGTTTTGAATAGAAGAGGCTCTTGCCAACCTTTGATTTCGAAAATTCCTTACGGAGAGTTGCCTCGACTGTGCTGCGTTCCTCAAGGTAATTTTCTGAAATTTACTTTTTGGCAATATGGATGTTGTGTTTGTTCCAAAAATAGGAACTCGTCTCAACTTCACAGGACCGCTTCCCAAACGTTCATGAACAGGTTGTTTCCCAAGACCTTCACCTTCACCGTTCCTAGTTAATGGGCTCTGTCCCATTTGGCCATAATACAACGCCTGAGCTAACTTTTTTCTGTGAGATTCACGTTGCATATGTTGTAGGTTTTGTTGAATCATATCTTTATTAACCGCTGTATAACAAAACATCATCAACAATTTTAATGCATCAAAATCGATTAACAGGTAACAACTTACCTCTTCGAAGACGGATTCTCTGCATAACCGTGCTTCGACCAGCATTGTTACTTCCTGAAAATTATGATTTAGAAGTCAGAAGAACTTCAGTTAATCAATAATGGTTTTGTTTTGTACCTGTTACCGACATTCTCCAAAAGAACTGCGAAATTAGTGCGGACTTAAAATATAAATTTTTAAAAATACATACAAACAATGGTACAAATTTCCCACGAGCCACGATAAGACGACAGACGACAGAGGACACACGCAAATGCAAGCTTGTTGCTTTGTTGCCAACCGCAATTTCGTAAAACTGAAATTTCAGTCCTGTGCTAGTCAACGTTGCCAACTGTTGAAATCCGGTGCAATCACATGAATAACGCCACAAAAAATATCTTCTCTGAGCACAGAATCTGAAGTCAAATTATCGTATGTTGAAAAACATTGAACCTACCATACTTTAAAATAGGGTTGCCAACTTTTAGAATTAAAAATAGAGGACAAGACGAAAGGTAAAAAATTAAACTACATAGAAAGGAATAGCTCCTATTATTGACTGAGCACTTGTTCAAATAAAAGACTTTTTACAAGACTTATTTGAAAACATGTAAAAACTGTAAGAATATTTATTGCTTCTACAAATACTTCTTCTGACTGCCGATTTATAAAAATCCGAGCAGATGCATTTTATATTAAAATAAATTAAATGCTCATTTTTTTTATCAAGTTTTACTGAGCATGGTTTATCATCATCACGCCATTTTATGTTTATTATGGAAAAAAAGAATTTCATCAAAGGCACTTGATGCGGTATTTAATTTTTTGTATTGCATTTTATTATTAAGCATTGTGATGATACAGAATGATAGATTTGTTATTAGTAATACCTGGTGCGTATTTTTCCTTTTTTTTGTATAAGCGTAGGTATTTGTCCTAAAAAATATTATTGCTTTATTAGATTTCGAGAAGAGAGGAGGACTTTTTAGGTATGTGAGAGAAAAGAGAACAGTAAGATGAAAAAGAAATGTGTCCTATGGAATAGAGGACGGTTGACAACCCCACTGTCAAGATGGTTCTGGAAAAACTGCATGTTTTTATACACCCGGAAAATATTATAGTTGGGTGTCAATCCTACAGCGCATAATTTAACAGCGCCAGCTTTCTTGATCCATCGGATAATTCCACACACTTACAGGACCCGCTCTAGGGGCGACATTTTAGCTATAAATTGWAAGAATTATATATAAGTGCATAATATGTACAGGGCTTCTATAAAAGTTTCATGAAACGCGGGTGTCGTTGATTTCTGAATTCTTCATGCCACCTTTTTGTAACTGCTGCTAAGCTACAATATGCACCGCGATAGTACAGAAGATTGCAGAAGGTTACAGCTCCGAAATTTAAGCTTTCTGCGACCTTAAAGTTAATTATCCTATAAAACACTACAGAATATGTTGAAAATACAGACTCTCAGGCGTTTTCTCATATTAAAATATATCAAATAATTCAAAAATCGATAGATGACAAGTATACGTCATTGTGTTCATTTACCCTAGTGGCGGCAAATTGATTTTATCGAAATACATATTCAGATATCAATTTTTTTTCGTTGGCTAAACATTTTTTTGCACTTATAACCACATTTTGATGGTCTGTTTTTTTTAATTCGCATTTATTAATTAAATGATTATACAAGGGTGAATGCTTTCAGCGTCCATAATATAAGATATTTTCTCGGAAAGATCGCTGTCTCTTGAAAACACTGACAAAATGCATGTTATTAGTCTGACGTTTCAATTAACACCTGCTGTAATCTTTGTCAAAGACGAAGAACCTCAAAACTTACCTGACAAAGATTACAGGTGTAATCGAAACGTCAGACTAATAACATTTTGTCAGTGTTTTCAAGAGACAGCGATCTTTCCGAGAAAATATTATCTTAAATGATTATACAGTTAACAATAATTTAGGGCTAGATCGGTACCCTTGCCTAAGGGGCTTCTTGCTGGAACTGGGCAGGTCATTTTTTCCTCAGATGGACAGGTAAATAACAGGATTGAGGACGGATTTATCGCAGTTAGCTACTTGAGATAAAAAACGGCATCAAATACATCTTACAGGATTTACTATATCCTGAAATGAAGCCAGTAACTTTACATAGTTATATAGAAATAATCTCTCGTCAAGAATGAAACTAAAATTTACATAACGAAGTCTCCAAATTAAATTCAAAGCACCCGAGTGATTATGTTCTTTTCGTTATGTATATCAGAACTGAATGCTGAGTTTTCGCCACAAAGAGTAGGCTTTGGAAAGTTTGTCGAATCGAAAAAAATTATCTCAATCACACAATTTTCCCAATCAGTAAACAGTGCTTACAAAATGTAAAGAGGTTGCGCACAAATAAGGTTGATGTGTATTGTGTTATTTAATGCGCGCGGTGTTTTCATATAGATATACTATTGTATATTGACCTAAACAATATGATTTAATGATAATCTTTAAATTCTGGCTGTTTTGATGCCAGATATAATATGTGTGCGCAAGATCAATCTACAACAACCATGCAAATTTAGAACACAGAAATAGATACAGATATCTGTTTTCTATGATAGTTACCCAGAAGTTTAAAGCAATGATCATATTTTGTGATAAATCATCCTTCTGTTTGTAGGACAGACGCACGCGCAATAAAGATTATATGGGAACATCACGGCAACGTCAGAACTACTGATAAGTACGCCTGATTAAGGATATAAATACCGAACAAGGACACAGATCTTTAATGGTCTGTGAACAAGGATTCGGTAGCGCCCTCGTTTTTACCGGCGAATTCAACCTTTTACGAATCGCCGGTAGGTGACGCCCCATGTTAGGTGTATAATTTTTTTAATCAGTTAAGCACAATATGTAAAAGAATTTCCTGTTACTAGGTAGACATTAGGTTTTATTTTAATTTATACTTATAAAACTACAAATACCAACCATTCGGTGTATAGTCATAAGTATAAAATTATCGTATAACAACAATGCTTATCGTAATATAACAATTAAGAAGTTATGTACTACCGCACATTTATTTAAGCGACCTTAAATTTCGCCAAATCGAATATGCTAAACAACAAGTTTAGCAAAATTCAAACCCTGATAAGTCTAAAAACATTTACAAGGCAAATGAAATTTGTGAAACAATACTTAATGTAAGAAATTGAGTATCTAATATATTAGGTGTTATATCTGTTCAGAGCATATTGAAAGTTATTTATGTAACATATTCACTTCCTTCCTATTGCATGATCATTATTATGTTTAACTCTAAATAAAACAACACTACTAATTTAATTAACCCTGATTTATAATTCTGTACTTCACTATAACCACTTTATAACACTCGTATCACCTTGTTAATTTGTTTTACCACATCACACCGGAATGACTTCACACGCTATTCGTGCAAGCTTTTGAGCTTCATGATTGGCCTAGACCTCTAGACTGTGGAGCCATCTAATCGGCAGACGCTAACTTCCTTACGCCATAACAATTGTTTCCCCCGGTAAATCGTGAGATCTTTATATGTAGATTTTTTGGATTTTTATAAAACTATTGTTTTACTTTAGTGTTATTTATTTATTTATTTAGCACATTTAGACCATAGTTTTTGCAGGAAGTTACCGGTAACGAAAACAATTATAAATAAAAAGAATTTTGTAAACTAATTGTTTGTTAAATAATTGCTGTACTGCGATTTAAGCTAGTGTTCCGATTATGTGACAAACGACACAGCTGTCATCATAATCAGTTCTCAATATGGTGCTGGCATAAAAATTTCAGTTTCACAAATCAGTAAATAAGAGATGGCCGTAGTTCCTTCGAAAGACACAGATCGGTTCCTTACTATCCAAGAGTGTAAGGGATTTATGGAAGATTCGCGATTTGCATTAACAAGGGAAACGTCGATTCAATCTGGTAGAGGTAAAGATTTCAACACACTTGGCAGTATTTAGAAGAATTATTGCTTACAATCTTAGCGGTTGGACTACCATCTAAAGTAATGCAGTCTCTGGTGACACCAAGTCATCTTCCTGGAGTCAGTCCGCAAACGGATAGCGTTTTCTTTCATAACGATAGGTTTGAGGTAAGAAACACTATAAAAGATATTTCACATATTATGAAATACTTATTTAACGAACAACAACAATGTAGAATGTAAAGCATGTGTTGTTGGTATTCATAATACAGGTTTGGCTCCAGCTAACTTACAGGTGTAGAAACAGAAATAGTATGCTGAATTTTTGCTTAGTAAACCAAATCTTACTATTATAGAGAAAATATGTTGTACCCGTATATAGAGGATCAGGGCAAGCGTATATACCGGGCGTTCCAAAAATATGGCAGCCCAAGATATATACTGCTACGATACGTTCGGATAAAATAGTTAAATGCAAAGGCTTTGGAATTTTTCCCTGACTGTTCACTGGTAATCTTGGTCTTGACCCCGTCCTTCAAGGCCATATCACGGTCGTCAAGGTCGTTTTTTATAGGAACCCCATTTTTTATTACTGGTCTGGAAGTCTGAATATGACCTTACACTTTAACCATGACTTCGAACGTGACCTCGAAGGTCATAGCAAAGTCAAATGTAAATACAAAGCTATTTGGGGTTGCTGATTACGAATCTGGCATCGGATTTCCAAAATTCAAAATGGCAGATCCAATATCGCGGACGGAAGAATCGAAATATTATCGATTCGCACGAAAATTTTAATGCAATAGTTTTTTCGGCCGCTGATTATGAATCTGACTTTGTATTTACAAAATTCATAATTGCAGATGCAATATGAAGGTTGAAAAGGTTTAAAATTTATCGAGATGCACGAAAGAAATTAAATTTGTACTTAGTACACCAAAAATTGTTGTTTAAGAATTTTCGTGCATTTCGATGGATGGATTTTATGTCTGCTATACTGGATCCGCCATTTTGTTTGAATTTTGATAATACGATGTCAGATTCGTAATTAGCGGCCCCAAAAATTTTTGTATACTTTTAGTAAGAATCTAGTGATCGCACGGGGGTTTCCATATAGAAACGACCTTGACCTTGGTATGACCTTCAATGAATATCCAGGGAAAAATCCTATAACTTTCATATTTAACCTTTTCCCCAAACATACTCCTAGCAAGTTATTCTAGGGCTGCTGTACTTTTTGAACAGTAAACGTAAAAATTCTGCAGTTTGGCACCACAAAGAAAAAGATGAGAAGCTGCAGATAGTAATTGATATCGCCATTAATGTTAGTTCGGGCAAGAGCTCTGTTGTCGCCGTACATTTTAAATCTTTCTAATCAATTTTAAGGCTGGGATCCTGAAGAGAATCGATCCAAGATAACAAAGGAAAGAAAATCACCTATTTTCATAAACACAGTGCTCTAAGAACTACTGAATATTTAGAAATAAATGAACCGTTATATAAAATACAAAAAATTCAACTAAACCGTAATGGTTGCTAGTGAGGAGATATAGCTTCAGATTATTTTGTGGCCTACACTTTTACGAATTCAGTTATTGTACCGTTTAGTTTTCACATGCAAAATAGTTTACTTGAAAATGTCGATCACCAGCTTTCGAATAAGACTATTTCAACATATCAGGCCAATAACTTATTGAATAGTGCATGTCGTTTGTAAAAAAAATGTTCTCTTTCTATCGCTAACTTGATAAATCATTTTTCTCCGCAGAATCCCAGCCTTAAAGAATAAGTGCCAAGGTCACTGCCCATTTGGCAGTTCTACAGGGTTTCTATAAATGATTCATGCAACACGAGCGGCGTTAATTTCTAAATTCTTTGTGCCGCCTTTTTATAACTGCTGCCAAGCTACAATATGCACGCGATCGCTAAACAAGAGCATTATAGTACTGAAGGCTGCAGATCACGAAATTGGTAGCTTTTTAAAGATTTTCCGCCAATTTACGATTCTATTTTTGTTTCAATGGTAAGAAATAAACAATTAATTATTGGTATAGTAGGGTTGTGGTAACCAGGTAACCTCTACAGTCTAGAACCTGGCACCGTGCAAGCTTTGTATAGTGCAGCTAACGTTACTACCGCACTTAGTTTGTGTATTTAACCATTGCGACTGGCTAAAAACATCTTTTAGTCCATCATAGTACAATTATTTAACAGGCTTGCTGTAGCCACAGCCTCACAAATACGATACATAACCTAAAAAATATACGAAACCGTGTCAGCCCACAGCTCCGAAATGTGAGCTTTCTGTAAATTTAAAGTTGATTATTGCACAAAACTACAGAATATGTTAAAAATACAAACTCCCACGCGTTTTCTCATACATATTAAAATATATCAAATAACTCAGCAATCGATAGATGGACAAGTATAAGTCAAAGCAATTATTGTGTTCACCTTCCGAGAGGCGGAAAGCTGATTTAATCGATAATTTCCATAAGCGGCGCTCTGGATGCATGAATCATTTATAGAAACCCCGTAGATCCAGTAGTCTTTGTGAGAAGTTATGTTAAATATGCTTTACAATATTGTTCCAGCTTATTATAGACGCACGTGGTTATTCTCCCCAGGATATAAAATGTTCAATAACTCCTTGTAACGTTGAAGTCTATGCACAGGCACACGACAAACAGGCTACATCAGAACGCTCAATGACGATGTCTCGGTCTTACCAGCTACCCCAATTAGTTATACCCGAAAGAGGAAATTGTTTATTATCGGCGGAAGGAATCCTAGTAATAAACGCGCCATGGAAAACGTAATACTTAAAAAGCGAATTTTGTCCGTACAACTAAGTAAGATGTAAATATCTAATATCACAAATAAAAGTGCCAGTACGAAGTCGCTGTTTTTATTAAGGGGTCAAACTATTCTAATATAAGTAAATAATATACAATAAACGAAATTATGAAGTACTGTTTGTTTTAATTCTGACTTCGGATGTATTTAACTTTATCCTTTTGAAAATACTTTTATATGTAAATCGACATGGTTTTACTTACATGGTTTTATATGTATGCTATAGTCTAGACTCTAGATTTCGAAAAAAATGTATAAAGGTCATCAAGAACATATGCGTGGGTGAATTTCTGGGGTCGAGGGATGCACCACTCTTGTTCAATTATTGCTTTTTTCCGTTCTGTGACTTAATTTTATTGGTTGAGGTAGTGTATTGTTTATGGACTGTATGATTTCGCGAACTGTGCCGATTTGTGATAGTATATTGTTACTAGCATAAATCTCTGGCAACCACCAGCGAGGCGGCAGCATACTACAGCTGCAGGGCGCGGGCGCACGGCGTATGCCGCTATAGGTCGCGGAGGTGGGATGGTGGGCATATTACGGCGTTGGCGTTGGCGTCAAGTTGACTTAGCTGAGAAAGTGTATAATTTATTGTTCCTGTTTTAAAGTTATTGTGTTAAAAGTCCTGACGGGCAGTAKGAGTATGAGAGAGTTCCTTTTGGGTTGGCGAACAGTCCGGCGACCTTCCAGCGCATCATTAACAAGATGTTAGGCGATTTGCGATACGACAAAGTCCTGGAGTACATGGATGACCGCCTAATCCCCTCGACTACGGTAAAAGAAGGACTGCGGTTGCTGGAAAGGGTGCTGGAGCGTATAGAGCATGCAGGGTTCAAGTTGAACTTGGCGAAATGTTTCTTCTTAAAGTCTATCGAGTACTTGGGGCATGAAGTCAGTGCAAGTGGAATTCGACCAGGCGAAAGGAAAGTCAAGGCGGTGCAGAGTTTCCCAGTGCCAACTGATGTGCATAGAGTGAGACAGTTTATGGGTCTGGCGAGCTATTTCCGAAAATTCATTAAGGACTTTGCAGTTTTGGCGAAACCTCTCACCTCACTAACGGCGAAAGACGTAGAGTGGCGATGGGGCGAAGAACAACAGCAGGCCTTTGACAGCATCAAATCGAGATTGGTAGAAAGACCAGTGTTAGCACTGTATGACAGTAAGAGCTTCAAGAGCTTCATACGGATGGTAGTAAATTAGGCGGATAATAACCTACAGGTGATCTGCTATTATAGCAGGGCGGCAACGAAGGCGGAGGCGAATTATCACAGTTATGAACTTGAGACTCTGGCGGTTGTTGAGTCTATCAGGATTTACCTGTTGGGTGTTCATTTTAAGGTAGTGACCGATTGTTCAGCTGTGAGGGCGACCTTAGCTAAGCGAGATTTGGTGCCGCGCATAGCAAGGTGGTGGTTACAGATCCAGGAGTATGACATGGAGGTGGAATACAGGTCTGGCGAGAAAATGCAACATGTGGATGCATTGAGCCGCAATCCAGTTGGAGTGAACCTCATCTCCATGGGCGAGGCGGACTGGTTTCTCACTGTCCAGTTACAGGATTAGAAGATCCAGGCGATAATAAAGGCTCTTAAACAGGGTGATGCAGACAAGGATCTGAAGGCGAATTTCAAGGTGAAAGACGGGCGACTGTGGCGAATTACTGCGGATGGGGACCGACTGTATGTACCGGCGATGGCGAAGTTCAGCGTGGTGAAGAGGCATCATGATGACATTGGTCATCCGGGGTTTGAAAGGTGCTATAACTTACTCAGTTGACAGTACTGGTTCCTCAGAATGAGGCGGTTCGTGCGGATGTATACAGCGGCGTGTTTAGATTGTGCTTTTGCAAAGGGCAACTATGGAAAGGGAGAAGGATACCTTCATCCGATAAAAAAGCATACAGTGCCGTTCGATACAGTACACATCGACCATATCGGACCCTTTGTCAAGAGTGTGAAGAAGCACAGCTACATCCTGATGGCTGTAGATGCCTTCACTAAATTTATTGTGGCAAAGCCTACACCCACACTCAGCTCCGCAGAGGCGATCGAGGCGTTGAGGTGGATCTTTGGTGAGTTTTGGTACCCACGGCGAGTGGTCCTGGCGGAAAAGGGGATCAAGCACGTATAGAATGCAGTTGTAACCCCACGGGCGAATGGGCAGGTGGAAAGACCCAACCGCACAATAATAGAGGCGCTGGCGACAAGTGCAGAAGGCGAGGCGAGATGGGACGAGAAGTTGCCTGAAATTATATGGGGAATGAATCACACACGAAATGCAAGCACGCAATTCTCCCCAGCGGATCTCCTATTCTCTTATAGTAGTGGCACCATTGGAGACCTAGCAGGTACTTCCGAAGATTCCCACGAAGGCGAGATGGCCAGATTACGAGCAGCTCGGCGAAAGGCGTCTGAAAACTTGGCGAAGACGTCAAAACGAATGAAGGTGAGGTACGATAAGAGGCGTAAGGTTGCAACCGAGTACAAGGCAGGTGATTTAGTCTTGTGGCGACAGTCGGCGACAAGTTCGGGCGAAAAGGGAATAAATCGTAAAGTGGCGAATAAGTACGATGGGCCCTATAAAATTGCGAAGGCGCTAGGAGGCGATCGATATGAAATCGTTTCCCTTCAAGGCGTAAGGGGTTACAAACGATTCAAGGCCATTGTAGCAGTGGACGCACTGCGGCGCTATCAGAGTGGTGCTGTTACGGCGACGCATGACTCGGGCGAGGAATCTACGGATAGTGAGATTGATAAGTCGGGGCGACAAGACTTGATCGAGCTCCTGGAATCCTAATAAAGGTGGTGTAATTAATGAGGACATTAACTGTTTCAGGGTGGCCGAGTGTTGCTAGCATAAATCTCTGGCAACCACCAGCGAGGCGGCAGCATACTACAGCTGCAGGGCGCGGGCGCACGGCTATGCCGCGATAGGTCGCGGAGGTAGGATGGTGGGCATATTACGGCGTTGGCGTTGACGTCAAGTTGACTTAGCTGAGAAAGTGTATAATTTATTGTTCCTGTTTTAAAGTTATTGTGTTAAAAGTTAATTATTATAATAATATTATATGGACCGGTTGCACAAACGTGACCAAATTYGAACTGAATTTAACGCGCGGTCGCCACAACGCCATGAATTCGCTTTGCCGATTGGTCTTGCTATAGACACCGAGCGTGAGTACAAGTAGCGCGCTCTGATGGCCATATTTTTCCCTAACGTAGGGAGAGGGTTGTTACTTTTTACTAATATGATGCTGTTTTACGTGACAACACTATTAGTTGTAGACTAGTGAGGTGTTTGCTTTTGTCAGAAGCGCACTAGCAGCCAAGAGATTATTAAGCTCGTTTGCTCACAACAACCTGATATATAGAGATAATAACATTTTGCATTATAGTGTAGACGGTTTTGTTTCAGGCCTAGAATTTTTTCTCTTTTAATAGATTTTGTATGTAAGCTAGTCACATTGAACTGCTGTTCAGAAAGAAATAAAGAAGCAAGAAATCGTATTCGATCGGTAGTTTAAAAAGTAGATCTTTGAATCAATTATATTGACGTTCAGGACATTCTTATTATTAAACAATAAAAAATTCTGGTATTTCTAAAAGAAGGGTGTGCAGAAATAAGTACATATTATGCATTGTTTGGGGTCTTTCGTTAGCAGCTTTAATACTAAAGGATTTAAAAAGTGGAGCTACGACAAAGGTCTTTTACTAGCTTGAGATTTAAGACCTCACTTTTTTCCGGGGCCAGATCAAGCGAAAACTTTTAATTGTTGGTTTTCCTGGTCTGACCTGTCCTTTCTAAACTGCTCTTTGTAAGACCTTAGCCTTTTTAAGCTTGTGCTTCAAATTGTCAATGAACTAGAAAAACGAGCCCACTCTTACATGCAATATTTTTTATGGGTCTGAATAAAATCCGTAAAGATAAAGAACATGCAGTGACAGAAAGTCAAATCAGTTGAAAGCGAGTAATTATTACTAGGGACTTTTCAGTTTTAAAAATTAGGAGTTCCTTCATCTAGACTTCAAGTATTAGCCCACTGCAAACAGAATGCGCCCAACTCGCAAACGCAGGATGAAACAAGAACTAATTTTCTCTTTGTTTAGCAGCTGCTCTGTGAGTGTATACCCAAGATAGGTAGCATGACGGTTGTTGTTCAGTCTTGTAAGTGCTAAACTATGTTTCAGTTTGTATCGCAATACATAAACTTGCGTTCAAGTCGTTCTTTTGTACTGAACGCCACCACCAGGTAACGTACTATTGGTAGGGTTGGTTATCGAGTGCGATTTTTTTGCCTTAAAGTGACATAGCCTAGGTCTCATCACGCGCACGATGCCGTTGGAGTCGGAGATGAAAAAAGTCGAGCGCTTAGGGCAGCAGTGGCAGAAGAGGTTTAACCGATTTCCGACCGCTTTTGGGTTAGATAAAAAGCAAAGAGGATCAGATAGACTCATCGATTGACTAATGAAACCTCAGGCTGAATCGATATTCCAACCGTTCGAAATTACCAAGGAAAATGCTGCTGTATAAAGTAGTGATTAATAGATTTAGATAGCACTTTGTACCTACAAAAAATGTTATTTAAGAGAAATACCGTTTCCACACTCGTTATCAGCAGTTATAACAAAGTTATGCTCATTAGCATTGCTCTTCCAGGATAACCCGACCAATAACGTTGGTTGGTGGGCATCTTCAGGCACTAGAGGATAGTCATTCCGGGTAACAGTACACCTTGGGTCATCTGAACACAATACAAGATCCAGTAGCCTTCGATTTTCGTTTAAAACATAGTTATGCTGATAAATTAATGTTCATGAACTGGATAATAGTCTATAGGTTGAAGACAACTGTTTGCGTGAGTCAARTGCAATAATAATAATAATAATAATAATAATAATAATAATTTATTTTCCACCCACAAATAATATGAATATAAAAAAAATAAATACAAAGTATAGATATGGGTCTGATAACTCACCAGTGAGTACTCGGCCCCCGGTCTACCACTTCCCCCTTATTAAAACAAACTGATACTTATGATTACATCAAAAATTTCAAATATTATAGTTATATACTAAAGGATCATAAATATAAATATATACATAAATAAAGATAATTAAATTCACTTAGCAATAAAGAAAGTCAATTCCAATAAGATATACGCATACCGGAACAATTAGGATGCAACAACCGGCAATAATGCTTATATAATGCAGCCTTGCTGCTGCAGTTCAGGAGACCGTCACTGTTTCAGCTGTGCCTCAAATAAATAACTGAAAAGTTTTACTTTAAATTTTGTTGTTGTGACGCAACTTTTTATATCATGTGGTAAGCTATTATACAGTTTTGCAATGTTGTATGAAAAAGACCTTTGAAATAGAGATTTTCGGCGTAATAGTGCCTTTAAAGCGAATGTTAATGTTATGCACATCACAATGAAATCTCATTTTTCTATGCAGATAAGGTGGCTGCCTGCTAACCATGATCCGATGATAAGTTACTACACAAGCTGCAAGAAAGCGATTGTATACATGTTTAGCCAGCGATTACATACAAGTTTATCTCAGACACGAGTTCTGAACTTTCTGAATGGCATTCCTGGCGGCAGCATCAAGTGCAGGCGCATACACCGCAGCACAGTACGAAAATTGAGACAATACTAATGAGTCACAAAATAGATTTTGTTTTCTGGTCAAGTACGAGCGGTGCGGATACAACATCTTCAAATTATTAAAAGCTTTACGAGTACAATTTGCAATATGTTTTTTATACCGAAATGTGTTGTCCATTGTAGTCCCAAATTTTTAACTTCTTGTACAAAAGGCACCTCTTTTCCATCAATAGCCAGGGTGACGTTGTCCATATTCAACTGTTTTCTGGGTGGTCCAAAAACAATGGCCTTAGATTTGCCAGGATTTGGTAATAGACAGTGCTCTAATGCTATGTTATTAACTTCTTCGAGATCACTGTTCACCAAATCAGATGCTAGGCTTCCGTCTCTAGCTTTAAAAGAGTAATAAATTTGAATATCATAGGCATACATGTATATGCTCAACAAACTCCGTTATGTTAAAATCTCCGATAAGTACAACTTTAGACGCCATGTCACTCTCCTGTTCAACAACATTAATACTATCTTCATATACATTATAGGGTTTAGCGGGAGGTATATAGATGCTTAGTAAATATAGAGCGGATGAAGCTACTTCATTTTTTATTAACAACAKATGTATATCCACAAWCGTAGAAGCGAGATTCACTTGTTCCACATAGAGGCTGGTTTTAACTGCAATTAACACCCCTCTGTCTCTACCGTATCTATTTGAGCGATACACATTAGAAGTATCGAGGAACAATTCAGAAGAAGCAACAGCAACATACGTTGCATCGGTTGTTTCTACTGATTATATTAACGCATGAAAGAGAAGCCGGAAAGAAATCAGATATTAGACAGCCAGTGATATTTGTCTCCTCGAATTTGAATTTCATGTGGTCAGGTCAGGTCAGGTCAGGTCAGGTCAGGTCAATATTTGTGATATTTGTCTCCCTCGAATTTGAATTTCATGTGGTCAGGTCAGCCGCGTGAACACTCAGAAGAAAATTGTCCACGATATGCAGTAAACGCAAGGCAAAAGGAGTTACGCGCGGTAGCCTGAGTAGGCAAATCGTGTATTGTACGTTCTGTCGACATTCCTGKCAGTAATGATGCTTTTGTTTTCGTAGTTACTGGCGACGAGAATAAAAACAGGATTGCAAAAATGAAAACCTTTGACAAGACAAATATTGATACTGGAGCCATTGTGTTATGTCAGTGTTTTTCTCAACGGCTACGTCCCATAGATGAATACATCACGGCCCAGATATGGTTCTTGCATTTTAAGGTCCCTGTTAGGGAAAGATTTTTATATAATTAAGGGTGCCAAAAATACTTATAATAATACTTCGGAAAAGCTTATACTGGTAAAACGTGTTTTAAATTAGTATCAGGATCGATCACTTTAAAAAATTTGCCAATCTGTTTAAAGGATTAGGAAAGATTAATCATCTGCTTTGTATTAAAATTAGATTAGACGCTGTTCCGTTTGCCATTAGCGTGCAAGAATAATTCCAGTTCCTCTGAAGGATGCTGTAAAATGGAATTGGACATGTATTCCAAAGGTGTTATAGAACCTATCACTGAGCCAACTGGATGGAGTGCTCCACTGGTGGTAGTACAGGCAAAATCCGTTTGTGCATTGATTTGTATCATTGAACAAATCAGTGGTGCGAGAGTTCTATCACATACCTGCCAGATTTTGACTTTATATTTGACAAAATTACAATCTGCAATTAAAATATTCACAGATTATTCTCCAACTAACGGACATCTGAACTTCATAAATTTTTATTTGCCCAAGGCCTTTGTGAATATATTTGAAATGTTTTCAGTAGATGCAATGTAATCAACTTTTATAATTTTTCTTCGGCAAAGTGGTATTATATTTCTATGTGCTGTTGTCCCTTACTATTTTCATAGGTAAGCATCATAGAAATAGAGCTCACATTATCTACCCTAAGCGCTATACAATTCTCCGAGGTTTTCAGTTTGGGCATTTCTGACAATACACCACTTAAATTCACTAACTCTTGTGCTGCTAAACCTGCCGACACATATTCTGCCTCCATTGATGAAAGAACCACACACTGTTACTTCTTTGAATGCCATGCAATTGGGTTTCCTGCGTGAAAACAAATAAACCCGCTAACACTTTTCCTGGATGCCTTGTCGCCCGCCCAATCTGCGTCCGAATATCCTTTCAGATAACCAGGTGATTTAGTATATGAAAGACCCATATTTTTAGTAGCACACAAGTAATGTAGTATGCGTTGTCCCGCCTTCCAAGCTTGCATTGTTGGTTTATCCAAATAACGACTTAAACACGAGACGGAGAATGCCAAATCAGATCTAGTGGTACATCAAACTACAAACAAATTTTCGAAATGGTATTTCTGTAACAATTGGGGCTTCATCAACTTGAAAATTTACTTCCATAGGAGTGTCAATCTTTCTGCCATTCTGCATATCAAATTCTGGCAAAAGTCGTTCAATTAATTTTGATTAGAATGAGAATAATATGTAATCCTTCCATTCTATCTGCATACCAATGAAAGATAATGGTTCTCAGAGATCTTTAATTTTAAATTGTTGGTACAGTCTGTCAACTAATTCCTCAACTTTTTCTTCCGTTCCAGCAATAATAGCGTCAGCCACAAAAAGTACTAAATATACATCTTTCCCACAATAGAAGCAAAAATCATACTGAGAGTTTTAGCTCAAATTCAATCATAACTTCATTAAACTTATCATTCAAGCATCTTGGTGAATTTCTAATTCGATACAATGCTCTGTTTCATTTTAGGACTGAAGTTTTTAAACCTTACTCAGATGTATACATCGGTATCAAGATCGCCGTTAAGGGAAGCAGTTGGTACATCAATTTGCCTAAGTTTCCAATTGTTCTTGTAAGGCCATCGACAACAAAAGTCTTCCAGTGGGAACTCTACAAACGGGTGCATATGAAAATTCCAAATTGTCATAGGAAACTTGATACCCTCTGCTACCAATCTCGCATTTTTAGTTCCGTCCTCTTTAATTTTAAATATCCATCGAGTATCTATTGCTTTTTCTTTTTCAGGTAAAATTGCTGAAGACCAAGTCTGTAATTTTTTGTGGGAGTCCAATTTATGATAGATTCTTTCCATTCTTCTGATTCTACTGCCTCCTCATATAATTTTGGTTCCTCATTCGAAGATGCAAGAAAAGAATATGCTGGATACAGTTAAAAATCATTAAGATATGCTGGCTTTATTGTATTTCTAACTGGTCTTGTTTGTTTACCTTCATTGTCGTCTTCAGTACCAAAACCTACTTGCTGTACATCATCTTCTTCATCAAGTTGTTCCTCCACAGCGCCTATTTCTTCTATTTGTTCATTTTCTTCTGTATTCCGTTGCTCAGCTACTGGCACCATTATTTTAGTAGCATCTTTTGTGGCATTTCTGTGTTTTGGTCTACTATGATGAGGACTCTAGTAAAACACTCAGGGCCTCAGAATTCTATATTAAATACAAAACGCGTGGGTTTACAAAATGGTGATAATTCCCAAAGTTAATGGCGACTTATGCAAAAAAAACAATAGCGACACACTCTCGTACCTAGAACGTCCAGCTAACGTAGCGGAGGCGTCCCACATACTGTCCCTTGCCACCCTCGTCCTCTTCCAGACCTGCTCTCCATCTCATGCACAGTTCCCCCACCACACTTTCCCGCACTTATTTCAAATTTTAAACGCGGCGTATACAACCCACATCAACTATAGCATTCGATTCTTTCTGATGATATTCTATAATACTTTCATCGAATCGTACATCTCTTGATCTAAKTATTTTTCTTTCACTTGGTAACCACAATCTGTAGCCACCTCCACAATAACCAACCATCACACCACGTATTGCCCTAGAATTTAATTTATTCTGTTTCTGCAGTAGTGTGCCATGCACGACATCCAAATATTATAATTTTAGAAATATCGTTTCTTCCGTGCCAAATACATGCTGGGTTTTGCCCTTTTTCAAGTGCTGATGTCGGTGATCTGTTTAATTCGTATACCGAACACTTCAACGCTTCACCCCATAAAAATTTTGGAAACCTGCATCTATTCTTCTTGATTGTACTCGGTCTAACAGCGTTCTATTCATTCGCTCTGATTTGCGGTTCATTTTGTGGTGAATAACTTATAGTATATTCACTTTTCATTCCATTTTTCTGCGCATACTTAGCAATATACTTTGAGCTAAACTCTCCCCCATTATCCACTCGCAAACGCTTCGGTGTGATTCTAAATTGTGTTTTCATCTCTTCTATGTGGAATATTACATTTTCTTTAGCTTCATTTTTGTTTTTCAACAACTTTACAACAACGAAATGCGAAAAGTAGTCCAAGATTACTTGAAAATATCGCACACCTTCCAAAGTAGCTAAAGTTATGGGTCCACACACATCATTTTCTTCTCATTCCTGTAGAATGGTTGTCTTGTAGCTTTGCTTTCAACACATTCTTCTATGCCATAGATCCCCTTCTTCGATTGACGTATACAACTTACATATCACTAACCTTTTTGCAAATTATTGAAGCTTTTTCCGTACATATGGTAGCACAATCTTCTTCAAAAACAATTTTTAAACCCTTCGATACCATCTTTGAATATTAATTTCATGCTTTAATTTAATGACTTGTCATGTACGCCAACAGTTCCTCTTTGACGAAATGATTACTTGCGCCTGAATCAATGATAAAACAATGATTCACTGTGAATTTGAGCTGTTGCACAAATTAGCAACAAAAAGCATAATGCCACTTTCTTCAGTTAAATACGCTTTTCCACGGTTATCTGGTGGTCTTTCGACGTTCCTGTTCCTTTCACGAAAATGTCCACGTGCACGACGTTCTCTCCAATTTCCTCTGTTAAATCTTCTTGGACAATTCGCTTTGTAATGCGTTTTTCTCCATAAATGTAACATCTATTATTTGTTGCTCTGAAACTAACCTCCGATTTCTACTGTGTTGCGCCCTGCTCATACCGGGATCTTATTGTTATTTCTTCGTCCAGTAGTCTGACCTTTACAAAATCCATTTTCACTTGTGAGACTGTCTCGATTGCAGTCACAACAGTACCGTATTGGGATGGCAGCGACAACAAGTGACACACACGATCTGTTTCATCGATTTTTGATCCCAAATCTTGCAAATCTCTTATTATGGTATACAAAATGGTGTGAAAGGCGTTCATAAATGTCATTTTTTTAACTGAACAGTTTTCTCCACAACGTTAATTTCGTAAATGAAACTTTTCCTGACGAATGCAAACTTTTATAATGTCTAGATGTTTATCAGACACACCCTGTATTATCAATGACTGCGCTTTCGCATCATTTAAAATCATCATCAATCAGTCCATATGGTAGCCTGGTCTGTCAACGCATTATTAGTCCAGGTGATCAAAAACTGTCTTGCATTCAGTACCAGTCAGATCCAGTCGAACCTATGATGCCAACAGAACTTCCGAAACGTCCATGGCACTGCATTGGTTTGGTAGCTGACTATTATTTACGCTACTTTGAAGTGGCTAAACTTGAGACTAACGCCTGAATGTGTGATTATGCACATGAGATCTATATTCGCTCGCCATGACGTGTCTGAAATAGTTGGGAGCGACAACGGTACTCAGTTTTCACAAACTGTAGGATCTGTTTATCGAATGTTTGCTATTGAGTACGATAGTAACTAGATGATACGCTGAACGCAATGGCTTCATCGAATCGGAAGTAAAAAAAAACACCACTCGACTACTCTGTAATGTGGGCATAGTCCCGCTGAACTCCCAGTGGGTCGTAAACTTCGTGGACTTGTTCCCATTGTTCCCAAAGTGCTGCAGTTCTCTCTAACGGAATATACGCCAGTGTAATTAAAGAAGAAAGAGCGAATAATAAACACAAAGTCGATTTCGATCGATATCATAGAACTGATCTTCCCATCGGTCAGTGTCTAGATCTCGGATCTTCGTCAACGGGGAAAAGTTGGAAAGGTCCATGAATCGCCTAGATGTTATATTGTAAAAAGTTCCAGTGGTACATATCGCAGGAATAGAAAATTCCTGAATCCACTTCTAGATGCTCCGGATGATCGTGCTAGACTGCCAAACATCAAGCAGGAGGGAAGTATCTGGTAATTCAACGTCTTCGGCACCTTTGTCCCCTGCTGTTTCTCTGGAAAGCCGTCCACGTCCAGCAAACCATGCGAAGAAGTTCACGGCAGATTGGCCCTGACGCGACGGCGCAGAATATTCATTTTGGATAAGGATGCAAGTAAATTTGGCATTATGAAGCAGTGCTGTCGCAGATGCAGAATGGCGAAGAAAATGTGAGCAAAGCCTTAAGCAAACCTGAGAGGAACTACTGCGTTACGATGAAAGAATTGCTAGCCATAAACCATTTCCATAAGTACCTATATGGACGAGAATTTCTCATAGGTATACTGACCATGCTGCTTTATCCTAGATGGGTGGAGAAATTGCAGCTGTACGATTTCAAGATATGGCATCGTCCAGGAAGGAATCACAACGCCGATGTATATTATCCAGAAGACTGTGTGGAGAATGAAAACGTCAGGGAGGGTCGGAAGAAGTCAGCGACATTGGTCCTCTAATTAAGTGGAAAGATCACAACATACTACGACCTGGATATCTCCCCGGAGTACATACCACAGGTGTTAGAAAAGGTGCAGCCTTACCTACCTGGGAGTAAACAAGAGTGTCAAAAGTTCGCAAACGATTCTATCGGGTACATACACTGTCTAGAGGATGTAAAGAAGTGACAAGTGTGTACCTGCACAGCTACCGAAAGTCCAACAACACGACTAAAATGAAGGCTGAAGCAGAATAATATGGGGGCACTGTTCGGGAAGATTGCCGTCGGCGTCGCCGGATCATTTTCCACAACAGTAGACAATTCATTTTTATGACAAGCCTCCTGACAACATTACATTGTACCTATACCAAAGTCGGCTATAGTTGGGGAGGTGGATTTTGGATATTTTGAAACGAAATATAAAATTAATCTTTAGTACTTACAATTAAAGTGCTGGTATCCTTGGTAAGTACAACGACGTATTTTTATCAACCGCCAACATATCCTTACGTCTTAAAACTTTAATAACCATATATTGGGTCTAACATGCACCAGTACCGAGTTATCCGACATTTACAAAAAGTGATGGTTGCAATGTCTGTGTAAAATCGAAATAAATGCAATTTTACAACAGGAAAAAAGGTATACGATATAATCATGTGCTGAACTAAATACATAAGGAGAACTCAGGTTGAGAATTCCTAATAATTTATTACAAAAAGCTTTGCTCTGTAAGCCCTAGCTCAAGGTAGCCATTAGTTATCAAATCAATTCTTGTGGTTGAAATTTATTAGTTTAGCTGTACATACAACATCGCAGTGCTGAAATTTATTTAGTGTCCTACCTACTACCTCAGGTAACATATTTAATTTATCTTGTTTTTAGATCTTTGTTCAGTAATACCGTCTTATTTAGATACAAATAACAGACTAGTAATGTACACAAACGTGGGTTGACTTACATTTGTACTTAATACATCGGCAATTTTGTGTGTACTTACCACTGTATACGATTACTAGTAGAACAGCTTACTTGCACCCACAGTCTGTTGATGAATTGCACATAGATAACAAATGTTGATTATAACACAGGATTAAATTTTAAATTAAGCTCAGTATGATCTATCATTTACACCGGCAAAACAGCACAAATTGGTATACTTTCAGTCTGTATCATCCTGTTAACACATTCGGATAATTTAGTTTACTTTAAATCAGCACGATAATTTGTCCAGTTTGTTAACACTTCCATTTCAAATTCATCCATATACGGTATATATGAGGGTCATTTTATGACCTTAGCTGTACGGAGTATTTTATTACGTGGTATCACTTTATGAGAAGCCAAAGCCCAAATTCTGAATTCGTTTTATACGATTAGTGATCTCAGCATCTAATTGAGCAGTTTACATTAAATTGTTTACTATTACTAGGTATCTCGGTAAAACAATATTGTTCTACACACGGCGTTACCGCCATCTATAGCCACGCATACTTATTTTCTAATTTTAATCTCAACTCAAGAATGAGATTAAAACTGAGGACCCTTAGATTATTCTCGATATCGAACCTTCTACAAAGATCGAGATGCAGAAACTATCTTATATTATGTAAAGGGAAACGAATAGCGCGCGAACCTGCCCTTATTTGAAAAGCAGTTAAGAGAACAAGCGAATAAAGCAATTTAAGTGACATTAGTGGTGAATTGAATAATTAGTAGCATTCTAATTTGGTGTATTTTCAGTGATGGGCGTTTACGCGTAAATTATATATAATTTTCTACATTACCCGCGTAGAAAATGTACACAAAGCATTTWGACGTAGATTTTGAGTAGAAAATATGATACGAGTATATTATGGCTATTGTACCTATATTAAGTGTATTGTGGAAACTAGTTTGTTCTAATTTCCCTGTTTTATGGGCAAATTCTTTAAAATTTCTAAAGCACTACAGTTTTTTAATATTTATATTATTATTTTATTATTTTAGTAAGTCATCAGAGTACCCAGAACCGGTGTGAAAACAGCAGCCAAAACACAGCAGCCTAAATTTCCGAATGTAGCCGAACGTACCACAGAAGTAGTAAAAATAGAGCGCTTCTCGGTCAGACCCATCATCAAAATTAAGGAAAAATATATTAGGTATACAGATTCAGGCGAAATGCTGAATAACTAATACTAGCTATAAATAAAGCCAAATAAACAAATATTATTTATATAACGGGCATTAGAGATTGTGCCACGCTAAAACCCCTCATAATACAGCACTGACTATTTAAATATGGATCCGTACATACAAATCTAATTAAACTTTCAGAAAAAAGACAAGCACTATTAGAGCAACTAATTTCGCATAAAAATAATTTTTGCAAAGCATGCCTTGGTTGCGAAAAAAATTAATCTTGCTTTTTGGAAATGCACAGCGGTAATTATAAACATGGACGCGCACATACGAATCCAATAAAACTTTGAGGAAGGAACAAGCACTGTTAATGAAACTAATTGCGCATAAAAAGATTTTTTGCCAAGCATGCCTTGGTCTCGAAAAATATTAATTTTTGTTTTTGGAGATATACAGGGTTGAATATTAAACATGGACGCGCACATACGAATCTAATGAAACTTTGAGAAAAGAACAACCACTATTAGAGAAACTAATTGCACATAAAAAGATTTTTTGCAAAGCATGCCTTGGTCTCGAAAAAAATTAATTTTGGTTTTTGGAGATATACAGGGTTGAATATTAAACATGGACGCGCACATACGAATCCAATGAAACTTTGAGAAAAGAACAACCACTATTAGAGAAACTAATTGCACATAAAAAGATTTTTTGCAAAGCATGCCTTGGTGTCGAAAAAAATTAATTTTGGTTTTTGAAGATATACAGGGTTGAATATTAAACATGGACGCGCACATACGAATCCAATGAAACTTTGAGAAAAGAATAACCACTATTAGCGAAACTAATTGCGCATAAAAAGATTCTTTGCAAAGCATGCCTTGGTCTCGAAAAAAATTAATTTTGGTTTTTGGAAATAAACAGAGTTGAATATTAAACATGGACGCGCACATACGAATCCAATGAGATTTTGAGAAGAGATCCAGCACTGTTAAAGAAACTAATTGCGCATAAAAAGATTTTTTGGAAAGCATGGCTTGGTTGCGAAAAAAATTAATTTTGGTATTTGGAAATATACAGGGTTGAATATTATACATGGACGCGCACATACGAATCCAATGAAACTTTGAGAAAAGAACAACCACTATTAGAGAAACTAATTGCACATAAAAAGATTTTTTGCAAAGCATGCCTTGGTCTCGAAAAAAATTAATTTTGGTTTTTGGAAATACACAGGGTTGAATATTAAACATGGACGCGCACATACGAATCCAATAAAACTTTGAGAAAAGAACAACCACTATTAGAGAAACTAATTGCACGTAAAAAGAATTTTTGCAAAGCATGCCTTGGTCTCGAAAAAAATTAATTTTGGTTTTTGGAGATATACAGGGTTGAATATTAAACATGGACGCGCACATACGAATCCAATGAAACTTTGAGAAAAGAACAACCACTATTAGAGAAACTAATTGCACATATAAAGATTTTTTGCAAAGCATACCTTGGTCTCGAAAAAAATTAATTTTGGTTTTTGGAGATATACAGGGTTGAATATTAAACATGGACGCGCACATACGAATCCAATGAAACTTTGAGAAGAGAACAACCACTATTAGAGAAACTAATTGCACATAAAAAGATTTTTTGCAAAGAATGCCTTGGTCTCGAAAAAATTTAATTTTGGTTTTTGGAAATAAACAGGGTTGAATATTAAACATGGACGCGCACATACGAATCCAATGAGATTTTGAGAAAAGATCCAGCACTGTTAAAGAAACTAATTGCGCATAAAAAGATTTTTTGGAAAGCATGCCTTGGTTGCGAAAAAAATTAATTTTGGTATTTGGAAATTACATGGTTGAATATTAAACATGGACACGCACATACGAATCCGATGAGATTTTGAGAAAAGATTCAGCACTGCTAAAGAAACTAATTGCACATGAAAAGATTTTTTGCAAAGCATGCCTTGGTTGCGAAAAAAATTAATTTTTTTCGAGACCAAGGCATGCTTGGCAAAAAATCTTTTTATGCGCAATTAGTTTCTCTAACGGTGCTGGATCTTTTCTCAAAATCTCATTTTATTCGTATGTGCGCGTCCATGTTTAATATTCAACCCTGTATATTTCCAAAAACCAAAATTAATTTTTTTCGAGACCAAGGTATGCTTTGCAAAAAATCTTTTTATGTGCAGTTAGTTTCTCTARTAGTGGTTGTTCTTTTCTCAAAGTTTCATTGGATTCGTATGTGCGCGTCCATGTTTAATATTCAACCCTGTATATYTCCAAAAACCAAAATTAATTTTTTTCGAGACCAAGGCATGCTTTGCAAAAAATCTTTTTATGTGCAATTAGTTTCTCTAGTAGTGGTTGTTCTTTTCTCAAAGTTTCATTGGATTCGTATGTGCGCGTCCATGTTTAATATTCAACCTTGTATATCTCCAAAAACCAAAATTAATTTTTTTCGAGACCAAGGCATGCTTTGCAAAAAATCGTTTTATGTGCAATTAGTTTCTCTAATAGTGGTTGTTCTTTTCTCAAAGTTTCATTAGATTCGTATGTGCGCGTCCATGTTTAATATTCAACCCTGTATATCTCCAAGGCATGCTTGGCAAAAAATCTATTTACGATTAGTTTCTCTAATAGTGGTTGTTCGTTTCTCAAAGTTTTATTGGATTCGTATGTGCGCGTCCATGTTTAATATTCAACCCTGTGTATTTCCAAAAACCAAAATTAATTTTTTTCGAGACCAAGGCATGCTTTGCAAAAAATCTTTTTATGTGCAATTAGTTTCTCTAACAGTGGTTGTTCTTTTCTCAAAGTTTCATTGGATTCGTATGTGCGCGTCCATGTTTAATATTCAACCCTGTATATCTCCAAAAACCAAAATTAATTTTTTCGACACTAAGGCATGCTTTGCAAAAAATCTTTTTATGTGMAATTAATTTTTCTAACAGTGGTTGTTCTTTTCTCAAAGTTTCATTGGATTCGTATGTGCGCGTCCATGTTTAATATTCAACCCTGTTTATTTCCAAAAACCAAAATTAATTTATTTTGAGACCAAGGCATGCTTTGCAAAAAATCTTTTTATGTGCAATTAGTTTCACTAATAGTGGTTGTTCTTTTCTCAAAGTTTCATTGGATTCGTATGTGCGCGTCCATGTTTAATATTCAACCCTGTATATCTCCAAAAACCAAAATTAATTTTTTTCGAGACCAAGGCATGCTTTGCAAAAAATCTTTTTATGTGCAATTAGTTTTTTTAATAGTGGTTGTTCTTTTCTCAAAGTTTCATTGGATTCGTATGTGCGCGTCCATGTTTAATATTCAACCCTGTATATCTCCAAAAACCAAAATTAATTTTTTTCGAAACCAAGGCATGCTTTGCAAAAAATCTTTTTATGTGCAATTAGTTTCTCTAATAGTGGTTGTTCTTTTCTCAAAGTTTCATTAGATTCGTATGTGCGCGTCCATGTTTAATATTCAACCCTGTATATCTCCAAAAACCAAAATTAATTTTTTTCGAGACCAAGGCATGCTTGGCAAAAAATCTTTTTAGGATTAGTTTCTCTAATAGTGGTTGTTCTTTTCTCAAAGTTTTATTGGATTCGTATGTGCGCGTCCATGTTTAATATTCAACCCTGTGTATTTCCAAAAACCAAAATTAATTTTTTTCGAGACCAAGGCATGCTTTGCAAAAAATCTTTTTATGTGCAATTAGTTTCTCTAACAGTGGTTGTTCTTTTCTCAAAGTTTCATTGGATTCGTATGTGCGCGTCCATGTTTAATATTCAACCCTGTATATCTCCAAAAACCAAAATTAATTTTTTTCGAGACCAAGGCATGCTTTGCAAAAAATCTTTTTATGTGCAATTAGTTTCTCTAATAGTGGTTGTTCTTTTCTCAAAGTTTCATTGGATTCGTATGTGCGCGTCCATGTTTAATATTCAACCCTGTATATCTTCAAAAACCAAAATTAATTTTTTTCGACACCAAGGCATGCTTTGCAAAAAATCTTTTTATGTGCAATTAGTTTCTCTAAKAGTGGTTGTTCTTTTCTCAAAGTTTCATTGGATTCGTATGTGCGCGTCCATGTTTAATATTCAACCCTGTATATCTCCAAAAACCAAAATTAACTTTTTCGAGACCAAGGCATACTTTGCAAAAAATCTTTTTATGTGCAATTAGTTTCTCTAATAGTGGTTGTTCTTTTCTCAAAGTTTCATTAGATTCGTATGTGCGCGTCCATGTTTAATATTCAACCCTGTATATCTCCAAAAACCAAAATTAATATTTTTCGAGACCAAGGCATGCTTGGCAAAAAATCTTTTTATGCGCAATTAGTTTCATTAACATTGCTTGTTCCTTCCTCAAAGTTTTATTGGATTCGTATGTGCGCGTCCATGTTTATAATTACCGCTGTGCATTTCCAAAAAGCAAGATTAATTTTTTTCGCAACCAAGGCATGCTTTGCAAAAATTATTTTTATGCGAAATTAGTTGCTCTAATAGTGCTTGTCTTTTTTCTGAAAGTTTAATTAGATTTGTATGTACGGATCCATATTTAAATAGTCAGTGCTGTTTTATGAGGGGTTTTAGCGTGGCACAATCTCTAATGCCCGTTATATAAATAATATTTGTTTATTTGGCTTTATTTATAGCTAGTATTAGTTATTCAGCATTTCGCCTGAATCTGTATACCTAATATATTTTTCCTTAATTTTGATGATGGGTCTGACCGAAAAGCGCTCTATTTTTACTACTTCTGTGGTACGTTCGGCTACATTCGGAAATTTAGGCTGCTGTGTTTTGGCTGCTGTTTTCACACCGGTGTACCCTGACGGTTTTCTTACTTCTTTGGGACAAAACATGCCTTTCGAAGACTTCTTCTACGAGTATATTAGGTATAATAGGTAGTATATGAAATTGCCCGTCTTCTTCCGTTTATAGACAAGAAAGATAATAAAATCATAGTTTACAGTCATTTAAAAATCCATTTGACCGATTGAGGGCTCCAAAGCACGCTTGTGCCTTATGGCCCTAACAACTGTATGCTGAAACAAGTTATTGTTGTTTAACGTATGTCTAGTTATTTTAATTACAACGAAGTACTATTTTGTTTAGTTAGGAAGCAACAAAAATAATAATATACAAAATAATACTGTCATTTGTGGCATTTGGAGCTGTTAAAAGTACTAAATATTACTAGTTTGCTGTTTATCTACATAATGTTATTTTCTACAGTAGACTTTTAAAGTAGAATATTACATAGTTTACGCGTAGATAATGGTGTAATCTACGTGGAGTATTCTACGCGCCCATGCACATTGTGTGTAAATAAAAGTGATATCAAGAAGCGATTCGTGGATTTCTGGAAGGTTTTCTTGACCAATAAGACTGGGGTGTAAAGTCGATACATGTCAGTAACAAGAAGGCAATCCTCTAATGGATATGAAATATATCGGCTAATGGATCTGAAAGAAAGAGTACGGTCCTTGTAACCATGCAAATAATCAAGACGAGATGAAAACCAAACTTACAGCAAGTGGCAAATAAGGAAAAAAACAATCGGAAGAAGATTAAAAAAATGCCATAATGAATAAACCAAAATTAAACCAACTAGGGAAGAAATGGAAAAAGGCCAAGAGAATTTAAAATTTAACTTAAAAGCAATTAAAGAAGTTAATAAATAGGCCAATAAGGAATAAATGGACAGGGAAAACTTACGAACGAATTAATAGCTACTGTGCAATGGCCGCTGAACATCGAAATAGGTGGAATAAGTGAATCAAAGAATGATGGAACATAAAGTCGATCACATCGGAGAAAGAATAGATCATGTCGAGGAAAAAGTTTAAAAATTCAACATTGACTATGAACACGGATCTGGAAGAGCTAACAACTCAGATCGACGTATTTGTCAGGTAATGCGGTGCAGCTGGTAAAACGAATAATTGAAATGATCGCGAGAAAGCTACGGTTTTTGCGCTTGTTCTACTTGGATCATCTTGGCACCTCATCTGAGACGGTCAATACTTGAAGAAGTTTCACACGGAGCTTGAGTCGCAAGAAGAACGGCAGCAAGTTTTTGCGGCAGACGTATGGAGCCTAATGTACATGACATATCGAATGATCCCGTCTGAGCATTTGTAGGAAATCGTAGCAAGAAATTTTATTGATGGTGTGAAGGACGACACTGTAAGAAACGCTCTGCTGCTAACCACCTACTTTACCACCAGGCAGTATACAAGAAATCAGGCAAGACTCGTAGGGCACAAACCAAGCATCTAGTAAAAAAGTATAGAAGCACGAACTGTTACCGCTATGGAAAATCTTACACTTTAAAAAGAACTGCAGAGAAACCGAAAGCTATAATACCATTTAAGAATGTAGCTTCGCGTCTAGACAGGAATCTAAATAACTCTGATGCTTTATCTAGAAGGCCGTGTGGAAAATGCAAACAGTACAGGGGATGAAACATCACGAGAGCACGGTTAATGTAAGGACAGTCACCATCAAAAGCAAAGCGAGGAATGGACTGCTTTATAGAAGGCTCAGCAAGAGGAAGCGACATTGGTCCCCTTCTAAGGTGAAAAGAACACGAACACGACCTGGATGGGAGGAAGTGTACCCGAAAAGACCAACCCTCAAAGTGATGTGCGCCCCATGAGAATCTGGGGTGGAGAACGGTTTATTATAACAGACGACATGAGAGAGCGCCAATGGGAAGTACGTTACAGTGCTATTATTTGTACCCAAGACGTACGCACCAGTGAAGGAGCATCGTGCGCCCACCTGGGAGGGAACAAGACAACGTGAACGATTCTACTCGGTGCATTGTTGAAAAGATGTAGAAAAATAGTACAGCAAGTGTGCACCCTGCGCAGCCACGAGTATAATCCACAAAAGAGATAAGAGAAGTCAAGAAGATAAATGACATAATGTACAGAGTCCACTGCAGCTAAAATTCAAAATGAAGTGGTACATTTGTATCGTTTTAGCGAGTACCGAGGAGTTTCCCAGAAATGCAACTGATTGGGCGATCAGTTTTTAAGAAAGCGATAGTGTTACGGACACTGGCGTTACCGCCAAGTCTAGATATCCAGTGCTGCAGGTATGCCGGTACTTCTAAATCAGACTTTATAATCGGATAGATGGCGTCAGAATAACACATGCGAATGACCTGTATTGTTCTCGAGATCAAGAGAAACAAATTGGAAGCTAAAAATGGTCATTATTCTTTGCGTTACTAGAATGCACTTTTTCAAGAATTCTTACACGTACATAAAAAATTGAATGATCATTCATGATAATTTACCTATTGAACTACTAGAGCGACATAACAGGAATGCTGAACATTTATAACTCGGATATATGGGAAGTAGATACTAATTGTGTTATTATAGGTATGTATATGGAACACCTAAATAATTATTTTTTTACCTGTCGCTCAACTTTTGTGCGACTTTGTATACAATATGACTCAAGCGTGAAGAATTTTGAAGTATGCCTATTTTTTATTTTCATATTTTGTCGTTGTTTTTTATGTATATATCTTTATAAACCTGCAGCTTTCACCATTCTCTTTAGAAAAAAAGGCTTACTGTCATCTTTATCCATTACCATCTGCTGTCAATGTCAGTAAAGGAATTAGGGAGGTTTGAAGTAAATTTCTAAAGTTAAATTAATGTCAAAAAGGTAATACCGTGTCCTGTAACAAATAGTCGACAAGTTTCAATACTTTGACATTTGTTCGTCCCACAACACAGAAAGCGTGAATGAAAACGATCAAGAACGTGAAATCTTCGAAACTAAATACTTTACGATCGTTGCGAAAGCCAAAAAACATTTGCTACTGCTCGAAAGTAAACATACCGCCCGTGCAGTTCTTCATGCGTCTTGCAGTCATAATCAACAAACGTCCTCGCAACCGACTATTCTCCCTAATGTAAGCTTACTAGCTATTAGATTACCAGAATTTAGCGGTATCTATGACAAGTGGAACGAATTTTACCAAAAGTTTGACCCGATATTTAATAAAAAAATCCTGCTTTAAATAATAATATTCAACGTTTTTTTCTATCTTCAAGGAGCCTTAAAGGGTAGAGCCTCTCTAGTAATTTCATCACTTAATGCCACTGAAGGTAGTTATAAAATCGCCTGGTATTTGTTAACCGATAGGTGCCAAAGCAAAAAGGCAATCATACACTCTCATGTGAAGGCCACCTTTGAGCATCCAAATATTTCTATAAGGAATCTCATGTATCTTTGAGAAGGTTTCTAGATAGCTTTCAAAAGTACTTGCGATCACTCAAGAATTTTGAAGAAAAGGTGGAAGAGTGGAACACAGTCCTCTACCTACTTATTTCCAAATTAGACATAAATGCTCGTAAAGAATGGGAAATATGTACCCGATCAAAGAATGCTCCATCCATATACGATTTCATAAAATTCTTAACAGCGTTGTCAACTCCTAGAATCACTAAATACTAAAATAATCAATTCAAACATTACAAACCTCAGAAAACCCAATGAGGTCTGTAACTATGCCCATGTTTCTATAAATACTTCATGTCCTTTATGTAAACAATCGCATATCATTTACGCATGTGGAGTTTCAAGAATTTCCAGTGCATAAAAGGTTTTCTTAATGCAAGCTGTCTTAGGAATGGACATTCGAATAAGGACTACAAATCTCTTTACAAATGCAAAACATGTCAAAAACTTCATCACTCGTTACTCCACATCGGCAGCCAATACTGTGGTTAGCAAATCACCTGCTCAAACCTCTGTTGATAAAGCACAAAGTAGGGATCCAAAACCAAGCCAAACATCTTCTACTCTACATCCTAGTTCTCACGCAGATGTTATTTGTCTTTCTTTCGACCACTGAAGTTATTGCTTTCGCCAAAAATGGCAAACCCATAATTTGTAGAGTTCTACTTGATAATGGTTCTTAATCCAACTTTGTTACAAAAGCATTCGCTGAAAAATTGGAACTTCACCCCTATGACATAAACATACCAATATCAGACATGTGCCAAAGACCATAAATATCTCCAAAGGAATTGTAATAAACTTGAAGTCGATTCACAGTAGTTACTTGACTAAATTGTCATTTCTCATTATTAATAGCATAACAGGGATCACGCCACAGCGAAGTGTAGTTTTATCATCTATGAGAATTCCTTCTCATATTCGGCTAGCTGATAACAATTTCAATAAACCATCCAACATAGACATGCTTTTAGGAGCTCCAATTTTTAACGAGTTGCTATCTGGACCCGCAAATCAATATAACAAACAACTTGCTAAAACATGCCTATTAACCACCCTTTCAGTTAATACTCAATTGCAGAATTTCTGGAAAATTGAAGAGAACTATGAAAACTTCAAGATCCTAACAAAGGAAGAAGCTGAATATGAATCTCATTTGATTACAGTCACTCGTGACGATAGCGGAAGATTTACGGTAAGTAAAAGGATAAAGGATAATTATATGCAGCTAGGTAGTTCTTACGAAACAGCTATTTGGCGCTTTCATACCATCGAACGCAAATTAGATAAAAAAAGGTAAAGGGCCAATACTCAGAGTTTAAGCAAGACCATTAAACACTTAATAACATGTCTAAAGTAGAACCAAAGCAACTAAGTATATATACTACTTACTGCATCACTGTATTGAAAAACGGGACAGTACCACTACAAAATTACGTGTGGTGTTCGATGCCTTAGCAAAGACCTCGACAGGTTTATCCCTAAATGATGTGCTCAAAATTGGACCAACGCAACGATTCAGAACAACTTGTTTTCCATAATTTGCGTTTCAGACAACATAACTTCGTTTTAATCAGTGATATAGCTAAAGTGTACCGCTAAATAAATATCGATCCTTCATAACGCAATTTACAACTCATATTGTGGCGCGACAAACCCGGATCAGGAATTTCATACTTTCGACTAAATGCTGTCACCTATGGCATCGCATCCGCTGCCTTTCATGCTACATGTTGCTTAAAGCAAACAGCCCCAGAAGTTCAAAACCAGTATCCTGTTGAGTCGAATATCATCCTGTTTGACTTCTATGTTGATGATCTGTTAAGTGGCTCAGATTCTGTTAAAGTCTTATTACCGTTAGAGATAATCTTATCACTATACTGAGAAGCGCAGGATTCGAACTGAGAAAAATAAGTTCCAATAATTCAGCTGTGCTGGTTGACTTAGCAAACAATAATTCACAATCATCCAAATACTTAGTAGCCGATTCCCAAAACACAAAAACCCTTGGAACAATTCCGTAAATCTAGAAATCCATGGATTTTGTGACGTCTCCGCGTGTGTCTATATTAGATCAGAAACTGCAGATGAAAGAATCCAAAGCGTTTCACTGTGCGCCAAGTCTCGCGGAGCTCCAATCAAGACTATACCTTTGCCCAGACTAGAGCTCCCTGGAGCACTTTTACTAGCCAAACCAGTAAAAAGGTTTTAGCTTCTATGGACTTGTGAAATTTGATTGTATTTACTACTGGATTGACTAGCATAATTCTTTCTTGGTTGTCTGCTGAACAGCCCACTTGGACGACCTTTGTCTGTAAAAGGGGCTCAGAAATACAAGCGACACTAACGATTGATATCACGTATCTTCCTCTAATAATCCTGCGGATATTATATCTACAGGCATTAAGCCGAACGACCTTGAACATTCCACACTATGGTGGCAAGGGCCATCCTATTTAATGAAACCATCAGATTGTTGGCCTGCCAACAATCTCATCTCAAATTTTTCGCGTTCAATACCCGATGTACGATAGTCTCAAGGTACTATCCTTGACTGTATCCATTGATGATGACTTCTTCGAAAGGTTTTCATGTTTTTCCACAATAGTAACCGCAATAGCGTTGAGATTTGTGGGAAATGCTAATTTACAACCTGAACTAAGACCTAAGACTGTAACTCTCATGCCTTTCGAACGCCTTAATGCTGAAATGATCTTGGTAAAATTAGTCCAGTCACAATACTTTTGTGAAGACTTGCATCATTTGAAAACGGCAAATTGTGTTAAGTCTAGCAGTAGCATCAGCTCACTGAACCCGTTTATTGATAACGATGGCATCGGTGTAGGCAGACGATTGCAGCACCCACTTCAAGATTTTAACTTCAAACACCCTATCATATTATTTAAATGGACCCTTTTCATCACGCTGTTAATACGTCATGAGTATGATCGAAATTTTCATGCAGGCAAAAATATTGGCCCTTAAATGGTAGAAAAGCCTCTGCGACACGTTCTTAGGAAATGCATTTCCAGCTTTAAGGCCAATCCATCCAAAATTCATACTCAAATGGACAATCTTCCTGCTCCAAGAGTTACCCATCTCGTGCATTTGCCAACTGCGGTATAGATTATGCAGGTCCCTTCCTCCTCAAGGACGGAAATACAGGAGTCGGAAATTTCTAAAATGCTATATTTGTATCTTCGTCTGCTAAGGACGTTCATATAGAGTTACCCAGTGAAATGACCACCGAATGTTTCATAGTCGCGCTAAAGAGGTTTGCTGCGAGGCGAGGTATGTGCAATAATATACATTCTGACAATAGCTCTAATTTTGTTGGCGCGAGCAACGAGCTAAAAGCCATAATTAAAACTCTAGAGTCTAWAGACTTCCAGCACTTTGTAAGCAATAACAATGTAGGTACAATGACATTTTACACCTGCCAGATAGCAATATTTTGTGGAACTTGGGAGTCTGCAATTGAATCAGTAAAATACTACTTAAAGCGTGTACTGAATGATACCCCTTACTCAAGTAGAAGCGGTATTAAATTTGCGACCCTTAATACCCTTCATCTCCGATCCTAATGACCTAGAGGCGCTTACACCAAGCCATTTCATCATGAGCGATCCGCTCAACGCAGTTCCACAATTGAGTATGCCAGAAAACCTATAAATCGTCTTGCAAGATACCAACACCTAACAAGAGTAACGCAACATTTTTGGACTCTCTGGGCACGGGACTACTTGCACAATCTTCATCAAAGGAATAAATGGCGCTTCAAGCTCGATCCTGACAGACTCATTAATAATTTAGTACTTCTTCGAGAGGACAATCTGCCGCCTTCACAGTGGGCACAGGGAAGAATCACTGCTATCCATCCAGGAAAGGACAGCATTGTGCGAGTGGTTAGTGTGGTGTAGTGAAGCGCTCCTTCGTGAAAGTTAGCATTTTGCCAATCGATTAATGCGCATAGTTAAATCTGTTGCCATAAAAAAAATCAGTACCTATTCGTTTCAAATAATGTATTACCTATTCTTATGCAAACTATAATGTATGTTTAACTTTGGTTGTACTGAACACCAGTCTCTGGCATGTTGAATGTATTTGTTTATTGCACATGTAAAGTTCCTTCTTTGAAAGTTAAACTGCCTTACTTTCAAGGCCGGCGAGAGGAAAGGTACTACGCTAGGTTTAAATTGAAATTACGCGCCAAGCTAGTATGCGCCACCATGCGGAAGATGAACTAATCGATCGATCGCATCGACGAGGTAAGTTGCCAATCACGGGTATTGACAAATAACAAATGTCGCGCGAGATTGGTCATCAAGGGATGTGCTCAACGACCTGGCTTAGATTATACTGAAACCTTTAGTCCGGTTGCACGATTAGAAGTCGTCAGATCTGTGTTATCCATCGCAGCTGCGGAAAAGATGACGTCGTGCCAATTTGATGTCTCAACAGCGTTCCTATTCGATGATGTTTTGGAAGAAATCTTCATGAAGCAGCCTGAAGGTTATGAAGATGGTACAAATCGAGTTTGTCGCCTGAAACGAAGTTTGTATGGACTCAAGCAGGCTCCTCGCTGCTCGATCTAAGCGGTTTGATGATTTCATGATTAGTTAGAGTCAAGAAGATCCCTGCATGTACGTTTGCCACACTCGATCTGGAAAAATCATCGTTGTGCTGGATGTTGATGATGGATTAGTTGCAGTCAACAGTAAGTCTGAAATGGACTTATTCGTCAAGCAAATACGTTCACAATTTGATATCGTTGTGAAAGAAACGTCCTACTTTCTGGGACTCGAAATAAATCGACAGAATGGTGACATAATGGTCGGCCAAACGGCGTTCATTAAGAAAATTCTCTTTCGATTCAATATGGAAGGATGCAATCCAGTTTCTACGCCAATGGAGAAACTGAGCGCGCAAGGATCACGGAAAGCTTGTGATTTTCCATATCGCTCAGCTGTAGGAGCGCTGCTTTATGTTGCTCGAGGAACCCGCTATGACATTGCATTCAGTGTTGGCGTTTTATCTCGACATCTGGAAAATCCAACAGAAGAGGATATTGTACGAGCAAAACGAGTCATTCGCTATCTGGCCGGTACTATAGACTTGAGATTGGTATACAAGTGTGAGCCAAAGATTCGTCAACTTGAGTGCTACAGTGATGCTGACTTTGCTGGCTGTCCCAACACGATGCGCTCAACTAGCGGAGTAATTGTGAAATTCGCTGGAGCAGCAATTACATGGCTAAGTCGTCGACAGGAGTTGGTTGTTGATTCAACGTGTGAAGCGGAAATAGTAGCTGCAAATCTCGGTTCAAAAGAAACGATTTGGATTACACGACTGTTCAAGGAACTTATTGGGTTGTCTACAGTTCCTGTACTCAATATTGATAACGAGTCAGCCCGAAAACTTTCTGAAAATCCCGAGTTTAACTTCAGAACCAAAACATATACAGAGGAAGTATTTGTTCATCCGAGATCGGATCAGAAAGGGAATGTTGAACGTGGCCTATTTCGGAACTGAACATCAGTTGGCGGACATTTTAACAAAGCCAGTACCCCGCATCAGAATTCAAGCTCTTCGAGAGAAGTTAGGACTTCAGTAGCCTTGACTTCAAATAAGGGAAAGTGTTGAAGATCCATAGTTATTTTTGTCCGGCTGGCAACAGCGCTCTTGACTAAAATATGTTGGTAGTACTGCGTTTTTGTAATCCAAAAAGAACTGTCAAGCACGCTAATATGTTTTGTATTGCCTGATTAGTTTTCGCTCAATAAAACTTTAAGTTTGTTAAAGTGGTGTGTTTTCGTGACTTCTTTTCAAATTACATATATTATTACGATATTTGCCTGTATAATATGTATCTCATTTATTTAAATTTGTATTTAAAGTAATTATATTTAGTTTTATTTCATAACGTGAAAAATTTGCTATTTAATTTTATTATCTTATAGTCGTTCTTTTATTTACTTACAATTGAAAATAGTGTGGGTATTAAATTAGGGTATTAAATTTTTTAACGGGTCAAAGCGGGTCTGGTAAAACTAACACTGGAGATAACGCAGCTGATCACCGCCATCCGTTCATTTTTTTTAAAACCTTTTTGTTTTCAGTATTCCAGGGCTGGTGATCATAGTGAGCTAGCGACGGTTTTTCTTCCAGAAGAAAAAGGGGATCGTTGCAAAGTGGGGTTAGAGGCTTACAGCATCGCCCCAGCACAGAAAACTATATACTTACAGGATTTTATTAACACGTTGGCTGCTGCAGCGTTGAAGCCAGAAACTTCACCCTTGTTAACATTTTTATTACAAAATCGTCTTGATTATTTTATTAAAACATGATCAAATAGAGTTAAAAAAACAGTTTTTTTTTTGTTATATTACACTCTTTTTTAGACTTATAAGAGACGTCAGCGCTGGAGATTAAATATGCGAACTGAATGCTGCTGGCTCTTATAAGAGTCTAGACTAAAACACGAACGGTGCAAATAAGCATGTCTTTTAGAAGATAAACAGCTAAAAAATCAAATGGTGACAAAAATAAAAATATTTTTATAACGCACAAATTAATATATAGTCATTTGGTACTTATAAAACAAGACCAAACACATTCTCATAAAAATAAAAAAATCAAAATCAAAATCCATTTTATAACAAAGTAAGAAAATAAAATTGTTCTTCAGCAAAAGGTTCTCTTTTTGAAATTTGGAACGAGAAGGCCCTATGGTATTGTCCGCCATGTCGGCCATTTGTATGAAAAAAAAAGAGAACTGGCACTGCCTTATCACAAAGCAAGATTTACTTGCATTGCTGACCCATGTATCAACCTCACTACCTGTTGCACTGAATATGTTACCATAGAAATTAATGGAGCATAATATGGCTCTTATAAGAGACGGCCACACATGCGTAAGTATAACTTTGGCTCTTATAAGAGCCGTTCGCAGCCAACGTGTTCAGTATTAGCCCTTTGCATTTGTTTTTACATTTTCTTATGTTTTGCCTGTTGTTTTATGTATATAAGAGTACAAACGTTTCGATTAATAAAGTCTTACCTTGTAATTGCTTTCTGTTGCATTCGTATATACAAGATACAGGGCTACAGGGTGCTCCATTTTCGTTATAATTGTAGGGTATTCGGTAAATATTAAATTTCTTCAATCCTGGATTATATCTTGCTTGGTAATGCATAGATATAGATACAAATAAAAACAAAGGCATTTTCGACAGATATTTTTGTTTTAAAGCTACTGTACTCATTGTTTTTAGAGTCAATATTTTTGAGATATAATATAAACTTGACTTCTTTTTTTTTAAATAGAAGGTTTCTGTTGTTGGCTTTGCTACGGTTGAAAGGACCTATTTTTTTCTGATTAAGAAAATATTAAGTTTATTTTCAATAATTGTATTATTTCGTTTATTTTTAGTAATTTTAAAATTTTGTTTTTACCTCAACGATGCTGTATAACAAGGGAATGAACAATATATATTCTTAAATATAAAGTTTAATCAATTAAAAGGAATATGTGCCGTTTACATACAACTTTTATAGGCGCTCACGCAGTTCTTTTGTCAATAATTCAATGTAACAAATTAAAATCATTGTTTGTGTGATAATAAGAACCTATGCATTTCTTAACGTCACATTGTTTTTATCAATTTTAGAGAAAAACTGGAATGATACCAGAATTATTGAAAATAACACTAACAAAATATATATTTTCTTAATGGAAACGGTAGGTTATTTCAATCATAGCAAAGTCAACAATTACAACGAAAATGGAACATCCTGTACACTATTATGTAACAGTCTGCAATACCTACCTTTTTTATTTGGCGTTGTAGACTAGTGTAGTTTAAATGGGAAAGTTTCATGAATTTTTAAGAATTTTGTGGTGTTTACAAAAAAAAACAATCAACTGACCGAGATATCTACTACAAGTTTATTATTTTAAATAGGGCAACCCCATTTTTATAGCACATTTGATTAAGGGCGTCGAATTAAACAAAAAAAGTACTAAGGTACCCTACAGTCATTATTTGTTTTTGAAATATCTGATCTTAAATGATTGGTGTCCACAGCTTACTCCTTTTAATTTCTTTAATACTCACGCAAATAATAATGTGGTTTATTTATATGCAAGACTGACTAGTGTTACAAGATGTGGAAACATCTAACACATGTGAAAAAAGGTAATTAAAAATATAGTTATTATTACTTAAAAACGATGTGTTAATATTTGTCTCTTGAAACCATACTTATAAGTTAAGTCTGGAGTTTTGTAAGTGATTAATTTGGATTTTAGGATTACTGATGTCAGGGACTACTTCACGAACATTAAATTAACTAAATACAATTAGAAACATATTTTATAAAATTTTTAAAAACTTCAATTTCTTAAACCCTTGTTGTAAACTAGACTACGTTCAAGGCACGAGAATTAGAAGAACTAGCTTGTGGCTCACATTTTGATTTAAATTAAAAATTTGAAAATTTTATTAAGCATTGTTGCTACTTGTTAATATTGTTCATTTTGCAGTTTATGCTGGCACGGCCCTAAAATTTAAACTTTTAGGATCCTGCCATAGTAGAATTTTATTGGATCCTTCCTACAAAAATATGAAGCAATTTAGAAGTTTTATTGTTAATTTTTAATTACGAATCAACCAATCTCGCGTTTGTTTAAATTCTTAATCGACGCCTGTTAAAGCTATTCATATTGCCTAATGGCAGGCATATTTTGGTATATTACTGGATGTTGATTTCTGGATAGGATAAATCCTTATCACGTATTACAAAAACGTAATTTTATAAAAACAGAAAAGGAAACAAAAATGATTATTGAACTGCAAAAGAATTATACAGGTGTATACCGCTCACGCAATGGGCAAATACCACAACTAGCTGTAGGAGTGGGCTGGGTTCAAACTTCACAGCTAATTTCAAAATTAAAAAGAGAGCCAAGGCGCCAGATAATTTTAAGCCCAACAAAGTTATCCGATAAATCACTGACAAAAAATTACCAAAATAACAGTGACAGTAGGTTTGCGGAAATAACAAAAAAACTATTACTAAGCGTTTATTACCGAAGTAAAATTAGTGACACACCTTGATTGAAATTAAATTTTAATGAACTTTTTGAACTTAAATTTATTAGATATAAAGCCGGATGTACTAAATCAAGTGAATCCTAGTGTTTACTGCAATTTCCAAACATATGAGTGCGCATTCATATTTACAATCGTTGGAAAACCAATAGCACAAGGCTTCGAAATAAAGTTAAAGTGTTATCAATTAGTACAAAAGCCACAAATATATATATCAAATGCAATATAAACTATACAAAAAAAAACTACGTTACAAGGGATAATGAGAAAATACAAAATAATCAGGTAAGTAATGAATCAATCGATTCTTTTACAAATAACTTGACCGGTAACTGAAAGGTACGTATTATCTTAAAATGTAAGTACGCAATGCTACAAAACACGAAATGAATTCTCGATTCGGCGTGATCTCCACTATGGCAGTCAATACAAAATAGCAATACACACAAAAGTCTTAGCGATCACTTCAAATAAACCATGTGAGGTAAGTAAGACGACACAACGAAAATTTTGTACTCAGCTTAGGTCCAAGATAGAGACAGATACCACATCCTTCAGGGCAGAGCTCAATGTACACTGGATGGTTACGTAAGCCGAGCCAGACTCAGATCTATCGTCGCTGCTTCGTCTCAGATTGGATACTCAACCAGACCAATCCCGGAAAACACTGAATTTTCCACAGGGCGTTGCGTAAGTCCAGTTGACCTTGCTCTGTTTTCTCTTTGATTTTCTTTGCCAGGTAAGTAGAAAAAAAAGCTTAACGAATGGATAGTTAGATATAAAGAAATTCCTACGTTCGACACTTACCCTATATGGAGGTGGGCTTTTCACACTCGGATTTATTAAACTGAAGATTGTTAAGTCAGGAAATATGGCTGCTGTAGTGAATTGGGCGAATCCAGCGACGAAGACTAAGGGTCTCGAAATATTACTAAATCTCACCCACGAAATCAAATACCAAAATGTCGACGACAACAATTTGTAGTAAAATATTAAATCCTGCTTTATGCAGTTGGAATTTTACCGAAATTTATTTTACTACGTCCCCGCTTTTCAGCGTTCACTCAGGCCCTCAGTTCAACTAGTGTACTGATACCTCACAGGTAAAAGAAGGCCACATTCAGGCGCAAGAAACCAAGGTGAAGATATTTTCGATGCAGTACGGGATGCAGCAATCGGATAAACTTATTTTGAATTAAACCTCCGAATTAGCGTTTTAGCATTACGTTCCAATGTAAGCAAAATGACAACAAAAATATATTTGGAAAAATGCATCGTTAGTGAAACTTAATCACCTAAAAAACTGTTAATAGAAGAGTTTAGAAAAAATAGAACATTACGAAATTAAATGACCGTTACATCCTGCATATAAACCGTTCTCTTCTACTTCACGCATCATAAGCAAGATATGTTCGCAAAGCATTTTGTTTTAAGCTAAACGGGTTTTTCCAGAATGAAAGCTGCATTGTTGGATTGTTTCATAAACAAGCCAGAACCGCTAATGGTTCGTATTGCCCAAGTACTGTTGGCTTACTGAGATTAGCATTGAACTACAAGGACATAGGAAGACAACGTCGACTGAAATTGGGATGTTGGCTCTTTGTTTGGAAAGGAAGGTGTTTGTGAATCGCTAATTCTCATGATGACGGCGAGTCGGCTACGAAACGTAACATTCACCATAGTTCAACCTCGGTCATTCTGTAATTAATCCAATTTCGGATAATTAACATCTGTGTTGCCTGCATTGGGCAAGCGACAATTATTGTTAACACAATGCACTTATGTAAACTAAAAAGTACGCAGTTAAACATGAATGTTTTTGCAGCGAATAATGCAAAAGGTAATAAAGTTTAGCTTGTTTTTCTTCTTTGGTGAGTTCAACTACGTTTTCAAGTAAAACAGCTTAGTCACTTTAAATAATTGATAGGATTCATAAAAATTAAGTAGATCACAACATAAAAGAGTAACATTTATCTAGTGCTATAATTTAATATATGTTTCATCAGAAATAAAATACTTCATCCTTAAATTGCGAAAAGTTCTATTATACTTTCTCACTAGGTATCTAGTGCGTTTCTTTTTCATATAATAGATAAACGGTCCAACCATTGTGAAGCAAATCTATAAGCGCAATCCACTTCTGACCGAGTTAATTTTAAAACGTCAAGTGCAGTGACAACCCGTAACTTTAATATACATGTTATTTTCTGAAAAGCGCATATATACCTATTTTTAGAAGAATATTTTTGGGATATCTTGAATTTGTCAATAAATGTTTATATTTGAAAAATATATAAATAGTAGGTAGAATAATGTAAAGTAAAAAAGTGACTGAAACAACATTTTAAGCGCGAGAGAGAACTTTAACTTTAAAAAATAGAATTTTGGCATATAATGTCATGGTTTAGATCATATTTTTTAATTCTCAGTTAATAGTCTTTCATCTCTCTGAAACATATTAAGTATAGTGTTTTAACCTCAGCACCCATCTGATTGTTTACGGTATAATTGCTGTGGTAGTAGGTACATTTGATACCTTAATTTTTAATTTTTAATAATTTTACACGACGCCTTTTACACACGGCAAATAACAAGCAAATTGCTAGGTATATGTCATTTCTTTAATTTTGACCGCGTATGTAGTTAGAGGGGCAGATACATAGGTATAGCAATACACACCAATTTATGCAATTAAAATTGGTTGTTGCTATTTAAAAATGCTGTCTATGACATTAACAAAAACGCAATACACATTTTATTTTTTTGAGATGTAGGTATGTATTATAAGATGTTATGAGCTAGTGTTATTACCAGTGTCGGATTTAATGCTTTTATTTGTGACCCCACTACCTCCAACATACCTAATTTAATCATTCACTGGTAATGTATCCGTTTATTAGGTAAAATAAAAGTGTATAATTAAAACAAAAATTGCTATTTTTACGTGATCTTTTATAGGCGTAATCGTCGACATAGTTTATGGTGTTCATTATCTTCAATTTAGATACTTACTTGGTAAAATATAATATAGTCAGGAAAATGCGGTTCTACATTTAAAAAATACCAGGTGACATGTAGAAAAATATTTAACTTTTCAAAAGTGATACTCTAAAGGCGGATTTTTTTCCAAAAATGGAAAGGGATATTTTGTCTCACGTTGCGCTTCTTTGGGAAACACTAAAAGTTGTACATGTAAAACATAGTTATGCTTAAATATCTGTGTCTATAACTTATTCTAATACGGCCGCAATCTTGAGTAAATACTGCAAAGAAAACAACAGAAATATTTGAATTCCTCTAAAAATGTTGGAAGCAGATCTTCTAGTCAACTGGTGAAATATAAGTAAGTGTTTACTGTTTACTTAGGTCCTCTGTACTATGGTATCAGGCTTTCAATTACTGGTACCGATTATGAGTGACGAATTTTTTACTGGTTAGTAGTTAACTACAACAGTAATTAAACTACTTATTTAACTACTTTCACAAAAAAAGTAGTTGTAGTTTAACTATTCTTAGAAAAAAGTAACTGACATTAATAATTTGCATTATATCCAAGTAGTTGAACTAGCAGTAGTTTACAAAAATATTTTAACTATCAGTAATTAAACCACTGGAATACAAAGGAATTCGATTATTTTTATTTAATATCAAGTACTAATATTGTTGAGACATGCAAAGAGTGCCTGACACTGACAAAGATAGCCATATGACTATAACAAAAATTAGAACAAGAACTGCTACAACGTTTAGAAAACAAACGTTGATACAACATTGATATGTTAAATGATTATAAAATGGTAAAAGATATATTTACTACGTACGGCTGCAGTTCAAGCTTTTCGTTTGCCACTCATATAAATTTTCCGAGGCGTTAGGCACCATACGATACACTGAATAATTAGTGATCATCAATTTTTGTTATATTCGTGAGGTAGTTAATTACTACAACTAGGTACTAAGTAGAAGGTAGTTAGTAGTTTAAAAATTTTCTCGTAAAAGTAGTTTGATTATGCGTTAGTTAAAATCGTTTGGCATCAAGCGTAACTGTAGTTTGTAGTTTGTCCAGCTCTGAATCAGTGTTCACTAGTTGCTTTTTAACACTCATGATGATCACTGAGTGACCGAAAGCGCGCTGTGCTTTTATTACATTAAAGATCATGGAAGTATATTGTTGGCATATTGCATGTATAAATAAACTAATATTGTTGTTGTGAATATGTTGGATATGATTCCTATAACCCAAGATTTCACATTTTTAAATTTTATTTGTGAAACAATTAGATATGTGACATTTCATTTAAACGAAACCGCAATATTTCTAGACAGGTGACAGCTGTTGCGAATTGCGCTACGCGGATTTTCGACAGAAATAATAAGCAAGTCGATGATGCTTGCACAAACAAAAACACGCAATATCCTATTAAAAACACTGACATCTAAAGTTTCCAGGTGGTCACATGGTGAAAGGCACATTGCACCCAGCTCAAAACACCCGTAACGCTGCAATGGTCACTTGGCATTTACTGCAACGTTTTTTTAAGCAGTAAAAGTATGGAAACCTAAACGATTTCTCAATTTTTCTGTAAATAGTGGTACACTGTCAAGAATAGATCAACTAAATAATTATATAGATTTACAAAAAGCATTACATATAATGGCGTATTCATTAAACTATGCGTGTATTTATACAACCGTGCTTTGCATGCTTACACAAAGACATTTTAAAACTAATCACTTACATGTATATTTTAAAGTAATTGGTATTTATTAATTACCTAATGGACTATGCAATAACAGAAAATTTAGAAGTTAGAAGTAATACACATATACCTACATAAACATACAACCATACATTTTAAGGAAAGACCAGATACCTTCAAATTAGCAATAAGCTTTTACTTTATATATACTTTTACCGTATATAATTTGCAGGGTTAGGAAAATTACCAAAACGGTTGATTATTTAAAAAGATATAGGAGTTAGCAAATAAATGTTTTATATAAAAGTTGTAAAGCTTTTAAAAATCTGCATATCTGTAATAAATTGGAATATAAACAGGTTTGCCAAAAAGTTGTGGAGAATTAAAATTATATTTTTCAAATGGAACACCCTATATATTATTACTTATTTTGATCGTCCTGTCAATTTTGAACATTTTTTTAAACCATAGGTTATGCCTAAATTCATTAGTTTCCTAGATATCAGCATTTTAAATAATAGCCTATAACAATGCGATTATCGAACCTAGGGGAGGAGGGTGGACCACAATATTTGCAATACAAGAAATGTGTTAGTTTGTCCCCAGATAAATGCAATGCCATTGATGGGTAAATATGGTTGACACACAATTTTCGAGCTAATTTTTTATGGGAGCTATAAGCCCTGCTTGGTTAGAAAACAATTTATCTAAAAAAATATTTTCGAAAAGCAAGTATGTTGTAAATACGTTGTATGTTGGCAGTTTGGGTCATACTGAGAGCTATAATATGTACCTATAAAGTGCGTTTTCTGATACATACGACAAAAATTGTACATAAAGTAAAACTGTGAAAACAAAATTAAGTTCGTTTACTTTGACAGAATGTCATATTTCTTATTTTTATGAAGTTTGGTATGAATTTTAATTCAGGTGTAAAAATTTTAGCGAAACCGGTATAATTTCAGTTGCCTGTTAGATACAATAAATATAATAACCTTTATATTAAACAAATGGTAAGAAATCTGATACAATATCTAAGTATTTGTTCAGTTTTTCTTTCTGAACATTTATTTAAATTAACATTTTGTCATATCCGTAACAGAAACAATAAGTTCGAATAAGTATACGTAGGCAATATAGAATTTAAAAATTTTTTACAAAAATTTTACACAGATAAACGCTTTTTTTAGGCAAAGTGTTTAGAAATGAAAACTCTATAGGAATACAGTATATCACAGCTCTAAGCCTATTAGATATTATGCCATATTTTTTATTTTGTTAGTTATATTTAAATTATCATATTATTTTAATGTATCAAATAGGCAAAGAATATATAGATACCGATTTTTCTTCAATTTGTGCACTTGCATTTCCTAACCATTATATTTAAAATCTTTATGGAAATAAGAAATGTGACGAGTTATTCGTATAAGAATTCAATAAATCAAAAATTTCCAGCCATACTTAATTTTTTGTAGAAAATTTGAAAATATAAACACAAAATGATTCATTTGAGGCCAATAAAAATTATTTGTATTAAATAAAGTATTATTATACGCAAAAAAAATTATTTACATTAAGATTGATCATTTCTTGATTTATTTTACATGTAACATGTTAAAAAAATTGCGCAATTAATAGTTATGTTCTGAATAAACTGAACTTTTATTTATTTCAAATAATAAATTTTGTTGCACTTTTTATTGTTTCTTGTTGTACATTCTCTTGCACTTTTTTAAAAGTTCAAATAAATTTATTTTGACTAAAGTAAATATTTTCCTGAGAAAACAAAAATATTTTTTAAATGTCATTTTATTCTTATAAGAAGATCATATTTGATATTTTAATAATGTCTTTTTTCACTTATATACTTATTTATTTGCTTCAATATTTGAGAATAATTTATTTATTCTGAAACACTGTTATGAGAATTTTAAACATTTGACGAATAATCGTAGAAAAATCTTTATTGCAAGAATAGTAACATAATCTAGCATTTATAAAAAAAATACAAAAAAATGTAGATTTTTTAACAAACTACAAGATTTCATTGCACATAAATAAGTATGTAACTAAACTCTGATAAACTAACATATAGCTCTCCATTGCTCATTGCATAGGTATGTATATAATAGTGAGTATAGGTAAAGGTATAAATAATCCATACAGAATGATACTTGCTCAGAGTCATATTATTCATTATAACATTTTAAATGTAAATTAAAATGTACTGTACCAGTTGTTAAGAAGAAAGCAGATGCACATACAGAAGACGCATCCAACAAATATGCATCTGAAAAGTTTGTTAAAAGTTTTCCTTGTATATATGCTGTATAAGTATTGCATTGCGTTATAATTATGTTACATCTTCGAATCTACGAGTAGGTTAGTCATCATTATTGCACTAAACGTGTCTTTAATTCTTGGTTTTTATACATTTACTTACTAAGCCTCCAACATACATTTGTACCACACCGTTGTAAAACATTCAATGGCATGCACAATGACAAAAGCTGTACTGTACATCACTCTTATTTTATTAAACACGCCAACAATTGAAATACGAATATATAATGAGCAAAACRCATTATTTTAAAACCAAGAACAAAACTGAAATATTTATTTTATTCGAAATTAGAATATTTTTCACAAAGCAAAATGTTAACTAAATGCAAGATAAATTAATGATCAGTTCAAGAGAACTACATCCTAATACAAAAATTTTGTTTTAACTCCATCAATTTTTAAATTTTAAAAATTAAATTTTGTTGGTAACAATAAAACTGTTATGTTAGAAACAATTAAATATCATTGATAAAACACGGTTAGTAATAAATTTATTCATTAATTATTTTATTAAATCGAAAAAACGTGTTAAGCGTGTGTTTTCGATGGCGCCCTGTACAATAAAGGTATTATCAATATTGTATAGCTGGAGCGCCACGTATTTTAGTCGCATTCAATTTTTTTTAGTTTTTTTAATATTACGACGACTTTACAAAAAAATCTCAACAGCTGTTCAAATTTGAGGAACATGTTCTGTTAAATACGGTCACACTAAAATTGCAAATTGCAATAATAAGGCAGTACAGTTCCATTTAGAATAACAAACTTGGCATTTACTGCCAGTATATTCTTATAAATTCATATAAAATTTTATTAGCTGCAACAGCAATTATAGAGTGCACTTATGGTTGAAATCGGCAAGAAACGTAAGCTGTGCTACAACGCAGTTTTGTTATCCTGGGATTGTATATCATATTTAGCTGCTGCCACGTATAAAATAAGATTAAAACAAAAATAAATAAAAAAATCGGTGTTTATAGACAAGCTGAAGGTTCTATTCCTATTTTTATTTCCAGTCCAGATATTCAATGTTCATTATTCGAGTTTAAGTATGGAGGTCGCTGTTCATTTTAAGAAATACGAAGTCAGTAAAACGGGCTACTTGCAAAAAAAAATTATGTGCTTAATTTAATCATTATTATTTATTTTGAGTTAAAGTTTGAACCCATCATCCGCGCGCCAAAACGATCACTGAATCGCTGTGACGTCAGAATAGTCCAAATAAACAAGTTAAAGGGAACGGCGCGCGCCCATTTGCTTTTAGAAGTCATTGCCTCTCTGGACATCGTTTTGATGTCACGTGAAATTTAAAGGACCAAATGCAATTTTTAATTAATAATTTTATTCATTTGCAATTTTTTACAAGTGCTAACTTTTCGTCTGTGAAATAAACTTAATCATGACCGTTGACTTTTGCCAGATTTATCCAAAAATAAAATTAGTGCAAGTAGCCCATTAAGCGTATTTTCATGCTGCACAATAGTGTGAAGACAAGTTGGACCTAAATTCTTTTGTCTTTGAAAAAATGTGTGATATTAGTAATTTGGATCTGTTTTAATTATTTCAATCAAAACCCAGTTAAGTTGCGTATTTATAATAAAATCATTGTAAAGGTAAGTTGCAGTCAATTTACCATTACACCTTAAAAATTGAAGGGCAACTTCCAGCTACTATCATACCCCCTTAATATCTGAAACTAATCCCAAAGCTGGGTACATCGTCCAGAAGTAGATTTAGTTTGTACTTCCGCATATTCTACCTTAGTAAATGTCAACCGTTAAACGGTAACCCATCATGTGTTTACACTTACAATTACGTGCTACTAGCAAAGGAATGGGAAAAGGTGAAGTTTAAAAATAGATGTGAGTAGTACACAATAACTGTCTTCTTTAAGAATATTCAGTTTCCAAAATTTGTGCATTTTATTAATAACTAAACACATAATTTGTGAAAGGAAATTAATCTTAAAAATAAAGCTGCAACTTATTGAAATTCAGACGGCTGATATTTTATTTGGCCTGAAGATCTGCAGATGGAACTTGTTAATAACATTACAAAACGTGTTGTAGAAAAGAGTATGGTAATGTGAGGAGTAAATTAGCGGAAGTAAAGGAGGTTATTAAATCTGGGGAATTCCTATACAAACAATTCAGAGAGAGGTGCGGTATTACTCGTCTGTGATTATGCCCTAGTGTTCGTTATTGCAGACAGCTCACCTCTGCCCATTACATTTGTATTTAAGCATAATATGTGTAGCATAAGTACGTTAATAGGAAAAGCAAGAGCACCATTGGTTTAATGAAATGAGATGGCATCTGCATTAAAAGATGCATTCATGGACCAATCGTGCTAAAATCACAGATTCATATTTCACTAAATATATTTAAGGTACCTTATCTCACCAGTAGGAGGTGCATTTGAGATGATCTTCCAAAATTTAATTTATATTTTAAAAGTAATTAATAGTGAGATATAATTAAAATGTTTCCCCAAGGATCTCGAGTTGAATCAGTGAATTGTCACTACAAGTGAGATATGTGGAAAATCGGAAGTGGATATGTTTTCTTTGTTTTATATTTCTCATATAAATAGTGAATCAGCGATTTATTAAATTTTTATGTAAAATTAACTGGTACAAAATCAACACTAATTAGAGTGGAACATTTTAACGTTGTTTTACTATTTCTATTAATTTACTTAAGTAATTTTAGTTTAATAAGTAGATAGTTACTTAATGCCGAACCATGGATATAACTCATACTAAGWGCACATGTAATTGTAAATTCTACTTATATTTATATTTGTTCTTTTTTCACTTTTTACAGTATACGGGGTCCGCCAGTTAAWACTCCCCAGGCTCGTATTTTCATTATTTTTTTAAGTACAACCTTGTTATATGTCAAATTGTAGGTCTTTTTAACTCTTTAAAAATTGCATAATGAGTGTCTAAAAATTTGTATTTGCCGATTATGATATTTTGCAAATAAAGTTAATTTTTGTAAATACTTTTTTACCTTACCCCGTTTAATAAATATTGCTTCATAGTTGGATGCCGACTTTTGTTTTCTTTAATTTGTGTCATTACAACGTATGCGTAATTTTTACTCCTCAATGAAAAACAAGGAAAAGTCGTCGCCGCCATATTCTCTTAATAGGGCTGTTCACATTTTTTAAAGTGTTAATGACACAAACTGAGGAAGACCAACTACGAGTATGAAGCAATATTTATTATAAGGTAAAAAATATATTTTATTTGTAAATTATCATAAAATGCGAATAAATTTTGGACACTCACTATGCTATTACTTCCTTACTTCCACATCCAATGGATGCGATGGGAAGTAGTGTATCGCGAAAAAATTTTTAAAAACTTTTATTTGCTCATTCGCTTAAAAATGATGAAAAACGCAAAAAAAAACGAAATTTGAGCAAAAAAATTCTTGTCTGTGTGTCTGTGGTATTGTTTGTGGACACGATAACTTTCGAAAGACTTAATATATGAACTTGAAATTTGGCAAACGTATAAATCTCAACTACCCAAAGCTATCTATTGTTTGTGGGGTAAGTAGGAAGGGGGCGAAATTGGGGGGTAACTACCCTTTTTGCAAATTTTTATTTTTATTTTGTTTTCATTTTAGTGTGTGATTAGTATAACTGTGAGTATTATTCGTTTTTATAAATTTTCGGTGCAGCAAACTGTTTAGAAGATAGCAAAAAAAGCGTCACTTAAAGAAAACTGTTTTTCCTATATATCTCCGAATATATTTAATATATTCAAAAAATGAAAATACCATCAGATAGGAAACAAAAATTTCTCAGTGTCAGAAAATTTATTCAAAATTTTGATATTTTTGAAATATTTCCAAAAAACCTATTTTGGACCCTGCTCATACGATTTCTTTTTAATTTTTGTATTATATAGAAAATCAAATTTTTGATCAGAAAGCACTCTTGTAATTTTTTGTTAAGTTAATAATTTTCGAGTTATTTGAAAAAAAAACACGATTTTAAAATTTATATATTTTTGCTAATATCACGAGGACTGTTTGTCTTAGAAAAAATTTGTAGAGAGAAAAAAATGCTCAAAACCTGATTGCTAATCGTATAGGAAAAAGAAAATAAGCGCTACGCCCTCTTGCGGTGTTATTAGTAACGCTGTGAACCGACATTGCTGTATTGGTTAGTTTCGTATTTCGCCTAGTTAGTAGAAGCAAAAGCGTAAACTGTAAAAATAACCACATAATTTAACATTTGTTATTGATTGTTAAATTATTGAATCATTATAGTGTTCAATGTGTATTTGCGTCGTACCGAGAATAACCTAACATGAGCAAAACATACAATGCTTATTGTTCGGTTCCCCGATGCTCGTCGTGGGCAAAGAAGAATCCCGAACAATTTCCAACATATGTTTGGTAAAACTGTAATTAAAAGGAACCTCAATCATTATAAATGTGTTGTCAAATGAAGCATGTAAAATTAGATAACATTTTTCCACATTAAGTAAGGCCATTCCCAGTTGAATTTGCCCATTTCAGTTTGTGGGACTACTTCCAGCTCTTGAAGATTTTCTCTAAAATAAAAAAGAAAAACAAAAGGATACGTTTATATGAAATAGGTATACGTTTTCTATTGCAAATAAAATCGCCTGGGCATGATAATGCCTTTTAAAATTGTTAACGTTTTACACCTGGTACACCTTATCAAAACTGCAGAGATATGTTTACACTTAGCACTTTTTCTAGCTTTGCAAGTGCAATACATATCTCCAACTGTAACTTTTTGTCCAGCTGTTAGTAAGGTTCCTTTTATTTCATGAGGGTCCGAAGCTAGTGCACTAGTCTGGAGGCATAGAGCACACAAATGCAACTTGTAATCGTCCGATGTATTCATTTTGGCTAAAAGAATTATATGCCCAGCATTTAAAACTTCTTCGCCCTCATACACGCATCTGGGTTTACTAGTCCCTCCAATGTATTGTAAATACTCCACCAGGCTTAGTTGCATTTTTTTTCATAAATATCTGAAAGGTCAGTTTTAAAATATATACTAATCATATTCTACTCACCTATAATAACGTAAATCAACACGTTAAACTTGTTTAATGATCACAAGTATTTTAAAACACATAAACAGCACAACAATCAAATGTAAACACTGAATCAGCTGACAAATAATGTAGGTTCGGAAGTTTCCGATTTTCGCCGCTGTAGCGCTGCGGTCTTAAATTCGGTTCCCTATAGTATAAGAAATAAAAACGTAAATGTCATTTTGACAATTGGATGTGGAAGTATTGATTTCATTTGCAGCGGTTTCGAAAGACCTACAATTTGAGATATAATTTAAGATTGCACCTAAAAAAAATAATGCAAATACGAGCCTGGGGAGTTTTATGTGGCGGACCCCGTATACAGTATATGCACAAATATTTTTTTTAGTTTATGTTATTTGGAGATTGCTTATTATTCATAACGGAGATAACACATTTTGCCTTTAAAATTTTTTTAAATAAATTTGAACAATATACACATTCTTAAAAGTATCCCCCACTATGAAACATAAATTTTGTTATTTTATTAAAATCCGTTTTATAGTGAGTCATCATTCGTTGAATCAGTTATGCGACTTTAAAGGTTTGGAACTTCTATCCTTTCTGCTGTTTGGATTACAATCAGACCAACTTTGACCAATATAGAGAAGCAATGGACAGGTTCGTTTCCTCTATTTTTTTTAAGCTGATGTTAGCTAAAATCAAATCGGTAACTATGATAACTCCTTAAAGTTAGGTAAGTGATTGGTTTAGATTTTAATTACAGGGGTGAGGTTAGGTACCTGCTACAAAATATTTTAATGGTGTCTGCGTAGCTATATTTGTGGAAGAATTTTCACCCCGCCATCTGGCATTAACTGATCAACCTGTAGGAACCGTCTTGTTCTAGTTGTCTAGACATATCAAGCGAACTACATCAGCACTAGTTACATAACGGCTACCCAAATGTCAGGACGAGTATTTGTACTTATTATATAAAACATTATCTAATAACCACTTACCTTCTCATATAATAATCATGCTCTRCATTTCATTGTGACACMAACACTCGATACTCATTGCTATAGGTAATCCTTTCACTAATAAAAACAACAAAACGGTCTGCTAATGATTTGATACCGTCTTTAGCAATAACGGCAGCATAATTCATCTAGCAAGAGCTCTACTCTATTTGGACATACAGTTTAGCCTTACGGACGCGTTAGCAATAAGATGGATATAAAAAATTAATAAAGATTAGGATAATAGTTCTGATCCGTGCTATTTCAATTTATATTACAAGATTCATAAAAAAAACATCTGAAAGAACAATGCTCTCTGAAAGTAATGCATATATATCCATGGGCATACCCAGCTTTTGGTCTAGGGAGAGGCAAAGCAGGAACGTCCTGTAGAATATAATTAAACATAAATAGAAATAATAAGTGTTTATAAGATATAAGTGCTTAAGTAATTAATGAGGTATTTATTCCATGAATAATCTTCGTGGATTTTCTACAAGGAGACTTAAAACATCTTCTGTGAAATAAAGACTTAAATTATTTATATGTTTTTTATGTACACCAACCATACAAAGCCCCTTTATTACTAATTCCGTTATTGATGAACTCAGTTAGGTGAGGCGCATTCAGCTGCATCGCTCTCGCGTTTAACAAAAAATGAGTTCATACATTTTATTTCGGAGAATAAAGATCCGTGGTCCACCTAATGTATAATGATATCATACGAAGTACCAAAGGAACATGAATTTCACCTCAAAAGTTCTACTAATAGGAGCACGATTTCTGATTCAGAATTAACACATATCAAAGACTAATGCATTAACCGATGCGCTTTTAGTACAGTTTCAACTTCTCACACCGGAAGCTTTAGAAATTTAACCTGGAAGTTCATATGTATAGCTGCTAAAGATACAGTTGTTGTAATGTTTACTCCTCAGGGAAAAAGACTCGATGGATAACTAACATTATTAAAACTCAGAATTACAAATGTCTCAGCATTATGCGTCAAGCCAACCTTCTTAGATAGCCAGTGCATTGCTCTCAAAAATTAACCGACTACTTAATATTTTAACCAAATTAAGCTTGATTTAAATAAACTGAAATATATTTAATTGCATTTTTAACAACACACCGGGTTTTACGTCGTGCTGATAATGCTTTTACTGGATTCCTACAATTTATATTCAATAAAATGACTTCCATAAACGTGAGTTCGGAGGGATTTTTAGTTTTTTTTGTTTTTTTTTGTAATAATTGTTAAAATGTAATGTGAGTTTAGAAATTTGGACAAAAGTTAGAGTTATCACCGAATATATGACAGATTCTGATGTGATTCCATTATAACAGTAGTTAGTTGAACAATCTTTATAGGAGAAGGTAGAAGAGCTGAACTAAGCAGAAATCGTGTTATGACTCATCCTGACCAAGATAGTCTTTTAAAGCTATATCCGCCCTAACAACAAGAACAAGAATGTTGCAGATACAGCTTCAAAACGCACATGGCATCGATTAAGCTTGGAAACCATTTGACAACGACTTATTAGAGAAGGTCATTTGCAAGGGTCAAATATGAGTTCTGGATGAAAATTGCGACTTACACTTGACTATAAATTTTACTGTATTTACAATTTTGTAAATAAGGCAATTTTTAGGTGTATACACATAATTAACCAGCTAAATGTTTGGGAAATTGGAAGGGCCCAGAGTTGGCAACCCAGGTCGAGGGGGGGGGGCAGCTGCCCCCCTTGCCCCTCCTTCGGTAGGCCCATGTTTAAATCACATCTCAGAACACAAAACTATTATGGGTTCGTTGAAACACAACGACATTTTATACCTTTTGTCACGTACGGTATTTTTTAATGGAAGTAACTGTAGGTATGTTTCCCCATTTCCATCCATTATTATAAAAGAAGTATAATAGGTACACCTAGTGTAAAGGTGGTAATTTCAGAAATCTAATATATTATAAACAATCACCTAATGGCTACTCTAGTTACATAAATAAATATACGAGCATTTCGCAAATGGCGTGTTATTGTTTTATAATAATTATTTTAATGTGTTCAAATTAATACCTGTCATTATAAATGGTTAAAACACGGATTACGGATTTTGCCGCGTTTCCCACGTAAAATAATGTATCGGAATGTAATTCACGTAAGCACCACCGTGGCGCTGCAATCTTAAATTCCATTGCCTATAAGCAAATTTACAATAGTGACACGACATCTGGCGGCAGATACATAAAATATTAATAACAGTACTTTAATGCTGGAAAAAGGTAGGATTATTGTGTAATAGGGCTGTTTTTGTTATATCGTATTAGCATTTTTAAATTGTGGGCAGTGAATATTATTAAGAAAAAGAGGATAAATGTAAACACAAAAAGCATGTGATATTATTTTGTAATAGTAATATGCGGTTATGTGGTTAAGCGGGTATCACATAGGTTATTGCAACAAGTGTGTTTTGGTTACCGTTACCAGTTCCTTTGTAATAATTATATTGAATATACTCGTTTGCGAACCCATCTGTGTTTCATTACGCGATACAGACGAGTATATTATAATAGCAAGTACTCCAAGTACTGTTCATTTCCACCATTTGCAAAGGCACACTAGCGCCACCAACGGTCGATAAAGGATAAACTCTCCTATAGGTACAAGGTTTCTATAAATGATTCATGCATCCGGGCCGCTTATGGAAATTATCGATTAAATCAATTTGCCGCCTCTCAGGCGTCTGGGATTGTATATTTACAACATATTCTGTAGTGTTTTGTGGGATAATCAACTTTAAGGTTGCATAAAGCTCACATTTCGGAACTGTAGTGTGACATTGATCTGCCACATTCAGTACTATCGCTGTGCATATTGTGGCTTGGCAGCAGTTACAAAAAGGCGGCACAAAGAATTCAGAAATCAACGCCGCTCGCCTTGTATGAATCATTTATAGAAACCCTGTATAACAGATTCTTTTCCCTAATGTAACTTTGAGTCTATTATTTATTTTATTACAATTCAACTTTTGCAATAGGTTTTCTGTGTAAGATTCAATGTTTCATAAACCTACGAAAAACCAAACGAATGCGGTTTCTCTATTCGAGCAAAATAAAAATATCACTTTACAACCGCTTATCTAGTTTTACAGTAAACATGAAATACCTAGTTTTACAGGTTACAATAGTTGAATTGATTGACCTTAAAAAATTGGTTTTTCTGTAACAGAGTATGCAAAATGTATAATAATATAATGTCTTATTACACACTATACTTATACCTAGGAAAAGTGATAGCTTTCTATAAGTTAATGAGGATAGCTTTATTATTATTAAAGATAGGTATAGTTTTGGTTAAGCAAATTTAAGCAGTTATTACCTACAATCGAAAAAACTTATTTTCAAATCCATAATAACTTAAAAGATGGACATGGTCAGCATAAAGAAAAACATGTCGAAAAAAAATTCTCGTAGATATGCTAATGACGCTCTTTGTTTTAAATATACGATACAAATTATTGTTTTGAGCACGTCTAGTTTAACTGTGACTGCTATTTCGTTATTTTTCTCCGATCGTATAATGCTAATTACTCAATATGATTATTTTTTTTAAAATTAATGAGAATTATAGAAAAAGTAATTTGGATTTTTTAATGCTATTGTGCCATAACATTTCGAACTTGAAAACATTAACGAAGCATACAAAATAATAAGAATACAATCGTATTAAAAATAGTTTTTTTAAGAATAAAAAATAATTCGGCATTTCTTGAATTGAAGACTTAGTTAGGAAATGTAGGGCATCTAAAAAGATCCAGACTTATTAATTTAAACTAAGATAACCCAAATCCCATACCTTACATGAAATATACATCAAATGATGCTGGGGTCTTAATTTTATAAACGTTTCTTACTCAACGGTTTAGAAAAACTTTCTACAAACGATTTATACTTAAATATTTTAATAATTCTACAACATACAACTCATAACTGCAACGTTCTCGAATATTTGGCCTATATAAGGGCAAACCATGGTCACCCGACTTAACACCACTTCTATTCTCTTTGGGATTTTTTGAGGAAATCAACAACAGTGGAAGAACTGAAAGTAAACAAAATGGCACGTTTTTCCAAATGCTACAGTCACATTACCCTTGTCAGCTTTAGTTATTAAGATATTAGGATTCTGTTTTAGAAAATTCTTGGCGTTATTATATAGGTTATTCAGAAACCTTAGCATTGGTTGTTCGTGCTCTGAGTATATCTCTAGATTCTGAAGGACATAGTTCTACAATAAATTCTGCATCTGACAACGTTTGTGTTTGTGATAATATCTCGTCTTTGTCTATATAAATTTTTAATTAAGAATCTTAAATCTACACCTTTTTTGAAATTCGTCAATCTCCCTGCTGTTGTCTTAGTTGCGATGTCATAAGGCAAGAAACATTTTGTTGGATATGACGAGGAGTAATACCACTCATTCTGCAACTGAGTAAAAACACCTTCCGATTTTCAGACGTTGCGATCTTGATGTTATAAGATTTGCCCATGATCGAAGAGCTTTCGCTGCAGCTGGTCCGTAACTGGTTTCGATCCTCTAGTAGTAACCATTTTAATTTAAATAACTTTATGAAGTACTCGCCGGTGGATATTTAATAATATAATAATTTAAAATGCATGTCTATGCTGTGCTGTCTACACCTCAACCAACTGCAGATAGTACTATTTCGCTGTCATTACAGCTCATCAGTGCAGTTTAGGTCTAGTGTTGACAACACGGCATAGAACTGGTTTTGCTTATATACCAAAGCAATGGTATATAATAATTTGTTTTCTTTTTGGGTATCCTGCTTGTAAGCGGCAATAATAGGCAAAGCACCGCACGAACAAGGGATGCTGTACATACCTCTAGAAGATACAGGATTTATTTGTCCTTCGGATATGGAAAAATCTGTGACATTTTCGAAGGGGTCTGGAAGATAGTACGGCTGAGTTTTTTCTTAAGAATTTTGCCATTCTGTCTGTGACGCCTTGAACATAGCGAAGTAAATAAGTCGATCTATAAATCAGGTGGTTCGAGAATGAGTTCGATTTGGGGTAAAGGTGGTTAATTGCAAATAGTATCTCACGGTCATTATACCCATCGTTGGCCAGACTGATGCGTTCTCAATCATGCAGTCTCTAAATTCAGCATAATAAAAAGTAAGACTACTTAAGGCTACTTTTTGAAACTGTAATTATTTTGTATTTATCACAATAAGTTAACCGCTACCAACTTCAGCTATCAATAATGCGACGTAAAATCAAACGAAATTTAATTACATTAAAGAAGTTGTTTGCATTTCTAAGCTTCAAAGTGAAAAATCTTTCTAAAAATGTATCCGGGCAAAAATTTCCATTTAGAGTGTTTAGTGCTTTGAATATTATTTAGAGTATCGAAAACCCCATAGTTCTATCCGTTTATATATAAAGGTACAGAACATATCTGTATAAAACCGCTTCTCGTTTCTTCAACCTGAAAGAATTAACTGATTTTGGCCCATCCCGTAACGTATTTTGGATAGATATTAGAAATCGCCTTTTGAGTTATTTTAATAATAACATAACACGATAATAAAACGATTTTTATGTAGTTGCACGTACCAACACATTGAACAGCATCCTCGACAAAAAAAAACCAGTAGATAAACGAGAACAAATTAAAAATGACATATTATAAATGGTTAGCGATGGTACCAAATAAAACTTTCCTGGGTTTAAACAAGTWTGAATTGGTTATTAATATGTCGTTTGTGAGAGTTAAATACTTTCCGTTTCATTTCTTACTCGGTCAAATCCTTTCATATGTTATTTAGTTCAACGATTTCACTAAAAACGCCATAAAATAATTTTTTGTAATAATCTGACTATTTAATGTACAATTCATTTCGGCAGATTGTTGCTCTTTATTTAAAGAAAAATGTTTGATTTTGAAGATTATTTTTACTATATCTGCTGGAATGATCAATGTTTGGAAGGTGAAAACACTAACACTTCATACGGGTTACTTTATATAATACACCCAAACTTAAACAAAAAAAGTCAGTAAATAGGAGCAAAGTGTTTATACAAATTATATTTGGTATACTAGTACCTACTACATAGGAATCCGAACCATGGTCCGAAAAGTTCCCAGCCGTATCGCGGATGGATTTTTTGTTCCTCTTAGAAACTTGTGTATTTCCACGCCACGTGAAAGCGGGTGGTCTTGGTGCGGTTTTTTATTTCCACCCAACCAAGTCCACTGTCATGTTTTCTTACTTTATTGAACAGCCTTATCCATGACGATTGAAGCACATGTATGAGCAATGCAACCCATCCTTAGCACAGCCGCATTGTTTGCAATATCCCGTTTTGCAATTGCAGTTCAGAGTTGGTACTTTAGTTGTTATTCTCTTTATGATGGAATTTTATGGAAAACTATGTGGATTTTGTCGATAAGCAAAGCTAAGGCAACTTCAAACTTAACTTGTGCCATAAAGCAAAGGCGAGGAGGCTAAGCAGGTACAAACCGACTCTACCGAAACTAGAAAGGGTCTTTGAAATAAAAATAAGACACTCCGAAATATATCGGTACAGAAAAACTAATAAACATTGTAACAGGATGTTTAAATACACTGTTATGGTCCGTTTCAAATGAGAGGGAACCTAGTAGTAGCCTGACCTTTTTCTACCTGGAACGAACTGCACAAACGAAAGACCATCCTGTATCGCCTTTGATCGCTTTTTACCTTGTACATTTTTTCACCAGTTCAAGTGCCACAGTAAATCGCTGAATAAGTCAAGCACTAGTAACACTAGTAGAACCCTAAGCATTATTGAAATAAAAAAATATGTAAATACAAGTACCTATACCATAGAATTAACAAGTGGAACATCCAACTAATCAACGACAAAAAAACAAGTACAGTATACTGTATAAAAAATAAAACACTAATATTGTACAGGAGATGGTGCTGTACAAGTTTTATTGTAATCATTGTCATGTGTCAGTGTATTTCGAACGGCGATTGCAAGGAAGGGCGGGGTTCAAGTCAAAGGTGCGTAGGATATTTATATGCAGTATAATAATAAATGTCATCTCTATAAATTTCTTCCACCCGCTCAGCTTTTTCTGAAGATAACAAAAAGACGCCAATAAGTTGTATTTTGGAGCACTTTTCCATCCAGGGTACGGATAGGAACTTTTCGAATAGGTACTAATGCTAGGAAGTATGTATGTAAATTATTTCGCCTAAAAATGGTAATCAGTGAGTTACAGTAGGTACTCAATAATTTCCAAAACAATAAAAATGAGCTCATTGCTGTAAATGTCGCGCCACTATACATATATTATTTCTGGCATATACGAAGCATTCATTCAATTCTTTCACCAACTACAATGGATCGGTATAGGTAGTTCTTTGAATGTAGATAATGTTATTTATGTCTGTTAAACCAAKAAGCGACTTTATTGATGGTCAAAACAGCGAAAGTTGTAGAACTGCTTTAGGTAACAGGTCAAGTTAATTTGCGGTGCTCATTTATATATCAGTGGCGTGGCATCGTCTTCAAAAACCCCGGCAATTAGGTCGTGAAAGGTTAAGAGCGTGTTACTGTTAAATTTTCAATAAACGTCTATAATTTATAGGTAACGCACGCAACTTCTTTACTTCTATTTTCAATAAATTATTTACCTCAATACCAGCTAGGAAAAAATCGAAAATTACACATACTTTGTACGATGCTGTGAGAGCATTTAGAAAAAATATAGGCTGATCATATTTAAAGTAAGTGAATCCAGTCCAATAAAACACTCGAAAAGAGGCCTATTTTTGCGACTACCGATGCTAAAAATTATGATTGTAATACCGTTTCAAAACATAATATATTTAAAAAACGGTTTTCATGCGAGATGATTAATTTCATCAAAAACGCAAAGCTTCTGCTTAGTTCGAAAAGTTTAGAAAATTTATCTGTTTCTTTCATAAAACGCCAAAGTTCTCTATACTGATTTAAAATTGAAGCTATAGTGACGTGACCATAATGTCAATGTAACAGTGACATCAAACACAGTTTTGTCATTTATCACGGCCAATTTGATAAAAGAATGATTCAGTTAAGCTGTGAATATGTGAATTGTAACATTCAACTGCAATTTTTTCGGAAAGGGTAAATTTTAGCCGCATGAACGAAGAGAACCTTTTCTTGTTTACAAGACCCAAGAATTAAAATACACATATTTCTAAAAAAAAATACTTAACCATTTTAAAGTTGAGGGATAAAATGTGAGGGGGTCAGCCCCCTCTCCCCAAACATTTATTAAAAAAATGTGCGCGTTATTTTAACGGCTTTCACTTCAAATAATAATAGCCATAATTTGATGAAATTATATCAACCGGTCTAAGAGATATTTTTAAAGAAACTGTATCTGTTCTTCCATGTTTAAGTCAATATCTCAATAGGCGGGCGATATTTCAAAAAAACTTATACTATATAATAGTGTTATTTTTGTGCCAGTTTTCAGATTCCGAGGGGTTGCCCACATAATGCGGGACACCCTGTATAATTTATATTTATGTTTCATGCATGATTTGATTCACATGATGTACAAAAGGTATTACTAATGGTCCAATTAATAATTGTTTAAATACACATCTTTTTCGCGCGGCAAAAGAATTATCATTCTGCATGCAAGTGAAAGTAATGGATGGGCCCGCAACGCTTGTTTTATTAACAAGAAACATAAGAAATGTTTTGCTTTACTGTTCAAGACTTAGTTTACAATACAGCTCTTTCCATTTCTACCTCCTAATAGTGTAATGGTAACGAATAATGCAAAATACAATTATTCTAAACAGTTAAATAAGAAACCGAATTAAACTACCAGAAAACAGGACATTATTGATTATAATATGAGGAGAAATAACATTGAAGTAGCCAACAAAGACTTGTTGGGTAGGATTCAAGATCTGAATATCCCACAACGATACAGGATCGATGAAGTTGCAAAAAAGGACATACCGAAGCGAGACTTCCCCCTTACTACTGCGTTCTCAATCCTATTGAATTTATTTGGAGAGATCTTAAAAAAAGGATTAGGAGGCACAATAACTCTCCTAATTTAAGTACTAGTGTGGTGGACATTATTATGAACGTAGTCGATAAGATTACCTACTACCGAAAAATTGATAAATTGTGAAAAGCATGTTATTGAAATTACGCCTTATCTATTTCTAAGTGATAGCAGTTTAATAATTAATTTAAATTCTGATTCGTGCAGTAACACTGAATTTCTTGAAAACATTAGTGATAGTGATTTAGAATAATCTTAAAGTTAATAAATTTATCTTCTTATGTGGACAATTGTAATTGATGGGTGCTACACGCGATAACATCATTATGTATACAGGGTGGGCCAAGTGAACGTATTTCTTCTATAACTCCATAACTATTGAAAACATGAAAAACTTCTTTATGTAAAAGTGATTCAGATTTATATGCCGCATATTGTAAAAATATTTTTTAAAACAGGTCATTTCCGGTTATACCGGAAACGCATACCAATTTCCTTATTTTAAATAGAACACCACGTATATTTTTACATTTTTGTATTCCTTGTTGAATTCTAAGGCTACTTTATATAACATACCATACCTCTAAAATGTACAGTTTTCGAGAAAATAAGCGCTAAACCAAAAAAAAGTCGTTTGCAGTGCTCCCTGTCATTTTAAATATCTTCCAATATGAGACACCTAGAAGACTGCATTTGCGCACCACGTAAGAAAATGGCCTATCATTTACCTCTTCAAGTTTATTACTTTTAAATTGAAAGTAATACATCAGTTGCCATATGAAATATTTGAAACTGCGATAAGTCATTTTTTAATGGAACAAGCAACTTTTTTTACACCATCGAATGCTAAATTAATTTATCTTTAATTTGATAGGTTGTCATTATCTATTACTAACAGTTTTGCAACAATTTGCGTTTTTCTGATTTTTTTTTTAGATTTAAACCGGTTATATCAGGTACGCCTTGACAAGACATGGGAGGCGGGAAAATGTCAGTGCTGGCCCTTGGTGAGTTTTAGCACAGTTTATTCAAATACAGCGTTTCTATAAATGATTCATGCAACGCGGACGGCGTTAATTGCTGAATTCTTTATGCCGCCTTGTTGTAACTGCTGCCAAGCTACAATATGCACGGCGATAGTAGTGAAGATCAGTGTCACCCCACAGCTCCGAAATGTGAGCTTCTGCAACCTTAAAGTTAATTATACCATAAAACAGTACTGAATATGTTGAAAATACACACTCCCAGGCGTTTTCTAATATTAAAATATATCAAATAATTCAAAATCGACAGATGACCATTGTACGTCACTTTCCCGAGAGGCAGCAAATTGATTTAAACGATAATTTCCGTAAGCGGCCTGGATGTATTTGAATAAGTTGTGGTTTTAATCAACTGCGAGGGTGGTTCGGTTAAATCAAATGCAACACTTAAGTACTTACTTTAGTTTATCTCATGTATAAAAAGAATTCTATGTACTGTTATGTAAAAGAAACATTTAAGTCATAAATAGTACACATTCATATCCTTCTGCTTTTGTTTTAAGCAAAACAAACTTTTCCAATACTTTATTATTAAAATGTGACTTTTCTTTCTGACGTAAACAAAACAATCACTCGTCAAGGCATACCTGATAAAAGCGATTTTAATCTAAAAAATTAGAAAAACTCGAATTGTTGCAAAACTGTTAGTAAGTGACAACCTGATATCAAATTAAAGATAATTTAATTTTGCATCCGATGGTGTAAAAAAAGGCATGTTCCGTTTAAAAAAAAATGACTTATCACAGTTTGAAATATTTCATATGGCAACTGCTGTATTATTTTCAATTTAAAAGTAATAAATCTGCTTGAAGACGTAAATGATGGGCCATTTTCTTAACCTACGCGGCGCGCAAAATGCAGTCTTCTAGGTGTCTCACATTGGAAGATATTTAAAATGGCGGGGAGCGCTATAAACGACGATTTTTTGCTTTAGCGCTAATTTTCTCGAAAACTCTACATTTTAGAGGTATGGTATGCTACACAAAATAACCTTAGAATTCAACAAGGATTGCAAAAGTGTAAAAATATATGGGGTGTTCTATTTAAAATAAAGAAGTTGATATACGTTTCCGGTATAACCGAAAGTGAACTGTTTTCAAAAATATTTTACAATATGCAGCATATAAACCTGGATCACTTTTATAACAAAAAGTTTTTCATATTTTTAATAGTTGTGGAGTTATTGGAGAAATACGTTCACCTTGAATAAACAGAAATTGACAATATAACCTTAGAAGACTGGGAGAACTATACATATACAATTTAAATGCCTTCTTCATATGATCTTAGTTGTTTGATATCTCGAAGTACAAGATATTGACATATATTTGTACCCGCAAATCTGATTTTCTTGCCAATGACTATCACATTGGCACGCCTTTAATTGAGTTGAACCGTTCAAGGATTTGAATATTTTTTATTGCAATATCGCAGTGTCCGGTTAGGTTTCTTATTTTAATGGTGTATTATGTGTTGAAAAATGTAAAAGCTATCAAAGCAAAAAATATCGTTTGCCTCATTTTGAAAGCGAAAGGATGAGATAACTGTTGCGCACATGCTGAGCCTTTATGTGTTCAAGACTTCAAGTACACCACTAATAATTATTGTTTACTTTTAATGCACCTGAATCTACTAAACGGTGATCCGTATGCGTATTCTCACAAGTTAATGTGAGTATTTAATAGCTGAAGGATAACTGCATTTTATTGTACAATGTTGGTGTTACTTGCTAATATATTTACTAATTATGGTCATGTTAAATCCACTAACCTTTGGTATTTAAATAGGTACTTCCGCAATGACTACTTTTTAAGCCGTAAGGATTTGTTTGCCTTCGTAAGGCAACCGAAGGATCAATTATCCTCACACAACCTTACGTTTACGAAAAATAATTCTTTTCATGACGCACTTCATTAATACAACAGAAAAAGAGAACGTATTCAATTCCAAATAAAACTTATTTCAATCAATAATGACAGCATCGCTTGTTAGAGTAGCCGAATTTAGTTAAAGGTAAACCTGTGAATATAAATTGCATGACATCTTTTCATTCGATATAATTATGTATTACAATTAGAGATGAAGAGGATATCCGGTAACTATCCGGTATCCGGCCTAAATTTACTATCCGTTCGGATACCGGATATTCCAAAACTACGACAATTCCCTAAAATGAACTTTAACACATACTTCTTCGTGAGGTAAATAATAAGGAAATGGCTTTTAATTGTCATATGACTTTTAAATGAATCTGAAAAAGTTACAAATAGTCACAAAGGATCTTGCGAAATTTAAAATCACACCAGTTTAATGATGAATTTAATATTTAAACGAAAAGGTAAAAACAAAAACTGTAAAATATAAAACCTTGAAAAATCCTCACAAAGTATCTATAACTTTTACTAAGCACATAAAAATATAACAACACTTAAGTATAAAACGAAAAAAAGATTCTAAAAATGTTCCCATCTTTTAAATTATTTATGTTAATTTCAAAATATTGCCCAATAGACGACCTTTTTTCCTAACGATGTTTCAATTTCGCGCAAGTAGCAGATAACAGCATAAAACTAGTTTTCGCTAAACAGTCATGCCAGACGCTACCCTAGATTAGCCTATCACTCACGATAACACCCTAAATCGCCCGAATTGATTCGATTGCATTACGAGTAGTAGGTATCTGGAAACTATCCGTTTCATTTCTAATTACAATGTAAGGGGCTGTCTCATAAGTAAAGAGAACAACTTCCTTTTTAATTTATTTTTTTTATTTAAAGAACTATTAGATTTTAATTTCTACTTAAACATTTGTGTAACACTATTCTACGTACATAAATCATATCAAATTTGCTCCAGCAATTCCTGCATAACCTATTTTTCTCAAGTTTATTGCTGCTCTGTGCATTACAGCCTTTCCCGACTGTTCACCGACTTTTCTGCTGATTTGAATTTACCTATTTTTAAATGCAATCAAGCTTTTCGGCTTAACCAGATTATTTTTTCAAAGGGACCAAAATTTCTCGATACCTCGCGCGTGAGGATCATTTGGGGCGTTGTCCTTCTTTTCGATAAATTCGATTTCTTCAGAGCGCAAAAAGTCGGTAACTTCAGCAGTGTAATGGCTTGCTGCTATGTCAGGCCAAAAAATTGTATTATCTTTATTGTAATGTGTATTAATAAAAGAAATTAATCGCTTCTTCACGCATTCCCTAAGATAAATATTTGAGTTCGTAGAACCTTGGGAGTTGAAAGCGTCGGAAACGTTACCGTTTTCGTCAATTGCCTGCCAAACAAGATACTTTTTTTAAATTTGGCTTTGGCCTTCACTCTATCAGCATATTTTACGTCTGTCTTCTTATGCGCATGGAAATATTGCTTGCCAAGAACATAGTTTGGATAGGCAGTCACATACGATTCATCGTCTATGAGAACTTTTCATAGCGTTTTCTCATACACTTTTCTTGGTCTTTGAAGTATTTTAGCGCTGATAATTTTGAAAACGCCTTCATTTCCAGATCTTTTAATTTAATCCGAGACACTGTTGATTTGTCCAGATACAACTTTGTAGCTTTATTTCTCGATGGTGTTTTCGTAAACACCGTTTTTACCCGTTTTATATCCCTGGGGGTTCTTTGGTGCCTTGAACGTCCTAGAATTTTTCGGGATTCTGCACTTCCGGTATCTTTTTGGTGGTTCTTCTAACTACCTCTCATTTAAAGTGTTGAATACACTCTGATTTACCGTATTGTTCATAATGCTGAATAACTTTTTTACAAAGCTTTCATATTCTAATCGTTTTATTATTTTAAATTGGAAACTAACACAAAAAAGTTTAGCAAACAAGTACCAACAATAATAAATGTCATAATGATGATTTTGTTTTACTCAAAGCTACCCACTATTTATTATAAAAAAATTAACTTTGTCTCTTTATTAATGACACAGCCCCTTAATGTTGTTACCTATGGGGACGTTCGACCCCCCATCCACCAAACAACTGCAAAGATTCTTGATCCTGTTAGGGATATGCTTTGGCTTCAATAAAAAGAAACTTGTAACTAAATTACTTTATAGTAAAATTTCAAGAGTGCAGAGTGAGGAATCTAAAATAACACATAACTTAAGAAAATAGTGAACCAACGAAATTTGCGTTATTACCATATTACAATAATTAATAGATAAGTTAGTAAATTTATTCAAATGTTATAACATTCATATAGCAAAAAAGACTACTAAGCTAGTAAGATAGTTATGCACAAAATTAAAAGATAAGACGCCTCTATTAAATAATACTGATGTAATTTATAAAATAAATTGTACATATTGTCAAGGCATAAACACAATTAAATTTTAAAATACAAACATAATAGCAAAAGAACGCAATTTAGGCAAACGGTTAATTTTATAAATGACAAACATTAATAGGTATAATAACAGTATAAACAGTTTGTGTAATTTATACTTATTAACTAAATTAGAGTAAACAAAATAAAAAATATTTTATGACATTGGTATAGTAATATCGCTTTTTTCAATTTGAAGTCGAAGCTGTCTAATTTGCATACTGTAAGTTAATTTTATAAAAAAAAACATAAACTATACACTGTAACCATTTTGTAGCAATTGTGAGGAAAGTGTGAATACTGAAGGCCCTGTTTAGAATACATAGAGTATTCTTTGAGCGAAAAAGGTCTAACATCCTCGTAACATCATTATGTTATAATCCAACACGACCGTTAATACTACTGAAAATTAATTGTACTTCCTTACAAATGCCTACTACGATGAAATATATTAACTTACTTCGGTACTAATTAATATATGTAGGTAAGTAGTTCTTACTAAATGAATATTTATGTAATTTTTTCAGTAGAGAACCTTGTCACCGTTTTAGTCTGCATAATACAAAAGTATCCATATAATATAAAAGCTTGTACTATATTTCTGTCGTAATGCTTGCTTCTGTTACTCTAAAGAAAACAAATTCTAATTATAACTCTTTATGTGGGTTTTATCAAAAAAAGATATGTAATGCGTACACGATATCTGCCCGAACAAATTTCTAAGAATATGTAAGAATATTTAATAACAAATATATAGAAGAAATGGTTATGGTAAAAAAGATCTAATTTAAGAATTGTTTCAAAAAGTTTTCGGTTTTATAACATGCTGTGTCTCAAAGTACCTGAAAATCGACGACACTATAGTAACGTTTCAATAATGAGAAAATATAAACTATAATAGTCTAATCTCTATTTTAACTGATGGGAAACCCTAACATAGAAAAGTAACAGTCTTGGGTTAGAGGAAATGTTCAAATTTACCATCATAATGGTACTGTCAGCTAAATTTAATATTGCAAAAGTTTAGAACCTATCCAATATATATATATATATATATATATATATATATATATATATAATATATGCAACGGTCCAAATTATGTTAATTTGCCATTGACCTTACCTGCGTCCATAGCAGTGTAGCAAGGTCAGTTGGTTTTATAAATTTCTTGGGAGAAAGCGAAGATCCAATTTTACTAATATGTAAAATAGACTCTCACAACCACACACTGACGAGGTTTTGATCGCTTAATTTCACTCTGAGATGAGTGTTTTGTTAGAAATAGAAATAGTAATAACTGTTTTTGTCTCTACACGGAAAACCACAAAAAAAAACGAGCGTACCTCATCGACCGTGTATGTGAGTGGCATGCAATGCCAGTATCCGTTTGCCTTAAAAATTACTAATTTTGTTTAGTGGTACAAGAATTAAGGGATGAAAAGTTTCCTACACAATAAAGATGATTGTTATTTCGTGATAGAATTAATTTCGAAGAAACGCTCAAAATGTAGATTTTCAAAAAATCCTGTGCGCACCATTTGAAATACAATATAAATACCTCCCTGTATAAACGGCTTGCATACATTTTTAAATAAATGATGAATGGTAGAGAAATTTTTTTATAAAACACCAGTACTTTTATGGAGATAACGTATGGTAGCGACGCCGCGCCGCCTTGATAGCGATTAGCGAGCGACATTTTTGCGAGTAGTTTAGTTAGAGGCGATCATCCACACAAATCTGGCAACCTTGCTGATATACTGAAGTAGTTGTTTTTGTTTATTTGTTTTCGTAACAAAATATTCTGTGGTTTTCTAAGTAAAATCTCTATTTACTAAGAATGGTTGTATCGAGTTCAAAAGCTGTTTTTTTCGTACCACTTTTATGTTGAGTCAACCAATGGTCTATTTTTGGCTTAGTATTTCAATACGAAGCAAATGATATTGGTATTATCTATTATAATTATACACTTGGATATCAATGATCGAAAACCTAGAATCAAGTTTTCATGCAAGTATCTAATTCTGATTTTACACTGTACTCATAATGTGATAAAATCATCGTCAAACATTGAGATGTAATATACTATTATTTTACTAATATGTTGCAGTGTATGGTTATTATCTAGCATTGAAATAATGGACTCAAAAGCATTATTTTCGATTTATGCCCCGGTCATTATTTTAGCCAGAGAGCAAAAAGAAGTACTCAAATTCGATTTATTTAAAATATCAGATTAACTCGATCGCGGTTTTTAATACAAAATTTGCTAATGTCCAAGTTTAATGGATGTGCTCATATTTGGTGTCATCAGTTACCTTGCAGAAAATCAACGAAGATTGTTCATGGAATAAAAACTTCATTAATCACTTAGGTACATACTCCGATAAAGGCACAGTTTTATTTATGCTGAATTATTCACTAACAGAAATTCCTGCTTTGGCCCCCCTTAGACCAAAAGCTGGGTACGCCTGTGCACTGATAGTATGAAAAGTTCAACGGGTGCAAACGATATATCAATTAAGTAACTTGGAACCAAGCTGACAGTGCTTTATTTCACTTTTTTATTAGTTAATTCTGACGATCGTTCGACCTAACTGTCATTTTCAAAGGGCGACAAAACAGATATTGTATAGTAAATATTGATTAATTAAATGGTTTACCCATTTATCTTCGCTCGTATCATATCTAGACTCCTACTCAGACACAATATTATGTATTTACACAGATATCAACTTTTCCAGTTTCTTGTAACTTCAATAAACGTATTAGTACAATCATTAAATTATATCTTGAGGGAACACTCACCTATTCCAGTGTCCGTCCCTACTAGAAATACACATGCGAAATGTTATTGTACACCTGCAGCATTTCACACTAAAATACCAATTGTGCAATGTTGAGCAAGTATAAATTTGATTTATAGACGAAAACTATATGGAATCACCGCGATTACGAAACCTTTACTTGTACATACATACTTGTTCAGATTTCAAACCCGTTCGTTTTATCTGTTTACTTATTCATTTTATTTACGGCACCTGTTGACCTGCTGTGCACTGTACCATTTATTAACTTACCCAAGCTAAAAAATATAATACAGATGCATACAGCAAGTGTTATGTTTCATCACCATTGGCAACAAACATTTAGCGAAAGAATGGTATCCGGGTAAGGATAGATTTTTTGCTGTATATCACTGTGTTCCAATTTCTTCATAACATTATTATGATTCTGAGTTAAATAATACTTGCTTTATAGCAAATATCTAAAGGTGTATTTTTCTTTTTTTTTCAGAGGAACAATGGTTTGCTACTTAAGTGTATTTTTGATCAAACGTAATGTATTTGACAAAAACATATCACTAACAGAATAAATTAAATATGTCAATAAACATAATGTATTGGGAAATATAAAAAACGGTATTTTCTATATAGGCACAGCTTATTCAAATACCGCTATTTATTCACTCTCAGCGTTGTCCAATGGCCATGTTCGAAACGTCGCGTTGCATTCATCTACTATCGTGCTCCGATCACTTCAGTGGCCGATTGTCTATTGGGAAGAGACTGAAGAGAATGTGCAATCTATGCGCGAACCTTAGTTTTGATTCGAGTTACATAGCTGTCATAAGAATAAACTGATATTGGTACGGTGACTAATATAATCCAACAACATAGCAAGTTCCGGTATTCGTTATCATAAGTATTTTTGAGAGTAGGCATTTGCTACAATTAATATGACTACCAATTCTATCAAAAAGGGGGAACTAAAGAACCCTTAGTAAGACCTGAATACGCCTTTTGAGTGGTATATCAGTCTGTACAGCGAGAAGTCAGAGAACTACTGAACAAAAAACATCAACTTTACTGGATGGACGTCCCGAACTGACAACCACGTATGATTATCGTTTTGTCCGTCTATTCTGGAAATATTACAGTTCCTGATACCACGACTAGAATCTCGTCAGAATGACATATTTGCTGTCTCCGCCCACAAATGAACAAAAATGAAATTTTCTCCGCTGTCTAGAGTGGGTGGCAGGTGTAATGATAGTAGCGGCGCAGACACTTTTTATGGTGGTAGTAAGCATTCTACGCAAATGTTGAACCGCTAGTGTGTTCCTTTCGTTTTCCAATCATAGTTACTTTATTGAATTTTTACTTTATCCTTTTGTTTTTAATTTATAGCTTTTTTCATGTACTGTAAAAAGACTTGTCCTGTTGGTACTAGGTAATTAAAATAAATAAATAAATAAATAAATAGGTAAAACAAGGGGGAACCCTGCAGGTGGCGCTGAAGCACTATATCAGGTTCATTTAGACCTTTTTTAATTCTAAATAAAACACATAAAATGGAATTGGATGGTGGAATATTTATTATGACCTGAAAGAACAACTTTGACATTTAATTTTTGAAAATAACTTCATTTAAAAGCTGCCGTAACTACGCCGTACGTGGTCCATTCGGAAGTTCCAATTTTCGAGCACTCTTTCTAGCATTGGGACCGATATATGTCCAGTTAGGCGAGTAATGTTGGCTTCTAAATCTCCTGAATCGTAGCTGGCTTATCGACGAAGACTTTTGATTTAACATAACCCCCAAGAAAAAAATCCAAGGGTGTGATATCACACGATCTAGGCGGCCAGTTGACAGGTTCAAAACGCGAAATTATCTGCTCACCAAAAAGATTTCTGAATAAAGCCATTGTTTTGTGCGCTGTGTGTGCCGTAGCTCCGTCTTACTGAAACCAAATGTCACAGGTACAATTTCAGGGTACAAAAAGTCTGTTAGCTCGCCATTGACAGTTACGTTCTGTCCGGCCTCTTTAAAAAAAAATTGGGACCGATGATTCCATTAGCTCATGATCCACACCCACATCAAACAGTGCATTTTTGTGGATGCAAAGGTTGTTTGAGAGCCTTTTCGGGTTGCTCATCGACCCAAATACGGAAATTTTGTCTATTGACATATCCATTGAGCCAAAAATGTGCCTCGTCGCTAAACTCGACAAGAAAACAGCGGATCTTCATTAAGCTGTTCCAGAGCCCATTGATTGAAATTAAAGCGTAAATTAAGGTCTTGTGGCGTCAATTCATGAACGAGTTAGATTTTGTAAGCTTTCAAAATAAGGTCCTTTCGTAAAATTCATCACAATTGTCGAATACGATAGGCGCAACTGTTAGGATCGGCGTCAAATTCTTACAGGCTGGATGTCTCAAATTTGCGGATGGTATTGGCAATAGCGGTCCCGGAAGGTCGATGATGCATACCATACGTTGCTCGAAGTGCACGAAAAACATTTCTCACAGAATGCTGATTTTCGTAATACAGCTGCACAATTTGGAGACACTGTGCCGGGCTAAGTCTTTCCATAATGAAATGTCAAATAATGCTAAACAAAAATATCATGTCAAATTGACACGACTCACATGTCAACTGTCATAATTTAAGCAGATAAAAAGGTACCTCTAAATGAGACACCAGTTACTTGATACTTTCTTTATTTCCATATACTTACAAAAGCATCATAATATAGTCAAAATTATATATAATTATGGTTACATCGACACATACAGGACTAACAGTTCGTTATTACAAACGAGTCACATACATCACAGAAACAATACAACATTATTCAAATTTGTTTGGTTAGCTCACCAGAATTCATCGAGGCAGCAAGGTTCAAGCACAACTAGATTTTATATTTTACTTTTTGTTTTGAGATAAGCATACTATCCACCAATATATTGTAAAATTTGTTGCTGAGGAATAGTTGCCCCTTTCAGTAAATGACACTTATGTTGCGGGTGAGCCAGTTTCTTATTCGCACGAGTGTTATAACACTCGTACGAATAAACTGGAGTTCGTACTTAGGCTCTTGCATTTACTCAATGGAGTAAAGGGAATAAAGTTAAACTAAGGGGGATGCTCGAAGGTAGGTGTACATTGTGGAATAGCCACCGTAGAAGGACCAATTAAAATTGGATAAAATTTCAGAATGTAATTTCCGAATCAAATACATGCATTGTCAAATGGGATAAGAAAACCACGCAATTGGAATCGAAATGGCTGGAATGTGTTTTTCCATTTTTTTTTCAATTTTATTTGGTTTTTGCAGAATTTATTTTGTTAAAAACTTTCCCGGGGGCATAATGAACAAAACAAAAAAGAATATGCGGTTAATATCGCCAGTTTATGATCGGAAGTGCATACAAAAATGGTAATTGTTCTGACCGTCCGTTTGTTAGAACCATAACGAGCAAAACAAGAAATAATTATGCGAATCATGAATTATGGTCGCAAGTTCATACAGAAATCCCATGGAAAAAAGACTCAGTTTTTAACAAATTTTACAATATCCCTGGAAACTTCCAATTTTTGTTTTCATAAAAACTTTATTCTGAAAAAATGAGTCAAATCAGTCCAGCTGTTCTTAAGTAAAACGAATTTTTATTTATAGTACAGATACCATTTTGCGCTTGCTTTTATTTTGGAAGATACACATCACTCTAATGAATAAATAAGAAAACAAAAATTAAGATTGCAATTATAGTTGTTCTTGAACGAAACGCATGTATAATAAATCACTTGTTTTTTGGTGTAACCGATTCAATCGCATAGATACTATTATATGATATTCATTACGATGCAAAAATTTATGTCAAGTATTAAAAATATATTAAAGATTAACTGAATTGTATAGATAGACAATTAAATTATTACGAAGGCATGCTAAGTATAAGCTGGTTCACTCTGTGCGCAGTAAGTTTCTGTTATGTCTGACATTGGTATAATAAAAGTTTATTCGATACGTACTTAAAGGTGAAGAGTTCGTGAGCCATTATTCCCAAATAATATAATCGCCTTAATGTTCTGTTCGCAATTTACGTAACTGTTAATAGCTGATCGCAGCCCAAATAAAATACTTTAAGGCGGTCATCTCACACAAATTGTTATGTAAGCGTAACATTCTCTTGGTCTATTCGAGTGCCAGCACATAATGGTAATATGCAGACTTGTTTATTTTAGTTCAGGTATTACAAAATATCCATTTTGCAATACAAAAAAAGAGTGAGACTACAAACGACTGCGGGCTGCTTGTCACAAACAAATATCTTTATGCTCAGATCTTACCCATAAATCAAATCCGTTTATTTATGTCCATTGTTTACTTCCACTAGGGTATCGGCAGGTAAATTGCATTTTGTAATGTTAGAGAAGGCCATAAGCATCAGCGAATTATCGTCGCAATCGTACCGAACATTATTCGTCTTAATAAAAGTTGCAAAATAGTCTAATTTGTCAGGTGCTTCCAGAATCCTGGTGTGTTTGAACTTTCTAATCTTAATTAAATGCGGTGTAAACTCTGCCTGGTGATCTCTTTGTTAACCTATAAGAAATTATAAAGTAACAGAGCCTTCTACAGCTATATTCTTATGAAAGTAAAAAAGAAAGAGCCTCCAATTTGCACTGAAGTAACATCGTTGTCTGAACAATTCAGACAACGGTTATAATATTATAAAGTGTACTGTAGACGGCATAAGCCCACTGGCAACACTAAAATGCTTTTGATTTTGGATGATAATTATTTTCGTTATCGTGAAATTATACTTTTTGATTTGTGACAATCGATGACATATCTGGGACTTTTCGTTTTTTTTTCTTTTCGTGCATAAAGTATCAACGTTGCACTTGAATGTATTCAAAGATAGACCATTATTACAACACCATCCGTCTACATTATTTATTTATTTATTGTGCTCTATTGTACAATTTCACAGTCAGATAGAGTACTAACGTTATGAAATGTTTTAGGATAGGCAACAAAAAATAAACTATAGCAGGAAATACTCGCAATATGGAAACAATCATTAAAGTAAATTAAGAAAAGCAAAGGGCTCAAATTTGATCCTTGAGGAACGTGGTAGACCAAAAAAGAATACACTTCCGGTAGGAAACTTTTTCCTTACGATTGGATAAGTAAGAAAGAATCAAGCTACATACATAGATTATAGATTATTGGATAGCCTCAACGAAGTTTGTTGATTTATAAATATTTGCATAATATCACATTTAGTATTGCCAGACAGGTACTGTTCAAAGACTGCAAGTTTACTAAATTAGACTTGTTGCTCATGAAGTCATGTTGAGCAAGTGAGTGAGTGCCAACAAAAGCGTACTGATAATAATACAATTTAGGTTATAAGTAGGTAGATTATTAAAATGTTTTATACTAACGATACAAAAATAATAGCAGAAAATAGAAAAAAGATGGACACCACACGTAATAAGCCAAAGTGTATTAATATCGATCACTGATTGCGTACTAACATGTATCTAAGTTCTAAAGTATCCAACTAACAAAAATAAGGAACATTAATTAACCTATACCACTAAATGCATACTTCATCAATCTTTACACTTATAATCTCCATAGCAAACAATGCTGCATCATTACGTTAATTTGAGAAAAATATCTGCTGTGGCTGACACGTCTTGCTAGACACCATTAAACTGGCGATCGTTCGTTTTTTAATACACGCTCAGTAATATGCGCCAAACGCTTATTTACGTCCCTACCTTTCTTTATCTAAGGGCTATGTGTCTTTGTGCTCATTCTGTTTAAATCAAAAATTGAAAAAATTAACAAAGGTGCTGATTTTTAGTTTTTAACAACTATTTTTGTAACAATAGGCAGTTAATGCTTCTTTGGAAAAGTAGGGAACTTAATTAAGCAATAGATGTTTCTAAACTCGTTAAACTAAATAAAAATAGACCAAAAATATTTTAATATATCAAGGCTAGAAAGTTAGCGGTTGCTTTCAAAATTTTATTTAATTGTTACTCTACATCCTAAATTGAAACTCCGAAAAGAAAGAATTGTGTTAAAGAGAAGATTTTCTGTATAATCAATCTGAAACATGTCAGGAACAACATAAAAATATAAATCATGTTTATTTTGTAGAGTCCTTCTGATTATTATTTGTGTTTATTTTTGTAGGTTTAGGCTACTAATCATGTAAAATTAAAAAAGCTTTGTGTTAGTATAACGTTTCGATCTTTTATTAAGATCTTTTTGGAATACAGTTATATTAAATTTTAAAGTGTGAGTGTTTATTATTGTTGTTTCTAAATCTTACATTGTTAATTGCGCTATGCTGCTTGAGATAGGGGATCCCATTACCACTCCATCTATTTGTTTATAGAAGTGTATAGAAGTACAATTTGTAAATAATGTGAAGTTTATAGCTTTTATAAATTCGGGTTTTGGTATATTTGTATATTGTTCTAATTCCTGACAATTTTCCGTGATAATAGGTTCTATTAAAGCTATTGGTATGTTTGTGTAAAGAGAAATTACGTCCAAAGAAATCATTAAGTGGTTATTTGAAATATAAATTAGTTGTAATATAATAACTGTATTCGAAAAAGAACTTAATAAAAGATCGAAACGTTGTTGTTAGTATAAAGCTTTTTTAATTTTATATGATTAGGAGCCTACGCCTACGAAAATAAACACAAATAATAAATCATAAGATTGCACAATATAAAAAAATGTAAGAAATGACAAAATTCAATTAATATTAAGGTAAAATAACAATAGAATTGTCAAATTAGAGCACAATTAAAAACGATACCAAACCTAATACAACTTCAAGGATGAATAAATTAAATACCAAGATAATTGCCAACTATTTTGGGAGATACTTTTACGTATGCGAAAGATATAGTGAAATCTCATTTCACCTGTCGCCCGAAAGAATGGACAGTGACACCAAGGTTTCCGAAAATCACGTTATTTCTGCAAGTGGATGAACATGACATTGAATCTGCAATCAAGTGCTTTACTTCGCTTCCAGTGGTGGTACAATTGCTATACAGAAGAAATTTATGACCAACAATATCACGCTATGGTTTTGAAAATATTTTTTAGACAAAATATGCAGAGAAATTCACTAATAGTATTTTTAAGTTCTTAAATTCCTTTCTTTACTTAAAAAATGAAGATGAGAAATAGACTTTTAGGATTCGCTATTTCATTATCTACCTAAAAGTTTTGCTGGAACATTATATTATTTGTTGCCATAGCAACGCTACTGCAAAGCTAAATAATCTCGAAACGTCTACATCTTACAAACCTTCCATAATAATTCAATTTAATTTACAGAACTTGATGGCTATGATAATTGATAATTCTTGTGACCTATCCACAAAACGTTCATGTTCCACATCTAAAATGTAATAAAGGTATATCTAATATAAAAAGTAAATATCTTATTTTTATTTTTAGTATTAAAATACAATTAATTTAAAATAAGGCATCCCATGTTCTGTGACAATTGAGACAAACTAGGCCCGGATTCAGAACCTTGTTTTAGGGATAGGAACCTAACGGATTTTTTTAATGAGGATATTTAATCATACAATTTGAATCTTATCTTTTTCTTCAATATAAAAGACTGAAATGCAATTTCTTTAAATAAGACATTCACTTGACATCACTTCCTTTATTCAGCTATCCTTTACTATTGATAAGCAGCTTTTAAAAGAGACTGAAATAAACCTACATCTTGAAAAAAACATTTGCAAAATTTCACATACAAGATAAAAAGAACAAAATTATTCAAAAAAAATTAATTAACCACATTTTTAAATTGGACCAAAGGGTACATAATAATGTATACTTGCCATAGCCTCATACAGATTTAAAACCCCAAACAAATTGTCCTGAAAATGTATGACTATGAATTTTTAATAGCTATATAAATACTTGTAAGATTTAAAACAAATAAGTAACGTGGGGCGCATATTCATGCATGAGAAATCCAGCTAGAGACGGCAGCATGTGTGTAAAAAAAAGTTCTCAGAATATTCCACAATTTTAAGTTTTATCTTTACGTCTTTAGCCTACATCAAGAATTGTATAAACTGTGAACAAGGCTTTAAGTGACAAAAGGAAAACATAATCTATTTTAACGCAACGGCTTTTACAAACCATGGTTAAGTGCATCGACAAATAGTATGCATTACTGCACTGGACTGAAGAAAACCCTCACTGGATGCAAACAGTTTATTTTCAGCACCCTTGATCGGTGAGTGTTTGATGTGAGATATTTGGCAATGTTATTAGACCTCATTTTTTATCAGACACTTAAGAGGCGGCGATACTACGATTTCCTAAGAAATGATTTATCAAGATTAATGCCAAATATTCCAAACAAAATTTAAAATTTTCATAAAGAAACGGGTCAAGTAAGCCAATGATGATTTTATCGTCGTGATTATAAGAGATTTAATTAAGTTTTTTGCAGGTAGATATATTTATGAAAAAGTATTACCCGTCCTAACCAGGGTTTTTGATTACTAGTTACCACTGCAATGGTTCGGTACTCGTAAACTGAACACCCTTTATAAATATGTTATATAACATATCCAATATCCTTTGGTGCTATTTTATTCGAAATATTTTTTCAAGATTTCAAATAAAGCCATCAATCTGACTCACCAGGCCACCGGACACTTCCCGGTGTTCCCATGGGCCAAGGGGCCACTTGCCAAAGCTAAAATATTATAAAATTTATTCTATTGGAGGGTGGTGAATATAAAACTCAGTTAAACTTCAGTTTCATACTTATTTGGCCCACATTTCGAAAATAAAGGCGAAATAGTTTTTTATCGATATCGCGCTATATTATATTAACAGGTACCAAAGCTTTTGATAGGGGGCAATGAAACGGCCAATAACTTTATTAATAACATTTTCATCTAAAATAATTAATAAAACACTTGATATAAGTATATTTGATAGATATTCCTTAATTTCAGTTTTGCAAGAAATAGGTACTCCTGACCTTTTTTTTGTAGGACATGTTTTAGCAAATCATTTGTACATTCGACGTTTTCAATTATCATTCATTCTGAGGGTTTTACAGCATCACAAACGAAGCACTACCATACATGTAAAAACCGTTTCAGTATTTTTAGTTCGATGTCTTTGTATACTAACGGATAGCAGAATTCATAAGACATACAATATACATTATCCAAATGTTGCTCTTTATATTAAACAGCGCCTTAGGTTGAATTAATTTATTTCGATATTTTCCAGTATTACAAATTACAAAGCTGTACTAGTTTTGTCTAAAAATCCACAGACCTAAAAATTCTATTAAAAAGGGATGGGTGGGGGTGCATTACTCCAGCGCACGCCACTGGTGCTTTAGAAACCCCCCGATTACTTTTTTTATTGTAACTTATGCCATTATGATTCCCACCAAATTTGAAATTGATATCTTTTACATCTGAATTGATTCTTTTGTGGAACTCCTCTTAGTATATGGTTTTGTAGGTTTTTGCGGGACTCGCGGTTCCAAATGATAACTCATATGTTTGTTTGTAGATTGTTTGTAGATAAACAAAATAGTTTTGTAAGTATTACTTAGTCCTTGTATGTCAGTCCTGTCGTTTACACAAGTGTTTAGATTTTTTTTATGTATGTATCATTTCCAAAAATTGTCTTTTACGTTTATGTTGTTCTGTAGCAATAATTTTGGTGTTATCAAAGTCAACAGTGTGGTCAGTTCAGTCRGTTCTTGATGTTTTTTTAAAGCTGTGTAGTCGTTACTGTTTGTCCTATATATTGTTTTATTTTTTGAGTAAGGGGTGGAATATATGGTAATGTTAAGTGTGTTATATTTGCGTTTTTTTCTTGTTTTTCGTATTGAATACTATTGTACAGTTTTTCTGTTTGTTGTTTCATATAATGCATTACCCCCAAAAATATACGGACAAACCCAGTATCCCTCTCAGATCTATAATAAACAACATACAAACACCAGCATACAACCTGGCAAAATACATAATTAATAAAAACCAATTATACATTAAAAACTCTTTCGAATTTAAAAATAAAATTTCCAACATATATATTCCAAATAACTACATAATGATTTCTTTCTATTTATACTAATATACAAATAACATTAATAGAACAAATTATCGCAAAGAATTGACAAGAATTGGAACAATATACAAATATCCCAAAGACAGAATTTATAAAAGCATTAAACTTTACACTGTTTTCAAATTATTTCCAATTTAAGGACAACAAATAGATGGAGTAGCAATGGGATCACCCATCTCAAGTAATATAGCACAATTAATAATGAAAGATTAAGAAATAACAATAACAAACAAAATAAATTATATAACACTATATACAAGATATGTAAATGATCTATTCTTAATAATACCAAAATACAAAGTAAATAAAAATTTTAATTTGTTATATAGTTATCATCCAAAATTACAGTTTAGTGTAGAGACAGAGAAGAGAAACACATCTAGACCTTACATTAATTAAAAAGGATAGCAAAATTCTCACAAAATGGTATTCAAAACCAACTGCATCGGGAAGACTACTAAATTACCATTCTAACCACCCCTACAGACAAAAAATGGCTATCCTAAACAATCAATACAACGAATAATAAAATTAACTAGTTCAGAACTTAGAATTTAAACTTTACACGCCACTACTAAAATACTAAAAAATAACAACTACCCCACTAAATTAATACGAAACTCTATAAAACAACAAACAGAAAAACTGTACAATAGTATTGAATACAAAAAACAAGAGAAAAAACGCAAACATAACATACTTAACATTATCATATATTCCGCCCCTTACTCAAAAAATAAAACAATATATAGGACAAACAGTAACAACTACACAGCTTTAAAAAATATATCAAGAACTGACTGAACTAACCACACTGTTGACTTTGATAAAACCAAAATTGTTGCTACAGAACAACATAAACGTAAAAGACAATTTTTGGAAATGATACATATACAAAAAAACCTAAACACATGTGTAAACGACAGGACTGACATACAAGGACTCAGTAATACCTACAAAACTATTATTTAAACACACACTCTCACCGTCACATTTACCATCCACTCATATACACAATAATAGCAAAGGAACAAACTCAAAGGTACATTTTATATTAATATTATTTTGTAAATGTCATATTAATTTCATACCAGTTTGTCAAATTATAAAATAAAGGTATTCTAAAAGACCTAAATTATAGGTCGAAACGTCATATTTAATAAAAACAGGAGCCAGAACCTACAAATAAATACACCAAGAATAATTAATACAAAGGACTCCACAAAATAAACATCAATATCTATATTAATAATAATAATTGTAATAGCAAAAAAAACCGTGTAAAAAGATGTTCAACTTATCTCGGTTAGAATCTTCTCGTCTGAAAAATTGTTAGGTCTACGTTTACCTACTTATATTTCCTAATACATATTAAGCACCGTCTCGTCCGGATTCAATTACCTTTGAAATGGCGGAAAACTCCTAAGTGAAGGTATATCCCACGTACTGCTTCTTTTATTAATTAACGCTATCTTGGGTTGCATAACCGTGTTCCCATCCTGCAGATGGTATTTCACAAACTCCGTTATTTTGTCTAGTCAAGGATTCTCCCATTTGGTGATGAATAAGGCAATGCTACAAGCGCAACGCATTCGCCGCATCTTTGGGGGGTATGGTGGGATAAAATTTGCCATAGACACAAATAATAAGTTAGGGGATCACAGGGAGGGGACCAAGGTTTGGCTGTATACTATATAAACTATCAAACAGGGGAACCGCAACAGTTACCTTTTTTTGGATAACATGAAGGTATGGCAATTTGACTGCGAATCTTTAATAAATTGTGGTTTTGTGGAGAAAGAGAAAGTTGTGTCAGAGATTCTTTAAAATCATCAAAGGAATCTGCCGGTTACTGTGAATGTATATGGTTTTTTAATGTGCGGTGTGACTTTTTGATGGAAAATTACTTACAAAATCCTTTGATGGTTTTTAACATCCTACAATGCCGCTTGTTTGATAATGCATTTCGTTACTTGTTGTAGGTATTTGTCTGCCTTCTAGTGGTGGCAGTTGCCGCGAATTACGCCAACGGTAAGTTAAATATTTAACACTCAATAATTAACCGAGAGCCTTTCAACTTATATTGTTTGCCAAGGCTCATTAGCCTGAGCACACAATTGCTGTACTGTTGCGGAAACAGAGCATCATTCGATTACCCTTTACTGTCACTTAAGTAAAAGTTTGTCCATTAACCTTTTATTTTATAAAACAGAATAATATGGTAACCTCTCAACACTTTCACGTATTAAATCCAGGTTGACCAGTCAGGTTTCGGTATGTCAGAATATGTTAAACGAAAGCATCTCCTAAAGTTAGAAAGTGTTCATGGTGGCGTTATAGATGATGGGTACAAGAAACCGGATGACAGGGGTCAAATCTACTCGTAGTAACCTATTTGTTGGAAATTTTATCTAGTGATCAATGTATGCTTTTGCTTTCTATTCCAAACACGAATTCTCCAATCTAATTCATTATTAATGCGAGATGTTCTACGGTGTGCTGCTTATTAGACGTTTCTGGCAAAGCTTTATGATATGAAGAGTGGACTGCAAGTATGGGATAAACCTCGATGCCGCGATTAATTTTAATGATTTGTTAAGCTTTTATTCAGGAATTATTCATCCATAATCGAATAAAATAGGAAGCTATTTATTTCATAAATCGCTTATAAAAGAAACATACAGTTTTCTGCAGTATTCGTTTACGCTTTCTTCAAATAGAACGATATAACAGTATTTGCTTATTTAGTTTCAAAATATAATAACTATACCTAATCCAAACACATTTAAAATTATTTGAGTGTTTACAGTTTCGAAGAAATTAAATATCCCTCTAATCCAATAAAATAGCTAGTTATTAACTCAGTCAGTTCGTTTAAATGCAAAATTAATAAGTTTTTGATTCAACGTTTTAAATTAGATACTTCTTACTTTGTTAATTATCAACATACAAATTATTTACGATTCTTAAGGTACAGTCCCAAGCTCCTTAGCTGATGTGCTATGTTTTTTTTTACAAATGAACTTCAGCGCGATTAACAAAGCTAGTAGGTTTAATTGAAAGAATATCAGAACTATAACTTCAATTTTCTTCTTTTCCCGTCATTGGACATAAAAGTGCCCGCTGATTCTTAATACTTCATTTATTGAAAATTTTAACTATTAGGAGCAAAATTAATTCTATTTACAAAAGTGGGTGATAGGTGTTTTATAAATATTAAACGTTTGCAGTGAAGTAGGTACTTCATCTTTTTCCCAAAAGCGATTAAAATAACTGCTCTAAAATATTAGCATTGCTAATTAATTAAAAAATTCTTAGAATTTTCATTTATATGATATTAACTTCCGGTATAACCGAATTTGCCTTAAGTTTACCATTACAGAGAATACTATAAAATCCAACTTCTTTAATATGTATTTGGTTAATGTTCTTATAACGCCAGCACACTTATAGTACCTAGTAATAATTTTTTCTAAGATACAATTTGAAATTGTTTGGTTATACCTAATAAGTACAAAAAAGATTCGGATCTCACCAATGCAAAACCATTTTGTCAGTTTTTTCAACTAAAACATTTCCTAATCAGATCCTAGCAATTTTATTTTGTTTAATACAGGGAGTTCACTCTAGTCTGGAAAAGCTCGATTGTTTTTCCACTTGAATCATGATTTTACGACTTAAATCTTAGGATTATTCATTGCAAACCCTTTCGTGAACAGTCCGTATTTAAAATAAAATATCTTAAGAATTGACTAAAGCAATGGTGTCTTAATTCTTTCTTTTTCTTTCGTTCTTCGATGTGCTCTACCCAATATGCTGTTCGGAATAAGGTAGTTAGTTCGATTTAAAATGTCAAAGTTGTATTAAAAATATATCAGTTGATATTCAGTAGTTTTGTCTTTTTCATCACCACGAGATTATTTTCGAAAAAATAACGAATTTCCTACTTAAACCACTGTTCTCCGACTTCCAATAAAAAGGTTAGCTATTGTAAACTATTTCGTGAGCAGCAGATAATTATTCACCATAAAATATCATAAAACAAATGACTGTAGGGTAGTGGTACCTCAATGCTGTATTGTTTAACTCAATGTGTTATAACCTATGCGCTATTCGGAATGTGTTCGGTGTATTTAAAATAGCAAAATGATAGTAACGATCTGTCAGCGATTCTTCTCGAAAAATTAAAAAGAAATCCACTTAAACTGTTATTAAAGACATTTCGCCAATATTCTTATTTAGAACTGGTCATTTGACTACGATCTGTTTACCTTCCTCACTGAACCATGCATTTTTACTATTGTTGCTCTCTAATCAGCAGTTGCATTAAACTTCTCATAACTGATCGTCAGTACACCTTTATAAAGAATATTTGCATTTTGCATTAAATCTGGTTAAGCCCTAAACGGATAAATATGGATTTCAAATAATTTTCTTATTTGCAGAAAATATGTCAAATTTGAAACAGCCTGAATGATTAAAGGGTAGTTTCGTCAAATACGACTGTACAAATATTTGTTTACTTCTGTAATTAATAAAATTCTCAATTCTTCAATCTTTCTAGAAAGAATCACGGTTGTAAACTCAGCTAATAATTTCTACATTGTGGACATAACAAATCCCAAAAATTAAGACAGAAGTCATATTATAGGATTAGTAAAAACGAAGGCACTTCAATTTTATGGGATATTGATAACACTTGCTTACATAGCTTCATGTGAAGTATCAAAACAGAGTTCTAAAACTTTGAATATTTTGCGTAGAAAATGTTCCTAAACTTCCTCACTTAATTTTGAGGGGATGTTAAGCAAGTCGAAATATGCCAAAAACCTGAAGAACTTTATTCCTTAAAGCTAGATATTTTGTAAACAGTCACTGATATGCATGTTAGTACATAATTAGAAAAGTTCCGTATGCAAACGACGCAGGAATACAAGTTGCTCTAAATGGAAATACTTTTGGTACTGTTATAACAAATTTTTCATTTTCCAATTTGATCAAGCCACGTCCGTCGTTTGTCTGAAAACGTTATACAACTGGTATTAGACGATTGTTAAAGATTTCCAACCTTACGTGTTTTTAACCTTTCGATCTCAGCTAACGCTAATTAATTAATTGCTTCAGAATTTTAAATTTTTCAAGTTTAAATGATTGGTGGATATTTTTTATTGATTAATGTATCATGTTTTAAGTAAGTGTGCTATATTTCAAGTTAACTGGTTAAAGGGGAGTTGGTTAAATAGCGATTACACAATTTGTATCACACAAACAGAATAAGGCGTAATAATAATAATAATAATAATAATAATATACCTAATATAAAAAATTAAAAAAATCACACCCTTTATATTAAGATTTAAAGGTACACGAAAAAGTAAAAAGTAAGGAATGTAGAGATATGGCAGATAAAGGTGGTAAACATGACGTGGTAGAGTAAAAAAAATGTTATAAGAAGTGTAAGTGCCCAAAAATGAGGGATTTATAACAATAGAAACTATTATATTAAGATAAAATTTAAATTTTTTCATTGTTTTAACTTATGTCATCACCTGTCTGGCCCGCATTTTTTACTTTTTAGCTGACTTTTAAATCTTAATATATAGTGTGATTCATATCATTTTATTTTTCGTTTTTAGTCTTATAATTCATTGAGAAAATATACAATATCATGTTATGTATTAATTATTTTCAGCTGGATTTAGCAGCGGAGGCTTCGGCGGCGGTGGCGGATATGGCGGCGGCGGCGGWGGCGGTGGCTGGAAGTCCAGCGGCGGTGGATTCGGAGGGGGCGGATTCGGAGGCGGTGGTTACGGCGGAGGTGGTGGATGGAAATCCGGTGGAGGTGGATTCGGAGGAGGTGGATTCGGGGGTGGTGGCTATGGGGGAGGCGGAGGCGGAGGCGGACAAACCGTGAAGATCATTAAAATCATCGTGCCCAGCGGAGGCGGCGGTGGTTATGGCGGCGGCGGTGGATTTGGAGGTGGCGGCGGCGGCGGATACGGTAAGTGTTTTGATCCACACTCTTCTTTGGAGGAAGCTGTATTGTGCAAATTAGCGTTCCAGTAACAAATTCATGCTACTTTGTTTCATATTAAAAGAAACTCGAGAAACACTATCCAATTTATTGAATGGTACGCCTTCGGCTAAGAAGCCGTCATCCCTCATCCCTCATCACATAAAAACTAAAAACTTGAGTAAATATGTTTGACGTTGCCATAAGCAATGAAACAGGCAGACTTAACTTCAAATGAAAAGTAACCAGCAACCTGCATACCTATCATTAACAAATAGATACAAAATTCCCATATCAACAGATACATTGAGTTCTAAATGAAATATATTTCAAGTGATATATTTCATGTTTTCGCTTTTGTGAAACTACCGCTTCACAAAAACCATTTAAAATAATAAAATTTAGTTGCTTACCAATGCTGTATTTCTAAAATTTGCAAATTTAATTTTGAAGATTTGTTACAAGAGTATAGTGTCGTGGTAGTGTGTATAATAATAAATGACGAGCTAATAATTTTTTTGTAGAAAGATTTGTATTGTTATATTTTTCATAGTATTTAAGTGTTTATTGCAGATAATTTGTTTGTCCACAGTAAATTGAATTTTATCTAGTTATTTATTTTAAAACAAATCATACATTGTTGTACAGTGGTTTTATAAAATACAGTATTAAACAATGAAACCACAAAATAAGCTTAAATTCAATATGCAAAAATATAGTGGAAACCAGCAATAAGCAGAATATAATAACACAGATAATTGCAGTAACGATTAACAATATGCGCGTTATAAAGAAAGATAATTTGTATGATAAATGATACGATAAGAGAAATTAGTTACATGTAAGTGAATAATAACTTAAATCTAAAGTAAACTTGGCACGTTTAAAGAATATTTAATTTAAGTTTTTTTTTAAACATGGTTCAGGTAGACGAAAAATATCAAAATCAGATGCAGAGGAATTGTATGTTCTGATCATACGTACCATTTGTGCATTCTGACCAGAGTTTGTTCTATAAACGGTTTCACGAAACAATGGTGAACTAGAAGGTACATTTAGAGAGACAAGAGAAAGCAGGGTGGGGGAATCAATAGCGCCATTCACTAGTCTGTGCAAAAACAGTAAATCTGCAAGCAATCTTCTGCGATCGAGGAACAAAACAAGTGCCAACAACTTTGAAATTCAGGTATTTTAAAAATCTTTTTTGAACTGATTCTAGTCGTGTTATGTAATAATCGTACTGAGGATTCCACACAACCGACGCAAATTTTACTGCAAACGAACTTACATCATACCATTGCTTTGGTATATAAGCAAAACCAGTTCTATGCCGTGCTATCTACACTAGACCTAAACTGCACTGATGAGCTGTAATGACAGCGAAATAGATCTATCTGCAGTTGGTTGAGGTGTAGACAGCACAACATAGACATGCATTTTAGAGTAGTATAAGGTTTTTTATGACATTAAAGGGTTTGAAATTTTTTGGTACTCTTATTAAAAAAATCTATCATTTTAAGGGATTGGACGGCTATGTTACAACCATTACATAAAAATCTAACCAAGATGGTCCAGATGTATTCTTTAGGTCGAAACGTTTAACTAAACTCATATCCGTCCAAAGTTTTACGACGGTTACGTCAAAATTCATGCTCACAAAAACACAACTCGCAAATGAAGCGTATATTTTAACAAATTGCAATAAGCCGTTCATTATAATCCCTTTGCATATCCAAAACATGTTTCCATCGCTTCGGCAGTAATGTAATGTCGTTAAATACGCCATTTTTGTCAAGATGTTTCAGCAGTTGAAACGCATATGCCGTTACAGGGCTTTCATCCTTCTAAGTCAATAAATCGGACTTAGAAATTCTCCTTTCCACTAGAGGAACAGAACGAAATCTGGTGGACTCATGTCAGGGCTGCACGGAGGATGTGGGAGAATTTCACAGCAGTTCTTCTCGCAAACTCCTTTGACTGACACTGCTTTATGCTATCAAGCGTGTAGAGGATTACGCCGCTGTCTTTCATATCTCGTCTACACTTTTGGAATCTTGCATTTAAATTTTCTACAAAGAAGACAAATACATTTGTCTTTTGCTTGTTTGTCCATGCGGTCTTTTTCCATTATTGTAGCAGTGTGAGGTCTCCAAGTTCTATGGTCGTCTTTAACACTAGTCCAAAGCTCTGTAAAGCTTACTCCATCAAGTTACTGTTGAACTATCCACACACGGCTCCTGGCAAGCTTCTTGTAAAGCAGCGTAAATTTCGACAACCGTGTTTTTGCGCAGTGTTTGAATTTTAATATACGCGCATTAATCCGCTGCAAGGACACCTTCCATTGCATCAAACTACCCCGATTTGAGAATTTTTTACACTTAAACTGAGTGAACACACTACGATGTGTAAAAGTAGCTTCTTCCATAAACAGCACACTGCAAAAGATGGAACGTCGTTTTGATGAATATGTCAGTAATAAACGAATTGTAACATATGGATGGCAAATCAACCTCTAGGAGATTCTGTACATGCGAAAATGGTATGGACAAACCCTTTCCTGGTAAAGAATCCTTAAATCTGATGACCTGCTTACACCTGAGGTTATAATAACCAGGCGCCCGGAACTTAATTCAGCTTTCTGCCACACGCGCCACAACTTCCACTTCTACTTCTGGACCAATATTTCTCGATTGGCCAGTTTTTCAAATCGGTTATAAAAATTATAAAAATTTACGATTCGGCTGCTTTCTATTTGGATATATCTCAGGATACCAACACCATATCTCATCTCCGTATATGAAAATAAAATGTTTAGATATATTGGTTTTAGATTTTTGTAAGAAGTTTAGGTAAGTTTGGCAAAACTAAGCAAAGTCGTCATTTGTTGTTTGCATTTATTATTTTGATCCAAAGTCTACTCAAAATATTACACATTATTTAAATAACGAAAACGCATTACATTATTAAAATACAAATATCTCGAAAACGATTGATTGTAGCGACCTCTTCAAAGTAAACATTTTTATGGATAAAGTATAGGACAGATATAGTAATAAAAAAAAAACGGTGACTAAAGGAAGTTATGACGTGTATAGCGTCACGTGCAGGCAGCAGCCAATTCGTTGAAATATAAGTTCGTTGATCCAAAAAAAACCTGAAAAATATTAAAATATAACAATTTAAAAAGTTGTTGGACCAAGACATAATATTTAGAGCTAAGGAATATACGCTTGCATCAGTATCCATTACTTTTGGACCACCCCGTATACATCTGAACAATTTAAAACTGAAATTTTGCCTCGATTATAGACAATAAGAAAACGCTGGGCACTGTATAGAAAAATATTTGTTGTGTGAATGTGAGTGAAATAATTCATATAAACTGAGACTTTACCAGTAAAAGTAATAGGATAACAAATGAGAATCTTTTTATAATAATTAGTAATAAATAATAATTAGTATTAAAAGAAAACATTTCTGTTAAATAGTATGAACAACTGTTATTAGCAATTTAGAGGATTAAAATTAATAATAAATTAATGTTACTGATTTTTGCAATTTTGGATTCTACTTTTTTTATTGGCTGACCAATTTGTTTCTTGTGGGTATGCAGATTACTTTTTGTTTGAAATCAGGTATACATGCTTTGTTTTATTTTAACATCACAACTTGGATGTTTACATTCTTAAATTTTAAATTGTTTTTTTATGAGACGAAAGCGGTCAGAACAATTATCGAGACGATTCTAGAATTGACTAAAATAGCTTTAGCTGCGTAGCAAAAATTATCCGTCCTTTATATCCCTATTTTCTTATATACTTACTGTTAAGCAATTGCTTACACAAAGGAAACTATGTACCTGCATTAAACAGATACGGACTCTAAATGTATTTCGAAACTGTTTTTTATAACAGCTTGTCTGTATTTTCAAATGCGAAATTGTAAAAATTGTATACCTCTCTGGGTTACGAAATTATACAGGAACTAGTAAGATAAACGAAAAAGACTAATTACTTTTTGCGCTTTAGCTAAACAACACAGGAAATGAATTGCACTAATTAATTAGGCAATCACATTAATCGAATTTCTAGCATAGAAGTAAAATGTAAAATCGGACAAGTGAACTACTAGTGGTACTTATCTGATTTTAATTTGTCGTTTTTATTACAATTTCAAACAATTCTTTTGTACAAGATATTGTAAAAATGTAAAGAAGTAAATGGCAATAGTGTAAGACCAACTTAAAGCTTTCTTTCTCAACGGTAGAAGGTTAATAATTTTTGTAGGTACATCAAGTCTTTCTTTTGAACATTTTTTAATATATTTACTTACTATTAGTTGCTATATTTAAACCAGCTTGTATAACGAAAGAACATTTTTGTTAACATGTTGCATGGAACCACAGGCGCGTTACAATAATGAAAATCTGTATTACAAAAGCTGTAATTTGGCGGTTTCTTTGTGGTTTGCTTATGAAAGTCGCACGATTAAAAATGTGTGCAATTAACTGTCCATCGGTTTTGTTAATTGGTCGTTTTCGTATTTAAATTTCAAAACTCTGAAATACACGCACTAGACAAACTGACGTTTTAGTTTATATTTTTATCGCCCAATAACTGTGATATAAACATCTGTGAAAGCATCAACACTGATTATTATTAACTAAACGTTTTTTCTTTATTAGTAGATACATGAGCTAACAGAAGATATTTTTAAATACAACGCCTGAAAAACAGTACTTACACAACTATAGTACGAATATTTTACCGTGTCCAAGATCATGTAAGCCGCGTTAAACACGTCCTTATCATGACATGTTGTTTTCTTTGTTGGTTCCCATGATGTCTTTTTTTAGCCTATTTGAACAAGAATTTTTTTTATTAGTTCTCCATAAAAACAACTGTCGATTGTTCCATTAGTGGTAACATTTTTTAAGTCCTTATTTATCCAACAAATCCAATAGTGGATAAGTACTTATGCATAACTTTTTTTATACCAATTACCAATTAAAATTGTTTTACCTCGTATTTTAATATTAATTTCACTTTCGTTTGAGAATCGTTGGTTTCTGCTCGAAGATCCGATCCTTCTAATTTACCGCTATTTTAATTAGTAGGTACCTATCGTACTCTTTCGTGTGCAAATTGCTAAGAACGAATATGACAAAGATCTGTTTACCGCGGTTTGCGACATCTTGGACAGGGTAAAATGATCGTACTATACTTTGTATTAACTGTATAATTATAGGTGGAGGTGGTGGATGGAAATCAGGAGGAGGAGGTAATGGTGGAGGTTATGGAGGAGGTAGGTGAAATAGATAAGCACTAAAGTGGGTTTTCCAGTAAAAGTCAATTAGGAAACATCTGCTTTTTCTCTTTTTAGTAGATGCTTAAGTACAACCTCTGCCTTTAGTAAAATAATTATTATGGTTATACTGATACTCATTTTGAATCTTTCTGTGTGTCTCTCTATTTTGTTCCCTTCTGTTTTTTAATTAACCATAATGAATTTTTGGTAGGCGTCTGGAAAACAGCAACAACTTTTATATTAACTGTATAATTATAGGCGGAGGTGGGGGATGGAAATCTGGAGGAGGAAATGGTGGTGGTGGTGGTAGTAGTTATGGAGGTAGGTTAATAGGTTAAATAAATATTAACGACGTATTTCCCACAAAACCAAAATCACTGGCTGTAGAAACCAAATAAAAACACTAACAATCGAAAGAAAGTGAAATATCATGTCTTAAACAGAGCACTGGTTCTACACTGAAGATTAAAGTGGTCAGTGAGTGTTTGAGTTTTAAAATCAAACTCTTCCATTAAATAAAGTGAATTGAACATGACAAATACACACCTAGATATCAACCGCAATAAAGTTTATTAAAAGTCCATTTTGAACATGCTGTTTACCATCCAGGACCGTATGGAAATTGTGAGTTTATTTTTAAAAATAAGGAGCTTTAGTTAATTTCATCCGATAAACATGTCCCCAAATATACCTTAACATTATAGGAAAACTATTGGTTGCCTGTGGCTTTGCTTGCATAAAAAAAGAGAGTCCATACTCCATCCACCTTTCACCTCCTCGGAGGAGGTATTTCCAGAAACAGTGGAAGAGTACATATATGTGTTACTTTCTTTCTTTATTAATTACAACTTTCATTCCTCTTTTCGCACCTTTAGTGGTGGGATTTCCAACACATTTAAATAGGTGTGTATTAATATCTAAACAATAACCTAAATACGCAATTGATGTTAATTAAGTACTTCGTAAACAATGATTTTGTAATATTTTCTAACTTCTGAAGAACTTTGTAGAATACTTAAAAGACTGTGGAAGATTACATAAAATTATAATCTTAAGAAGATATCAAAATATCGATCTTCCACGTCTATTGAGATGCGGTTTCGGCAATGTGCTACATTTGCCAGTTCTTTCGTTTACTGTTGAATGTTCTAGAATGTTCTATGAACTTCCCGAAACGTCGATTTTCGCGGGAGAGTTTCGGCAATGTGCAACACTTAGGAGTTGCATTGTCTTCTGTCAAATTTTCTAGAATGTTCTTTGACTACTCGAAACATCAATTTTTGTCGTCTTCTATTAACCCTTCCAGGATATTCTTTGACATTCTTCGGCGTCCAGGAACTAAGGAACTACTTATCGCGCTTTTTATGAGATGGCTATTTATAAGCGAGGACATATACCTGTTAGTTGTCTCAACGAGAATTTTAGGGGATACAGAAAATATCTGCTATACTTTTTGTGTTATATGTAAGAATTGGCATTTTCAAAAAATTGTATTTAATAATGATCCCCTTAATTAAACTTATTTTAACATAAATACTTTATTACAGTGTAAATCTAGCTACCTGGTAACGAAGAAACTTTCTCAAAAAATTTTGTAACTAAAAAATTTTTGCGAGACAACTAGACCGCGATTATATATAGAACAGCATAATATCTTGATGAACATTATGCTTTTTATGCATTATAAAAAATATTGGCTTGGAAATCCATCTGTTAAAAACATACCTCATCGCTGGAGATGATTCATAAGCCAAATTAAGTAAACGCTCTGGTGCTCAGAGTAAAAATATATTCATTAAATATTCGTGTTACCAACCACAAAGTAAAGACAAATACAAAATTTAAAAACAGCGTTCAGTTATCTCACTCACTAATTAACAGCACATATCCACTTTAAAGCACGATTACGTTTATTTATCCCTTGCCATAGGAAATTTTGTACACAATAAAGTTTAACAAACGAAGCTTTAGCTATCCATTTGTCCAGAATCTAGCGTCCAAACCCTTATCTAAGTGTATATTACATTTTTTTAATTTAGTGTGTCAAGGTAGCCGTCTGACTATTTTTGTATTAACTATGTAATTATAGGTGGAGGTGGTGGATGGAAATCCGGAGGAGGTGGTGGTGGTAGTTATGGAGGTAAGTCAAACAAATAAAATGTAGAGAACAATGTAGATTTCTAGAAAAATTTCTAAATCAACTTAAAAACAATTACACATGTTAATTACTAAACTGATAATTAAACAGCATCTACATACTAACCTTTTAGAGCCAGACTTTAATTAGAAGGTTGAATATTGGTGGTATGAAAGAAATGTCTCACAAAAATCTGTGATGAAGCTTCCATATATTTTCGCAGAAACTCTGCTCATTTCAATCTGCTTTGTAATTATATTCTAAGGTGCATTACTAATCTTAACACTGAAAATTTTTGTTACTACACATACTGCTAATTCTACTCAAATGCTTTAAGCAATAGGTAAGCAGTCGTGTGCTGTAAAGTGTCTGTTACTGGTTCAACTGTTATTACTGCAGCAATTCCTTAGCCTTCATTTGAGATGATCATCCATCTGCAGGGTTTCTATAAATGATTCATGCATCCAGGGTGCTTATGAAAATTATCAATTATAATATAACTATTGCCTTGACGTCTGTCGATTGTTAAATTATTAGACATAGTTTAATGTGAGAAAACGCGTGGGAGTGTGTATTTTCAACATATTCTGTAGTGTTTTGTGGATAATTACCTTTAAGGTTGCAGAAAGCTCACATTTCGGAAATGCGGGGTGACACTGATCTGCAACTTTCAGTACCATCGCCGTGCATATTGTAGTTTGGCAGTAGTTACAAAAAGGCGGCACTAAAAATTCAGGAATCAACACCGCCCGCGTTGCATGAATCATTTATACAGGGCTTCTATAAATGATTCATGCAACGTGGAAGGCGTCGATTTCTAAATTCTTTGTGCCGCATTTTTGTAACTGCTGCCAAGCTACAATATGCACGGCGATAGTACTGAAGATTGCAGATCAATAACACACCACAGCTCCAAAATGTAAGCTTTCTGCAACCTTAAAGTTAATTATCTCACAAGACACTATAAAATATGTTGAAAATACACACTCCCAGGCGTTTTCTCATATTAAAATATATCATATAATTCAAAAATCGTCAGACGACAAGTATACGTCACTTTCCTGAGAGGCGGCAAATTTATTTAATCGATAATTTCCATAAGCGCCCTGGATGCATGAATTATTTATAGAAACCCTGTAGAAGACCTGTATGAACGTCCACGCTTGTCTCAATCCAGGAGCATTGATTTAAGAAACGGAGTATTCGTTTTTCAGTAGTTCTTTACTTTTTTGCACAGGCTGGTATGCCACTCCTCAGCAAAACTCAAAGTCAAGCAAGCATTACTAAGGTCTTCTTTACCTAATAGGTGTGCTCTTTCATTTCTGACCTCGTTTTTTGGTGCTTATTCGCCTGCTACAGAGTATATCTAGTAATTTTGCATGTTCGTTGAAGACAGATTGCAGCGTACCTTTATACTCTCCGACCATATCAAAGTATTTTGGTGTCCATATAAATACTCGAACATATTATGGTATAATGGTTTCAACTTGAAACCAACTGCAATATTGACCAAATTTGTAGTTTGTCATTCCTCGGTACTATGTTCATAAATTCTTACTCCGTTTCGATCACTTTTTTAACTTTTAGTACAACATATAATATCTCCCTATTTCCAACTAGGTACATTTTTTCCCTGAGATCCACACCGTGAAGTGTTTGTGCAAATAATTCATGGTGTTGCTGCTGCTTACCTGCATACATTAGGTTATTTTATTTTCCAGAACATTTCTGTTTGTGCTCCATTTKGCCAGTATCCTGCTTCATTACATACGAGGGCGGTCCGGCCTACAAAAAGAAAATTTTGGAACAGTGGCGATTTATTTCTCAACAYAATCTCGTTTTACCTCGATWCACTTGACCCAGCGATGCTCCAACTTCTTTATTAACCCATCTGAAAAAAAATACGTTTTCTTGAGGTCTGCAATGTAGGCCTCCGTGGCGGCGATTACCTCCCCATTAGACTCAAATTTCTGCCCGGCGAGTAACTTTCAAGTTTGTAAACAAAAAAAAGAGTCGCACGGGGCCAAATCTGGAGAATACGGTGGGTGTGCAGCAGTTCGTATCCCAATTCGACCAATTTGGTCCTGGCAACGGCCGAGGTGTGAGCCGGTGCGTTGATATGGTGGAAGAGCACTTTTTCTTCGCAAATGGGGACGTTTTTCTGCAAKTCGGCGTCKAATCGGCATAGTAGAGCCCTTCCGGCCGACAGTCTTCGCCTTCTTCGGAGCACATTCACCGAGTGAAGTCCACTGTTTCGACTGTTCCTTGGTCTCTGACGTGTACCAGTGGATCCATGTTTCATCGACAGTCACGAAACGACGCAGAAACTCCTTCGGATTGCGCTTAAACTGCCTCAAACACTGCTCTGAATTTGTATCACGCTTGCGCTTGTCTGGAGTAGCTTTCTCATGTCCAAAATTTCATGCAGTATATGAATATGACCCATAAAGTCTTTTGAGATGCCTACTGTCTCAGCTATCTTGCGCACCTTCAATCGGCCGTCTGCCATAACGAGATCCTGGATTTTTGTCACGTTATCCTCCGTCGTTGCTGTTTTAGGAGCACCTGGGCGTGGCTCATCAAAAACCGACGTACGTCCATTTTGAAACTCGTTAGACCCATTTTCGACGATCGCCATCGAAGGAGAACAGTCACCGTATACAGCATCCAAGCGCTCCGTGATTTCGCTGCACGATTTCCCTTCCAAAAACAAGAATCGAATCATAGACCGATATTGCTCTTTTTCCGTTTTTCTAAAATCGCGGACATACCCGCTTCCACACGCGGTCAAAACAAAACTAAGATACCGATTCGGCTAAAATTTTGACAGTAGCCGTCTATGAGAATGTACTACACGACAGTATCTTGCGATAGTGGCGCCATCGGGCAGTGAGGCTAAGTACTTAGAGGACCACCCTCGTAGGGTACAATTTCACATTTGTTCACCACCCCCTCTGTAATTTCTAAACATGTAGTTATTGTAAGTCTTGTCTTTTGCATAATTTCTAATGTACATTTACGAATAAAAACAGCACAAAGTTTCTTCCTGCGGTAAAACTCACTGAAGACGTTTTTGGTGATTTCTCTTATTGTACGCCACCTTTATACATACAATTGGGTATTTGCCATGTATTTATATTTTATTAAATTGCATATTAATAGGTAGCATCTAATCCACAAAATAGCTGTCACAGCTTATAAATTTGAAAAAATGAATCGTAAGGTGTATTTTTATATTAAAAATGTGAATATTTAAAAAAACCGCCAAAACGCGAACATCTTGGCTGTGACGTCAGGTGTCTTGTAAATGGTCGCTTGTTTACATCTGGGGTCAGCGCGTCACGCGTCAGCCTCAGTCCGTCAATTTATCAGTTTGTTGTTTGCGTTCATTTTGTGACAAGCGAAACAAAATACGCCAAGAAAAAGTGAAATATTTATGAGTTATGACTCCTGAAGGCATGTTCATTGTTATGGAATTTGTATACAGCGACGAGCGGTTCAACGCGGCGGAGATGAGGAACGTAAAGGCAACAGCATAAGTGAACTTTTTATCAAATTATCATAGCATTGATAATTTGATCACAGTGGGTTGTTAGAAACATACTATTTTTAAACATAAAAATGTAAGAATCAAAAATGTACCCTAAACTTGACATTTATTTTAGAGATCAGAATAAATATAAATTACCATTTATTGTCGGGGCTCTTGCGGCTCGTTTTCAGTCTGGCTAACAGTCGAATATATAGGGAACAACATCTTTCTTTATTATAACATTTCCCTCTATCAACCTTAAACGCATATAATTTTTCATATCCTCTTCAAGCTATAACAAAATGGAAACTGAACTGTAAACGCTTATAACCCCAAAAAGAATAATAAAACTTACAGTAAGAATTAAGATGATCTTCACAACAGAAAAACAAATTTTGCAATTTCAGCATATCACGTCTAGGGGCCTTCAAAACTTCTTCATACGTAATAGATGCTTGTAAAACTACACAAATCACTTTTTGGTGCGACCTCTTACACCGTCCTTTCAATAAACACCACACAAAAGCTTTTCCAATATAAGAATGATACTACACCATTAAACAGCACGCTCCTCGGTAATGTTTACATGACACTAGACGTCACGAGTTGAATAACCTTGGATAGAAGCGTTTTGGCGGTGACTCCTAAGATTCGAATTTAAGACCTGAAATTCTCTACCTACAAATATTTTTTCTTGTTTTTTAACATGGCTTACGATATATATGCACTTCAAGATTCATTTTACGTAATTTTCGAATAAGGTGATAATACCCAATTGTTAGTGTGTGTTGAGTGACATTCGAGTCCCAGTCAGTTGTTTCCGCAGAAGAACATCTACTATGACACTACAGGGCCTCACTTCAAAGTAGTCAAATGAAGTATTCGACTGTAACATGTTTACTCTAAATTTTTAAGTTGACCTTGTAATTAATTTGTAAACATGGAACTTGAATTTTCTACAAACCCAGAAAATTATAACAATTCACGAAGTATCATTAAAGAGTTTTTCTCTTCACTTGTCTATCAATTATCTAATTCCAACAGGAGTTTCTGCTCTAAATCAATGTGGTGTATCCAATAAAATTTATTTGTAAATTTAGTATTAAATTTCATTAATATAATCGTAAACATACTTTTAGCAACTTAATCGCAATTTAATCTTTATAGGCGGAGGAGGATGGAAATCTGGAGGAGGTGGATTCGGAGGTGGTGGTTTCGGAGGAGGCGGCTACGGAGGTAAGTCTAACGATTTGAACTGTATGAAAGTACAGGGTGAGTAATTACGAGATGTAACCGGCCTTATCTCATATATCAGTTGTCCTAGAGCTTTGAGGGGAGAAAACACAAAAATATGGTGTAATTAATCAGATTCTTTGAATTAAACTCATCATTTTTGCACGGGAAATGTTTTTGTAAAATGTCAAATTAATGGAACAAGGTTTAATTTGCAAGGACTTTTATCCCTAGTTTGTGCACTGAACGCAAGAGGGCGTTTTCTGTAAGTTCTTCCTAAGTATCGATTTTTTCAAAAATTTTTAATTCAATGCGAATTTCACTATTCTAATCTACATACATTTTTAATTACGTTGTAAACCTCGATTCATTGTATTAAAAAAATGTCAGCGAATACCTCCTTGCGTTAAATACACAAACTACTTACTAGCACTTAACATTGCAGCTTACAGAAAGACAAAAACGGTTCAAAATTGATATCTTTTCCACTCGATGTATCAATATTTTGTGCATCATTGGTGGCAAAAGGTACCAATTATAATTATAATATAAACATTTTGTCAAAAACTTTAATAAATAATTCTAGCTTAGGAATAAAAAAATTGTTTTTCACATTCTAATTGTTAGTAGTTCAAAAACCAGGCTTAGAGATATCAACGAGAATCTTTTTATCTTCTTGCCGCGCTTTCCATTTTTATGTTTCAAGCAGATAACTGATATGAATTATACATTCGAAGCATTTATTAAACATGCAAGCTAGACAACCCAAAATTAATGGCTTTTGTTCTTGTTCAACTGCTATCAAAATTATTAACCGAATCGGGCATTCGACTGCAAAAACGTTTATTTTATTGGCGATGGGATTTGAACTCACTTATTTATTTCAGGTGGTGGCGGTGGATGGAAATCCGGAGGCGGCGGCGGTGGATGGTGGTAAATTTGCAAAATTAATCACAAAATTGAACCAAAATGCATCGGTAAAGGAAGACAGCCGTGACGTCTTTTGAAATAACCGCAACTGCCAATTTGTACATACTTTTTTGTAAATTTTGTAAAATAAAATCTTTATTATTAGGTACTATTTGTGTTATGTTGTTTGTACCTGCAGCGCTCATTTAAACCTATAGGTACTGTTCCTTTAATATCTAACTGAGCTGTCGCATTATCGTAGGTCATTTTTCAAATAATAGTACCTCCATGTTTCACAGGTACGGCACAACTGCAAGAAAATATAATTTACAATATTTATATATCAAAATAAAGAAAACTTGAATTACATGTCAAATAAGCAAAACTACTTTCATACCCAGTAGCTTTTTGTATCTATATTCCGAAACGATCTAAGTTTATTCAAGAGTCACCTATATCTTTAATAGTGTTTCTACAAATGATTCATGCAACGCGAGCGGCGGGGATTTCTGAATTCTTTGAGCCCCCTTCTTGTAACTGCTGCCAAGCTACAATAAGTACATCAATGAGCACGATAGTACTGAACGTTGGAGATCAAGTTACAGTCACAAAATTGATGGTTTTATAAAGATTTTCCAACAATTTGCGATGCTATTTATGTTTCAAATGTAAGAAATAACATTAATTGTCGGTATAGTAGGCTTGTGATAATGGTAACCTCTACAGTCTACACCCTTGCACCGTAGAAGCCTTTGTGTTGTGTAGTGCAGCTAACGCTAATACTATTTAGTTTGTGAATTTTACCATTGCGGCAGGCTAAAAACATTTTTCGGTCCATCATAGTATGTACACTTATTGAACAGGATTACTGTAGCCACAATCTCACAAATACGCTCTATAACCCAGAAGTTATACGAAACCGTGTCACCCCACAGCTCCGAAATGTGCGCTTTCTGTAACCTTAAAGTTGATTATCCCACAAAACACTACAGAATACGTTGAAAATATACGCTTCCACGCGTTTTATCATATTAAAATGTATCAAATAATTCAACAAGACAGATAACAAGTCAAAGCAATAATTGTGTTCACCTTCCTGAGAGGCGGAAAATGCTTTAATCGATCATTTCCATAAGCGCCCTGGATGCATGAATCATTTATAGAAACCCTGTACAATAGACGATATAAAAATGGCGATGGTACAGTTTAACTCACAACTAAAAGCTGAGAAAGTAATGTCCAAACCGCATCCTTCTAGCCCGAGTATTAATAGTTACCGATACACCCTGCAATTTCAATTGAAATGGGACACCCTATATAGTTTTTTGTTTTCATCTAAGTAATTGTTATGCAGGTACCTATTTGTTTCCTTGGTGTATAACTTTAACAATTTTTTCTGTCCTGTTTGCTGGTAAGTGTATTATTATGTTATGTATTAACATACTGTGGCGTTTTCACGTCAAAATAAAACTACTGCAAATATGTATACAACGTTTAGTGTTATACACTAAACAACAGAAAGCAAAAATCAAACTTCATAGTTCTGTGTAGTACTTTATGGAATTAGGCTTTTTAAGATTACGTCATCCAATATGGCGTCCAGGGGGCAAAAAGCGCACGCATGGGACGCGCCTGCGAAACCCTGGAAACGGACGCGTGGCTGATAGTGTTGGGTCCTTCAGGACCAAGTCGTTCAAATTGAATGATTCATGCCTTGATTTGGCTCACAGCAATGAATCAGCGTCGTTCGTGGGTCGTACATGGTTAACGGCTGACGACAGCACACGACGAGAAAACAGCATGACAGCATATTTATATGCTGTGGCGAGACAGGAGACACCGCTGTCACTTTCAATTCACGATCCTTATGAACGACTTGAATGATCCGAATCTACGCGATTGATTGAACGATTTGAATTTTATCGAATGTCCCAGCTCTAGCGACTGACGTTGGCATTAAGTAATGGGGTTTCTATGACAGCGCGCTAGAAGCTGCATCGTTTTGAAATTTGCCCGCTGGCAGTCGCTCAAACGCTCACATGTTCTAAAAAGCCTAATGTCGTACCTGTCAAAATTAAACAGTTGTTTCTAGGTTATAACAATTATGCCTTAAATCAATATCTTATATGATCAACTCGCAAACTGTTGTTCAAAGATTATTTTTTTATAAATAATGTTTTCTTKATATTATTGTGTATTATTTTATGACGCAATGGTCACCTCCAAAATTTGTCAAATTGCCCCACTTTCTGTTCCGATCATTTGTTCTGATCAACTTGATTCAGCAACACTGAGGACAGTTCTGATGATGGTTTTATCCGCTTTCAACGGCAACAGTCATTTGCTACTCCAAGCATGGATATTATCCAAGTATTTTTGGAAACTGATGGTTGTATGAACTGCCATATATTTCCGTGTCATCTGCATACATGGAACCCGTGTTGTCAATCGTCGCAGGCAAGTCAGAAGTGTACAGCAGAAATAACAGTGGTCCCAAGACTGAACCCTGAGGAACTCTGCTCTTAATGGGCTCAGGGGCAGATAAAGAGTAACCTGCTCTCGTAATAAAGAATTTGTTGGTTAAGAATGCCGATATCTAATCAAAAAAGCGTCTCCGTATTCCAAACTGCGCTACCTTAAGAAGCAGTCGACGGGTGGCACTATGTTAAAAGCCTTTGCAAAGTCAAGATGTACTACATCAATTGGCAGTCCCTGATCCACTAGCTGGGTCCAATCATTGACGCAAGAGAGTAGATTCGTGGCTACAGATCTCGTAGGTAGAAATCCATGTTGCTTTGACGGAATTATATTAATCATATGTAGCTTATGGTAGGTCATGGCTACCAGCAGCTAAACCACTCTATTTAAGTTACTTCATTGAAAGGCTTAGACATTTAATATTAGGGCAGACTGTAAGACATTTGTATTTTAAGAATAGGTCCATGTAGGCACACTTTGTACTGTAAAGTGAGTTGGCGCTCTTAGCCATGTCTGGGATGTTTATTTCGCTCTAGGCGTAACCCAGACTTCATTGCCCGTTCCTACCTCGGGGAGGTAGTGCATAAATTAACCAACTTTTATTCTTCTTACGATTTGTCTATTTTATGTCCTAATCTATTGGATATAGTAGTCCACCACCAATCGATTACCCTTACCCTTAAAAGTGAATGCTCCAGTCCTTATTCTTGACTATATCACCGGTAACTATATATTGTACTAACATTAACCATACTAAAGATCTAAACTAAAAGAAAATAACCTATTGTCATTCCCGGTAATCCAGGATATTATCTACCCGGTCCTACAGCGTTCACCTCGTTGATACTTGTAATCCGGCTTGCCAGAAAGAGTTGGGCTCCGTGAGCGACCCTGCGGGGTCCGGATTCCGCTCTTGGTTTATCTCCTGTTAAATTTTTGGAGTTTTTCTTCTTAACACTACATCTATCAGCTCGCACAAAAAATTACAGTCTCTGGATTCCTCAATATTACAGCTGTGTCTACAGTTCTTAATTGTTTTCGTATGGCTTGTATATCAGTAAAGTGAACATACGTCCCTCATTTGGAGGGACAGTCTCCCATTTTAAACAATCGTCCCTCATCAATTATTGTCCCTCGAATATCACACTTTTTGCCTCTTTTGTAAACATAAAATATCTTCTGTTTTGAGAAAAATAAAAACGATGCTATTGATATTCGGTAATAACTGGTCGGCACAATTTCTAGGAGTTGATAATTTCAAGTAGCTAATGCTAATAAACTAAATAAGTTGGTCTGTGATACAGATAACTCTGGAATATATAAATGAGCATTGTCCCAGACCACGGTGTCAACGACACTTAACTTTTTGACGTTGCTTTTAGTTGTTCGGAAAAAATTGAGGAGTGGAACACAGCAAAAACGTTTGTAGAAGATAGGTGGGTGTAAATGTTTAAAAATTTTCGGGACAATGACATTACCTATGTTAACATTTCTAAAATGGTACAATTTGGATTGTGTCTGCCCGAAACTAATGCAGCAATCGAAAGGAAAAAACGCTGTTGTCAAATGAAACATTAAAAGCTATCATTTTTGTTAAATGCAATTTTTCAGTAACATATTTCTAGAACTTATTTCAAAGGATAACGAACTTTTAAACCAAGTTCATTTTGCTGTAAAATATGTTTAAAAGTGTCAAATACGCCTATTTTTATAATATTTATATTTAGTAACCAAAGTCTTATTTAATTCGTAAATCTTGATCTTTATATACCCGTTTTGTTTATTTTTTATTGTTTATTTATATTAGAAGTACACCTACTATTATGTTTTGTATTTAGTTTATTTTTTGCAATTTATTTGTTTCAGAAGTAAAAAACATTTTCAATTAAATTTTAGTAGGAATCAGTAAAAATATAATCATTTTGATTAACCTTTTTCCTGCTACGCGTGTACCTGATAATACGTATTTCCATGTGCTGTGTCCCTCTTTGGAAGGATTACAATCTGGTCACTTTATGTATCAGGCTCCGCAAGTGTGCAAGCATATACTACATGCTCCGGTGATCCTAACTCGGATCCGCTTTCCTTCCGAATCTATAAAGATTTTGCAGGTATGGCCCATGGCCAGTCAGGAAGTGCACCAGTCCTCTTGTCGGTGTTATGTAGTCCATGTTTCTCCTACTAGTGATAGTAGGGGAAAAGGTCCGCTCACGTTCTCCCTTTTGACTGTTCTGCCAATCCTCCTGCCATACCCGCATAATTTCGTTCCACACCTCCTTTTTAGTTCCTGCCTGGGCTCCCAGTCCCAGAACATCCTGTATCCTGTTCGGTCTTGCTTCCTTATCCAGTAGCACGCTGTCCGCCGCCTTATCTCCAAATCCAGGGGAATCATGTTCAACACAACAGTGAGAACAATTATTATATGTTCGATTTTTTGAATAGTTTAATTTTAACACCTAATCTTGATATGCAATATGTTTTAGGGGGACCTGAAATTAAATGATGTTTATGACTCGGTCATCGAGAAAACGGTGCTCTGAAAGCCCCGGCTTCCTTGTAATTACGCCTCTGGTGAGAGTATTTATTTGGTCGAGTTTATCTGGGAACATATGGCAGTGCAGCATCAGGTTGAACCATTGAATACGTCAAACGGAAAATTGAAACGAAATGAAAAACGGACCAGATGCTAACATTTTTTATTTACTTTCCCATATTTATGTTAGACATAAAGTACATAAACTATACATCAGTATTCTCTTGTCTAACCAAAAGATTGCGATCCTGCTGCTGCTTGAGCATTGGCACCGCTGTAGGATCCCGGATATCCTAAATAGCCAGGAGCACCAAAGCTTCCAGCATTGGCATTTGAACTTGCCTGGGCACCACTTAAACCGCCAAAACCTCCGGCACTAGACAACGAATCAGCTTTGCTAGACGCATATGAATTTCCTGCATTAAATGCTAGGGGACCTAAGCCAAAACCGAGCGACTGGGAACCTGCGTTTGCGTTGGCGCTACTGCCAGATGAGCCCCCGAGGAATGGGAACTGAGGCCTCGCCGAACCTAATAAAAAAAAATGAAGAAAATCTGTAATAAGTACACTATCGTCTCCATGAAGAAGCAGCGCATAGAAAAAATGTTTAAGCACAAATGCCACCAACAGTTTAAAACAGTTTAGAGTATCGCAAAACTTCATTTAATCTGGCCGTTCACAATTTTTAAGTGTTAGTTTAACCAGCCACACAGAACTCCAAAATTAATAACATTTAAATAAATCAAGTACAAAGCTCTTTGTAAAAAGGGAGGCTAGAAAACGATACCCTGCGATGAGGCTAGTGCGTGACGTAAGAAAAATTGTTTAAACACATTATTTTTTGAGTTACATAATTGTAAATGCCATTTGAAATTTTAATATGTAATTGTACATGTAATTTAAAATATATATGTTATTTAAATAGGAAGTACCTATATGTAAAAAATATTTCAGAGAAGATAAAATCACTTGAGAAAGGCCCAACAAAAAAGGGGCCGAAACGTATTGAAAAACACTAAATAATTCGTCACATATTATTGGAACCTATTCCCACAAAAATTCCATAACTAAACTGGAGTTCCACAACAAAAACCAGTACAAATTATACATATATTTATGGTACAAATTTATTCCAGAGAATCTGAAAGTATGCATATGTTTAATACTCAGTGTAACCGTAACATATACCTATTGTTTAGATCAAAATATCAAGATTTAACCAAACTTATATTGGCCTTAAAGTTATACTAACAAAAAAGTTCAGATATTTTCGATATATTTAAATAACTTGTGGATATATTGATATATTTTAATTAAAACAAGGTACAGGGAAGTACAAAAAGGCTATGACGTTTGAGAGATTTGTGAAGCACCTACTGGAGATTAAGCCGCGTGCAATTAGCAACCAATTTTTCAATATATTGAAATTCATTGCCCTTAAAAAGCGCCATATATAAAATTTTGTCACAATATTTTATTTACAAAAGTTGTTGCAAAATCATAAATAATTATGTATATAAATTACTTTTTATTTAATATGTTTAGAAAGGATAATATTAATTTGCAATTTCTTCACACTTCTGACTAAAAAAATGTTTTACGTGAAATTGCTGGATGTCACTATGCCCTATCGTTTAAGAGGATTGCATACTATTTACATTTTGGTTTAAATTATTCACTTATCAGTTTATATTCAATTTATTAGTCATGACTCCTAATTATTAATGGATACGCAAGGTTAACTTTTAAGAGGCCAAACTCTCCAGTCAAAAACCTAAAAAGTATCCTTGCTTGTAAACTAAAATTTCGAAAACGCGAAAAAGCTGAGCAATATTACTGGAATAAGTTTTTTAAGACAACCTTTAGAAGAAACATGTTTGCAGGCAAATTTAGTTAAATACATCAAAATCATAATAATATATTTCCAATTACTGCTGAACTTACAAAAGTAAATGTATAACTTTATAGGTAGCTTATAGGACGGTATAGTTATTGTATTGTAGAAGACAGTTACAAATAAGTAGTCTTGTGCATTTTAATCGATTTTACATTAGCTTTCTTTTTTATTTTACTATGAGATGATAAGGAATAAGGTATTGCAGCCGTGTTTAAATAATATGCTGTGTTATTGCAATATAATGCAACAGCGAGGAAACAAGTTGGCCAACTGATACATTTAACTCCGCTGCAAATATTTCAATGTATTTCTCTAGTAACAGAATGCTCCTACGATATTAATAAAATATACTTTTTGTGTATAAAAAGGAAACACAAATAAAAATAACAATTTAAATTTTGCATTCTTCGGTCCAAAAAATATCTGATACAAAACTTTTTAAAATTATTTCAAAGTGACCTAAACATTAAAGAAAATAAAATTTGTGTTCTTATTTGCATTTTCATTAATATCATCTTTGGTGCTGACATGGGGTTTGTTAAATCAGCTTATTTTTATGCATTTTTTTTTGCTATTTGCTAAATAATTATTGACACTTGACTTCACATTTTATGAGCTATTACCGATTTTTTTTGCCTCTTAACATAACAGGTAATTCTAATTTATTGCAAATAAAACAAATACCCAACTAGTAACTTTTTAAATTCTGAGAATTTACTCCACGTTCATAATGAGAATGCAAGGATGACATCAATTTTATATCATTTAAAGATGAATGTGCAAAGATTTGGACGATAAAACCTAAAATGTCAAAGCTGCTCTAGGAGATTACATCTGCTTCACCTAAACAAATGTACTTCACTTCAAAAGATGATGGAACTGCCTTTACTGCATCCACCATAAACCTCAAATGAATTCAGTATGCTGAATTTATTTGAGCAGTATTTCTTTTATTCTCTTATAACAACAGTGTGCAACGTAAGTGTAATAGAAATCTTTAAAATATCTTTCAAATATTTGAAAAAACATCAGGGATAACATTTTTTACTAAAAACAAATTACCAGTTTGTACTGTAAAACCTTTTTTTGCAATAACTGACTTAAGGTACCTACTTTATGTTCCTCGTAATTATGATAAGCGACAAAAACTTAAGTGACCTTACAAATTGTGAAATGGTATATAAGTAGGAAGGTACTTACAGAGGGTGATGAACACCGCCAACACTGTTACACAAATACTAATCTTCATTGTGTCTGCTGCTAAATGGAACGAGCGTTTCTTTATAAACGGCAGCAAGCTTTTCGAATCACTGCAATAATTAGATAACACCAAACATGTTATTGTTGCTAGGTTACTTTTTGGACAGCATTAATGAACAATCATTGCCTTAGGCAAATTCTCCACGAAAATGACAACACAAATTGATTTATAATTATGTAGGTTAAACGCTATTTAGTCATAACGACACAAAATTCGATATGTTCCTATAATAGACTAAATACTGGATTATTTCTATTGCATTAGGCAGGGCTGGCCCTACTATAGAGCGAACAGGGAGGCCGCTCCTAGCGCCAAGTACAACGGGGCGCCTCAGTGGTAAAGAATGATGTTCTTATGTGTACTGTGAAGAGTGTAATGCCAACTAGCATGGCAGTTTTTAATCGACAGAAAGAGACTTAAGATGTCAAGTTTTTCTTAGTTCCCTGCTAGGGCACAGTTGTGATATATTAGACACTGTCGGATAACTAAGGGGGAGGGCGCTCCGCCCCAGGTCCTATCAGCAGGCAAACGCAGTTTTCAATTAAAAAAAAATAACTAAATAAAAATGCCATAATCAAATAGGTTAAAAAAACTCAGTCCTAAAAAAAACTAACTCTAGAAATAACTACCTCTTCTATAACCAGTTCATAATTTTCTACACAAATCAATACTGGAGATACTATATTACAGACAATTGATGCATGCTGCTATAAATAAGAGAACTCTGAGAATATGTGTGGTTCAGGAATTCAAAATTGTTTATTCGTTCGGAATATAATGGCAAAATCATTCGGATTAGATCAATGCTTGATATATAGTCTTTTTTTCTATTTCCTTTTTGTACATAAAGTATCTATCGCATCAGGCTACTATTTATAATTTAATGGCTTGTATCGTGCTGTACCTTATTCATTTCTTAGGTGATAATCAAACGTACCTAGAAATTGTGCAGAATAATTTGATGTGTTTTGGTTATATGTTTATAATATTAATAGTAACACGAATCGAAACGGGACCCTTAATGTATTATTTCGAAAATGCGGAGTTTCTTCTTGTATCTCTTGTCATTGTGGACTAGAACAGTTAGTATTATCTTTATTTACTTATGACTATTTTGAGTTTTGCGTTCTACAATTTTGCAACGCTGTTGGGAAGGTATGCTGATTTTAGAGAATATTTGGTAGAGAAAAGGTTTGACATCATTGGACTATGTGAGACTCACTTAACATCTAAGGTTTCTGATGATACTGTAGAATGTAAATGATTAAAAAGTAGCAGTGAAGTAGAGAAGTTTAGAGCAAAGATGGGTAGAGGTCAAACATAATAATCTGACTTATATATTTGGCACATTATATAGACCTTCTAATGCTAACTTTAGTGACTTTTTGAATGACTTAAGATTCCTTGTCTGATTTCTTACCGGCATGCCACTACATTTTATTCGGAGGTGATATAAACGTTAATATGTTGCAAATGAATAGTAATAGCGCGCGCAGGTTCAATAGTGCCTCTAAATGCTTTAATTTGAAACAGATTATTAATACACCAACTCGAGTTACGAATAAAACTGCAACTTTAATAGGTATAATATTGATTAGTTCTTATTTGGATTATTTTGAATCTGGAACTGATGCGCCTTATAATTCGTCAGATCACTTTGTTGTGTATTGTAGACTTAAGCGCAGAGACGAAAATGAGTGCCTGACTATCCATCGTTTAAGAAATTTAAAGAGGGGTTTACTCCAGACAGCTTATCAAATGACTCTGTTTGAGGATATAGTTAAAATTTCTAATATTGACAAAAAAAATCAATTTTTTAATGATTTAGTGATCGGACTGTTTAATGAAGTAGCGCCGGTGAAAGAAGTTGTAGTTAGACAAAGAATTCCTCCATGGCTCACTTATGCAGATAGAAAATGATTGCACTCAAAAATAAGGCGTTTAATAAATATAAAACTTCCAGGGATTTCGTGAGCACTGGAAGTACTATGAGTATTAAAAATGAAAATACTAATGCAATAAACAGGGAAAAGGCTGCATACCTAAATCACTGTGTTGCTAAATACAACAGAAACAGTTATGGATGAAGTCGAATGATTTGGATATCTATAAAAGGAAGTCACGTATACCCTTGCCAAGTGCTTTAAATGATCCTTCTGCAATAAATAATCTTTTTTTGCAGATATTTTCTAATTTGCCACCTTATGATCAAATGATAAGCTTTTATAATTCTAACAAGACACAAAATTTTGAGTCCTTGCTACAGTTCCATTTAGTTGATGAGTCTGAAGTATTCAAGTGCTTGTCTGAAATCAAATCGACTGCATGCGGTCCTGACAACATAAATCCAGAGATGCTTCTTATGTGCTGTCAAACTATTTTACACACACACTTAATAAACACTTGTTTACTGGAGACCATCGTTCGCAGCGCACAGAAAATTGCAAAAGTTTTACCGTTGCCAAAAAAGCCGATGATGGCATCTTTTGATGAACTGCGTCCAATTTCGCTTTTGCCAGTAATGTCGAAAGTCTTGAAAAAGGCAGCTGCCCCGCCTCCTTGGACCTGGTTTGCCAACTCTGGGCCCTTCCAATTTCTCATACATTTAATTGATTAATTATGTGTGTATTTCTCAATTTTCATCCAGAACTCATGTCAAATGGTTTCCAATCTTAATCGATGCCATGTGCGTTTTGAAGCTGTAACTGCAACATTCCTGTTGTTACGAACCCTTGTCTTAGGACGAATATAGCTTTAAAAGACTATCTTGGTCTGGATGAGTCATAACACGATTTCTGCATTTTTTTCTACCTTTTTCTATAAAGATTGTTCAACTAACTACTGTTATATGGAATATCATCAGAATCTGTCATATATTCGGTGATAACTCTAATTTTTGTACCAAATTTCTAAATTCACATTACATTTTAACAATTAGTACAAAAAAATACTAAAAATCCATCCGAACTCACGTTTATGAGTCATTTTATTTAATATAAGTTTTAGGAATCCAGTAAAAGCATTATCAGCACGAATTAAAACCCGGTGTGTTGTTAAAAATGCAATTAAATATATTTCAGTTTATTTAAATGAAGCTTAATTTGGTTAAAATATTAAAGAGTCGGTTAATTTTTGAGAGCAATGCACTGGCTATCTAAGAAGGTTGGCTTGACGCATAATGCTGAGGCATTTGTCATTCTGAGTTTTAATAATGTTAGTTTTCCATCGAGTCTCTTTCCCTGGAGAGTAAAAATTACTACAATTGTATCTTTAGCACCTATACATATGAACTCCCAGCTTAAATTTCTAAAGCTTCTGGTGTGAGAAGTTGAAACTATACTAAAAGCGCATAGGTTAATGCATTAGTCTTTGATATGTGTTAGAAATAGTGCTCCTATTAGTAGAACTTTTAAGGTGAAATTTATGTTCCTTTGGTACTTCGTATGATATCATTATACGTTATGTGCATCACGGATTTTTATTTTCCCAAATAAAATGTATCAAATCATTTTTTCTTAAACGCGAGAGCGATGCAACTGAATGCGCCTAACCTAACTGATGAGTTCATCAATAATGGAATTAGTAGTAAAGGAGCTTTGTATGATCAGTGTACATAGAAAACATATAAATAATTTGGGTCTTTATTTCACAGAAGATGTTTTAAGTCACCTTGCAAAAAATCCACGAAAATTATTCATGGAATAAATACTTCATTAATTAGTAAGAATCTATATCTTATAAAGATTTATTATTTCTGTTTATGTTGAATTATACTCTACTGGACATTCCTGTTTTGCCCCCCCCTAGACCAAAAGCTGGGTACGCCCATGACTACACTGCTTTATTCACTCGGTCTTACACTTACAATATTACAAAATATTTAATAGTATTCCAATTCATATAAGAGTGTTAACCTTTTAAATTCAGATCAGAGTACCGTCGTCTTTTGATGTCTGGCCAGTTCATGAATCCAGGATCATCATATTTGTCAGTTTTGCATTGAACCCATTGCTTTCTTTGCATTGCGTTTTCCTTGTAATTATGTCCCGTGTATAAATAGTTTATTCCTTTTCTAATAGCGCGCTCGGAGAGACCAGCAATTTGGGTATTCTGTAATTTGATTGTTTTTTTTTCTGGACTAAGATTAGAAATCAGGTTCAGTATTGTGTTGACCGCTACCACAAATAAATTTCTATTATTATTATTACTATTATTATTATTATTATTATTAAATAGGTTAAAGGTCTCATTCCTAAGAAAAGCCTTACTCTAAAAATAACTACCTCTTCTATAACCAGTTCATAATTTTCTACACAAGTCAATACTGGAGATACTATATGAAGCAAATGATAAAGCAATTTTGCAAAAAGTAATTCTGGTTTTGCACAACATCGGAATATGTTTTGAAAAAGTTAACTGCAAATAATAAGCAGCGTTACTCACTCACCCGCCACATTTTGAACAACGGTTTAAAAACTATAAATATTTTACTATTAAGTACTACTAACTAGAGGTAGTTCTCCTTTATAAGAAGAAATCGGTATGTGGCGTACAAGGTAGCATGAATTCTACAATTTTATGCCAGTATCTAATTCTGATAAATAACTGCAATCGATTTAATCCAAGCTCCTATTTTAGCCAGTAAACAAGAAGCATTATCCTGTGAATAATAAGTTTAATAAACGCTTAATAAATGCGTAATAAGTAGCACAAAATATAATAATGGAAACACTGAAAGAATGCAAATCTGTTTTATTCAAAATATTGGACTAATTGGATTACTGTTTCTGATCCAAAATGCGCTAATTTTCAGGTTAAATGATGTATTATTGATGTGTTTATATTTCAGTTTCGGGCTGCTGATTTTAATCGCTCAACCTTGCGACAAATAATCTCCACGATCATCAGCAGTGAGATATTTTCAGTAAACTCGTATGTTCTCACACTTATAAGTACCTACATACTTATTTTATTTTCCAACAATCCATTATTAAAACGATTGTTCTGTACTACATAGCCTAGTGGCTAAAACGAACTTCATAATTGACGACACAATGAAATAGTATACTGTTAGAACACAAAGCGACAAAAAACTATTTATTTCATTAATACGCGCTACAGAAATTTCCAAATGGTGATATAATAGAATAACAATGTAATAAAATAGGAGAATAACAAACATAACTAACAATATTACAGCATCAGGGTCTTAAATTCTTTATAACTAGAGGCAAAAATATCACAGTCTCTATAGTAGCTCTTAAAGTTTCGCACTAGGCGATCAGTCACCGCATTGAAGCCGTAGTTTATTCTGAGGTCGCTCTAAAAACAAATGTTGAAAAGCCTAGTCGATCTATTCACTCTAAAATTGACATTGGCCAATAGATCACTACACGATATCACTCCATTACACAACTTGTGTAGAAAAAATGGCATATTTTGACGTCTACGAGTCTCTAAACTCTGCAGACCAACTAGCAAGAGTCGGTTGTGTGAGGAATGTCATCACAAGGAAAAAAAACGAACTTTGACTGAATTTGCTCAATTCTGTTAATGTGACATGCACACGAAGGGGACCAAGCTAGGCTGTTGTATTCTGACAGACTTCTTACCAAGCTAACATGCAAAGTTTTTGTCGCTCTATTATCCGACATGTGAACGCAGCCTTTACTACAGTAATATCTGTGTTTTATAAAGTTTAATTCGCTGTCAAAAATAACTCCCAAATCTGTTATCTGATCTACTGAATCGAGCTTAACATTGTTCACTTTATAATCAACAACAAGAGGGTGCTTACAACAACAAAATAAGAGAGCGTATAAGAGAGCCCGACACGATTCAAAACACGAGATCATATCGTTCACAAACAAAATGATCCACACTGGTTCCAAGTGCGACCCTTGGGAGACACCTGAAAGCACATCTGTAATGCACGATGATGCTCCACCGAACTTCACCCGTTAAGTACGACCCTCCAGATATGATCCAACTGAGGAAGCTGCGCACCACACCGATCGTTTGCAGTTTCTTAATTAAAAGGCTATGACACGCACTATCAAAAGCCTTGGATGCATATGTGTAGACATCAATCCGATGTCCATTCTCCATGTTTACCGTTAAGAAATCCTGATATACGGCTATATTTGTGACTGTTGAACGGCCTCTGTAGAATCATGCCGCTGATCGATAATCATGTCGTGCTTGTAGAAGAGGAATATTTCATCTTATTGAGGATAACAATGTACCTACTCGTATATCACGCAATGAAACGGAATTGATTGACTTAGTATGGTAGTAGCTCATGACCCACTCCCGCTTCAAGATTACAGGACATCAAAGTTTTGAAAATTTGATATTCGTATGTCACTCAATGAAACGGGATTGATCGGATCACGACCAAACTTAGTATGGTAGTAGCTCATTACCCACTGACTTCCAATCCGGATCTCTACGGTGAGCCTCCCATTTCAAAAGTTACAGAACATCAAAGTATTGAAATTTTGATATTCGTATATCACTCAATGAAACGGAATTGTGATAGTAGCTCATTACCGACTGACCTCCAATCCGGATCTCTACGGTGTGCACCCTCTCGCTTCAAAAGTTACAGGACATCAAAGTTTTGAAAATTTGATAGGTATTCGTATATCACTCAGTGAAACGGAATTGATCGGATCGCGACCAAACTTAGTATGGTAGTAGTTCATTACCCACTGACCTCCAAGCCGGATCTCTTCGATGTGCAGCCTCCCGCTTCAAAAGTTACACGACATCAAAGTTTTTAAAATTTGATATTCGCGTATATCACTCAATGAAAAGGAATTGATTGGATCACGACCAAACTTAGTATGGTAGTAGCTCATTACCCACTGACCTCCAATCMAGATMTCTACGGTGTGCACCCTCTCGCTTCAAAAGTTACAGGACATCAAAGTTTTGAAAATTTGATAGGTATTCGTATATCACTCAGTGAAACGGAATTGATCGGATCGCGACCAAACTTAGTATGGTAGTAGTTCATTACCCACTGACCTCCAAGCCGGATCTCTTCGATGTGCAGCCTCCCGCTTCAAAAGTTACACGACATCAAAGTTCTTAAAATTTGATATTCGCGTATATCACTCAATGAAAAGGAATTGATTGGATCACGACCAAACTTAGTATGGTAGTAGCTCATTACCCACTGACCTCCAATCAAGATATCTACGGTGTGCACCCTCCCGCTTTAAAAGTTACAGGACATCAAACTTTTGAAAATTTGATATTAATTCGTATATCACTCAATGAAACGGAATTGATAGGATCACGACCAAACTTAGTATGGTAGTAGCTCATTACCCACTGACCTCCAATCCGGATCTCTACGGTTTGCACCCTCCCGCTTCAAAATTTACAGGACATCAAAGTTTTGAAAATTTGAGAAAATTTGATATTTGTTATTGAACGAGTTGGTGTCGATCATGGGAGAAAGCTTTTTTCGCTGTAGACGATTCCACTGGTCACAACTATAGCACTTATAGGTAGGTACTGAAATTACGCAGCTCTTTGCAGTATGACCAATGCTCAGGATTTTTTTCAGGACTTAATGTTATCAGTAATCCATGGTTTATAAGCTGTTCTTCTACGCTAAAAGGTTTTAACTATTTTGCTTAAAAAATCTACCTTATCATCAATGTACTGCAGGTTATATATATGTCGGCGCCAAGTCCGCCCATGGTCCACGCCACTGTAAAATCTCCGCCTATGATTAGTTCTAACCGAATAAGTTGTTTTGTTTATTTAAAAGTTTTGTTTGATTTTATATACATAATACTGCGAACGCGTCAGAAATGGTCTGGCGAACGGAACGGCGCTCCGACAAAACCATAGTATAAACAAAGACATCTGTTGCATTGGAGAGTGGGCATTTGGAGATTTGAATTCAGATTCTGATTAGAGCCTTGAGCAAGTGGTGGTTTTTGGGTCGGAGCGTCGGATCGTTTACGTTTTGCAGAAATTATTTGTACTTAGTTAATTAACGTTTTAAATAAGTGTTTATTGGCTCCATTTGTTTATTAATTTTGTGTTGTGGACAATAAATTTATATTTTGGACGGACTTACTGAGTTTACGTTCGTAACCGCCCCTATATTCCGATATCAGAAGTGGGATATTCAACCCTCTACGTTCGCAGTAGTGTGTGGTGACTTTTATAAAAAAAACTTTTGTTTAACTGTTTTGTGTGCTGTACAAATTGGAGTGATGTTGCGAAAAACAAGTAAAACAACAGCAGCTCAACAATCATCATCACATCAAAATGCTACTGAAGATGAGGCTTTGGGGCGCATTCGCTTATTAGAGCAGCAGATGATAAATGTTGGACATCATCCGATGATGACACTACCTGTGTTTGAGCCTAACTTCCAAGTATGCAGACCCTGAAGGATGGTGTGCCATTGTCGACATGTGGGTTACAAAGTATCAACCTGATGAGATGACACTCGTGATGGCGTTGTCTAATGCTTTGAAAGGAGAATCTGCAAGTTGGTTAATATCAGCTAAGCCTACGGAAAAATCTTGATCAACAATACGTGCTGAATTTCTGGCAGTTTTTGAAAAACCAATCGACCCGATTGAAAAGTTTGCTGAAGCTGTTAACGGAAAACCACAAGTCTCTGAAGATACGCCTTTGATAGATGAAATGTTAAATTCCATGCGTATCATACTTGGGCTGCTGAAAAACAGAAGAAGTTACGAGGAATTTGCCGTTCTTGTGGCCTGTTACTTCGGTTCCACCAAAAATAGTTTCGTTCGACGTCAGTATCAAAGTGAACGCCCAAAGGACGCCAAAGAAATGTGTACGATGTTGCAAAGGAGGGTGACCAAACGTTCGGCGCCATTTCCCTCCGGTCATCACACTGGAGGGAAGCGACGAGCCGTTTCACCACCTACAAAGAATGACAAAATATCGTTCCAAGGAAAATGTCACAAATGTGGACGCGTTGGACATCGTGCAGCCCAGGGTAGGAGCAGTCAGAGGGGGTTGCTGCCACGAACTTCGAAGGGTAGCCATCAAGCAGAGTCGAAGGATGTCATCTGTTTCAAGTGCAGAAAACCTGGTCACATTGCACCCAATTGTACCGACGACAACCGCAAGGCGAAGACAGGAGTTCCTGAGAGACGAGTGAATCTGTGTGAGAGGAGCAATCTACCAGAAGGAACGTTGAAACTTAAATCCGGTGAGATCTTTCCTTTTCTGTTTGATACTGGGTCAGATTGTTCATTAGTTAAAGAAGCTGTAGCTCACCATTTTGATGGAAAACGTTTTAATAATGTAACTTGTTTAAAAGGTGTTGGTTGTGGCTCTTTTTTATGTGTTGTTGTCAAATTCTAACTACAGTTGAAGTAGGGCAGTTGTTAGTTGAACTGCTGTTTTATGTCGTACCTGAAGATTTTATGTCAGCAAATGTTGTAATAGGTAAAGATCTGATAGAGCAACAGATTCGGGTAGAAATTGGGTCAGATGGTTTGAAGTTCACTCGTGAATTAAATGTACAGTTGTGTGAACAGAATGATATAGATCTAAATACTATTGATACTGATGTGAATTTAGTTGACAAACAGCCTTTGATTTCACTCCTTTCAAAATATTTAGATAATTTTGTAATTGGTGTTCCGAAAACGCGTGTAAAGACAGGTGAATTTGAAATTCGATTGCGAGACCCAAACAAACTTGTGCAACGAAGACCATACCGACTTGCACCTGCAGAGCGCGAAATAGTTCGAGCAAAAATGGAACAGCTTTTGAATGCCAATATTATTCGGCCCAGTTCATCTCCTTATTCAAGTCCCATATTACTTGTGAAAAAGAAAGATGGTACTGATCGCGTATGTGTTGATTTTAGGGAACTAAATTCTAATACCGTAGCAGATAACTACCCTTTACCTTTGATTAGTGATCAGATTAACAGACTACACGGAGCTTTTTATTTTACGTCTTTGGATATGGCTGCCGGTTTTCATCAAATACCGGTTCATCCAAATTCTATCGAGAAAACCTCTTTTGTGACACCAGATGGAAACTAATTGATTTATTTTCTTACAGTTCATGATTGTTAGTGCCCGAGGACGTGCACATGTCAGGATGGCCGTGTCGGCGCCAAGTCCGCCCATGGTCCACGCCACTGTAAAATCTCCGCCTATGATTAGTTCTAACCGAATAAGTTGTTTTGTTTATTTAAAAGTTTTGTTTGATTTTATATAATACTGCGAACGCGTCAGAAATGGTCTGGCGAACGGAACGGCGCTCCGACAAAACCATAATATAAACAAAGACATCTGTTGCATTGGAGAGTGGGCATTTGGAGATTTGAATTCAGATTCTGATTAAAGCCTTGAGCAAGTGGTGGTTTTTGGGTCGGAGCGTCGGATCGTTTACGTTTTGCAGAAATTATTTGTACTTAGTTAATTAACGTTTTAAATAAGTGTTTATTGGCTCCATTTGTTTATTAATTTTGTGTTGTGGACAATAAATTTATATTTTGGACGGACTTACTGAGTTTACGTTCGTAACCGCCCCTATATTCCGATATATATTATCAAGTGGGAGGGCTTTAAGATTGTACTGAAATAGATCACGATTAATATTTTTAAGTGACCTGCAAGAAAATGTAACGTGATGTGCAACTGTAAGTTCATACTGCAATGAACAAGACAATGATCCGATATTACAGGGTCTACAAAACCACTATGTAGTACAACGCATTCTTTTCCAGCAAATATCAGATCCAATGCGGTGGCCGAAAATGCGGATATACAAGTAGGTTCGTTTGTATTGAACAAGATTAAATTTTTCCGTTCGCAAAATTAATCCAGAATTAATATTTAGAACATCGACGTTGAAATAAGCAACACAAATTATACGATCACACGCTTAATAAATGTCAATTATTGTGTCTTCCAAATCACCAAGAAAATCATTGAAATTACTATTAAGCAGTCTATATATAATTCCAATTGCAGTCACTACTTCAGAAAAGCTCACCCTCACCCACATCTGCTCCAGGCAGTCAGACGACCTACTGAAAAGCTCAAAACGCGCCAGACCGTCAGCCAAAATAGACTAGCTTAAAATCTAAAAATAAGTTTAATCCGAACAACTCCATCCGCATATAGACTAAACGTTCTCTCTCTTGTATTGTGTCTGAACTTCTTTAAACAGCAAAGCACAGATTTTGGTGGGATATTCAGATATTCCTACAGTCTTCAACAGTTTTCTACGCGCAGTACTGCTACTCAATCCCGATCATTCAAAAATTTAACGATAATGGCTTGTTTATCATTCACAATTTTACCAATTCTATGCGCTCGATCATTGTTACTTTTTGTGAGATTAATATTTAACTTAATTAAAAATTAAAAACATTAAGAAATGCATCATCAACGCTTTTTTTCGAACTTAGGTACTTCAAAGATCATAACATTATTCCTCCGGGAATACTGCTCCATTCGGTCTAGGTACATCCGCAGCCAATTGGGTATTATCACTTTTTTTAAAATTACATAAAATGAATCTTGAAGTGCATATATATCGTACGCCATGTTAGAAAAAACAACAAAAATATTTGTAGGTAGAGAATTTCAAGTCTGAAATTCGAATCTTAGGAGTCACCGCCAAAACGCTTCTATCCAAGGTTATTCAACTCGTGACGTCAAGTGTCATGTAAACATTACCGAGGAGCGCGCTGTTTAATGGTGCAGTATCTGTCTTGTATTGGAAAAGCTTTTGTGTGGTTTTTATTGAAAGGACGGACGGAAAGAGGTCGCACCAAAAAGTGACTTTTGTAGTTTTACAAGCATCTATTATGTATGGAAAACAAAACAAGTGTTGTTTTGTACATGGTTATAAAAGTACTTCAGTCAGTACAGCTAACAAAATTTATGTAACCGTTCTTCGAGATTATCAACGTATGAAACAGTTGTTTAAGGCCTCTAGACGTGATATGCCGAAATCGCAAAGTTTGTTTTTCTGTTGTGAAGATCATCTTAATTCTTACTGTAAGTTTTATTATTCTTTTTGGGGTTATAAGTGTTTACCATTCAGTTTCCATTTTGTTATAGCTTGAAGAGGATATGAAAAATTATATGCGTTTTAAGTTGATAAAGGGAAATGTTATAATAAAGAACGACGTTGTTTTCCCATATATTCGACTGTTAGCCAGACCGGAAACAAGTCGCAAGGGCCCCGAAAATAAATGGCAATTTATATTTATTCTGACCTCTAAAATAAATGTCAAGTTTAGGGCACATTTTTGATTCTTACGTTTTTATGTTTACAAATAGTATGTTTCCAACAACCCACTGTGATCAAATTATCAATGCTACGTTAATTTGAGATAAAGTTCACTTATGCTGTTGCTTTTACGTTTCTCATTTCCGCTGCGTTGAATCGCTCGTCGCTGTACACCAATTCCATAACAATGAACATGCCTTCAGAAGTCATAACTCATAAGTATTTCACTTTTTCTTGGCGCATTTTAATTCGCTTGTCAGAAAATGAACGCAAACAACAAATTGATAAATTGACGGGCTGAGGCTGACGCGTGACGCGCTGGCCCCGGATGTAAACAAGCGGCCATTTAACAAGACACCTGACGTCACGGCCAATATGTTCGTGTTTTGGCGGTCCCTTTGAATATTCACATTTTTAATATTGAAAATACACCTTACGATCCATTTTTTTGAATTTATAAGCTGTCACAGCTGTTTTACGGATTAGATGCTACAAATTAATATGCAATTTAATAAAATATAAATGCATGGCAAATACCCAATTTCACATCTTTATCAATTAACAAGCGTTTTTCGTCTTTAAGTACATTGACACGTCCTTGAAGATCCGATATGGTTTTGCTAATTTCAGAAAGTCTCACGACGTCATCCAAAAGTTCTGAGATCTCATCGGATCTCCTGTAAAACGGCAACATAATCACATAAGAATAATCTTATATGCTATAGGCAAGTTTACAATAGTGACACGACATCTGGCGGCAGATACATAAAATATTAAGAACAGTACTTTAATGCTGGAAAAAGGCGGGATTGCTCTGTAATAGGGCGGTTTTTGTTATATCGTATTAGCACTTTTAAATTGTGGGCAGTGAATATTATTAAGAAAAAGAGGGTGCATGTAAACACAAAAAGCATGTGTGATATTATATTGTAATAGTAATATGAGGTTATGTGGTTAAGCGGTTATCACATAGGTTATTGCCACGAGTGTTTAGGTTACCATTACCAGTTCCTTTGTAATAATTCTATGGAATATACTCGTTTGCGAACCCATCTGTGTTTCATTATACGATACAGACGAGTATATTATAATAGCAAGTACTGTTTATTTCCGCCATTTGCACAGCCACACTAGCGCCACCAACGGTCGATAAACTCTCCTATTATCTTGTCGTGCAATTGCCAAGTTATTATATTTATTAAAAAAATCAAATTAATAAATAATTTTCAATTTTTAATTTGTCTAAAATTATAAAATAATTTCGCTAGCCCCATACAAATTCTCCTGAAAATTTGTGATTATGATTTTTTAATATGAAAAAAACTGCTGCAAATGAATCAAATGTCAGAATGACATTTACGTTTTTATTTCTTATACTATACGATTAGTAATCAGGTTTTGAGCATTTTTTCTTCTGTACACATTTTTTTCTAAGACAAACGGTCCTCGTGATAGCAAAAATACATAAATTTTTAAAATCTGTTTTTTCCAAATAACTCGAAAAGTATTAACTTAACAAAAAAATTACAAGAGTGCTTTCCGGTCAGAAATTTGATTTCCTATATAATACCAAAAATCGTACGAACAGGGACCAAAATACGTTTTTGGGAAATATTTCGAAAATGTCTGAGACACTTTTTGTGAGAATCTTATTTCCTATCTGATGGTTTTCATTTTTTGAATATATTAAATATATTCGGAAATATTTAGGAAAAACCGTTTTCTTTAAGTGACGCTTTTTTGCTATCTTCTAAACAGTTTGCTGCACCAAAAATTTATAAAGGCGAATAATACTCACAGTTATACTACTAATCACAGGGTTATTACCCCCTAATTTCGCTCCCTTCCCGATACCCTACTTACCCCACAAACAATAGGTCGCTTTGGGTAGTTGAGATTTATATGTTTGCCAATTTTCAAGTTCATATATTAAGTCTTTCGCAAGTTACGAATCTGTATGAGGCTAAGAGAAATTGTTCTATACTTTTTAGTCTAATTTAATAACGTTGATTTTTAAAAATATATATAATACGTATATTTACTGCATTTTAATCGTGTGTGAAATTTTGTTTTTAAACTTGAACATGACTTCGGCCAATGTAGAAAATTTGAGTTAATTTTAATTTCTTTTCACTTGATAATATCCGATAGCCTGCCTATCAATAATAATAGAACTATGTCGAAAAAAATCATAGGGGCCAACGACACGTAGTGGAGCTTATACCAACCAACCCAATTCTTCACAAAATTTAATACAACACATAGATAAATGCCATTTATGTCATACTAGCAGCTTTTCTTGCGTACAAGAAAATCGTATATACTAAATACAAAAAAAAACGAAATAGAAGCCTAAGGACCGGTTTCTCTTCTCTGCTAAAGTTGATGTCAGCTAAAATCAACTCAGTAACCATGAAATCAAGCTTAAATTGAGGTATTATGTGATTGGTTTAGACTTTTAATACAGATAGTTGATTTAAGCTTAATACAGAAAAGCAAAACGACCTTATATGTTTAAATATTACTTCGAAATAAACGAACAGCCCATACTCCATCCCCTTTTCACCCCTTCGAAGAAGGTACCTAGGTATTTCCAAAAACAGTGATACAGAACATACATGCATTACTTTTTGTACCAAAGACCTGAACAGAAATCTTCATGGTCACTTATTATTGTTATTGCTTTGAAAATCACAGACTAATTTTCATATATCCCGTTTTTTGTACTTTTAAGGGTAGAATTTCCAAAACAGTTAAATTAAATAAATTTCTAAACAATAGGCAATAGCAATATATTATCATTTATTATTTTACCCTCTCAGAGGTAGAAATTAAATATTAACTTTTATATTGTTTTCCGATTAAAAGCCCAAATAATAAAGTTTGATTCTTCAAAAATAACAGAACTCGCATAATATTTTCATCCGCCATTTCACCCCGCCCTGAAATAAGGTTCAAACGATGGAGCACGTCTTGTTTACTTATTTTTAATCAAAAGCCTAAAAATAAAGTTTCATGCTTGTAGCTTCAAAAGTAACGGACTTCCAAAGAAACTTACATCCCCTATTTCACCCCTTAAGGGTAGAACTTATAAAAATGTTGGAATACATCTTTATTTAAGTCTAATCAAACCCTAGAAATAAAAAAGCGTCATGCTTCTAACGGATCAAACTTTCATCCTCTTATAAGTGTTGAATTTATAAAAACATTAGAATAGGTACATCTTTATTTATACCTAATCAAACCCTAGAAACAAAGTTTCATGCTTCTAGCTTCAAAACTGACGGAGCAAACTTTCATTCCTTATTTCATCTTCTTAAGGGCGGAATTTACAAAAGCACTCATTCATTTATTTCTAATCAAAAGCCTAAAAATAAAATTTCATGCTCCTAGCTTCCAAAAATGATGCACTAGCATAAAAACTTTTAAGCCCTTGGATGAATTTCCAAAAATCCCTTCTTAGTGCACACCTACCTCTTTTAAGAAACGTTTGTCCAAAATTTCATACTTCTAGACCCAGCGGTTTCAGCTCTGCGTTGATCAGTCAGTCAGCCAGTCAGTTTCTTACTTTTTATAATATGTATACAACTTAGCTGCTGCCGTTTCCAACATTAAGAAAATGAAATGTAATTTTTAGAACAGGAATATTTATTTTAAGGCAACTTAGTGGACTTTAAAATAAAATCTTATCTAACCTATTCCCATTAAAAAAATTATTGTGTGCTGCCCCTTGTAACATAAAAATAAAGTATACATTCAAGATTCCTGAGTCCCTTAAATTTTATAATGCATGTGGAGGTTTCCTCTGCCATTATAACTCACAGTAAGTGTTTGTAGCTCACAAGCTATACTTAAGGTGACCAACCGTCCGGATTTAGCCCGGACAGGTTTGTATTTTTGTTTATGAGTCCGTATTTAATATGGCATCCGGATTTGTTCGGATTTTCACAATTTTGTTTGGTTTTGTCCGGTTTTTTTAGGGTTTGGCTAAAAAGTGTGCAAAATATGTGCACAACATGGTATTTTACTTTTTCATTGTTGTCTTCTCATGCCTCAAGCTTCATGGAGTCAGGCGTTGTTAACTTTATAGTTTCATATGTCAAATTAATGTCAGCCACATACATCTCATCTATTATGTAGATGACTAATTGTTAGGGCATGCGCAGGAAAATATTGTAATGACCCGTAAGTCGCCATATTGCTCGTTCGTAGGGCAGCGAGTCTGCGCAGTAACTCCCTGGTTTGACAAAGTGAATGGCGAGATGTGCGGCAGGTCCTGTTGTTTGTTGTGACGTCATGACGTTTCCGTATTAGGCTTTTTAGAACACGTGACTTTTGAGCGACTGCCAGGGGGCAAATTTCAAAACGATGCAGCTTCTAGCGCGCTGTCATAGAAACCCCATTACTTAATGCCAACGTCAGTCGCTAGATCTGGGACATTCGATTAAATTCAAATTGTTCAATCAATCGCGTAGATTCGGATAATTCAAGTCGTTCATAAGGATCGCGAATTGAAAGTGACGGCGCTGTCTCCTGTCTCGCCACAGCATATAAATATGCTGTCATGCTGTGTGCTCGTCGTGTGCTGTCGTCAGCCGCTAACCATGTACAACGCACGAACGACGCTGATTCATTAGCTGTGAGCCAAATCAAGGCATGAGTCATTCAATTTGAACGACTTGGTCATAAAGGACCCAACTCTATCAGCCACGCGTCCGTTTCCAGGGTTTCGCAGGCGCGTCCCATGCGTGCGCTTTTTGCCACCTGGACGCCATATTGGATGAAGTAATCTTAAAAAGCCTAATTATAATCTTTACTGCGCATGCGTCTGACCCTATATGCCCGAGGATCATTTATCACAAAATCTTAATAGTATTACATTAAACTTCTAGGTATTTAGTTCTGTGGTGTCAGCGCGTAATTGCGTAGCCGGCCTGACCATTCCTATTTACTCTTTACTTTATCCTATATTACAAATAGCACCATGGAGGCGTCCGGATTTTCTGGTTTGGAAAGTTGGTCACCTTAGCTATACTACCAGACTACCAATATCACTCTGCAAGAAGTTGCCATAGCAACCCTCTGATGGCACCACCCACCATGTTGTGTATTAATTAGTTGCAGCTCCTTCATTCTGCCGTTATTTAACAAAACAGAGTAAAAAAAACTGACTTTTTCAAGTGTTTGAAACGGGTCAGTTTCTGCTAGGGTGTTTCTATAATTGTTTCTGTTCATTGTAAAAAATTTTGAAAGTTTATTAATTTTCAAAAAGTTTACAAGGGTATAATTTGTTGTATTTACAAACAAAGAAAAATTCCGTTTTTCTTATCCTATGTTTAAAAATTTAATTTAGTAACACTGTATCGCGAGTTAGTGGCGAAGAAAAAAATTTAAATTTAATGAACTGAGGACCCTTAAATTATTAACCTCTTCGAGCTTTGTTTGGCTAATTGAGTTGAGCTTGGCTCGCTTGTTTTCAGTGAACCACTATTTTAAACATTGTTTAAGGGAATTATGGCCATATTCTGCTTATGAGATTCACATTGTAAACTTGACAACAAATATCTTCAAAAGTAACAAAAATTTTTAACTCAACTTTTATATAATAAAAGTTTTTAGTGTTTTTAAAAAAATACTATTTATTTTTTAACAATTTAAAAAGGAAAAGAATGGTAATACTATAATTTTCAAAAATTGGGCCCCTTGGTAACACATTTGGAAAGGTCAAACGCAAAATTTTATTTAAAAAATGTGACTATTATAGCTAACGAATTATGAACATTTAATTCATCTGTCCATAAGAGCTCTCTCTCACGCCAAACCATCCGCAAACAAGTCGCAAGTCGTTACCGACCCGTCATCAGTTTCAGCTTATTCACAAACCTACGATCTTCAAGTCAAAATTCCTGCACACAAAAACACAGCTCGCAAATTAAACATAATTTAAATAATTGCAATAAAGTCCTTCAAAGAATCCCATTGTATACCCAAAACACATTGCTATTGCTACAGTAATGAGATGTTATTAATAGGCCATTTTTGTCAAGATGTTTCAGCAGTTGGATCCATCGATCTGTCAGATCCGTGGTTGGAATGCATATGCTGTTATAAGGCTTTTATCCTTAAAAGTCAATAAATTGGACTTCACGAAATTCTCCTTTCCACTGTGAGGAACAGAACTAAATCTGAAGGACTCATGTCAGGACTGCATGAGGGATGTGAGAGAATTTCACAGCAGTTCTTCTCGCAAACTCCTTTGACTCACACTGCTTTATGCAATCAGGCGTTATCGTGCAAGAGGGTTATGCCGCTGTCTTTCATATCTCGTCTACACCTTTTGAATCATGCATTTAAATTTTCAACAAAGACAAATATATTTTGTTTATCCATGCGGTCTTCTTCCATTATTGTAGCCACAATAGCAGCAACACTTACTCCATCAAGTTACTGTTGAACTGTCTACACAGGACTCCTGGCAAACTTCTTGTATCACACTTCGTCAACAGTTTTTTCACGCAGTGTTTTTGATATACGCACATTAATATGCTACAGTGAAGCGTTCCATTGCATAAAATTACCCTGATTTGAGAATTATTTACACATAAACTGAGTTAACTACTCACACTCTATAATATATAGGCCCCGTTGCACAAAGCGTGGTTGACCAGACCCCCTGGTTAACACGCGGTCAACGGGCTGTTGTCTATATATATATATATATATATATATATATATATATRTGTGTGTGTGTGTGTGTGTGTGTGTGTGTGTGTGTGTGTGTGTGAAAAACTAGGTTTCCGGGATCTGCTCCGCGTTGTCAAATGTTGATCCTCCACTGGACCGTTGAACTGACGACGTTTCGGCACGGTCTCACGTGCCATCTTCAGGTCTTCTCTGCTGCTGCTGTTGCTGTTCTGCTCCGCGTTACACGGCTACAACTGACATCCGGTGCTGCTGCTGGTGGTATATATACCCGTCGGGTGCCAGGCTTCGTCGGGCTTGGTTGGCTTCCTGCTTGACTGGTTATTGGACGGTTGGTGGTTGTTGTTGTTGTCCGTGTCCTTGTTTTTGTATTGAGGGCTGGCTTCCAGGTAGGTGGTAATCTTTGTGTATCATCTCTTGTATTCAAGCTGTGTGGTCTCCTTTCAATCTCTATGGCTTCGATGCGAAGTACTTCTCACGTGTTCTGCTAAAGATGACGATGTTTCCATTTTTCTGACAGCATTTTGGTGTTCCTCGCGTCGTACATTGATTCTCCTGTTGGTTTGTCCTACGTAGCTGCCTTCACAATCTTTACATGGGATTTCGTAGACTCCTTGTGCTTCTAGTTCGATCTTCGTCTTCGCATTCGGAAGCATCTGGCTTATCTTCCTCGATGTGGTGAACGTGGTCGCAATGTTGTGCTTCTTCAGGACTCTGCTGATTCTCTCTGTAGTTCCTTTGATATATGGTAGGTGAGCTTTGGCTACAGGTTTGGTTTCCTCTTCTGCTGGATCCCTCTGTCGACGTGGTCGTAGCGCCTTTTTGATGTCATCTCTGGTGAATCCGTTCTGCTGTAGCGTTGTTTTGGTCATCTTCATTTCTGCAGGTCTGCTTTCTGTATCCGTTAAGCGTTCCGATCTGGTGACTAGAATCTTGATTACTGACTGCAGTTGGGCTGGATGATGATGCGATTGAGCGTTCAGGTACCGGTTCGTGTGTGTAGGTTTTCGGTACACTGTATACCCTAACTTGTCCTTCTTCTTGGTTATTAGGACGTCCAGGAATGGTAGCTGGTTATTGTTTTCGATCTCCATCGTAAAAGTTATGTTGTTGTGGATACCATTCAGGTGGTCCATGAATTCCTTGAGTTTCTCCTCTCCATGGCTCCAGATAACGAAGGTGTCGTCCACGTAGCGTAACCATAATCTTGGTTTCCAGGGTGCTGTTCTGATTGCTCTCTCCTCCAGGTCTTGCATGAACAAGTTCGATATTATCGGCGATAGCGGTGAGCCCATCGGTGTTCCCTCAACTTGTTTGTATTTTTGGTCCTTGTAGCTGAAGTAGGTGTTCTTCAGGCAGTGTTTGGCGAGTTCTACGATGTCCTCGCTTGGCTGATGTTTCTTCCGTATTATCTCAATGGCTTCGTCAACAGGAACGTTGGTAAACAGTGAGACGACGTCGAAGCTAACTAGTATGTGTCCTGGTTCTAGCGTTATGTCCTTTATACGCTCGATGAAGTGGCTTGCGTTCTTCACGTAAGATTCGGCTTCTTCGGCATAAGGTTGAAGTTGTTTCGCTAGATACTTTGCGAGCTCCTGTAGAGGTGAGCCTATCGAGCTAACAATAGGCCTGAGTGGTGCTCCTTCCTTGTGAATCTTAGGTAGTCCATACAGCTTCGGGCATTTCGACGACTTCTCTCGTGGTATAAGTCTCAGTTGTTCTTCTTTGTTGATCGAGCTGGCTTTGATTTTGGCCTTGGTGGTCTTCTCTAGATACGTTGTTGGGTCAGATGCTATTGGGCGATAAGCCTTGTCTTCGAGTAGCTCCTGGATTTTCCTTTCGTAGTCCTGCACGTCCATAACCACGGTTGAGTTTCCTTTGTCGGCTGGCAGGATGATGATGTCTTCGTTGCTCCTTATCTTCTTGAGGGCGAGGAATTCTTCTCTGGTCAGGTTCTTCTTTGGCGGCTTCGTGCTTCTTAGGATTCGTACTACATCTTGTCGTATTGTCTCTGCCGATGTTGGTGGAACGTTAGAGACCGCGGCTTCTACTTCACAGATAATGTCCTCCGTCGGTAACTGGGTAGGGGCAACAGCGTAGTTGAATCCCTTGGCTAGGACACTTATGGTGGCGTTGTCCAATGGGCACTTGGATATGTTGTGCACTAGTTTCTTGGCATCGAGTGGTTGGATGTTTCTCTCTGGCCTCTGGATCCGTTTCAGTCCTTCGAACTTCGTCTTCTGCTTTCTTGTAGTTAGCTCGGCATCGGTTTGTGATCGGAAGTCTGATAGCTGGTCTACCATGTTCCAGAGCGTCGAATGTAGTGTGTTGCTCAGCTTCAGATGTTGATGAAGTAGTTTTCTGTTGACGTCATCTAGCGATCGGCGTGTGTCGTGGATGGCTTCTCGGAGGAGTGCCAAGCTTGTTCTTCTGAGGATGTTGTTGGTTCTTGCAGTTTTCTTGTGGAAGGTGACCTCCATGCTTCTTGGTATGATGTCTTCATCTCTACAGCGTTCCAGAAATGTCAATGTACACAGTAGCTTGCTGCGTTTGGATCGAAGATTCTCGAAGGTCTTCGATTGGCGTGTTGTCTCCTCCCCGTAGAGTAGAGTTATGTTTTGCTTCAGGCTTCCGCGGGCGTTATATGAAAAACTAGGTTTCCGGGATCTGCTCCGCGTTGTCAAATGTTGATCCTCCACTGGACCGTTGAACTGACGACGTTTCGGCACGGTCTCACGTGCCATCTTCAGGTCTTCTCTGCTGCTGCTGCTGCTGCTGCTGTTCTGCTCCGCGTTACACGGCTACAACTGACATCCGGTGCTGCTGCTGGTGGTATATATACCCGTCGGGTGCCAGGTGCCAGGCTTCGTCGGGCTTGGTTGGTTTCCTGCTTGACTGGTTATTGGACGGTTGGTGGTTGTTGTTGTTGTCCGTGTCCTTGTTTTTGTATTGAGGGCTGGCTTCCAGGTAGGTGGTAATCTTTGTGTATCATCTCTTGTATTCAAGCTGTGTGGTCTCCTTTCAATCTCTATGGCTTCTCTGATTATACGTTTGGTTTTGTGTTCGATGCTCGCTATAACTTTGGTGTTATCGAAGTCTATTCGATGCGAAGTACTTCTCACGTGTTCTGCTAAAGATGACGATGTTTCCATTTTTCTGACAGCATTTTGGTGTTCCTCGCGTCGTACGTTGATTCTCCTGTTGGTTTGTCCTACGTAGCTGCCTTCACAATCTTTACATGGGATTTCGTAGACTCCTTGTGCTTCTAGTTCGATCTTCGTCTTCGCATTCGGAAGCATCTGGCTTATCTTCCTCGATGTGGTGAACGTGGTCGCAATGTTGTGCTTCTTCAGGACTCTGCTGATTCTCTCTGTAGTTCCTTTGATATATGGTAGGTGAGCTTTGGCTACAGGTTTGGTTTCCTCTTCTGCTGGATCCCTCTGTCGACGTGGTCGTAGCGCCTTTTTGATGTCATCTCTGGTGAATCCGTTCTGCTGTAGCAGACGTGGACGACACCTTCGTTATCTGGAGCCATGGAGAGGAGAAACTCAAGGAATTCATGGACCACCTGAATAGTATCCACAACAACATAACTTTTACGATGAAGATCGAAAACAATAACCAGCTACCATTCCTGGACGTCCTAATAACCAAGAAGAAGGACAAGTTAGGGTATACAGTGTACCGAAAACCTACACACACGAACCGGTACCTGAACGCTCAATCGCATCATCATCCAGCCCAACTGCAGTCAGTAATCAAGACTCTAGTCACCAGATCGGAACGCTTAACGGATACAGAAAGCAGACCTGCAGAAATGAAGAGGACCAAAACAACGCTACAGCAGAACGGATTCACCAGAGATGACATCAAAAAGGCGCTACGACCACGTCGACAGAGGGATCCAGCAGAAGAGGAAACCAAACCTGTAGCCAAAGCTCACCTACCATATATCAAAGGAACTACAGAGAGAATCAGCAGAGTCCTGAAGAAGCACAACATTGCGACCACGTTCACCACATCGAGGAAGATAAGCCAGATGCTTCCGAATGCGAAGACGAAGATCGAACTAGAAGCACAAGGAGTCTACGAAATCCCATGTAAAGATTGTGAAGGCAGCTACGTAGGACAAACCAACAGGAGAATCAATGTACGACGCGAGGAACACCAAAATGCTGTCAGAAAAATGGAAACATCGTCATCTTTAGCAGAACACGTGAGAAGTACTTCGCATCGAAGCCATAGAGATTGAAAGGAGACCACACAGCTTGAATACAAGAGATGATACACAAAGATTACCACCTACCTGGAAGCCAGCCCTCAATACAAAAACAAGGACACGGACAACAACAACAACCACCAACCGTCCAATAACCAGTCAAGCAGGAAGCCAACCAAGCGCGACGAAGCCTGGCACCCGACGGGTATATATACCACCAGCAGCAGCACCGGATGTCAGTTGTAGCCGTGTAACGCGGAGCAGAACAACAGCAGCAGCAGAGAAGACCTGAAGATGGCACGTGAGACCGTGCCGAAACGTCGTCAGTTCAACGGTCCAGTGGAAGATCAACATTTGACAACGCTGAGCAGATCCCGGAAACCTAGTTTTTCATATAACGCCCGCGGAAGCCTGAAGCAAAACATATATATATATATATATATATATATATATATATATATATATATATATATATATATATATATATGTGTATATATATATATATATATATATATATATATATATATATATATATATATATATATATATATATACACACTAAAAATAGCAAATATCACTTTTTACAACTTAGTTACAATAATGTAATATATAAAAAAATTCAATCTCAACAGTTTATACAAACAACATAAAGTAAACAAAATACAAACACCAATTACATTAAATTAGAAAATAAACTAAATTTTATTTATTAAAATTTTAGGCAATATGTATTCAATATAAAATTCTGCAAGCTTAGAAAGTGTTTTCAAAAAACAAACCTTATTTGTCCAAATATAAAGGAGCAACATTCTCGTCCTGTTATAAACAATTGCCTTTGCACTTGATAGACATAAAGTGTCAAGAAACAATCTATGAGACTGACTTATGCAGAGGGTTTTAGAGCTTGATAGTTGACCGTCGTAAACTATTGTATTGTAAATGAGGGTTCTTACAACCTTATGGTCGGCCGTCCTAAACTATTGGGATTAGTGGCATGCTTCAAAGTTCTTAAACGGGCCGTATTCAAAAAAAATCTTGTTGGCTAAAATTTTAACTTTTCCACTATAAATTTTTGAAATTTGTTAATCGTGATAATTTAGCAATCAATAAAATAGAAGCTTTTATCACAAATTTTATTTAATGCAGAGATGCAGACCTGATCCTAATTGGCACGACCGCAATCTATTTTTATGTGATACTTTATTGGGTTTAAATTTTTCGATGTATAAAATAAAAGCCTTTGCATGTCATAACGAATTTATAAAAATTTAATATAAAAACATACAAATTAATAAGCAGAAAATTATTTACATTTGTTAGAAAAAATTTACAATAGTGCACAATAAAATTTATACACGGTATCGATTATGTTCATTACAGCTCGTTAATAAGCACATTACAAGTCACAAACTAATAGCATTTTAATGGGGTTGAAAATGCAATGATATGGGGGTAATCGTAGAATGGTGTGTCCACATTCAAAAGCGGGAATGTCAATTTTAAATTTCTTTGAAAATTTTTTTGTGCCAAGCACTTCCAACAATTGTTATTTTGTGTAGTCCTCTTCGAAATATAAATCTTCTTTTCTTGAAAACTCTTAAATGGTTGCCTTATTAGTTGTATTTGGAATTTTATCCAGTTGCTCCGAATGGTAACTAGTGTTGTCCATTACTATGATGCTGTTTGGTTTTGGACAGAGGACGATTGCACACCGCGATCAAAAATTAGAAAGTATGGGCTGCCACATTGAAATTGGAATGTTTACCATTCATGGTTATAAGAATAGACACTACTCATTAAATTAGGAAAGAATACGATTTAGTGATACAATAAAAGCTATTAGATGAGAAATTTTTGTAGTTCAAATAATAATACCAAATAATGCTCATTGATTTGTGTACGGAAAAAAGCCTAAACACAATTTTTGGATACGGTCCACTCGGCTGCAAAACAGTGGAACATGCCGAACCCGTCTGTTATTTACGACAGCTTCAGGTAATACTTGTGGGCAGTAATCGGCTGTTTGTATAATGAGTCTCATAGATTGTTGCTTACAAGTATAAATGTTTTCTTTTTAATTTTATTAACACTGAATGTACCAACGAGGTAGATATTTGCAAATCAGTTTTTCTTAGAAATAGCTATTACCAAACTGAAAAAAATGTGCTAATAATAATGAGATTTACCTGTTACAGAATGATCTAATCTGATAATCCCCTGGCTACTTCCGCCACCTTATGACTACCTAATATGTGTGTGTAATACCTGACTGATACTAAACGCTTTCAATAATAATTGTAGAATTGATCTATTTATCAACCAACACCAACTTATCAAATAATTGATCACAATTTTCCTTAAAGTTAAAGGACTTGTGGAAATGCATCTGCTTTACTTATTGAACATATAATTATAGCATCCTTATGATAAATATTGATTTTGATTGTGGTATACAATGATAACAATCATGTTTATTTTCATGCACTAATAACAATAATTTAATTTGTTGGAGGAAGATAATCAGAATATTACATAAAAATTTGTTCTGCATGCTTTGTGTGAGACGACAAATTCGACAGTCCTTACATTTTATGGTCCTGTCAATCATTTCTTGCTCCCAGTTTAAGTAGATAGGTGATAAAGTGATATCCCGTATAGTTTTTATGCTACGAACGACAGCTCTTGTTTTCTAAGTCATCAGCTCCTTCAAATTTGCCGTTATATATTTATAAACTGGAGTGAATCCCCTTAATAGATGATTGTACACAGCTACACAGTCAAAGGTAAAAGAATAATAGCCAGGTATATTTCTCATTTATTGTTATATGCCAAATAATAAGAAAACATCTGAACAATATTTTATTTTTTCGCTGGTGCAGGAGCCTTGGCTTTCTTTGCCACCTTAGGTTTGGCACTCTTCGCCTTTGCCAAAGCAGCTTTCCTGCGTTCCAACAACTTTGCTGTCTTTACTGCTGGGCTTGTTGGTGGAAGTGTGATCTAAAAAAAACACGGCCCAGCTATACATAAAATATTAATTAATTAATTAGTTGTACTTACACCACGCTTCTTGGCCAGTTCAACATCCTTAGCCTGTTGGCGCTTTTGTTTAGCAAGAGTAGCCTGCCTCTTTAATACAGCAGCGTATGGATTAAGACGCAGCATGGCTCTGGTGTTTACAAGTGGATTAAGACGGCGGACTCTTCGAACAACCTTCTTCCTGAAATGCAAACAGAAAAGTCAGATACGAACACAATCTGCGAAACTAAAGAAATAACTCTCGGACAATCAGATGTCAACAAGTAATCACTTGAACTCATAACCCAGTGCTCTAAATAGTTTCATCATAAAAGAATATCCATTGTGTTTATCAAACAGAACCGACATATTTTCAAAACAAAAACAAAAAATTCTTAATGTCTTAATATTCAAAAATGCAGGAAAGTAAATATGCAATGCTCCATGCACACCTAAGTGTACTAAATAATGCAAAATTTTCAAGAGTAAAGTAATTTCCAATTAATTCCAGTTTTTATTTTTCTTACAATTCTCATATTAAGTATTTCACTCAAGTTTAGTATACTACAACAGGGCTGTCCGACATGAAGCACACAGTCACCATGCGGCCTATGGAGCAGGGTGCAAAAATGGTAATGTAAAAGTGTCATTCGTACAACAACGATGAAATAAAATAACACATTCATGAACTGTGTGACTCCACTGGAGATGGATAGAAGGCGCAAGGAAACTACTACACCATTGGAGATCTGGCGTGGCCATATATGCATCTATAGAAGGTTCACTCAACAAGGGCAGGCAGAGTAAAGTTAAAAGTGTTTCAATACGATTCACGAAGTTTATCATAATAGTCAAGTGATATGCTTTGGTTAAGTGTTAATTTATTTATAATAACTGTAGGTTTTTTAGTCTGGTATGCAGCTGCTCAATTTAAGCTTTTTTAGGTGAAATATGTCTTCACAGAAAAGAAAGAGACCAAATAAACATTGAATGACCGTTGGCAATCAGACTATTTAAAATACAAACAACCATAACAAACTTCAGTGTGTTGTTTGTATGCAAATACCATCACTTCCAAAAGAATATAATCCAAAACAATAATATACGGAGTTACATCAAAAAAAATTCAGCAGTGTACGGAGAAGTTTAGAATTTAGCATTATGCACTATAAGTAAAACTAGTATAACAGATTTTTTTTCAGAAAGTTTGACAAACAGCAAATGCGGTATTGCTGCTTCTTACGAAGTAGTGCTGGAAATTGTGTGACCTTTTACTGATTGAATGCTTATTAAGAATTAAGCAAGCAAAATAACAAAACAAAAATTGACAAAAAAACAGTCAGTCTAAGTGTTACAAACAAATGCAAAATGTGTAGACCACATTAATCAGTATGTATCCAAAAAATAGCATGACAACTGAAAAATAAGTATTTTAGATTCTACCTGGGCATAAGCACCAATCTATCTGACATCAGCCAACTTGTAATTTATGTACATACTATTCAAGAAGGCTTCAGTGTAGCAGAAGAGACACTTGGTCTTATTCCTCTCCATAGTACAACCAAGGGTACAGATATTTTCAAAGCTATTAATAAGGGGGTATAAGACTAAGGGAGATTCCATAAATGTTCGTATATTATCACTGATGGAGCCAAAGCTACGACAAGTACTGAAATTGGATTTGCAAGACTCAAAAAAAACAAAATAACTGCCTTGCTATACACTGCATAGTTCACCGAGAGGCCCTATATGGAAAGTGCTTACATCAAATGAATGTCATGAAAGTGGCTGCTAAAAAAAAATAAAAATAATAACTAAAATTATATACTTCATTGTTTAATGCCGAAAATTGATTATAATGTTTCTTTGCTGTATGCAGATTCCCACACTTTCTTCAACTATGAAGTGAACGGCCATATTATGAAACAGTAAAATCAAATTTTGGATGCAAAATTTCTGTCGGAAATATCGAAAATAACATTAATGAATATTCTACTACCGTCGGTTATAACAAAAATTAGTTTAGTTTGCATGGAGTCAGTGCAGCAGTTTCTATTAAAAATATATGTTCAGTCAAAACTAAGCTAATTTTAAAACATTTAGTACAATTACAAAAACATGAAAAAAGTTCATTTGTATTTCATTAAAACCTTTCCAAAGTAATCTCCATAAATACTTACTGAGGTGGACGAAGTACTTTCTTGATCTCATCAGCTTTCAATAAACGTGATAAATCAGTATTGGCCATCTTAGGCTGAGGCAAATTGTATCCCTTCTTCTCCTGCGACTTCTTCCTCCATGTGCCAAATAGTTTATCAAGTTTTTTAAATGCCGATTCAGTCCAAATAACAAAACGACCTACGTGACCACCAGGAGCAAGTTTCAATAGATTAAGCTTGTCAATGCTCACTAAATCGACACCAGGGATGTTGCGGAATGCCTTACGTAACCCCTGATCTTGATGGTAAACAATCAACGGACCTCTACGTTGTATACGCCTCCTGTTACGCATTTTACCCTTACCAGCACGGAACCTCTGGCTCTTATACACCTGTGTAGCAAGATAAGTGTGCATTAATGCAGGTGTTGTGGTAAATGGTACATGAAATAAGAAAACAACATATCTTCAGTGTTTTGAAATGTAAAATCATAACTGATCATAAACACGGACCAAAACAACTTCATCATTTAAAACAAAGTTATACTTGAAATGTATGATATAACCCAATCAAAATACAGGGTGCGGAAAAAGCAAAACAGATAGAAACGTGCAACCTTCGTCCGACGATAGTCTTATTAGCCCTACATGGTCGCCAGACTTAACGGCGTGGAGATACTTAAAAATAAAGCGCCAGTTTCTCTTCTCATTTTAAGCTAAAATCAACCGTGTTTTTAAAATCTAAACCAATCACATACCTCAATTTAAGGTGTTGTCATGGTTACTGGGTTAATTTTGGCCAACATCAACTTTAACAAAGAGAAACCGGCCCATTGTGTTTGCCACCCCAATACGGGATATACAGAACTTAAAAGAGAAGATTGAAGAAGTTTGAATATGTCCGTGCCAACCCAGAAAGACCTGTATTACAGTGCAAAAGCGATATCAAAAATGCATTGATGAAGGTGGTTTACAGTTTGAACACAAAAAGTAGGGTATAAACTTTATTTTATATCATTCTTTTTAATAATAAAAAATAAAGTTTTGTATCCCATCATCGTTTGTTTTTTTAATTTGCAAATCGGTAAACTGAATTTTGCCGCACCCTGTATTTATATAAAATATTAATCTATTATGCATATGTCATAGATGAAAGATTTTATGTGAAAAACTTTTTTATATCTAAAGGCTGTAAAATACAATAAGTTGTGGAGACTGCCTGAAACTAATGCTTCTCAACTAAATTTGTTTGAACAACCGGTAAAATACATCCGTTTTTTTTTAACACTGTAACATATATAAACAAAATGTCTATTATTTATAAGCATTCTACATTAATAAGGAATTGAGAGTAAAATTACTTAAAGCTCAAATAAAACTTAAAGGCAAATAAATGATGTAGGTAGGTGAAAACGTAAGTAATTAGAAATTAAATTAAATCATCAAAAACAAAAAAAAATAAGTAAATTAAATGTTTAGCAGTTGTCTTTTGTTGGCAACTAATGTGTCAAACGAGTTACAGGAATATGTACATAAGAAGACCATTTCGATGTTTTCTTTCAATAACAGGCTTAAGTGAAAATATTTTCATATAAATATTATGCTGAAAAAGAAAATTTATTACTTTCATTGCACTTGCATGAATTTTGGGATAGCCTGTTATTGTTTTTATCAAATTATAATATTATCTTAAATCAAATTTTTATTTTGATGACCAATAAATGACTCTGTTAGGCAATACAGTTAAAAGTGTTTTAAATAAGTATCGTTATTGTTTTATAGCTTTTACAATTTTCACCAAGTTATTAAGCATTACCATAATAATCTTCTTTGGCAGTCCTGGTATAGCTGAATTGAAACATACTGTGTACATATTATAAACTTTACAGTGGTGTCATGATAATTGGGACCTGTAACAATCCAGATATTCAAATAATCCGGATTGGATTTCTGTTCAAGTGTGTACCTTGTAGTACAAATCTCTCTTGATTTGATAATCTGGATTCGCTTTAATGAACATATTTTACTAGTTTAGACTTGTTTCAAATAATATTTCAGTGCTGTAGACAACCCAGAGTCCAGACAATTCAGTACTATAGCACACTGTTGTGGTACTAAAAACACAGTTAAAAAAAGGCGCGGAGTAATCAAACCACAGTATAATAACTCCCCACGTTTCTTGGTTGTTAAATTTACATGACTGATCAGTTACAGTAGTATGCAAGCATACTATTGGTTGTTCTCCACGTGGAGTATTGTTCGTTACCCTGGCAATGCATGCGCACGTGTTTAGCAAAGTGCAAACAAAAAATATGCAATAGTTCTGGAGTATAAATGAATTTTGTATATTGAGACTCCATAATTGTAATTTACACCAATCATTATTTAGTTTTAAGAAAACATAAATTTTGTTGATTTATGTATTTAGATATCTATATTATGTGTTTGTTGTTTGGTTTTGCATAGTCGCTACACATTCATTCATTGTATATTACATATTTTGTATAGGGCTTGCCCTGTTGATACAAGAATAAATAAATACTTAATTACTTATGAATAAATGCAATATAATTTTTTATTATAAAATACTTATTTAAAATAGTATTTGGTAAGCTGAAATCATTGATAATTTAGATCGCCCTCTTTTTAATTGATCCGGATTACGGCAACACTACTGTATTAGTTCTTATAATAATAATAATAATTATAAACATTAATCCTAATATGTTTTAGGACTGACTGTAAAATCATCACAAATAAAAGCTAGGCTGATATATAATACATAAGTGATTTAAAATAGTACTTTATTATATCACTTCAAATAAAACAAATCACTTTCAACAGTAAACTTACCTTCTGTATATCTCCCCATGCCTTAAGCCGTCTTAGGAAAATGACAGCCTGTTTGGTCTTCGTCAGCTCTTGAACTTTGTCTGATACTACCAATGGTATTTCTGGAACTTGCTCAATTACGTGTCCCTTGCTCAGAACCAAAGCTGGTACACCGCTAGCGGCAACAGCTGATGCCAAGGCATAGCGTCGTTGGTTGATGTTAACACGACGATGCCAACGTCTCCACTGTTTAGTAGGTGCGAACATGCGTCCTCCACGGCACATGTTGCCAAACGCACCCTGACCTGAACGATGGGTACCACCTCCACGAACACGAGGAATTCTCGCTACCGCACGGCCCGTTCCCCATGATTCAGCAGACGTCTGGTGACCTATAAGGAACACAAACTGTTTTAACCACAGCTCTGTGAGTGAATCAGCATAATAGATTAATACTACTTTTATCAGGTTCGGTAAAAATGTAATCATGAATAAATCATAAACACGGACCAAAGGATCATCATATTAAAACATATTTATATCACAATAAAAAAATAATATCGCCAATATTGTAATTATAACCTTATTTCCCAAAAATTTAGATTAGCAATATTGCAATTAAAACTCACATAATTCCTTGCGTCGCATGACTTTAAATGTGCAATAGACGAATGTAGGTCTTCTTTACAAAAAGACGTTCCTAAAAACAATTGCTCTATACGGTTGTCAGTTGCAACAATTTATAGCCAGATTTTACAACTTTGCTGGGAAACATACTTTTGCATTAAGTGTTAATTAAATATTACTCGGCCATTAATATCCGTGGAAAGCTATTTTTAGCAAATAAATCGACAACTGCATATGCTGACAGAAATATGAATAACACTCAATAATTAACCTGGACAACACAAATTTTATCCGAGTTTAATCCGTGGTTGTTGCTATAGCAACACCAATCAGAACACCGGATTCATGACGTTGCTAAGCAACGACCGTGGATTAAACTTGGATTAACTTTGATCCACGTTTGTGCAACCAGCCCTAACACAACTAGCCATCGTGCTTCTTGCATTCGTGAGATTGTTCTGTTGTAGTTTGTTCAGACAAGTGTCAATGAGCATTGAACATTGTTTCAAGCCTAGATTTTAATTATTTGCTTTTTGTAAAAAGTTATCAAGACAAACTGAATGCAATCTTTTTCAAGACTAGTGCCAATTCATGTTTTATTGGGTTATTAGTACATACATTTAGGAAAAAATATAGTTATGAAACCTATACAACTGACAGCATTTGGGAACAAACCCATGTTTTCATGTTTGTTGCCACCTCCTTCCAAACATCATGGTGCCGTTTTGGTTAGAGAAAGGACTTGTGGAAATGCATCTGCTATACCCCATGTTACTTATAGTAATGTAAACATACTGAATTAGAATTTCTTTAAGACACATTTTTTTAAACGGTTAGGCATTCAGAATTGGCCAAATAGAACCAGCAGTTTGGTTTATTGTTCATATCATATTGAAACAATTATATGAATACTAATATTTTAAATTTATTCTGTATCCATGGCAAACAAGCAAACCAGGACCCTGAATTTCAAAAAAGGTTGCTTTAAAATACCAGCATTGGGTTTATGAAAACGAAGATTTTATAAATGTATTTCGGTCTCAGAAACATCATTCATTAAAGGCAAATGATGTAATAACGTGTCAAAAATTACCAACACACCTAAATCTGCCTGAAAACACTCGCATAAGACGACTGGACGTAAATGACATCTGACACTGTAAAGCATATGGAAGATCATCACTCCACATCATAAAATACTCCCAGATTCACACTCATTTTTTTTTAAGTGAACGTGACCCCAATAAGATTTCATTCAGATTCATGCTAAGGAAAGTATTTTCTAAAGCCGGCACCACACATGCGTCATTTGCCGAATACCGAGCAACAAATGTTTGAAGTTTGGCGAATATCTACTAGCGTGGATGGAGTTTTCTGGCAAATATTCGGCATTCGGTGAATACCGAACATTTTCCATCAGTTGTCGGTAAACTGGCACGAATTAAAGGAGACGAATATTTGTCTAGCTGCGATTTGTGTAGTTATCCACACATGCGCCAAGTATTTGCCATTTTGCATATACACTTGTGTTCTTATCTCCGTACAGATGATATTTGCAAAAAGAACTTTGTCAATTATTAGTGTAGTTGCTAGTGTTTAGATTTTTTATTAAATATATAACAGAACAAATTACTCCAAACAATACTGTGGAGTGGTCAAATGAATTTGTGTTCGAGATCATTATTATCTATCTCTTTACGTATGAATAATAATTATTATTACAACACTAATATAATTATATTATTTTATATTTTAATATTATTTATTACTATTTTACAAAATAAACATGTTTCCACGAACATTCTTTAATGTACCATCCCGAACAGATGTACGGCAAATACATGCATGTGTAGTGCAGTGTGTTTGGTAATTGGCGAATGGTTTGTCGAACAGCTTGCCAAATAGTAAATGTTCGCGATTCGGCAAATGACGCATGTGTGGCGCCGGCTTAAGGGTATGGAATTTTAAAAGTATTGATATGGGATCGAATGATACTTTTTAAATTTCAATATTGTTCAATGCTTCACTAAAAGTAACAATACATTTAAATATTGATATCTTAAGTATTTAAAAAAAAACGGCCTTTAAAAACAGAAAGCTTTATTTCAACAAAACTAGAAAATCGTAAAATGGAATTACTTTCCAAGTCCAGGTTCAATTAACAACTACAATGCAAATTGATAGAATTCCTTTATCACTTGTGCTTTGAATTCCAACCTTACACTTTATTTGAAACAACTCAAAGCCATTTTCTTTTTCTGCATTTCTAAAGGAAAAAAAACGAAAAAGAATAATAAAAATTTTTTATATCCCTACGTATACATTATTATCAGCACAAATTTTATGATAACATAGCCAAAGTATCGATCTCACATCACTTGGAATGGATTGCAAATATCAATAGTTTTACCTCAAAGTAAAGATGGTACCGAAAAATTCTTTAAATTTGGTTTGTCGCGGTCGGAATCGAAACCTGAATCGGAGTTGGATGCAGAAAAGGGATATGTTAAGGACAAATCTAATAAAATTACTGAACCTGTTTAATTTCAGTTTAAAAAATAACACCTGCCTTGAGCTAAAAATAAAAATAATAAAATTTTCTTAAATCACAAATCGCATTAGAAGTAAATTAAATCAAATAAACTGACTTCAAAAGAGACAAATTATATTTAATGAATAAAAGTTTCCCAGCTTTAACTCCATCCAAACTATTTCTCAATGGGTCAATAGATTGGACCATCACTAAAAAGTTGTTCGCCTGCTACTGAGCCTGGTGGACACGACAAATATTAGATGGGAATCAATGTCAGGCATTGAAATTTTGTATTCACTTGCTACCATAATGAGGGATCACTCAGGAATACGTTTTCCTTTATTGTACAGCATTACTCTTTAATTGACAGAAACCACATGGTGAGGAGGTTACGCCACGAGACAAGTTTTAAACGTGGTTGTACCAGCTGACCACGGTCGCTGTCACAAGCTTTAATAAATAATCACAAACATCTTACCAAAATAAATTTTGGTTTCAAATAAGATGTAAGTAAAATTTTCCAGAGTAAATACATAAAAACAAGGGTCTGCTGTACTTTACTATATAAAGCAACACTGATTGTTACCTACGTAAAATCAAAACAGTGTCAATATAGATTGAACTATTCAGCAACACTTACCAGCTTTGTCGCTAACACAGTATGGTTGTCGATGATTAAATGATATTTGTTGATGCACGAAATTCACAACATCAGGTCTAATCGGAGTCTTGAAAACTGCTGGAAGGGCAACCGCCTGCTCCTTTAAATCTTCAGATTTCTCATTGTAGACGCTTACTAAGGGTCGAGCTACCGATAACGACTGAAAAATAAGATTTTATAACAATACAATACAATCACAATAAGAACTATGAGTAAAGATGTTGTTCAAACTACAACCACATGTCTGTGCACATGCATACTAACAAAAAATATATATATATAATAAGTTTCAAATCTATTCAACACATAGTTATCATGTAAAACGGTTTAATAGATAAATTACTTAAAATATTCGCACGCACTTACCATTTTGCAAAAATAATTATTTTTGTTTCTACCACCACGTGAACAGGCAGTGTGCTCGATACACCGCCATCAAAAGGAAGTTGCACGTATGAAGATGGCGCTAGTTACTTCCTGGCTTGAATGGATCGACGTTGCCAAGAGTTAGTAGAATTTGTTATATTCATGAAGCAACGATTTAAAAAAAGAATTTCAATATTTGCTCTTAAAACATAGAGAATGAATTAATGGCTACAATAAAAGCGTAGAAAAGCCAAAATTTTGCAATTTAGCGTATGTCGATATTAATTTAATTTGAGTTAATACACTTACTGACAGGCACTGATCTCTAACTAATATTTAGAGATCAGTGCTGACAAGACACCGAACCACAGAAAAATAAAACAACCAGAATAAGCACTCTGGGTGTGAGGAAGGGTCCGCTCAATTTCAATCCGCCATGTTTTGTGGATACTGACACTGACTGACAAGTGTCAACTGCTCATTTATGCCGCCGTTAAACGATTACAGACGTGTTATATGTAGTGTATTGAATAGAAATAGAGTAGCCATGGATGACAATTGTGGAATAATAACAAGAGAGGATATGAAATGTAATATGGGTCAAGTAATTTGTTAAATAAAGTATTTAATAGTACAAACGTATAACTGGCGACGAGGATAATCAAGAAAAACTGAAAATACTTAAGAAAATGAATGAAAGCCAAATGGAAAGAACACAAATATTTGCAAATAGTCAAATAGGAAGGATAAAAGAGTATGATGTCAGCAAGGAATCATTTCCAACCTATATGAAAAGGCTCAAATTGTTTTTTGATGTTAACAATACAGAAGAGGAGAAGAAAGCAAGTATCTTGTTGTTGTTAATGGGCTCAAAAGTTTATGAAACACTGTCAAACCTGGTTATGCCAAGTGAACCAGAACAACTGTCATTTGATGACATTGAAAAAACTTTAGTTGCTTACTTTGAACCAGCTAAACTTCAAATAGTGTAAAGGTTTCAATTTTGGAAAAGAGACCAAAAGGACTGTGAAACTGTAAATGAGTACGCAATTGCTTTGAAAAAGATGGCAATTTCTTGCAATTTTGGCTCCTTTCTTCAAGAAGCATTAAGGGACAGATTTGTATCGGGATTGAAAGATGACAGGATCCAGAAACAAATTCTAATGAAAGAAAGGAATTTCAATGAAGTACTGAAAACAGCTATAAGTTTGGAGTTAGTCGAAAAGGAAGCTAAGGAAATGCATTTAAAAGAAGTAAATTTCCATGGAAAAGGTAGACAAGGATCACCATTTCAAGGGAAGATAATGGAGGTGAAAGGAGTATGTGGATGTTGTGGAAAAAAGCATAGTGGAAGTTGTAAATATGCAGATTACACATGCAATGGGTGTGGAAGAAAAGGACACTTACAAAGAATGTGCAAGAAAAAGAAAATGTTAAATTGTGTTGAAGAAAAGGATTACAGTTCTGATAATCAAGAAAACGAAAGTGAAGAAGAGGATGTTAATGAAATAAGTTTGTACTATACGGTTGGAAACATATTTCAAGTTGAGGATGATGAACCAATTACAATTAACGTACAAATCAATAAGCAAATGTATAGTATGCAAGTTGATACCGGCGCAACAGTTTCTATAATAAGCGATTATGTGTATAGAAAACAATTTTCTGAATTCACTTTAGAACAATGTAGCACAAAATTATATACATTTTCAAGTGTAGAACTACCAGTTGCAGGCAAGATAACTGTTCCAGTAATTTACAAGTCTGTTCACAAAAATCTTTGTCTGTTGGTAGTAGAATCTAGTAAATTTAGAAAATGTCCAATGTTAATTGGTAGAAACTGGTTAAAAGAAMTAAATAKAAAGGTTGAAATAATTAATAATATCAGCAACAAGGATTTAGATAMAATTGTAGAGCATTTAACTAAACTATATCATGATGTTTTTAGTAAGGAACATGGAAGGTTCAAGGGTTCAAAGGTAGACATAGTTCTGGAAGGAAACCCCACTCCAGTATTCTGCAAGGCACGTCCGGTACCGTATTGCCTAAAAACATTGGTAGCTGAAGAACTGGAAAGGCTTGAGAAGAATGGTATTCTCAGTAAGGTTTCTAACAGCAAGTAGGCATCACCAATCGTAATAGTTGAAAAAAAAGGTAGCCACGGCAGCAAGGTTAGAATTTGTGGAGATTATAAGGTTTCGTTAAACCCAGTGTCAAGAACTGAACACTACCCATTACCCAACCTGAATGATATATTTGGAACGCTCAAGCAAGGAAAGGTATTTACAGTATTAGATCTAAGTAATGCGTATCAGCAGTTAGAACTAACAGAGAGAGCACAAGAATTAGTTACTATTAATACTCATTTGGGTTTATATAGATATACTCGATTACCTTTTGGAATAAAAAGTGCACCAGCTATCTTCCAATCTACTATGGATAAAATTTTGGAAGGATTAGATCATGTAATTTGTTACATTGACGATATACTCATTTGTGGTGAAAATGTAGAATCATGTATTGTAACAGTAGAAAAGGTATTAAAAAGATTAGAAGAAGCCGGATTAAAGATTAAATCTGAAAAATGTTTATTTTTCAAAGATTCTGTGGAATATCTAGGGTATAAAATAGACAAAAATGGTATAAGTCCAACACAAAAGGGTTTAGAAGCTTTAAAAAATGCTCCTGCACCACATGATGTTACATCTCTGAGATCTTACTTAGGGATGATAAACTTTTATAGCAGATTTATTCCTAACTTAGCAACACAATTACAGCCAATGTATGAGCTACTTGAATTAAAAAAAAAATGGAATTGGACAAAGGTTCACGATCAATGCTTTAAGAAAAGTAAAAATTTATTAATGAATTATAAAATCCTTACATACTTTGATCMAAGTAAACCTTTAATATTGACATGTGATGCTTCTCAGTATGGTTTAGGAGTTGTATTAGCGCATGAAATAGACAATAAAGAATATCCTATTTGTTTTGCATCAAAAACCTTGAATAAGTCAGAGAGGAATTACTCTCAGATAGAAAAAGAGGCATTAGCTATAATATTTGGGGTAAGGAAATTTCATTTATATTTGTATGGCAGAAGTTTTATATTAAACACTGATCATAAACCTTTAGAAACAATATTACATCCAAATAAGGCTATACCAACCTTAGCAGCAGCGAGAATACAAAGATGGGCTTTGATTTTGTCAGTTTATAATTACAAAATAAGACACAAACCAGGCACAGAAATTGCTCATGCTGATGCCTTATCAAGATTACCATTAAAGGAAACTGAAGAAGAAGTCTTTTATTTTTCACCAATTGACGAATTTCCAATCTGCGCAAATGATATTGCTCAATATACTAGCAAAGATAGAATTTTAGGCAAGGTTTATGATTATACTTTAAATGGCTGGAAGAATGTTAATGATAATGAAGAGCTAAAACCATACTTTATCAGGAAAAATGAAATAAGTATTGATCAGAGTTGTTTAATGTGGGGTAGAAGAATAATTATTCCAGAAAAGTTAAAAGATAAGGTTTTAAAACTGATACACGAAGAGCATCCAGGAATAATTAGAAGCAAAATGCTAGCAAGAAGCTTAGTGTGGTGGCCAAAAATTGACGAAGAAATTGAAAAACTGGCAAAAGAATGTAGAATTTGTCAACAATCGCAAAATTCAAAAAGCGAACCAGAAATGTGTTGGTCAAAAAGTTCTAGAGTATTTGAAAGAGTTCATATAGATTTTGCAATAAAAAAAGGATATAATTTCTTAATTTTAATTGATTCCTATTCTAAATGGATTGAAGTTAAAATTATGTCAAGCACAACAGCAGAAGCGACCATAAATGAATTAAGGACAATATTTTCAAGTTATGGGTTACCAGAAAGGTTGGTTTCAGACAATGGCCCACAGTTCACAGCAGAGGAATTTAAAAAGTTTTGTTTTAAAAATGGAATCATCCATGTAAAGACACCACCGTACCATGCCAAATCAAATGGGGCAGCAGAGCGTTCAGTCCAAATAATAAAGAAAGCATTACTGAAATATGATCTGAAAAGGGAAAAAAAAGAATCGGTTCAATTTCAGTTGGATAATATTTTATTTGCATATAGAAATACTCCACAGTCTATGACAGAAAAGACACCAGCTGAAGTATTTTTAAACAGGAAACCTAGAACCAGATTACAGATATTAAAAGAAAGTAAGAAATCAATGAGCGGTACTGTTCGTAAACCTGTTATTTCCTTTAAACCACAAGAAAATGTGTATGTGAAAACAAAGAGAGGAGAAGAAGAGAGGTGGACAGAAGGAATAATTTACAAAAAAGAAAGTGACACTACATATTTAGTAGATCGCAATGGCACCATAGAACTAGTACATATTGATGATTTAAAAAAGAGTTGGGTTTCGCCGTCTGAACAACAAGATCCCTTTGGAATAGCACTATTACCAGATGAACTGGATAACAATAAGAATACCCTTGAAAATGAAAATCAAGCAAAGTCTGCTAATGATCAGGTTGAAATTCAAAAGACTGCACGATCCTTGCCAAAAGAACATAGTGTGTTACCGGCAACACTCAGACGCACTACCAGAACTATAGTACCTCCAAAAAGATTAGATTTATAAGGTATTTATAAATAAGTGTGAGGGAGTGTAGTGTATTGAATAGAAATAGAGTAGCCATGGATGACAATTGTGGAATAATAACAAGAGAGGATATGAAATGTAATATGGGTCAAGTAATTTGTTAAATAAAGTATTTAATAGTACAAACGTATAATTATACATATACATTACGTGTATTGATTTTAAGTTTTGTATGTCTTTATCACTTTTGGGTGATTGCTATAATTTATAATAATGCAACGTAGTGTTGCCGGACGTGTTTATGCTGTAATGCAGTGCAACAGCAGATGTAGGTATGCTGGAAAAGACTACGATTTTAGCTTTCCAAAGGATGTTCAGAAGTTTGCTGTTACGGGTGATGGTTTTGCTGAATTTGACTTAATATTTAAAATACTGCTAAACAGTGAGCAACAGCGTGTGGTGGCGATGACCTAATGGAATATGTGGAAAATATTCGTTGATGGTACAGAGTGTGCAGTTTACATTTTGAAGAGAATACCTTTCCAATAGTGATGTCAAGTCCGATTACTTTTTTCTAATCGCGATTACTCGTTACTGGTATAACTAGTAATCGTTACATCGTACTCGTTAACGATTACTCAGCGATAACACATTCGTATTGCCATTCCAGAATATGGGAGGAGTACGTTACAATCTTGCACTAATAATCGTTATTCGTAAAGTAACCGCGGTTACGGAAGGTACTGTATTCCAAGCGAACATGTACAATTATTGCAGCTGCGTTTGAAMTTTAATAAGTARGTACCTACTTTAAAACGGAGGCGCATAAAAATTATGAWGTTTTTATGTAAKTATATATAATTAAAAATAAAAGCAATGAGAAATACATTTTATGTATGATATGTAGTGAAATCGGGATGTGTGTTCAGACTAGATAAAGTTTTAGTACGTAAATTTTAGTAGGTACACCTTTTTTGTGCAAAAAATAACCAAAGAAGTACAACGGCAAATGTAAATAATATTGTTAGAGTACTAATGAAAGGTAGGTATATATGCAAAAATAAGCACATAAAATGGTTCACTCATTTTTTCTTTCGATGTAATTATAGAAACAGCGTTATTACATCAGTAATTGACATGGGATTTCCTACATTATTCTTATTATAACTATTATTTTGCCGTCAACAAGATTAATTTTGGTGTTAAGGAGATAAAAAAGTTTTATCAAATATATACACATTAAGCAAATGCGTCAGTAATAACGTAATAACTGGAGTATTTTTCGTTAGTGGTATTCTTGTATTTAAAAGAAAAAACAAACATTAAGGATACCACAAACTAAATTATTGTATGCGTTTAGTAAGTTACTAACAATATTTATTATATTAATAATTATTTTTGGTGTAAGTAGTAAGATATTTTGTCAGACGGTTTCACTTTTACTGTAACAGAAGCAGAGCAAATAATTATTAAATGCTGATGGAAAAACAAAATTAACAACATTCACCTGGACCATAATATTTTTAAACTTATTTCTCAACGCGACTTTTAGAATCATTATTTTGTAAGCTAAAAGACTAAAAACCTACTTTTCCCCGCCTTTAAATACCTTCTACTTTATCTACAATCGATCCACGTATCTTACTTCAGTCGTTACCTATCGAATCCGAACCGACTCTTTCCTTACTCGTTATTCGTCGTAGTCGTTACTCGCTATTGCATGACTGTGCTGTGCTGCGGCACTGCAGAATATCGGTATACGAGCAGTAATCGTAGTAATCGTGTAACGACTACTGTTCACAATTGGTAATCGATTACTTCGATTCTTGTGAAGTAACGATTACTGAGTAACGAATCATTACAATATTGACAACACTACTTTCCAAATTATTTACACAACCGATTACAACCTCATGCAGTACCATTCCCGCTTTCTCATCTAGTTATGCCAGTTGACAAACACACGAGGTACTTCCTTTGGCATTATCCACAAGATTCGAAGGTGATAAAAAATTGAAAATGTTTGCTGATATGTAATAACATAATTTCACTGCAGTTATATRAACAGTAAATATTGATATTTTAACAGTGTCTATGGGCAACACAACAACAGACACGCAAAAGAAACTTCTATGACTATGAAGTGTGAAGCAACCTTTATTATAATAGTGTAAATGCAGCTTTATATCCTGACAAAATGGCGGCCGGGAGACAAAAAAGTATAGGGTGTTGACAGGAGATCGTATTCTGGTTAGGTATTTGTTTATTCTGTGACCGAACTATAAAATATGGAACATCAGAGAATGGGCATGTGTCATTAAAATAATGTTCCCTTTAGAACAATTGTTATTTCTTCGTAGACACGCGCAGCAGAATGTGCAGTGTCAAGTATTTTGGAGTCTGTCAATGTCAAAATGTCATATCAAGTAACGACGCTAATTTCTACGGTAAAACGTAAAAATGTAAACAATGCAACTTAACCTAGAAAAAAACAGCTTGATAACTGACACCTGGCATCGCATATGACATTGACTGTTCTCGAATAATGGATAGCGCAAGCGCCTCAAGAAACTGCGCAGATTTCAATTGGAAGCAGATTTGAGAGGCCTCTGATAATGTGATATTCCATATTTTAAAGTGCTCATTCACAATGAACGTAATACGTAGACTTCGGTGTGACAGGGCAGTACCCACTGATCTCTAAATTAAGAGATCAGTGCCAGTACCTGACACAGACAGTGCCGCCACCATATCACCTAACATACTTACCTATTATAATATCAAAACAAAACCAAATATAATACTTCACTACTAGTCTTGTATATAAATATTTATATAATATAATATATGATATAACTTTGAATATGAATAACGGTCGAACGGTCGAATATATATATATATATATATATATATATATATATATATATATATATATATATATTCAAGCTCCAGAAGTAGGGGGTATTCGACCTTTTGATTATATAAAATTAAGCGAACTCTTTTTTCATTGCCAAGCTTTCGTCTTTATTTAAGACATCATCAGGGCTTCTACAATAAATTTACAATGGAGTAAGCATATCATAATACTAGGTTTTACATAAATCTTACCGAAAGTGAGATTAATTTAAAAATATTTTATGTTGTGAGTTATTTTCCTTCAATATACCATGTAATTTCTTCGTGTTCTTGCCTCTAGTAGTTTAAATTAATAAGAAATAGATAATTGTTCGTACAATATTCAAATACAGCTTAAAATTATACGATTAAATTCAACACAACAGGAAATATAGACAGTGTCAATATGTCGGCGTCAAAAATCACAGCCTTCCATCACAGCAACATTTTCTAGTTTTTATATAGTTAATTATTCAAAATCCCTTCCGAAAGTAAGTATGTATAAATATTACTAAGATTTTGGGTGTCTGACTTTTTATTAATAGTATTTGTATGTTTGTTAATTTGATACATTTCCAAAATTAATCTTTTTTTGTAATTTTTTCTTTTTCCAAAATTTTAATTTCTTGCCAGTTGATCGAATGTTGATTTTGAATTGCATGTTCCGCTAGAGAACAACGATCTTTTATTATATATATATTATATATATATATATATATATATATATATATATATATATATATATATATATATATATATATATTGGTAAAGGGTGCTTTGTCACCTCCGCTGTAGATACGTTGTAATCGTTGTCACCTCATATATACGGGTTTCACCTCCGAAGTCGGAGGCGACAACGTTTTCGCGATTTTATAGCGGATTTGGCATCTACTAGTTGTGAAACGCCTAGATCCGAAAGTTGTCCCGGAGGTCACAACGTAACCCCATTGCTCACAGAAAAATCTTTTAGTTCAGCTATATACCGCTGACGCTAGCGTCGCACGTCTCCAGGTACCGGCGGCACGTTGTTGCCTCTATCATATATATTCGCGTTTTTGCGCTATTGGGGTTTCRTTCCCGCCTCCGAAATCTGACAACCTCACAAACTGTGGACTTGTTATTTAAGCGAATTTCAGTTTTGCTGCGCTCTCAGCTATATTATTTATCATGAAACATTCTGCGAATTATTAAAATTATATGAAGTAGGATAAAATGTGCCTTCCCATAAAAATCTATTAATATTGTTTAAATTTATCCAAAACGAAGGCAACTAGTTATATAAGTACGTTTTATTATTTATTATTTTTATTTATTTATTTTTTATTATTATTACTATTTATTTTTATTATTTTGTTATAAGAAAATCGAACTCCAAGTACGGTATTATATTACGCAAGGGTGMAAGGGTGGGTCAAACATTGTTATCTTTTTATATTTTGAGATATTGCAGGATATAGTATAAACGGTAAAGGTTATATATACAAATTAGGGTATCTGGATCTTTTTTACTGAGTTTACTTCAATGGCTCAAACAAACTTGGCTTACTCGAGTCTTTTTCGATATACGCCCAATATGTCAGTTGTTATAATAGCTATCAAAAATGTTTAATGTTATTCAGTTCTTTTTTCATGCTAATAAATTGCGGAATAAGTTTTTTTTTCTGACAGTGGTGTTTTAAATAGAACACCTTGTGTATTATTACGCAATTTAATTCTACTTCCCTTAAGGTTTCTAAAAAATTAATATAGTCCATAATAGATTATCAAGAATTTTTTTTAGTATTTTATAAAATACGCTTTTCCAAGTAATATTTAATTTTAATGTACAATAGTTGTCAAATACAGTTGTATTTAATACTTTGTTTAAAATTCTCCATATCTTTATTTCTGTATTTTCGTCATCAAAGTTATTTTACAATTTCATTGAGACTTACACAATTGGTTTTAAGCTTTGATGTTGCATATTATTCCCAGTAATGCAGGTGGTAGCTATAGACATTATTTGCTAAAGTGGCATTGGATATTTTTATGTCTTTTTATTAATGTATTTGACAGTACACTTCTAAAATGTTTATGTATCAAGATTTTCCCGTCTTTTACAGTACAGAAAATGGTATATGGAAGCTTACATAAATACATGGCATAATACTACATAGAAAGCGACAAAAATGAAATCATTGTGGCAGCTAGTTTGTATGACAACATATATCCAGAAAAACGGAAACCTGACACCAGAATGTTTGTAACGCTAGAGAACAATTTGGGGAATTTTGGATCATTTTTCAAGATCAATGCCAAGGCCTTAGATCAAATAGAACACTGCAGCTGAGAAAGTACTATATGGAGCGTAWCAGCTCGAATTTTTTTGAGATACTGTTGATCTTTGCATACACTGCTAGTAATTTTGAACCAAGTGCCAGTATTATCAAAGTGGATGACCATGCGCATTTTTAATAAAGTTACGTTACAAGGGAGAAATTGCACAATTTTTGAAACATTCTAGACCGAAAGAGGACCAAATTTGGGCATATAAGTTAGAAAAAAATTAAAGCTACTTGTCTGAAACGAACTATGAAATCACGTGCCGGACGTGTACGTTGCGGGTAATCCCGTTGCAAGCCAATGCATTTTGCTTTTCTCCATGTCATTCATTAACAGATGTCAATAGTTGAATGAAAACTAGCCGACGAGTACAAAAAAGATTAAAGATATTGTACTTCTACGTGCTTATAAACTGCCCGAGTTGCATTAAAAATATTTATATTGGGTACCTACTCTAACAATGCAATTTTCAAGATTTTTTCGTAATTCATTTACATTATTTGGGATCGTTTTATAAAGTTCGTTTACCAAGTAACCGCAAAGATAATACTTTAACGCGGTTAAATCCGGTGATCTTGGGGGGTACCCTATTGGTCCATTTATGCCCATCCACATCCAGTCAATATTTTCATCCCGTATCCTGATATACCCATTTGTAGTGAAATTTTTATTAAACACATTGTTTCATGCGGAATTATGTGACCAATAATGACTGTTGGGCCAGTTAAAAATCCCGATGTTTAGGTTTCATCAGTCCAAATAATTGTTCGGAGAAAACCTGGATTTTCGTACACTTTTTGAGAATACCATTGCGAAATTTCGAGGAAATCCCTTATCTTTTTCCATTCCCCTACATGACGAATAACGCAATACGTTTACTTCATCAGCTGCAATGTTCTGTTTGATCTAAGATTTTATATTTGCTTGGTTGCCGACGTTCGTTATATCTGCTACGATAAAAATTAGTTGCCACAATTATATTTTTTCCACTCTCTATGTAGCATTCTGCCATGTTATGTTTACGTAAGTTTCCATATTCCATTTTTTGTACTCAAAATGACCTCAAATTCTTGATACATAAACCGTTTAAGACTGAATTGCCATATGAATTAGTAGAAAGACATGAAATCATCCAAAGCCATCTTAGAGAATAATAGGTATATGTATCTACCACCTGCTTTGTTGTGAACCATATGCATTTTCGAAACTTAAAACTAATTTTATAAGTCTGAATGAAATGAAAACATTTTTATTTATATAGTTATATAGTTCTGACCTTCAGCAAGGAATAGAAAGTTATTCAAAAGAACACACTTGTGCAGGCAGTTTTGTGCCCTCTTCAATTTGCAGCTGAAAAACAAACAATTACGAATCTTTCTGATATTATATTAAAAAAAACAAAAATGTTATTTTCGGTAATTTGCTGTAACTTTATTATTTATTTTTTCTTTAACATTGTGTGAATAAATGTTTAAGAACATTAAAAGGTATAGCTGAATCCCCAAATACATTATTAAAAAAAATGTCGAAATCATGTGTTTTTATTGGATGTTTAACATTTTATAAACAAAAACCGATCACCATTCGAAGCAGCGTAAAAGGTTTTCCTGAAGAATGTGTTTACGCAATTGCAGAAAATACAATCAAGCAAAAGTTATAAGGAATTTTCTGAAATCCCGTTTTCCATTTTTTAAATTTTTTTATGAAAACCAATGCAGATAAACCAATTATTACAGAATTTTCGTATCTTTGAGTCCAAGAATATACACAACTTTGCTCTCATATAACCGTCTTCGCATCTTTACTATTTCTGGGATCCTAATGGTAAACACCGAATGAGAATCACCCTGTGCATAATTATAGTGACGTTAAAATTTGTGATTAATGATTTAAGATGTTTACCATTGGCAGCAATACGCACTGCTAGTATTACTCCAATAGCGTTAAAGAAATACAAAAGAACGACATGTGGTTTTGCGGGCTGGTTTTCACATTGATTATTTACCCTTGACGTTTCGTCACTCATGTCCGTGTCTTCTTCAAAAGACTAAACAATCAACGTTGGAACCAGCCTGCAAGACAAAATGTCGTCAATAACAACCACAGAATCCTTCAAACCAAAAATACAAAAGGGCGCACGTTTTATCATTATAAACAAGTAAGATGTAACAGAGAGGTTTATAATTCGAACAAATTTTTAATATAAGTGTACTTTAATAATTGCATTTCCAATTTTTTATCTTTATGTCTTTATTATCCAATACTATGATACACAAAATTGAATGAAAGATAATGTCGTTTTTGAAAAAAAATGTGGCTAAAATGAGACGTTTCACAGAAAAATAGAGTTAAACCTATCCCTGCACGCTGAAGAAACCTACTGATTGAATTAGATATTAGATATCTGTCAGCAAACAAATAGCAACTAATAAAAAATATTGTATTCAATTGCGATACATGCTTAGCATTAAACCTAAATAATTATTTGTATATTAATTAAATAAAATTGATCTGTTGCGGTTTTTATCATAAAAGTACTTCGTAATTTATCGAGCGTAAAGGGTACCTATTTTACACATGGAATATAATCATTATATTCATGGACACATTTATATCAAAATATTTGTATATATTGTATAACCTTTGTGCCACAAGGTTTTTCTCTGGATATGATCGGATCCAAGAAATTGTTATTAACAAATTCACTTAATATTTGCAGCAAGCATTAAACAACACCCTTTGCAAGCAAGTAATAATGAATAAGAGAAATAACAATTTTGCGTTTGTATTTGGGCATACCGATTTATTCCCGACTCCAAATACTTACTTCTAAATAGGATTATTTCCTGCCTCCTCGATAACCTGTACCACTCAACTTATATCTACGATTTTAAATTAGAAAATTGTCTAATTGTCTCGTATTAGATCTGTACGATTATAAAATTTTAAGATGGGCTTTTTTTAGGATTCAGAAGTTTTATTATTCTTTCTTCTTATGCAATAAAATATCGTTGTATCTAAATGATCTTTTGCTATATACATGAACGCCTTTGTATGCAAGATATTACTCAAATTTTTAACAAGTGGGTATAACGATTTTGGTTTGATGTTTTATTTTAGAATAACCTCCTTTATAATTCTGTATTTTATTATGTCAAACCACTTTTTCTTCTCAGTTGCCAAGAAGATACACGTACGCATGGCAACAAATGGCGGCAGCACTGTATAATATAAAAGTGAATTGTACGATTTTTTTTTGTACATAGCAATTTTTAATGATCCAGATATGAGTGTTTCTATTAAATACACCATACCTTCTAATAAAATTTTAATTGCAATGCTGAGGTTACAAGGATGCGAATTAAGAATTTGGTGTTTACTACACTTACTGTTATCATCATTCGGGTGCGTTTTCTTTATAAAACGCAACGTGGCTGTTGAATCAGTTTTGATTTAACTGCATTTTGTAAGAGTAGCATGCTTTTACATATTAGATTCCTCATAGTTTTAGTACCGAAACATCCACTAGCTAGTTGGATGTCATCTGGTTTAGTATTATTTTTGTATAAAATATTGCTAGTAATGAAAAGCACCAGAACTCTATTAAAAATCGATTTTTGGCTGACTGATTATCATAATCCACTTTGGCTATGATGGCTCCTGCGATATTTCGGGGAGCGGGCTGGGCGCCTTTTGAATAATAAGTGACAATTGTAATTACTTACTTGGTGCCAACTGTTTGTAAGAAAAGAGAGTTGTTGATAATCAGAACAGAGTTTGTGCCCCTATTGTGGCTTCCTCACAATTGGGATTATACTAAATATCTTCGACGTAAAATTGATTTCAAATCGATCTTTTAGATAAAAGACAATAAAGGTTATTGACTTCGATGAAAAGGCTGATGTTGGATGTAGATTCTACCCAACGTTGATATTATTGCGCTTTTTGTACCCATGACCTAGTACTTTATTCGTAATTTCTAAGAAAGCTCCAGATAATCGATAAATGTGTTGTAGTTCCTAACCGAATTTTATAGGATGATTTCTGTGAAGTTCAAGATTGAATTAGATTCGAGTTCACTCTCGAGCTCGATCTGAGATTTAAGGTCTAAGTTAAGGACGTAAAACTAAATGTTAGTTATATAGAATTTTAACTAAAAATTTAGAAGAAATTGTACTTGAATATTGTGCGGCTTCGCGTGTGCTTTAGTTAAGGCTAATACCGTTGTCTGAATATTATTCAGACAACGCTAATACTCATATACTTCTCAATAGAATGTCGCGAAAAAGTCTCGACTGCAACAGATTTGCTGATATAGAATTTTGACGTTTCCGACTTAAAGAATTATTTTGTATAATAATTACTTCCACATCCAACGGATGGGAAGTATTGTATTTTAGAGAGTTGTCCGTAATGCGTGTGTACTGTGTAATGCGTGAACCCACTTTTGTTGAAAAAACGTATTAGTAACGTCGGTACAATGCATAACTACATATTACATTGATTTTAATTAACCTGCMGAACAATATTTCTTGTAGGTATAGGTTTTATTAAAGAAAAACATACTTCAGAAGTTTGTATTTAGTAATTAATTTTAACTACATTGCGACGAAAAGGCGTGCTAATAAGTTCGACGCTTACTAAAATAAAGGAGCATTGACAGATATGTGTGGTAAAATGTGGTTTAGGCTTAGCCTAATTTATAAAAACAATGTCAAGGCTTGAGAAGGTATAAAAACCATTATTGCCATCTGTCAAATAACGAATTAAATAATGAAAAATCGTCAAGTATGCTGTTATTTTACATTCATAGAAAATCGCATGAAGGTCTTTCCTTATGTTCAAATTTCAAAAAAGGCGACTAAAAAGACATACCTACAGTCTTCTACAGAAACAAATGATGACATTACTCAAAKTGAAAGTCACATCTTTGCTGGGAAAAACAGCCAAACTTAAAATTTTTATATAGCATTATATTTCTTTTAACACTAGTGAAAACCGAAGCAAGCTATCTTTTTATTCTCTGAAAAAGCAACGTGGACGTACATAATTGGTACAACCGCTCTAACAAAACTAAAATTGCTTTAAATAATGAGAGGCATTCAATTTTTTTTTATTTAACGCGTTTTTATTTCAATAAGCGCTTAATATAGTACTCAGTATAAGATGTAATGTATAAGCTAATAGGATTACTTTGTCATTCCAACATATTAACTTGGATATTTAAGCTATCTCCTTAAAATGTTTCTCATGCTGAGCATACGTAATAAAAAAGCTAAACGTTSTTTTGTTATAAGTCGGAAAATTATGAAAAGTCAGCGATTCATGAATATCGAAATAAATACGAAATTTATATGAACTCTGACTTGTTGCCTCCAGCACATATTTCACTTGAAACTGTTCGATGCAGTCCGTTCTATTATTTTAGCGTTTTTTGTATGCCGATTAAATAAAATTTGTTATATTTATAGATATAGGAAATAATATTTGTTTCGGCCAGTACATATCTGGAGCTAAAATAATAAATACAAATTAAATAAATTCATCGAGTCCAGCTATCCCCTCTATCTATACCTTACGGTCAGACGCTCCAACATGTAACACAAGGCAGCCCAGTTAAAATGTGTCGTCTGGATCGGAATTTATATAACTAGATTTACAAGTCACCTTGTGACCTCCATAAATGTGGCAACTAAGCCAGAGGTAGGAGCGGCTATAACATACCTGATTTTTGGAAGTCATAGAGTAGCTTGTGTGATTATTATATACGACTAATTAAAATTAAGAAATCCTTTCCCCTCTTTAGGAATTYTGGTTAATTAGGTTCCCCTCAMCTCATATATACACTTATATATGGGATATCTATACGGGATCACCCGGAGGCTAGGTCGCCTCTTACCTGTGCCGGAGGTGACAGCTTACCGCGTATCAATATATATATATATATATATATATATATATATATATATATATATATATATATATATATATATATATATATATATATATATATATATATACAAGGCTACTAGTAATAGGCAAATTTGCAATAGTGACACCACATCTGGCGGCAGATACATAAACTATTAAGAACAGTGCTGTTTTTGTTATATCGTATTAGCATTTTTAAATTGTGGGCAGTGAATATTATTAAGAAAAAAAGGATAAATAAATGTAAACACAAAAAGCATGTGTGATGTTATATTGTAATAATAATATTCGGTTATATGGTTAAGCGTTATCACATAGGTTATTGTCATGTGTGTGTTTTGGTTACCATTACTAGTTCCTTTTTAATAATTATATTGAATATACTCCTTTGCGAACCCATCTGTGTTTCATTATGCGATACAGACGAGTATATTATAGTAGCAAGTACTGTTTATATCCACCATTTGCAAAGCCACACTAGCGCCACCAACGGTTGATAAACTCTCCTATAGTAAAGTATTTGATAATCATCATAATATCTTGTTATTAAGTAGGTAACAGCGTTAAGTAAACGAATTTTATATTAACATAATTAATAGTAATAGTTCATTCATTCATCTTTAGCGTTGCATTACCGAATGTCTCAAAAACACCTTGACAGAAACCGTTTATATAGACATTTGCTATAATTTAACATGTTTGTGAGTTGTGACTAGTTATCAAATAATACCTACATATTATGGGATTTCTGATTATATTTGTAGTTATATTAAATTGAGAGATAAAAAAAAAACATTCAATCTGGCAACCCATTCTGTCATCCAGTCATATGTCAACGCACAAAAATCTAACCTATAAAACGCATAACTGTTTAGTGATAACAGTACTTTAACTGTAATCAGGGTTAGAAAGTACACGTAGAACTTCTGCAATAGTTATATAGTTCATTTTTTAACTGAAATGGGAGGCCAAAAGTTCCAATACGATGAAAGCGGTGGAACCTTTTTTTATTTTTTACTTTCATTTTTAGCATTAATATTAATTCCGTCAACAATATTCTATTGGCCAAGAAAGAAAACACAAGGTTAGTATTTTAAGCAAATAACAAATTGTTTTTTCTTGTGAGACACATCGATGTTCCAATTAAACAATTAACAATTAAACTTATGTTGTTCAAGATCCCCAGGAGGAAGGGAAAAAATGCCGTTGTCCTGGATGCATTAAGAAAGAAGATTTATTAAAAAAGGCAGAACCCTGGAAAGGTCCCAAAGCATTTTTAACCAAGTTGGTTATCATCGGTGGTTGGGCCCTGCTAATATTTTTGGCATATAAAGTGTCGCAATTTGACTATGAAATGGCTAATTTTGATCCCTACGAAATATTAAAAATACCTCCTGGTGCTAGCCAGAGTGAAATAAAGAAAGCTTATAGAAAACTTTCAGTTATATTGCATCCTGATAAGGAAACTGGAGATGAAAAGGAATTTATGAAACTTACAAAGGCATATCAGGCAAGTCTACCACCCATTGTTAGGTTTAATAATATTACTGAATTGGTTCATTTTTGTTTTAATGTGTAACATAACTTTAAGAGCCTTTTCTCATCAAGTTTTAACGCATTAGAAAAACAATGCACTTGCTCAAATAATGTTTAATTAATTATTACCATTGGTTAGTAAATGAATGCAATGAAATACTATATTAACAAAAAATTATAAAATAAAACAAATCCAAAAAGTCTATATATTTAAATATATGACCACAGTATACTAACTTGGTATTTTAATAAATTTTAAACTACTTACTGTAAAATATAGAGATTTTAATTAAGGATTAGGTCTGTTGATTATGTTTAGTTAAGATAAGATATTGTTACCTACATACATGTGTTCCAAAAATGTAAATTTCTGACAGCTTTCTTTATTTAAACACCAGTACTCATATAGTTACTGAACTCACACTATTATTGCAGTTCAACACTATAAAAACGCTACACTTCTTACATTCACTCATTAGCACTTAGATCGGTTTTATCAGCTGATATTCACTTTGTCACTGTTCAAATCAAACTTTACTCTCTGCAAAGACGAGCATGCGTCTATATAGATGTAGCTTCCGGGTTTCTCAATCCCTCTAGAAGGTTCGATCATTAGAACAATCCAGAGCCACCATTTTAAGGACGTTCATCATCACCTTCTCTCTCTATTTGTTAGTTGGTGGTTATAACAGATTACAGTGTCCTACATAAAAGTAGCTGGTCTGTAACCTGCACCCTTAGCCGATAAATGCCACTGATGGTAGTCACGTCACCTGCCGATTCGCAACAATATTTTTAACACTTATTAACATAACAGATAAATTGTTGTACGAACATCTGTTGAAAGTGATTGATGAATGAAAATGAAATGAAAAATGTGAAGATCCCACATAATAAGCCACAGTTCTACCAATTAGCATCAATCAGCAGTAGCCTACTTGCATGTATCGAAAGTATTTAATTAGCAAAAATAAAAATAATTTACCTATGCCACTGGAAGCATGCCATAAATTTAATTGTGCAAGCAGATTTTTTCTCTCCAACTTTTACACTTATAAGCTGCACAAAAAAACGATGTTATACTGCTTTTGATATGTAGAAAATATGGCAAAATCTGCTATGGTTGCAGGTCTTGTCAGAAACCAATAAAATGGCGCCACTCATTTTCAGTAACACATTTGATACATATGCCCACTTCTTAGTTGCATATCCCTTTGTTATATTTTTTAAATTTTCTAATGACATCCAGGTATGTCAGTTCTGTGACATTCAATTTTTCCGCTCTCTTTATAGTGGAAATGGCGACAATTCTGGTACTCTATAAATCTAGGGACTCCAGACTATAGACATCAAACGTTGAATAGCGGTCAAAAGTGGTATATTCGGCTGCAGTAAAGGTTGTCTTCTGTGGTGAAAATTTTAAACATGATGACATGTGGGGTGTAAATTGCTTTGGAATTATTTTGAATTAAACCGTCCAACCATGAATGTACAAAGTTCTTAGAAGGAAAGAGGACTACTGCTGATAAAATCTTATATGACAAAGCTCTATTTTTGTTTTACCGCCGTACAACATAATAATTAAGTAAATTGAATTTTCACTTACAAATATAAGGTCTTTCAATAAGTGCGTGCCAATTTCAGAATTAACTTGTGCTTATTTTTGAGGTGACAGTGCTGTCATTCATTGATATTGTCCTTAGCGTTGTCACATATGCGACTGTAAAAATCTCATCTAAGGTGACCGCCCTCTCCCTACACTGGAGCAAAATATGACCACCAGAGCATGCTAGTTGTTCTCAGGCTCGGTGTCTATAGAACAGTCTAGCAATGTTCCAGAAACATCTAGTAGGATTGTATAGACGGGAAGCTATAAAGCGCAGACTGGTGCATGGCGGGAAGTCTGAAGCCTGATTTGAATAGAGGTGAAGCAAGTGAATAAAGAGGAACCAGGTGTTCTAAAATGTTTTAGGTGCCAGATAATGAAGTGTATTTTATTAGGCTGGTTGTGTTTGAATTTATTGTATTTTGGTATTGATGTTTAAATAATGGAGTTCAGTTAAAAATAGGCATTTTTTGAACCTGTGCAGCATACACATAATATTTTACACTTCACTCTTTAGTAACTTGGCAAGCTAAATGCATTATAGTTGAAATTTCTGGTATAAAATGATTTACCATTGTTACAAACTGCTAGCAAATGTGAATTGTGGTTTGATTGTAATTAGTTATATTAACAGCATACCTATATGGTTTGTATTATATTTGAGGAATATTACAGTTTATTTTAATTATTTTTAATAACTTTAAATTTAATAAAAGTATGAGTTTGTAATGTTGGATCCCAAATTTGTTTATAATTTGTGCCGGCAAAATCACTCCTTTACACAAACAACTAACTCCATATACAGGGTGATTTCTAAGTTGATTTAAATAACTCAAAAAATAAAGGAGATATGCTAATTTAAATATCCAGCCAGCCATTTCTTTATGCCAGGTAGTAACGTCTCAATTTGTTGTCAGTTAATCGCATGATAGATATCAGTTAGTTTGAAACTGTTTAAAAGTAAAAGAATGGCTCATGTGTATAAAAATAATGAATTAGTTAATATGCTGTTGATCGCTTTCCCTTGAGAGGCCATCCCAGACCCCATAGTTTTGTAAATCTCATTCAGAGGGCAAGGTATACTGGTGATTTAAGGAAACATCGTGGAGGGCATGCAGGAAGGCCGAGGCAACCAGTAAATGTGCGGAATGAAAAAGTTGTTTCGTTTAATTAGTTAGTTAAAAAAAGCATCAACTTAGCGATCACCCTATATAAGGTTAGAATCTATTTTGAATTCTTCTTTACATTAGGACAGATATTAAGTGCAAAAATCGTCAATTTTAATAGAATATTTTTAAATCTGCTGATAAATCAGACGATTTCATTGCAGTGACACTGTATAAAATACTATTTTTTAAGAAATGGTTGCAAGCATATTAGAGTGATCAACCCCTCCCCCCACATTCTGGACGTACCACTGTCCAAAACCTTGAAATTGCAAAAAAATTATACAAGTTCAAAATCTTATTGCATTCGATTTTTAGGCATTAACTGATGAGGAAGCGAGAAAGAATTGGGAAAAATATGGCAATCCAGATGGTCCAGGAGCAATGAGTTTTGGTATTGCTTTACCGTCCTGGATTGTGGAAAAGGAAAATAGTGTGTGGGTTTTGGGATTGTACGCATTGGTGTTTATGGTGGCACTACCAGTTATGGTATGAATTTTTGTCAGTGTAATAAATTCTGATGCTCAGTGGGTGGGGATATTTTTCAGGTTGGAACTTGGTGGTATCGTAGTATTAAGTTTACAAGTGACCAAGTTTTGTTAGATACAACACAAATGTATTATTATTTCTTCCACAAAACTCCAAATATGACTCTTAAAAGAGTTATTATGATATTAGCGGCAAGTCTGGAATTTGACAGAAAACATAATTCGGAAATCATGGAAAGACAATCGGACAACGAAGACGTACCTCAGGTAATAGTTTTTTATTTAATAATAAATTGTGGTTAGATATAACTTTCATAAGCTGCAAAATCTATTCCAATATTATATTATGTGCTGCTTAGGGTTGCGTAAAATGTTATGTCAACAGATAGAGCCTTATTTAATATTTCTATAAAGAAATGTAAGAAATGACATCTGAAAATTTATATTGTGTTAAATTTTAATTTATTTGCTGTTATCACAAATCATATCATTTTTTACATATGCTTTCTGCTTTTATCACTCCATTAATGAAACTGCACCTCTTGTAGAGGGGTGATTTGCCAGCTAATTGGCTAGTCATCTAGGTTGATTCGCAATAGGGAAAATTTGTCTTTTTGATATTCTACAAAGTACGTTGTTGCACAATGACTGATCAAATGTAGTACCCCACAAGCGAGGGAACCTATCAGCGCTGGACAGAAGGAAATCCTTTATAACAATGTTACATGGAACTTGGGAATTCCAAGATAAAAAGTGTCAAGCTTGCTGCTCATTCCACCAGCATTTGCAGGATACTAAAAAGAAAAGAAGCAAACAGCAAATTTACTCCACCAAACATAAAATGACCCCGCAACTCTTTATATGAGCAATTAAATGAGGACCATTTATCGCGAATAAGAATAATAGTTCATGAAATGTTCCTAGAAAATAAGCTCTGCAGCTTGCGAAATCTATTGCCCATAGTGACAAGGAGGAAGAACTTTCAAATATGTGCAAGGAAACAGTGAGTAAAGTTCTGTACAAGTTAGGACTTCGCTATTCTATACAAGGTAGACAGGCTCAAAGACAAAACGTGATCTCTGAAAAATTGGGCTTCTTGAGTTAACATGTCCAAACTGAAGAAAAAAAATTTACTGACTCGTCAACATTGTAGAAAACATGGAGTTGCAAGTTCTTCTGATGAGGATTTCTCATACACCGGATTACGATAGTGACGATGGGTCTTAATATGAGTTTTAATAATATAAATTACTAGTTAAATACAGTAAAAAATGTTAGGCAATATTGCACTTTATGTTTTGTAAATAAATAAATGTAAGTAATGGACAAACATACATCTCAGAACTGGAATTATAAAAAAGGTCGACTCTTATAAATATCTCGGAGTGAAGATTACAAAAGAGGGTACATGCGAAAAAGAAATAAAAAACCGTATTGAACAAGGAAGAATTGTCACAAGGCAACTTAATTCGGTACTATGGAGCAAACAGATAATGAACTACACGAAGCGGCGAATATATAAATCAGTAGTCAAAAACATCATAACATATGGAGCCGAAACATGTGTTACACCATCCACACTCAAGAAAAAGAAATGAACTTTTGGAGAAGAACATGCGGACTACCACCAAGAGACAGAGTAAGAAACGAGCAAATAAGAGGAAAAATAAGTGTCTAAAGCACTATACTTGATACCATAGAAGTGAAAGGTGTAAAATGCATGAGTCCCAACAGATGGCCAAAGAAGATAATAGACTGGAAACCAACACGAAGAAGGAAAAGGCGATGACTAAATAGAAGATGAAGGAATGATATAGAAAATGCCATGCAGAGAAGAAACTTAAATGAAGAGGACTGCAGAGGTAGAAAAAGATGGATGTTAAGATGCGGAATACGGTTATAGAAAACTGTAAAAACCCATGAGATATATATATAATGGACAAACTGGCTAAGCTAGTTACAGTATATTTCGGATGTGTAAACCATACCTGCATTTGTTAACTTCCATCACTATCAACTCTCAGTAGCCACACTTTAGTTATATAGTATTTGTTTATTGAGAAAAATATAATACTAAAGTATCTCAATCCAGATGATGTGAAAATATACATAGGACCTTACTGGAAAGTGGACAGTTTTATCTCAAAATCTCTGGACAAGTTTCTAGTGTTATCTAATCGTTTAGGTCTAATTGCTTAAGTGGTATTATATTTAATACTACATTTTAATCTACCGTAAGGTTTAAAGAATCAGGTTTTAAACATATTTTATTTTTGGTTCACTCGTTGCATTGTTCAAATCCAATCATGGTATAAAAGCAATTCTCCAAATGCAAATCAATATTATATAAAAATTCAACACTTTCTAAGATGTGGTTTTGATCAAGAATATAAATTAATAAGGAAAATATTATATTTAGATTGTAGCAGCAAATATTAACAAATTTTTTAATAGAAATTAACTAAAATATATAATGGTTCATATAGCAGGCAAAATAAATATTACTGTTTATTTATATAATAGTTTGTAATGTGTGATATATAGAGAAAACAGCTTAATCTCAATGCAGTTAGATGGCACTTTATTGACAGTTGATTGAGCGTTAGGCGTTGTGGCAACAATGCACTGCAAAAGTATTAGAAAAGAAAAGTACAAGGTGGTCGATAATGGTGTTATATCTCGGCTTACCTACTGGGTCCAGAACGCAATCCCGTTTCCAGGTATACTTTAAAAATAAAAGATGTTGCCAGGTTCTTTATTACCCAGGTGCTGTTTATCAAATGTTGCAATATTACATAACGTCTTTTTGAATGCCGTTATATATTAGGTATTATAAACTCTTATATAAATGCATAGTAATATTTATATTGCCTGTTATCAGTACCATTATATATGTAAGTTAACTTTTATATAATATGCATAAAAGAATGCAATACAACCTTTATGTATTTAGCAGTTTTCTATAAATACCGCAGAAAACTTTTATATATGGCAAACTTTATTATGTCCTCATAATATTCGGATACTACAAAATTTTTCATTAGAGGAAATAGGTTAAAAATAGAATAATGTGACATAAACCTTCTAAGTACACTTATTTAAAGAGAAGAAACCACAAAGAAGTGGAAGATCTGGTTAGTTCTGCATTTATAACATAGCAAATATTCCAGTACCCATTGATGGATTTACTACTAGGTTGTTGATTGGGAGAACAAGCTACACTATTTTTTTATAGTAGATACTCTACTTGATATTAAATTTGCTCATTTCTTTTTCATGGCCCTGTTTATTATAGCCATTTTTTAAAGTAACTTTCTGGTAACTCTCTATAACTTAARTCTGGCATTGTCAGTGCTTGCACAACAGTTATATTAAATATTGCACAAATATGATTTAATGGTATACCTAGTTTGTATTGTCTCCACCAGAATTTATATACTGCATATGTGTACATTGTTTTAGCTCATAAAAAAATTGCCTAACTTGGGTGAAAAAAATAAGGAACGTCCCCTTTGTCATGGATACAGTATAAAGGCAAGAGCCATAATACATGCCCATTTATCTAGAATTCCATTAAAAGCAGACACGTTGGAGCATGATCGACGTTATATAATAGGCAAATGTTCATATCTAATTCAAGAACAAGTTAATTGTGTCAACCAATTGATAGTTCTAGCTTATGCAAGGCGAAGTAAGTATTATATAATGGAGTGTTTTGTAATTATAACATATTGTGGTTCTAGTTGAGCGTCTTCCTAGTATAGAAACGATTGAAAATTGCATGAAATTATGTCCCATGATTATCCAAGGACTTTGGGAACATAAATCGCCATTACTTCAATTGCCTCATATAAGTGAGGAAAATCTTAAACACTTTATAAATAAAAAGGTAATTTTCTCAAGTGTCATTAATGTGTAAAAATGATGCAATAATATCATGTGAAACTGTGTGTATTGAAATCACAAAATAGTCAAGGCCAGATACATACAGTTTGCAAAAGAATTACTTTGTTTAAACAATTTTTAATTACATATTTAGAATATTACTAAAACTCTGTATTTAAAAAATTAGTATTCAAATGAGAATTTCATCTTGAATGTTTTGTATTGTCCAACTTCTGTTCTAAACACTTTTGATATATTAGTAATTATTTGCTTATCACAGAGACAGATAAAGTCTCTGCAACAGTATGCACAGCTCAAGGCAGAGGAGAGACGATATCTGCTTAAAAACCTGACAGATGAAGAATATGATGACGTAATGAAAGTTTTGGGAAAAATGCCTTATGTAGATTTTCAGGTTAAGTGTGAGGGTAAGTATTTGAAAAAAAAATAAAAGCTGGAATACTTATTCTTAATTTTCAGTGATGGATGATGAGAACCCCACAGAAGTAACAGCTGGTGCAATCGTAACAGTTACAGTCACTTTGGTGCGGCAAGATATGAGTGTTCTTTTTGGGGATGAATCCGCAGTTGAGAATAATATAATCACAGAGAATGGAGTAGATGTCAATACAAAAGCACAAAGTGGAGCTGGTGATGCTACTGAGTCAGAAGCCAATATAAAAAGACCTGCCTGGATGAAGCAAAAAAAAGGTATTTTTTTGGTAGCATATATTTATATAAGGCCCTCAGCACCATCTAGGCATGCTGCAGTTAAAGCGGCAGTCTGCCCCAATAAGGGCGAAACTAGTCGGGGCTATGAGTAGATTGACCAGAGCGGATGAATTGAATTTATAGTTAACCATGTTGTTAAAGTGCCTGAAGGCAATAAACTGCAAAAGCAATAAATCTTTTTACTCCTTTATTAGTAAATTGCTCATTACGCACTGTGAACTTGATTAGTAAATTCGCTATTACAGTTTCAACTTCAGTATTGCTTTTACAGGATGATATCCCATGTCAGTTAATTGTTAGAAATATCACAAGAAAGGTATTTAGATTATATCTTAACAATATTAAATTTGAATTAAAACATTCCAGTTATTGTAAGAAATGGTAAGTGATTATATCCAATGAACCCCATCCTCCAAGTCAATCTGACGTTTATCAATATTTTATTGTGACTGGCATACTTACTGTCATTAACCTATTCGTTTTTGCTGAAAAAAGACAATATAAAGTTGTAAAAATATAGACGTCATAGAAATAAATATAGTACATTACTCGAGTTGTAAGGCAATTACTTTCCACTCCTGCGTAATATTTTTCTTACAACTCTCTTTATCGTAATGTACTATTAAATGGTAATGCACAAATGTAAATATTGCATAAAATTAGAACTTCTAGAGTGTATATAATTATTTGATTTGTAAAATACTCCCACGCATCTTTCAATGCATTTTTCTCTTTTCCTGCAGTCATGAATAGTTGTCATTATGTGCTTGATTACAGATCGTAACTGTGTAGTGTAATAGTTTGTGATATGAGTAGAAGCACTTGTAAATATTTGTTGAAATGTTTAAAACTCATCAAAAGTACACTTTACTAATCAGTCATTTACTATACCCAACATGTCATATTTGTCTGGCACACAACAGAACTTTTAACGTGTGTTTAAAAAATATGAAATTAATTATTATAACATTGATGTTACATGGATTTAAAAAAAAAGTTAATGGTGATATTTTTCAAAACACATTATGGATAATAAACTGCCTCTATTATAGCGAATTGAAAGAAGTATGAGAGCGGGTTGCACAAACGCGGATCAATTTCATTGTGGTGCTAACCTCGGATCAAACCATGGTAACCACGAATTATAAGCTTTTCTATTGGTGTTGCCATGGTTTGATCTGAGGTTAACACCGTGATCAAATGGATCCGCTTTTGTGCAACCGACCTTGAGAATATCCACAAATAAGGTTTAATTAGGCTTAGCCATCCTGTATCATTAAATATTTTGGACAAAATATTGTTCTGGTAAATTACTAGGAACTACCCTTACCATAAGAGTAATTTTCTTCAATTTTTCATGCCACAAAATAAAAGGCTTATTGCAGGTTTTGAAATTATATAATACATTTCATAGAGTGCATGCTGTATTTAAGATTGATACAAATCTCCACTCTACAATGCTCTATGAATTGATGTTTGTTGTGGTGACATCAAACATCATTAATTAATTTTCATGTCAGGCAGGTTAAACTGATAGTAGCAGCTTGGCACAGGAGGGAAGGTCACAAAATCGTAACCTACCTAACTTTTAGATTATCGGCTAAAGGTAGTTGTGCTGTGAGCGCTAAGTATCACTAAAATTTCAAGGAGTTTGCAGTACTCAACTCAATTCAGTTTAAATTAACTTAGTTTTAATGTACCATATCCCATTATGCACAAGCTTTCAGTTGGATATCTAAAATAACTACATGGAGATGCTTGATATAGGCATGCTCATGTTGGGAACTTATACAAATAAATGATTGTGGCACATACTGAACATATTTCTGTACATCTATGTTGTGGCTGCCACCGTAAGTGACAAAATGTCGTGTGTGAGACCCACACACTGATACCAGGTCATTACCATTCCAGCATAGTAACATTTAATGATAAATTTTCACACTATTCACACATGTCCTGTAACTTCAAAATTTACAACATTACTCTATTTTTACAAAACAGGAGGTGGTAAGAAGAGCAAAAAGTCAAACAAGCAGACTAAATCTTCATTTGTTAAAACAAACAAAATTGACGGATCACCCCCACCACCAGAGAAAATAATAAAAGAAGAGAAAGATAAAGTAAAAGAAGAAGAAAGTGAAGACTCTGATGCTAGTACCATCCCTGAAGGAAATGAGAAAGATGATAAATCTTCTGAGGAAGATGTACAAAAATCAGCTGATGATGAAGATGAGGTACTGAGAAATGTTATAATACCACATTCGATTAATAATGGATTACTTATGCTTTAGGAATGGGAAAAGTTTCAGAGTTTAAATGACAGGGATAAAGTTCTAGAAGGGAAATCAAAAGTATCGCATACAGTTCACTGTCCATTATTCCCATATGAGAAGCAGGAGTATTGGTGGACATACATCTGTGATAGAAAGTCAAAAACCTTGCTTACTGCACCTTATCATGTAACTAGTCTAGTCGATAGAGAGGAATGCCAGCTAAAGGTTTGTATTTGCTGAAAAAAAATTAACCTAATTTTAATACATGAAATATCTTCTTTCAGTTTACAGCACCAAATTGGAAAGGTGTATATACATTCACTGTATGCTTACGGTCCGACTCTTACATGGGCTTTGACCAACAAAAGGACATCAAATTGGATGTTAAAGAAGCTCCAAAAGAAATAAAAGAACATCCTCAATGGGAATTTGAAGATTCCGATGGAGAAAGACCGGCTGAAAATGATGCACATGAATCAGAATATACTACTGATGAAGATGTGCCTGAAGATGATATTTAAGGTTGCAAGGAAAATAAATAAGATTTGTACCATGATAGACTGCATTTATAATATTAAAAAAACCTTTACATATTTATAGTTTCGTATAATAGTATTTATTCAAAATTGGTATGTTACACTATTCGATCTGAATGATGATCACAGAGTAGTTTGATTCAGAGAACCCCTTTTGCACACATTGTCAAAAACCTGAAAATATAGTTTCAGTTAATATCCTGGTCTTTTTGTTATAATATATTTTTTAATAACCAGTTTATTCAATAAATAATACCTTAAGATGGCAGTATTCATGTAAAGGAAGTCCATACAAGTAAAAACATAAATAATGGCTTGTGATGTGCTGCCAGCAATGTAAAGAATTTAGAAGCAAAATCTTTGCACATACAAACCTACAGGGTACCTACACACAATATGTTTTTGTAGATAATAATACAGTCAAATTAAACGTCGAGCAATGTATCAAATCAGGTAATTTTTTTTTATTTGCTGTTTATAATGCAAAGGGAATTTTCAGTCCAAGTTTTCAACCTCGCCGACCAGCAAATCATAGTCAAAAATCAAAAAAACTCTAAATTTTCAACCTTTTTACAGGTCTTGTCGATTTCGACCCAGACTGATTATTTTTGTCGGCAATAACTATCTTATTCACTTTTAAAGTGGATAAAATATGCAATAATTTGAGACCAGAACTGTTATGGTAAGACTAATAGTTTAGGAGATAAAGGTTTTCATTTCAAACTTTGACAGGTTTTTCAGATTGCAGGATTTTTAGCAAAGTTTCAGCATTTTCACTATCATTTACATTTCTGATCTCAAAGTGATCTCCCCTTCGAGAAGCATGCACGGGATCTTGCATTAGGGAAGCAGCGAATAGTCGTTTATGACACCAGAAAAAAAATCAATAAATTGAAAAACATACGGCTGGTTTGGATGAAATTTCAATGCAGCTTATAAAGTATAGTATTGCAGTAATGGCACCTATTATGGTACACATAAATTTTGTTATAGGTCATAATTATTTTCCAAACGCATGGAAAAGCTCGCTTATCAAAGTATTGCCAAAAATTAGTGCACCTGAAAGTTTATCCGATATACGACCTATAAGTATTTTACCGGCAATGGCAAAAGTGTGTGAAAAAGTTCTTGAAAAACAGCTAAAAGCATATGTTCAAAAATATAATATTATTTCACAGTATCAATCGGGTTTCAGAACTGGCTATAGCTGTGAAACAGCACTTTTGGAAGTCACTGATAATATTTTTAGTTCTCTTGATGAAAATAAGTTTGTGCTGTTGGTTTTTTCGAAAGCATTCGATACCATAAACCATGAAATACTTCTGGCAATTTTGCAGCACATTGGACTTACGCATAACTCATTAGCACTAATGTCATCATACTTAAGGAACAGAATGCAAACAGTACATCTTGATAACAACTACTCGCAACCTGCTGAGGTATCGTTGGGTGTTCCTCAGGGGTCGGTGTTAGCACCGATGTTATTTTCCATTTACACACATGCTTTCTCTAAAGTTATCAAGCACGGTACTTTTCATTTTTATGCTGACGACAGTCAGTTGCAATATACTTTTACTATAAATGAGGTAAACGAAATATCTTCTAAAATTAATGATGATCTTGACACTTTTGCTAATATTGCTAGTAGTCACGGACTTATTCTGAATCCCGGAAAATCGAAATTAATTCTTTTTGGAAGAGGTAGTAACCCTAGCGTCAGGAAGGATGTGATTAGTAACTTAGATATAAAACTAAATGGTACACCGCTAAACATCACAGAGTGTGCAAGGAATTTAAGATTGCTGATGGACAGCAGCCTTGGATTCACTGAACATGTAACTTCCATTATTCAACCTAGTTACTTTAATTTAAAAAAGATCTATACTATCAAAAATTTTCTAAATTTCTGCACAAAAGTTACTCTTTGTGAACTTCTAGTATTGTCAAACTTTAATTATGCCAGTTGCGTGTATGGTCAGTGTTTAAATTATAGGGACACAAGAAGAATACAGGTGGTGCAGAATGCTTGCCTCAGGCTTGTTTTTGGGGTTCGCAGGAGACAACCTGTATCACATAAATTAAAACTGATTGCATGGCTCAACATGGAATTAAGGAGAACATTTCACTTTGGATGCCTTTTGCATACCATACTTTTGAACAAGACTTCCCCATATCTGTTAAATAAAAATAAATTCCGTAGGGATATCCACAATGTCAACATTAGACATAAAGATATGCTTTGTATTCCAAAGCATAAACTTACTTTGTACAGGAAAAGCTTTACATACCAGGCAAGTAAAATCTATAATCTTATACAGACGGAAATCAAGGAACTGCCTTCACCCTCTTTCAGGGATCGCCTGCGACAGCTATTGCTGAACCGTTAATCGCATCTCGATCCCCGGCTGCTTTTCTGTTCTGTTTTGTTTATCTGCTTTTTCTTTTCATGTATATATATAGACTTCACTTCACACTTCATTTTTTTTTCTTTTATGAAAGCTGCTCGCTAGATTACGTATTATTTTTTTTGTTTTATTTTAATTGGAACTTCGGTTGAGTGGAACCTGCAGCACATACGTGTGCTGCAGTTACCGAACTCCGCCGTTTTGGTCTCGGACCTGCAAGTAGATTTTTTTTGTATAGAATTATTGTATAACATAATAATATTTTCTTTTTTTTTGTTCTCTCTGAATGTATATCAAATGCCATCTATCTCTCGAGATCAAATAAAGACCATTATTATTATTATTACAGAGTTAGTCAGAAATATGGAATAACAGACTTATTTCTGTAAATATGAACGTCACACAAAAAGTGTCCTTAACAAAAAGTTTTTTCAACATATTTCCACTAAAGCATTTGTTTAATGCAATCAAGCATTTTTTTTGCAATTTGTATGGCTCTTTTTAGTCTTAAAATGACCTGGTGTTTATTTTATATGGTTTAATAACAAAATTTTGGATAAAATTCGTGTTTTGAAGTAAATCTAAAATTAGTTCGTAAGAACGTAGGCTTTCGTGGCCAAAGTTTGATTGAAATCTTAGTCTTTTGGGGGGGAAGTCGAAAGCAATAATTCTATCCCATTTCTTGATGTCCTTGTCACTTGTCTACCAGATGGTCGTTTGGGCTACTCTGTCTATCGCAAAGCCACTCACGCCAATTGGTACTTGCATGCGTCTTCTCATCACCATATGTCACAAAAGCGTTCTGTCCCAAATTCTCTTATTAAACGTGCTTTATCAGTTTCTGAACCGGACAAATTTCGCAGTGAATTACAACACGCAGGCAGCAGTCTAACCAACAACGGCTATAATAACCGTGAGATACAATTTGCAATTAATCGTCATCTTTACCCCAAATCAAAACTAACTCTCGAACCCCCAAATTATAGATCGACTGCTTTACTTCCCTATGTTCAAGGTGTCACAGATAGAATTGGCAAAATTCGTAAGAAAGAACTTATCCGTAATATCTTCCAGCCCCCTTCGAAAATGTCACAGATTCTTCCATCTCCGAAGGACAAAATAAATCCTCTATCTTCTAGAGGTATTTACAGCATCCCTTGTTCGTGCGGTTCCGTATATATCGGCAAAACAGGTAGATCCTTTAAAACCAGGCTTAATGAACATAAACGTTACATTAAATCAGGTCTCTTCACCCACTCAGCTGGCAATCAACATGAAACGGGGCACAATATTTTGTTTGACAATGTGTCACTTCTAGCGAAAGTCCCTTTTTTCACAACCCGAAAATTCCGAGAAGCCATAGAAATTTCCAGATATCCCAATAATCTAAACTGCGAAGACGGTTTTCATCTCTCCTCCATTTGGTACCCAATAACCCGACGGCTATCCCCACCCTCACAAACTTCCACCTATGCCGACCAAGCATCCCGACTCCCCTCGTAACGCCATGTATAACAATATCTATTGTTTACATGCTCTTTCTTCCTTAGGATTTGGTTCAGTTCGGATGTGTTTCTCATGTCAGGTTTGCACCGTATTTCATACACCTTATTCCTGTCCTGATGATGCCCCTTACATGTGCGAGCGAAACATCGACCATATTCCTAAATCAGACGCGGTCTAACCCCAAAAGACTAAGATTTCAAAAATTAGTTTGATGATAATAGTTCTAATGCTCGTTAATACTTTATTTACCTACTTAAATCATTCATTACATTAAATTAAATCTTCAAACTCAAAATCTGTGCCTTAGCAGGCACAAATTTTGCAGACAGCGTAGGCAGTATTTTTTCATTTTCTTTCTGTCAAATTTCATGATTTTTATCTCTACGTCTGACTTTTTAAATGGCCTTAGGAAGAAATCCAACGGACTATGTATATAGTTTACAAAACTGCTTCTGAAGGCTAAGGAGTTACCAAGGGTATTTTCCAAAAGTACCACCCCCAATTTTAACAATGCCTACTATTTTTGAATAAGGTTTTTTTGTCCTGGAGATAAGGTAGTTAACTGCTTTTTCCCAATATTTTTGTTGCCGTGTTGCCTGTGGTAGCGGGAGGATGGGACCAGATACAGCAGATTTTCCTGGTTGTACGCATTGAAATGCACACTTTAGTGCGGTTTTTGAGTGGTCGAGGAAAAAAGATTCAGATTGAAGAAAATATGTCTAATTGTTAATTAATACTAATTGCTTCCTCCAGTTTCCATGACGAATTGTTTAGAAAACATTGGAATCGTCCAGGGATTCAAGGTAGTAAAATTGACCGGGCTCTCCGACTTCAAATAATGTGAAGTTAAAAAACAATGCATAGACACTAATTTCCAAAGAAACAATGCTTTTTATTAGTAACATGGCATCATTGATTACCGACAAAAAAAAACTGTATGAGCACCTTTATGAGTCTTAAGTATATATGCAAATAATCATGTGTTCTATTTAATAGATTCATTTTTTTTCACTATTTCATGTTCTATTGTTCCACAGCCTCCTAGATGTAAACACAAAATTTGATTAAAAGACTACAATAAATTGGAATAATTCCAGAATTATTGAAAATAAACAAAACAATTGATATATTTTCTTATTCAGAAAAAAATCTTTTTGTTTATAACAAAGCCACAAAAAAAATGTGAATACTACTGCATTCAAAATAAAAACATTATCAAAAATCATAGACCTTGGAGCAAAAATCGGCAAAGTTCTAAATCAACATTTATGAGACAGGGAAAAACGTTCTGTATTTTACAACTGATCTAACACACTCAAAATTTTTTGTTTTTAAATAGATGTTATCGGTATACCTACTTCGGATTTGTCTAATATTTGCATAAAACAGTTGAAGATACATACAAAAAGTAAATTTCTTACAAAGTGGACTTGCCCTTTTTGCACCAAGGTGTTCAATTACTTTACATTTTTTTTGTATCTACATCCCTAAGCAAGATATTGAGAACTGTGGAAATGTTTAAGGTTATTCGGAACAAAAACGTAAGAAACGAATTTTGAAACTGCATTCCTCAAGTATTAATAGTTGTTTTACTACAGATACAACGAAATGAGAGATCCTGTACCTGATAGTTTTTACTTCAGACTAAGTCGTTGTTTCACTGAATGGGGAACATTTTGAGCATTTATTGTTTTAAATTAGCATTAGTAGTTTTCAGTCTGAATTAAATTAGGCTAAGTACCATTTATTAATAAAACATTTTAAATGTGCAAAGTTGGTGATTAGACATGGCCCTCTCTTTGGCAACGGCCTTGTAGTTATATTTTTGTATTTTTACCGAAAAACTAATTTTTTTTTAATTTCCTATTGTACCACCATTGAAATTTTACATTTTCGTATGCACAAATATGAAAAAAAACAAAGTTGCTGCCATGGTAATGAAATAACTGCATTCTAAAAAATTAAAGGTCATCAAGATGCGCAAAAAATGGCTAAAAAGCTTGACCGCATTTTTATAGTTTTTTAATTATTAACATATTATTTATATGGGCCACCCTGTATGTAGGATTACGGATAACGGAACTAAGGATACCTATTATTACCGAACAAACGATTCGGTACACTGATCTCTATTTTTGAGATCAGTGATTCGGTAGCGTCCCAGGTTTTCCCCAAGGATTGCCGATAGGTGGCGCGACATGTTAAAAGTATGATTTTTTTAATGAGTTGATCACAATGTGAAACAATTTCCTATTTACTAGGTAAACACATTAGGCTTTATTTTCACGTCAAGTAATAAAACTACAAATACCAACCACTAAGTTTATTATCATAAGTATAAAATGACCGTCCACGAGAATATCAAACTTTTAGCGCTTACGTTAAATAAGGACATCTTATGCAACAGTTCCACTTAAAAATAGGGTAAACGTAAACAAATCTGATGTAGCAGTGTTGAAATACTAAATGCAGTTTGACTCGTTCTTATAATGTTCTATAAATATATATCAATTAAATAGCTAACACACATGCATATACATTATTTTTATTTATACAAAGCTTGCAGACCGGAGTTGCCAGATTTCAAAATACTGTTGACGGCGGTGTAGCGTCATTTGCTGTTTAGCTTTTTGCATAGTTTTGGACTTTTAAGTTCTTAATAGTACTTTGCAGATTTATAGATAATTTTTGTTGTTTCGTTAGTATTCCAATGTTAATGCTTAATGTGACACTAATAGTTTAGTTGAACACTGAATTTAAGAAAAGTAATAACATTGGACAACAATGTACTTAAAAGGATAACGACCTTTGCCATTAATTTATTATGCATGTCCTGTTTCATAGAGGTTCCAAGTCCCACCGGTAGATGATGGCGCCAACATACAAGTGTAATAAGATTTTAACATTTTTTTCCTCTTTTTTATCATCTTATTCAAAGTGAACACATTTTAATTATCGCAATAGGAGGACGTGACATGGGAATATGTAATATAAATTTTCAATATGCTCTGAACAACACGGATAAGGTTAAGTGCTCAATTTTTTTAATTAAGTACTGTTTCACAAGTTTCATTTACATTTTAAGTGTTTTTGAGCTTATCATAGTTTGAGTTTTGCTAAATTCGTTGTTTAGCATTCGATTTAGTTAAATTTAAAGTGGCTTATTAGAGCAGACAAACGAATAAATGTGCGGTGGTACATAGCTTGCTAATTGTTATATTTTGATAAGCATGATTGGTATTTGTAATTTTATAACTTGAAATAAAAATAAAATCTAACGTTTACCCAGTAAAAAGGAAATTGGGTGTGCTCAACTTATTCAAAAATTATACACTTGACATGAGGCGCCACATATCGGCAATCCGTAAAAGTTTGAATTTGCCGGCAAAAACAGGGACGCTAGCGAATCGTTTGTTCCTTCGATATATTTAAATGTCTTTGGTTTGTTCGGCTTATCTATGGCTTCGGCATCCTTAGTGGAGTTAACTATTCGTGATCGTGTACATGTGTACATTGAACTCATTCCCCTTCCATTTCAATGATCGTGTCCCAAGTAAATCTGGGTGCGCACTCGGCCCATGCGTGTTCACTCTACTCCCTACTCTGATGTGTGAACTGATAATTTAAATTTGACAAGTGACAACGGTGACAACTGACAAGAGCATAACCTAAATATATGTTGATGTATGTATGTGATTCTGTAAATGAGAAAATTGAAAATATATAGAAATGGCATTTATAAAAAATGCTAATCAAGCGCTAAGTATCTTAGGTACAATTACATTAGCTTTGGGATTACCAATAGTGATTTTTCGAGTATTACGCAATGTTTACTTTAAACAGGGATTGAAGGCATTGGCAGGGAAGGTTTGAACAAATAAMATTTTTATCCGTAAAGTGGTKCAACAGKCATAGTTGTAGGTCGTTGTTATAACTGGGGCAAGTTCAGGCTTAGGTGAAGCTTTGGCACATGCATTTTATAAACAGGGCTGCCAAGTGGTATTATGCGCTCGTAGGCGCCAAGAGCTAGAACGTGTCAGAGAAGATTTGTTGAAACTACATTCTACTATCCCAACATATCCGCCCATTATTATACCYTTGGACTTAAGTGATGTTAACACTCTTGCAACTCATGTCGACAAAATATTGAAAATCACGAATCATATTGATATATTAATAAACAATGGAGGTATTTCCAACAGGGGTAACATCTTAAATACAAGTACAGATGTAGATATTAAAGTAATGTATGTAAATTACTTTGGAACAGTGACATTAACTAAAGGTTAGTATCTATTACATGTTTCATTAAGTTCAAAAATTTCTTTGTTGACATCATTCATTTCATTTAGATCAGGTTACTTCTGGCCATTTTATGATGGTGTTGCCCTACAGCAAACAAGGGCAATTTTTTACACTGTTTTCCAACTGTAAAATATTCACTGTTAAGGTAGAAACCCGCTACCATCATATCATGGGGTATAATGCAGTGTTGTAAGTTATACAGGCGGTCTGGTTAATCATGCTTGTGCTTCTTAATGACCATTTAATAATTAGTATCAAATCGCAACTGAATTTAACGGTTTTAATTTAATTTTTGGCTGAAGAAGAAACTAAAATATCTATGTATAAGCAACAGAATTTTATTTTTTTTAAGAACACCCCTTTCACCCTTCTAACTTTTTAGAAATTATTACAAGCACCAAGCAACTTTTGACATCTTGACTGACATATTTACACCTTTTTGCTGTTCCCACTTGCACCTATTGTATTTCTGTGATTTGTACCTATCAATGATGTTTACATTTATTTATCAACATATCTGCTACAAAATATGCATAAAAAATTTATAAACGAATTACATATTATGTATTAAATATTTTTTCTCACACTACAAATATCACATATCTTACCAAGTAAGTATAGAGATGTCTAGAATGCAGTCACTGGGTATTTAAAAATGGCATCAGGACCTTAACGACTTTTTATTTATGCCACATTTTTGTTGTATTATGAATTATGGGAGCCGAAGTAATAAGACATCAAGTTCAGTTTTATAAAATACTGGCTATTTTAAAGTGCATTCATGGTACAGCATACAGAACTGTACAAATAATTGTGATATTGTGAATATACTCTAAACTTTATTAAATGGTTGCAATATGACTGCATATATAGGCATCTTCAGACAAACTTTTACAGTGTGTGCGTTGATTGAATATATATTCAATTAACGGTGTGCCGAAACTATACCCATTTTGGTATATCGTAACTAAATACTTGGAGTAACCTTTTTAATCCTAAAGGATTAAATTCAGATTTTTAATCCCTCGGGATTAAAATGCTGCGTTACCCAATTGCTTTTTGTTTTTTGGACAGAGGAATTTTTAGGTTATTTTATAATTAGTGCTAACACGTTTGTCACTTTGACAAGAATAAATTTACCATTATTTCACATAAGAAATAAATTCCACAAGTGCAAGAGATAACGTTTGAATGATTTTTATTTCCCTAGTTCGCTTGTGAAATAAAATTCACCCCCAGGGATTAAATGATATGTCTCAATAAGATTTTACCTATATATACAATAATACTTACAGATCCTACAACTAGGTATTTCTTGATTTCTGTTGGACAAAACCTGCTTCAAAAGTTTATAACCATTTAAGCTTTTGTATGCTTTCATTTGAACTTGTGTAATAAAACTGTGAGGATAAATGTCTGTTTGGAAAGTAAGATCCTTTATACTGTATGGATCAACATTATCAATAACAGCAATCTTCTGTTTGGTTTGAAGGCTTCCGTGGTTGTTGTCGATGACATGTTGTTTTCCGGGCTGGTTCCCACGTTGGTTATTAGAACTTGACGTTTCGACACTCATGTCGGTGTCTTCCTCAGAAGCAGCTCTGAAACTGGAGTCTCCTAATCCGCTTGGGTATTTATACTTGTCCGGATCACTGACGCGTGGGCGTTGTTACGCATGACCGGTTTCCAGATTCCAGGTAGTTCGATGCCCCAGTCTCGGTTGTAATTGTGCGGGTTCTTCTGGATTTCGATGGCTTCCTTGTACAGTCTCGGCCATACGATGTTCTGCTACAGCCAACCTATCACCTTGCCGGTCTCTGGTGTCCCTCATGTGCTCCTTGATTCTCGTGCTGATGTGCCTTCCGATTTGGCCGATCAAAACCCACAGCTGCATGGGATGCTGTACACACCTTGTGTTTGCAGCTCCTCAGTCGTCGAACGATATTTCGGAAAGGCGTTAGCTATCTTTCTCGGGACGGTGAAGACATCATATAAACACCAATTGGCAATTACGACAAACTATCACACAAGCCTGTGTAACCGCAAGAGGCTGTTTTACACGGAAATTTTTCAGTTTTAAAAGTATTGTTAGTTATTAACATAAATACATCAAATAAAATGTTCAATATACATGATATGCATTTAAGGCTATATACACTTGCCCTTCGCACTATTTTCAGAAATTGCAAAAATATCCAATTATCAGTTATAATTATATTCAAATATTATTGCTTTGAATATAATCACAAATTAATCTGGTCAATAACCACCATATTTTGTATTTTCTATAAAATGGGTTTACCGCAAATCGACATTATAATATATGTGAGGCCTTGCCTGGACGCAATGGAGTAAGATGCTAGCAATAAAAAAAACATTTATGTTTAAAGGTTTATTTTTACCCATAAAGGTTTTCCGCCAAATTCAAATATTGCTTTAGTCAGATGCCTCGACTGGAGTAAAAGATAACAATGAGGAACACATATCCCGTTAACACATTTTACATTCAATATTCAAAGTCGTATACACTTGGTGTACATTTAGCACAATAGCAATATCACACAGCTACACCAGTGAACCTGTTGCGACCAGGACTCATGACTTTGCATATCCCAATGTTTAACTTATTTGATAACATAAATAAAGAAAGTTTAAAAACAATGTCTCGGAAAACATTAATTTTTGTCAATCCAAAACAGTTTAGATGAGGAATCCCTGTGACATATAAATATTAATTTGTGTAGAGGTACATTTAATTTTTGTATAATAGAATGCCATTCAAACAAAACAAATGTTTTATACTACTATGGCCCTGTTTGAAACTTTTTTGCAACCTAAGAACACTTGCGGCTCATGGTATCTAAACCAGCCACCACTGTAATACAACTAATACCTCCATAACGAACCCTAAAATTTTATAGGGGTATAAATTGTTAGTTTCAACTATATTTCAAGAATAAATTTGAAAAACTATGTAGGTGTTTTATTATCTAAGCTGAACATTTATTCATTTAATTACTGCACTGCGATTGCAAGCCAGCAAAGTGATAACGATTTTCAGTGTACTGCTAATTTAAATTTTGTACATATCTCTTCGACTGTAAGGTACAAATTACTAAATTACGGGAAGATGTTCATAACCATTCTGGTTAGGGTATCAAGGTTTTTACAACTACCAGATGACATACTGGCAAGGCTCAGAAGTTAAAACAGGGCTACATACTAGAGATGTTGCAAAGGTGGTTTTATCGGAACTGAAGTCGAAGTCGGAGTTTAAATTTGGTTTACAGATTCGAAACTGTAACATTGAAAATAAAAATAATCAAATTTTCTTAAATCTTAAACAGTACTAGTAGTAAATAAAATTAAATGAAGTGACCCGACAAGAGGCAATAATATTTAATTAACAAAAGCTTCGCAGTTTTATCTCTGTCCAAACTGTTTCTCAACGGGTCATAGATTAGGCCAGTACCAGTAAAAAGTTGTTTGCTTGCTATTCAGCCTGGTGGATATGAAAAATATTGGAGGGCATCACTTCAGGGATTGAAATTTTGTATTTACTTTCCACCATAATAAGGGATCATAACTGTTAGCAATATGTTTTTCTTTATTGAACTTGTGGTACTAGGTCATCACCCCGTTAGGGTGATGGGAGTTACCATATTGTAGAGTGTTGTTGGTTCATCAAGCGGGGATTCTCAATGAAGACATCAGGTGATGTACATACGATTTATTGCAAGTTATATTGGTATACAGATATCACAGATCTTACTTACTGACTAACTTATGTTTAATTACACTTGTCTATTTATATGGTTAATTGATGCCATTGGTTTACTTATTGTTTACTATAATAGCTACATAATGGATTTATTTACTATCATCAATGCGCTCGTATAAACACGGCTATGTCAGCTTAGCTTATGTCGTATAATTGCTGACACACTTAAGATTGTTTTTATTCCTGTTTACCTTGCGATAACTAGGTCACCACAAACTCATTAAGTGAACCTTTTAAAGCAACAAGTGAAAGAGTAATCAACAGAAAATACGTTAGGAGAGGGTTTCTTCACAAGACAAACATAAACATGGTTGTTTTGATCATACATGCTGACCATTGTCGCCATTACTGCTGCGCTTGGCCCTGCGATTGGCCTCTGATTTATGTGTCGGAGCCGAAGTCGAAATCAGAGGTGTAATATCAATCAAATGTTCTGACTTTTTATAATCGGTATCAAACCTCCATAACATCCCTGGTACAGAATAAATCGACAACCTGATGAAACAAAACAAATGCAGTTTCGGTAATGGCCGAAGGTTTGCTACTTTTTTAGCCGAAACTGAAGCTGAACATTCGGTCAGACACTAATTTTAATATCACATTTATGCTTATAGAAATAGTTATGGAAAAGACTCAAAAAATATTCCGAAGCATTGGAAGATTGGGTATGATGTAAATCATGGTTCTCCAAACTTTTTTACCAAAGGGGCACATCGACTACTCCACTAAATCCTAAAGTCCAAGCGTGTCATAGGCACATACCAATTTTTCAATTAAATTTTCGTTTCATAGCATGTTAGCTTTATATACTATTTGTGTGTATTATATATAAGATATAAGCATCAATAGATGAAGGCTTCCGTGGTTGTTGTCGATGGCATGTTGTTTTCCGGGCTAGTTCCCACGTTTATTTGACCTTGATGTTTCGACACTCGTGTCGGTGTCTTCCTCAGAAGTTTCAGAGCTACTAATTTTGTTTTTAAATATATGTAATTTTATTAATAGTAACAAAAGATCCTATTTTATGAACAAGTAGGTATGAATCAAAATTAATGTAATAAAAAACAAAAAAAAATATGTTGGAAAATCATTTACTTATAAATTAACGTATGTATTATTTCTAATCCATTGATTATGTTTCTTCTTCTATACACTATCTGGAATATATCCTATTTCTCTTGGCGCTGCCAAAGGTGTACTCATATTCTGTGACACTGTCTATCGCTGCACATTCCAGTTCCATATCTTTAGCACAAAAATTATGTATTTTCTTTCTGCATTAACTTTCAACACTATCTTTTTTTATAAGGCTATGGATAACAGCGGCTTACCATGTTTTTGATTAAAATAAATTTTAATAATAATAAAACAAAATGAAATGATAAATACAAAACAAACAAACAGAATGACAAAAGAACGAAATGTTCAGATCTTGTTCTATAATTTATTAATGACTGAATTAGCAAGTAAAGCATATACGCATAATACATTTCATATAAGGATTTATAGTTGTTTGTTCTACCTGGAATATATAAATACCGAGCCAAGTAGTTTCAAGTTGCCGGAACTCTCCAAATTCATTGAAATCTACTGGTCATGTAACTGTTTAAAAGAAGTAATTCAAATAGAAATTGAAAATGAATCCATGTTATCGTCATATCATTTTGTCATCTAAATATTTTTTCCTTATGGCTTTTGAATTTTTGAAAGCAACATAATATGTTCACGGAATCTTAGTAGCTTTACTCAAAGTCCTGTTCTATATTTCATTCGTCTGTTTTCACATTACAAACCTTGTGCCAAGTAGGTGACAGCTTTTGTGGATCTACTGTGTGTGACATCATCTTGGGTGCAACTTGCAAAACTGATGTTTATCTGGGGCCAACATTATTGTTAACTGTTGAGTTTCTGTGTGGCTTTGACTCGCAATTCTGTTAGCAGGTAGTGCCTTTGTCATCATTTGTGCAGTGGTGTAGTGTATCAGTTATCGAAGGAGAATTAAAGAATTACTTTTATACCACAATGACACACAAACTTTTAGAGTGCTCTCCAAGAACTTGCCGCAGCCTGAGAGCGCAATTCTGGCTGACTTTCTTCCATCTAACTTGTGATTTTATGAAAATGTGCATTTATAAACAGGTATACACCAGAATCTTAGGTATTGGTACATTTAAAAAGTTTATAACAGCTATTATGTATTTAAATAATATTCTTTAATATTGCATAAAATCTTTTTATTGAACTTGTCTACGACTGAATAATATCGAAATCAGTTTGTTTGCAAAATTCTACACTAGCAATCACCCACACTACACATTTTTCTTTTTTTAACTACAAAAATAAGCATTCGCCGGGAGCATCATTCCTTGCTTTTTGATTTTCAGGAGCAATTCCTATAATTCCTTGAATATACATAATATATAGGCAATGTTCTACTCGTAGATGCTTAGGAGTGCTGTGAGTAAATTATTCCTCCTCAATCTTGTACCTCTTTTTTACTAGATAAACAATGGAACTCAGCTTTTTTTATTGAACAAATAAGCACAAATTTAATATTATGTCTACTTTATTTAAATTATTGGTACACCGCTTTTGACTAATAAATAAGATGGGGTGACTGCCAGTGTAGAATTTGAAAAAAAAACTAATTTTGATATTATTCAATTGTAGGCAGGTTCAATAAAAAAATTTTGTGCAATTTTGAAGAATATTATTTAAATAATAGCTGTTATTTTTATTTTTGTGTACGCTTGTTTATAAATACATAATTTCATAAAATCACAATTTATTCGAGTTATATGAAATCTGTGTTTCATTGTGCTGTAAACTAATCGTTTTGTCCTCCTTCGATAATTGAAGCACTGCACACTGAAGTACAGAAACCCAACAGTGAACAGTAATGTTTGCCCAAGACAAACATCAGTTTTACATTTTGCGCCCAATCAAAACCTACTTGGCACACCATACTCTATTCCTGCCACGATTAAAACTTACTGTGATTTCGACATTTTTGACATCCGTAACAGGTATATCAATTGTTTTTGGATATAGAAACAGGAAGTGCTTTATTGGCTGTTTTAAGAAAAAGTTCAGGTAGTTTGTGAATCATGAGTTTTCAAGTGTAGACTTTAAATATAAAAATCCATAATTCGATTTAAAAATTGGTTGGTAACTCAATTTGGTATATTTGTTAGTCAAAATTTGTCTAATAATTGACCTACGCTAAAATAGTTTTAACTTTCAGCTACTACTAACAAACTGATTCATTTGTTTGTTATTTTTTACTTTATTTACTTTTGTAATTTGTTATTTAAACAATTAAAACGTTTAATTACACTCAATATGTTTTTTTTTTAATTTTAGCTGTGCTGCCGCATATGGTAAAGCGCAAGGATGGTCATATAGTATTTGTTAGTTCTGTACAAGGACTTATTGCAATTCCAGAGAGATCAGCTTATAGTGCTTCAAAACATGCCTTGCAAGCCTTCAGTGATTGCTTGCGATCAGAAGTAGCCCAAGATAATATACATGTAACAGTTGTAAGTCCTGGGTATGTCAAAACACAGCTATCAGTCAATGCTCTTACTGGAACTGGTGACTTGCATGGAAAGATGGATGCTTCAACTGAAAAAGGTTATTCTTCTGATTATGTGGCGAGTGAGATTCTTAAAGCTGTTATTCAGAAGCGAAGAGAAATTGTTATTGCAACTATTGTCCCAAAGGTAGCTATATTTTTAAGAAAATTTTTGCCAAATGTATATTTTTACATAATGGCTAAAAGAGCAAAAAATAATAATTAGATAACTGTTGATGTTTCTTTTATTATCATTGTGTTTTATACAGTTTTTTTGCATTTAATGATTACATTCAGCAATCTTAAACAAATCTTCGTTAGGTTATATAAGTGCAGGTTTCTTTTGTTGCCAGTAATAATAATTATGAGTTGATTCAAAATCACTTATATTCAAGGATAGACGACCTTTGTAAACCTGTTCTTTCATGATATGTGTTGGTATGCAGTTTCGGGTAGTAAATATAAGATGTGTGGAATAACTTGTGTAAAAGCTGTAGGCAAGGCAAAACTAAATACACTGCATTAGAAGGTACAAAATCATAATAATAAGTAAAGGCTCAAAAGCCACTTGTCCTCAATCTGAATCATATAAGGTTCAATCTTTTAAATATCTGTAGGAAACTAGTATCATTACCAATATGTTTGAGTAACCTAGTGTATTATAACAGGTATAAGTTGGAAACAATACTGATCAGATCTACTAAGATACTATTTTATACCACCTATTTGCATACATTCTTGGATACTAGAATCAAATGACAAGTATTGATACTTCTCTACATTTCATTGAAAAGTCTTTCGGTTTCCATAATCAACTACATGATCGAAAATTTTAACACGATTTGTTTGGTTTTAAAACCATCACCACACTTTATTGCAAAAATTTAAGACTATCACTACTTTTCTACCATTTTGTTTTATCGATACTACATATATCCAAGGTATAAAGAACAGCAAGTATTGCACAGCTAGAGATTGTTGCCAAATACAGATGCTTCTTGTCTGAAGGTATTGATTCTTTACTAGCATTTATTTAGTAAGTGCATAATCAAGGTCTTTATACTTAGGAATCAGTATTCGATTATTAATATGTAGTAAATAAAGCCTTCTAAGTTGTCTACATACAATAAAACTTTATTCTTGGCTGCATTATTTTAACAAAAATATGTTGCCTTTTAAAATGTGATTTTTATAAATGTGAACATATAAGTGAAATGGTAACAAGGGTATAATCTAGTCTCCGATTTTTTTAACGGTGGCAGCAATTTACATTAAGTAGCAAATACGCTGGAATACTGTGAGCTATCCCAACAATAAAACATTGAAGTGCAAGAATAAAAAGTAGGTTCAGAAATAAACAAGGGAAATTTTGTGACGAATTATAATTACTATCAAATATGACCAATTTTTATGTGAATGTAAATAGATAAAAGAGCAAAATTGTAGACATTAACTTTCATATATTGCATTTAAATCAGAATGATCGTATGGTTAAATTAGAGAATGTTGTTATTCTCCAACTTCGGTGAAATATGAAAAAAAATTTTGTTTGAAATATTAATGTGTAATATGAGATTAATGTGGCAGCGCATTGTAAAATAAATATTTTTGACATAAAATATAAAATACTGTACCTTTTGCTAGTAGCACATTTGCACTTACACTGATGGAATTGGGAAATAGCTCTTTGACATCATCCGCCATAAATTGCAATTTGCCACCTCCTAAAAGGTTGTGACATCAAATTGAATTATTGAAACAAAATAGACCTTTATTTATGTGACTAAGGTATTTGTAGTAGTTAGAATTTCTTCACTAGGTATATTTTGTAATAACTTAATTTTTTATTATTATTATTAATTTTACATTTACAGGATTTATGTAGTATGCATATTTATGTTGTTTTTTGTAAACAATTTTAAATAAAGTTATTTGAATCGTTTATTTTATGTTGTCATTATTTGTAAAAATAAGAGATATGAAATCTTTTTAGACTGAACATGTATATTGTTGATATATTTTGGAATTGTCTGAATAATATTCGGACAACGATTTTGGCTTTCACATCCATTGTAATTAAAAGTACTTCTAGACTACAGCCTGTCGACGTAACAATAGTTTGAATGGAAAATGTCCTTGCAAAATTATTTCAGAGTAATAAATTTATTAGATCACTGATTTTATGGATTATTCAGGTAACACCTGTTTGGCTGGTTACTTTGCATGCTTTATTTAAAATAAAAACAAAAAGTTCGTGAAAAATCTTACTTAAATTAAGTTAATAAGTTAATTTTTATTTGTATTATAAGTAAAGAAAAGTACCGTAWTTCCTTATAAATCATGAAGTCTCTAATCTWGGAGCAGCCGTGATTGAGATGAGTAAAGAAAAACTCACTTTTATTTGAGAATAATATATAACATCTGTTTAGACACTTAATGGAAATAMATAAGAAATTATTTAAAAAAATATGTGACAAGCACAGGAATCAAATTGCCGTTTCCATCACTGTAGCAACTAAACTCAGCAAATGTAACTGCATAACATTTCATGAAAACGGAAATCATCCTGAAATGCTGGCATTAACTTTATTGAATGATGTGAATATACATATAATATACATAAAAGGCATCAAAAACATGAGTTTTCTGTAGAAAACCTTAAACTAAAAAGGATAAATTAACTGAACTGTGAAAGCTGATTGGCATGTCAGGTTTAAACGTTTAATAAAATCAATTCAAAGCTGTAGCTTCAATTTAGATAGGTATTCAATATGACCGCCGTGAAAGCAGCAGCCAAAATGTAGCAGCCGGTTTTCCGATAATACCCGAGCCAACCAATGGAGTAACTAAAATAGAGTGTTGTTTGGCTGCTGGCTGCCTAAAAAATGGCTGCTACTTATTAAGTGGCCGCTAGCTGCAGACCAAGCGGCAGCCAAGAGTAATACTCTAAAAAGATTTGATATTAAGCAAACGCTTACTATCTCATTGTCAGCCGGGAAACGGGAAACGAATTCAATTAAACAAACATAAATAAAAAAAAAATAAATCTCAAGAACGACGCATAGTAGCATTTTCATATTCGAACTGTATCTTTTAAGTTAGGTCAGTAGTCATCTCTCWAAAGAGCATCATCTCTATTTGGGATCTTGGGGGTTAAATTTGCCTCCAAAAACAAAAAAAAATCATATCTCGGGAACGACACATAGCATTTTCATATTCGAACAGTGTCTTTTAAGCTAGGTCAGTAGTCATCTCTCCAAAGGGCATCTCTATTTGGGATCTTGGGGGTTAAATTCACCCCTAAAGACTGAAAAAAAATCATATCTCGGGAACGACACATAGTAGCATTTTCATATTCGAACTGTGTCCTTTAATTTAGGTCAGTAGTCATCTCTCAAAAGGGTAGCATCTCTATTTGGGATCTTGGGGGTTAAATTTGCCCCTAAAGACCTAAAAAAATCATATTTTGGGAACGACACATAGTAGCATTTTCATATTCACATGGTATCTTTCAAGTTAGGTCAGTAGTCATCTCTCAAAAGGATCATCATCTCTATTTGCCAGCAGCCAAACCGCACTCTATTTTAGTTACTCCATTGGTTGGCTCGGGTATTATCGGAAAACCGGCTGCCACGTTTTGGCTGCTGCTTTCATGGCGGTTTCAATATCTAGGTAGCTAATAATTCATTATAATAGGCAGATAATGAAGAATTTAATAACCTAGTATGGAATTCAACTGTTTTCATATTTACATTTGTTTTTATGTTTATTTTACTTTAATGTGACAAACATGAAACCATTAATGTTAAATTATTCTGATGAGTGTGTTGTTTTTTTAGGAATAACTAATCAAAATGTTCAATTCAAAACTATAGTCTTTCACAGATTGACTAAATGTGTTACCTTCATCAGAACCTCTACTTTATGATAAAGAGCTCTAAAAAGCACTTCATTAAATAGTCTAAGCGGACCAGGTTGTAATAGCAAAATAATAGTTGCGGAAACTAAAATAAGCAGATAAAACTTTAAACAGATAACAGATACTACATAAGTACCAAATTTAAAAGCCAGTTGGCAATTTCACATTAATGAAAGCTAACATATTTGATAAAATTTCTTTTAGAGAACCTATTCTTGTAATTTGCTAAATATTTTATTACTTTACTGAAATCAGGTTAACTTGATTGAAAATTGCTCAGTTTGGCAACCTCGTGGTAAATATTATTGGTGCAGACTTCTGGAATATTCCATGTTGCACATTCCAGTTTAATGGAAATGCTGCTGCATAGACATAGATGTCGCTATATGTGATGATTGCAAATTGTTACACTGCTTACACGACAACTGAATATTGTTGGAAAAATTATACACGACGAAGTTTTGCGATTTTACTAAACAACGGATTAATATTTCGTAGCGTAAGTAAGTGTTTGCACTAAAGATTTGTGCATGTTTGTTGTATTAAGTTGGTTTGTTCCAAAATAAAAGAAAATTTGTAGTTAGTAGGGTTAAGTCTAACATATTATTCGCTAGTGTAAATCGGATTTTTTAGTTCGAGCTTGTACTGAAATCAAGATAGCGATGTTGCAAATGCAAACTGCAAACGCAAAGCAAACATACCACATACGTGCAGTATCTTCCAAGCCCTGTTGTAGCATGAGTAATGCGATTGCAAGTATACTGGGTGAATTAAACGGATAATTTTCATAATCCCGAGTAAAATATGAGCATATTCGGTATGTCAGAATGTTTACGTGCAAACAATAGCGAATGGTGAAATGTAGAATCGTATTTTACTAATATGCGTATTATATAGCAATTCATTTCAGTCGTAATTGAAGTTTTATTTTAATATACAGTGAGAATTTCGGTATTATTGTGGAGTGTTGGCATCCTTTGTCCAACGAAATAATGTTATTGTTACATTACACTTCGGATTCGCGATTGCAGTAGTATTATTTTTAGACAACCTTTAATGATTATATAGCAAGGTAAAAGACGGAATAATGTGTTTAATTTATATTACCCTTAATGTAGAACTTGATAGAAATTTAAAAGCTATATCATTGATTAAGACTTTGCTATTATTGAGTGGTTAGTTGTGGTTATGACATAGGAGATTATGCCAGAATCTTAATTGCCCTTAACCACATTTCTGAAACAATGGAAGTGACTATTAACCCCTCAAAAGAAAAAAAACTAAATTGTCAAGTTGATATGTTACCATGTACTGTGATTTTCAGTTAAACATAGAAACTCAACGTGAAGAATAAAGGGAATGAGTGTCACTGGTAAGTGGAGTCGTCTGGAACTTTTCGTCTATGGCAGATCCAGCTAACACATCCGCTGCTGTCAGCACAAGACGCTGCAAGCGTGTGCTGCCCCTGCGGTCACGTCGAGACGCTAAGCGCCTTTGTACATCAACTGCCAAAGAACAGAGTCCAGACAATTCAAGCCCCCATTCTAGCACCAACACATCTGCGGTATGTACCTATTTTATATTAAATTGGGATATTTAATTACCTTATTGATTTTTGCTATCCTTATACAAATATCAATTTTTGTGTTTTTATATTGTCTAACTTGTGAGATGACCCATTTTGTTGCGGTTATTACAAAACTAAACATGTTTTTTTTGTCTTTCAAATGGACATGAAGCAGGTAGGCAAATCTTAAAAATGAAGGTATATTAAAGTTTAAAGTATAAGAAATAAGATGTACTTGAGAAATTTTGCAAATTGTTGTGCTCTAGCAGACAGAATTTATTGCTCTTAAATCCGGACAAGTTAAACTTTTTTTAAAGAAAATATATTGTCAAAAGATTCAAATGAAAAAGAAAATTCTTTTGCATATCAATTTTGTGACCTGGCCAGAACAGAATTATTCGTTATAACCTTCTTCAGCTGCAATGACCGTCTCCGTTCTTGACCTGAAGCGCTCACCGTTATAAAGGGCTTTTTCTTTCGACAAATGGTACTTCGATAGCTGTGCATTAAGATGCCACATTAAGGTGTGTGGACTTGCTAGTAACTCTTTCGATAACACTCCAAACATAGTAGTTGAGAGGTTAAATCTGGGCTATTAGGGGCAGTTTTGGAGCAAATAGCTTGTGTGTACAGGTACACCATCCTCTTGGAATACATATTGCCAGTGGCGTAGCCAAGGGGGGGGGGGCAATTGCTCCCCCCCTCCAGGAACTAAATGATTTTGATAATGGAATAGTAATAGGAATAGGAAATTTGTTGCAAACTATTGGTTTGTTGTATAATAAACATTAAAATTTAAGTCACACCTGTTCTGGTTTTTTCTTGTGTTTGTACTTAACATTTTTCTTGTGTTTGGTGCTTTACCTCCCCCCCCCCCTCCCCAAGTTAATTTTCTGGCTAGCCACTGCATATTGCCATCTGCCGTTTCACCACATTCATTAGAATTTGTCTGGATTTAAGTGGCGCACCCTGCGTAATAAGATATTTTTATTTTACAAAAAATGCATGTTATACTAAATGTCTTATTATGGATTTTATTATTAGTTACTACTCTGTGAATAGGTTGCTCATGTATAATTTTTAAAAATTGTTTTTTAAAGAAGTTTAAGAAGGTACAAAATCGTGTTTTTTAAATTTTGGTACTGCTCAAATAGTTTTTATAATTCACAAATTCTTCCTTGCATCCTTTGCAAGCTATGTTATTCCAATTTAATTTATAGGTCAGTTTGTGCTTTTACCAAATATATGTACAGTTTCATCACTATATAGTTGCAAAGCAAATTTTTTCTAGAATTACTTCACTTGTTGTAATATCTATTAAGGGTAGTCTGATATGTGGGGCCTTTGTAATACAGTACAGGCTATATTGGGATGTACTAAGGACATGGTTTTTGTAGAGGTACATTCAGATTATGGAATCGGTAGTCATTAAAGTTACATTGCAAAATGCAGCATGGTATAAACTTAACTTAATTCAAGATTGGATATTTACTAAACACCTACTAATATTTTGTACGCATTGTGGAGTGGTTTAGTTGGTTCACAATATGGGATAGTTTGTTGTGCATTGTACCTTTTTCAGTATAATGCATCTGTCAAATTTAACTAATGAAGTTTTTCCTGAAAAATCGAATTTTTGTGAGATAATTGTACATCAGCTGTTTTTTTCATAAGCTCGTCAACACATTTTTTAATTAGCAAACGACTAAGTAGGAGGGGTGAACATTTGGTGTCATGCCATTTTCGGTCAAAAACTGCTTCACAGAGAGCACGGTGTGGACAGGTGCATTGTCGTGGTGGAAAAATTGATCCCCTGTGGGCCAAAGTTCTGCCCTTTTCTTCTTGATGTTCTCCCTCAATCTCTTCAAAACTTCCAAGTAGAATTGTTGGTTGAGCATTTGGCCTGAAGGAACAAATACCGCATTCACAATACTTCTGTAATCGAAGCAAATGAGCATTGTCTTCACCAGTTATGACCTTAAAAAAAAATCTGGGTCTTGTTTTAACTGCTTTTGCAGCTCAAGTAAGGCCTAAAGTCGAAGCTTTCCTTAATCTTCAGCGAGAAGGTGAGGGATAAGTGTGACTGCAACCATTTTCATCTGCAAATCTTTGGATAAAATGCTCTGAATTGAACTCACAATAATACAGACATCTCACAAAATTCATCAATTATCAGGCAACAGTCTTCATGAATGAAGGTATTGATTTTTTCAACATTGTCGTCCTTTCTTGAAGTTGAGGAGCACCCAGAACAATATTGGTCTTCAGTCGACATCTCTCCTTTTTTGAAACATGAAAACTAGTCGTAAATACATGTTTTACCTAGGGCATCATCCCTATAAGCTGCCTTAAGCATTGCAATGGTTAACAGAAAAAAAACAGCATCTCACGTTTTCGCTCAAACGGAAATTTGTTTTGTTGAAAAAATTCCATGGATGAAAATACATGCTCACAACAGCCAGACTTCATACACTTACTGAAGGAGAGTTGCCACTTAAAACCTGCTCCTGGAGAATCCGATCCGTCACCCCCCATCATAATCAAATAAAGCTTTTCACAGGTCAAAGCATTACGAAGGGTTTAGGTTAAGCCATTTTGAAGGGCGATAGCAAGGGGAATTTAGATAGGATACTACTGGTTTGACTGAATAATTCTGTTTGTGTATCTTGAGAAGGCCACACAATCTTGGAGTTAAAGGATTCAGAACTAACAATTTAAATTTGTTGCAATTAAAGAAATCCAGAGTGTCACCAACTTTATTCAATAGGCCCTTCAAGCTAGTGCAAAAAGAGGAAGTAGGGTCTCTCTGCACTCTCTTGAAAGAACCGCTACCCAAGAAATCAGTCAATTTCTTGATTTAATCTCTTTTATTGAGAATGACCATGCAGTTTTCTGTATCTGCTTTAGAGAAAACTAATACCTCATCATTTCTTTTTAGGTTAATCTCTTTAATGGGTCTTTTTGTTGCTGAGGTTCAAGGTCATGACAAACAGATTATTGACTTGTGTAAAATAGAGTTAATACAGGGTAACACTAAGAAACATCTCAGAAGGGTTGATAATTGGGAACATAAAGCAATCGTTGGTTGTTGTTGACAACTTATTCTCTAATTTAGAAAAATGTACCTTAGGTTAAAAGAAAATCTTATCTCAAAGTTTTTGATCAAGTAACGCGAATTTAAAAAAAAATGTAATGATCTTGACAATTTAAAATACAGATGTTTTAGAAGATTTAAATTTTTTAATGTAATCCAACTTTGATCTTCATCCAGGCTAATTGAGCTGTCTTGACCGCCTTCTCAGCCGCCATACAGCTTTGACAAATCTTTGAAAGTAGTAGCCTCCTTTGTCATAGTTGTTGGGAATATGACTTTATCAATCGTGCCTGACTAGCTTCATTAAAGATGATGAATTGATTCATTCTAAGTGGGTTGAGTGATCCAGAAATTAATAAAGCAAATCGAAATCTAGTCCCATATTATTTATTATAGAAAGCAGAGTGCTTTCGACCACTAAAAAGTGGTTATTCTCAGAGCAGCATTCAGGAGAGGAACATAGGATATGATTACAAGTAACTACTGCTCATGATATAAAAGTTAAGATAAGCTCTTGAGGCTTATTTCTGGTAGGAAACCCAAAACAAAAAGTCCATATTTTCATTTATTGGAATAAAAAAAAGTCTTGCGATTCTTGAGCTCTTTCTTGGATGTTTGATGGTGAATATCATAAGATAAAAGTGTAATTTGATGAACTATAATTATTTATTAGGTTGTTAAAAAATGGTCATTTTTTAACCTTGAACTTTAAAATCATATATTTTAAATAAAACCGTTCTAATCAATACATTTTTGCCAATTAGAATCAAATTTATTTATGCTGGTAGTGTAAAATTCTGGTGTTCTGGAGAGGACAAAGTTGTTCAAGACATTTTTAGCATCATCTTGGTTTTTGAAGCGTTTATCTGATATGAAGATATCCAGATGCTTGAAAAAGTAGTTAGTCAGTGCGACGGGTGGCCCGACAAATTTCTTTCAAGGCAAATTGCAGTAATGGTCCGTATTTAGCATAGTGCTTGTATTTGATTCTCTTTCTGTCATGAAATAGAAATCAATTCAGGTTAGCACTCCTTTAAAGTATCTTTTTGATCAACAGTAAACCTAAACCTTTAGACATAAAAACTAGTTTGTTGATTTTCTACCACGTGTGGCAATAAATATAAAGGTACAACTTGTACAATCTAAGTTAATTTAAGTTGAGTAAGTTTTGGGAACATTGCTGGGCTAAGATATAGTGTGGAAGAAAAAAAATCAAGCAAAAGGAAATACCATTGAAGAAGGTTCTATCAATGCAATTATATTTATTCTGTAATACTCCAGTAAAGTTTTATTTAATATGCTAGTCTGAATATAAAGATGTAACCAAGAAAATAATTGGAAATGTAATTAGGACACATCAGAGATAATAGAAAAACATACCCTTGTTTTGTGAATTTATACTTAGTTCCAGTAACTACCTTTAGTTCATAATTATGCAAGATTGTCTAAATAGCAATAAAACAGATATATACACTTGATATTGTATGTTATTCTTATGTTGTATATATCTGTTTGATGTAGCTAATGTAAACGAAGTTGAATATATAGGAATATGTTTAGGTGATTAAATGTTAGATAAAATTTATTTAATGAAACTGCATAAAAGAGTGAGGAAGTGTATGGATGGCCGATAACATTTTGAGCATTTGTGCACTGATCTCTAAATAACTGGATGTCGCTTACATACCAAAATGCATGTAAATTATTTGTGATAGATTTAAGCCACTTTAGCGCCTAGCTGCTGGTCCTTGTACTAAAATTTTGACAAAGGTTCGCTTCTGCGGTAAATATAAAGTTAATGATTGACGGTTAAAATCGTGAACTCATCATCTGTCTGCAGATTTCTAAAAGATGATCGTTGTAGGGTTTGAGTAAGAAACATGTACGGTACAAACTGGATGTTAACGTTTACTCATAACCATATTACATAGTTAAGGATCTGACCTAAAATTTGAATGTGCCGTTAAATTGATATTACGAGTACCAGCGGCATGGTGGCTTCTTATCACAGTTTTGAATGACTTATGCGACATCCAGTTAATGAGAGATCACTGATTTGTTGTAGGTTGTTTTTGTATTTAGAGTTGTTTTGATCCTTTGTCATAATTTTACAGTTGATTTTTTTTAATTACATTAAAACTCTGTCCTTGACTTCCAAAATAATTTATTGTGACAGGCTCTGACCTCCTGTGATGATTATCTATTTGGTCACTAGTGTAGGAAATGAAAGAAAATTTAAGAAAAAATGAAGTATCTCGAAAAGTATTATTGTAAGCACAGTAGCATGTATTGACATATTGTCACTTATCAGAATTTTGCTGATGACATAAAATAGGTGTTTCTACATCAAACAACTTTGACACATTTTTGAAGTCAATGTTTGACTACAAATTTTCCAAAGTTTATTTTCCTGTCGCAAAGCAGTTTTATAAAATTGGTATTTCAAGGTAGTTAGTCTCATAATTAAGTCAACCATGTCATAGTTTTAATAAAAAATGTGCAAATTTATACAGGAAATTTACAAATGTCATGGTGTCTAAGACTTTTTACTTATGAGCCAATATACAAAGTTGTAGGTGCAGGGCGTAGATAGAATCTCCAGGGGGAGGGGGGTTGTACGGGCCCTTGTATATTCGGTAAAGTTGCAGAACAATTTTGACATTCAATTAAAGTGATTAAAAAATTTATTCAAGTCCGACAAAAGCTTTTATATCTTTGTTTTTATTTTCAGAATTTTTATATTAAAAAATCCAGGTCTCATGAATTCGAGCCACTCCGAAAGTTATTGCCCTGCGAGGAAACCCCCTTTCTCTATGGCCCAGCAAAGTTCTAAAGATTTTTATAAATTTATTTACTATAGTACATACACATTTATAAACACAATTGTCACGACAAAAAATTCAAATGCAAAACACTCATGAAACTTATGTTAGTTACTAAGTTAAAGAATATAAATTTTCATGCTGTTTAAAATTTTTAAAGAAAACTTATGTTGTCAGTTTTAACAAATATATAGTAACACAGAGTAGCACCAAAAGACACATTTAAAAAAATCACATTGAGAATATCAGAATTCCATGAATCAAGTAAAAGATCCCAACTCCATTACTCACTCTTCCAAGAAAATGTAACACTGGGAGCAAAAGTTCAAGTAGCTGGCACTAAATTAAGCGAAGTTTTTCACCAAATTTTTATCTTAATTAAGCATATTAATGTTAGGTTAGACTCCTGCTTCAGGTTTAATGGTAATGTAGGTATCTGTTGTCTTAGATAGGTTCTTAGGTTTTAAGTAATAAGGGTATCTATTCCAAATTATTTGATCCTTGTAAATTTAATCTTTTTCTATACAACTTTACAATAAATTTAGGAAACAAGGTCGTGAAATTCATTTTTGTTTTTCTTTGTCAATCACATCGTCATTTTATTGTAGACATAAAACAGTAAAATACCCATTGTTTTAAAACACAACTTGGTCTTTCAATGCCTTTTGCTTTTATTGTTTGGTTATTAGGTGTCCAATACCAGGTTTCAAACTGTGAAAAGTATCATACACTATCACTTGCAGAATTTTTTTAATTACAATTTACAAAGACAAATGTAATTTTTTTACCATGCATGTTTTGAGAAGCACTTACTGAATGACTAAGGAATCACATTGATTTCTGCACTAATGTTTTCTTCTAACTGCACAAGAATGCCATGGGTAAGTTTTGTATACCATTCAAGGGTGTAAGTCAGTCAGTCAGGCAATGTATGGAAATGCTTCCAAATTTTTAAATACCAGTGGAAGAAGCGTTGGAGATAATAAAAGAAAAATACAAACCGCCCTCCCATATCTTGAACTTAGTCCAGCATTGTTTAAATAATACCTATTTCATTTATAACGGACAGCGCTACAAACAGATAGAAGGAGCACCAATGGGTTCGCCATTATCGCCGGTCATAGCAAACTTATTTATGGAAGATTTCGAGACCAAGGCGATTACCACCGCCACACAAAAACCGACCCTATGGTTAAGATATGTGGATGACACACTGGTAATTTGGCCGCATGGCAGGGCAGCCCTACAGAACTTCCTGGATCACCTTAACAGTCAACATGGCAAAATTCGTTTCACAATGGAGATATAAGAGCACAACAAATTGCCGTTTTTAGATGTGCTCTTGACAAGAAAACGGGACGGTTCCCTTGGACATATCGTATACAGAAAACAAACACATACGGATCGCTATCTTAACGCTGCGTCCCACCATCATCCAGCGCAAATATACTCAGTGGCTATAAAACACTTTTAACGAGATCGAAACGTTTAGCCGACGAAGAAAGTAACGACGCTGAAATGAAATACATCAAATCTACACTGCTTAACAATGGATTTTCTAAAAAAGTTATAAACAGAGCACTCAGGCCAAGACGACAACGTAATGATACAGACGAACCTCCAACTGGAATTGCCTTCTAACCATATATCAGAGGAACAACTGACAAAATTGGTAGGATACTAAAACGGCATAAGATCAAGGCTGTCTTTCGACCACACAAAAAGATAAATACGCTAATACGTAATCCTAAGGAACGTATACCATTGGAAGCCCAAGGGGTGTATGAAATACCATGCGGTACATGCGCCCAATCGTATGTAGGTCAGACTAACAGAAGGATTGAAGTAAGAAGAGCCGAACATGTTAATGCGGTAGTAAAAGATGACAAGAATTCCTCTCTAGCGGCACACGTAAGAATTACGGGTCACCAAATAAACTTTGAGAAGACGCGAACCCTGGCAATTTCCAAAAACCGAACAATAAGAACAATAAGGGAAGCTATAGAAATAGAAAAACGACCCGACTGTTTAAACAAACGGGATGAAGGACAAAGATTGCCACACACCTGGACCACGGTAATAGAACCAGTTATCACAAGCACAAACAATCTCAATACAGAAAATGGTTCTGCTACGGGAGCCGAGGCAATGCTGAACAATCAAAGTTCCCATAATGTACCGGTTATCAGTAGGCAGCAAAGCGTCATATTGTCTCAAGGGGAGGCACAAGCCAGTTTGCCTAGAACACGGAGTAGGACACGCCAACAAGCACAGTCACAGCAAAGGCAGACCGGACCGTAACGGGTGAAAGCAAATTGACAACATAGCAATTAATCACCGTACTGGAACTTTCATTGCGAAGAATAGAGTGAAAGATTACCACTTGAAAATGGCATGTGCGACCTTGCCGAAACGTCGGAAGAACGGTCCTCCTGAGGATCAAGCTACTACACGGAATACAACCCGGAAAAGTTTCACACCATATATATATATATATATTAAAAAAAAACACAAAAATATTTATAGGTAGAGAATTTCAGGTCTGAAATTCGAATCTTAGGAGTCATCGCCAAAATGCTTCTATCCAAGGTTATTCAACTCGTGACGTCAAGTGTCATGTAAACATTACTGAAGAGTGCTCTGTTAGTGGTGTAGTATCAGTCTTGTATTGGAAAAGCTTTTGTGTGGTGTTTATTGAAAGGACGGTGTAAGAGGTTGCACCAAAAAGTGGTTTGTGTAGTTTTACAAGCATCTATTATGTATGGAAAACAAAACAAGTGTTGTTTTGTACATGGTTATAAAAGTACTTCAGTCAGTAGAGCTAACAAAATTTTTGTAATACCAAAATATATATGAAAATCGCAAAGTTGGTTTTTCTGTTGTGAAGATCATCTTAATTCTTACTGCAAGTTTTATTATTCTTTTTGGGGTTATAAGTGTTTACCATTCAGTTTCCATTTTGTTATAGCTTGAAGAGGATATAAAATATTATATGCGTTTTAAGTTGATAGAGGGAAATGTTATAATAAAGAACGACATTGTTTCCCATATATTCGACTGTTAGCTAGACCGGAAACGAGCCGCAAGAGCCCCGAAAATAAATGGCAATTTATATTTATTCTGACCTCTAAAACAAATGACAAGTTTAGGGTACATTTTTATGTTTACAAATAGTATGTTTCCAACAACCCACTGTGATCAAATTATCAATGCTACGTTAATTTGATAAAAAGTTCACTGATGCTGTTGCGTTTACGTTCCTCATCTCCGCCGCCTTGAGCCGCTCGTCGCTGTACACAAATTCCATAACAATGAACATGCCTTCAGAAGTCATAATTCATAAGTATTTCATTTTTTCTTGGCGTATTTTAATTCGCTTGTCACAAAATGAACGCAAACAAACTGACGGTCTGAGGCTGACGCGTGACTAGCTGACCCCAGATTTAAACAGGCGGCCATTTACAAGACATCTGACGTCACGGGCAATATGTTTGCCTTTTGGCGGTCCCTTTAAATATTCACTTTTTTAATATTAAAAATACACCTTACGATCAATTTTTTTAAATTTATAAGCTGTCACAGCTGTTTTGTGGACTTGAATCTACCTATTAATATGCAATTTAATAAAATATAAATACATGGCAAATACCCAATTGCCAAAGATATGAAAGATAACAATTTCTTGGTAGTTTTAGATTCAAACACAGGAAATGAATGCAAGTAAGCTTTGCTATGGTAGAGAAAAGTTTTTTTGATTAAGAAAATATATACCTTGTTAGGTTAATTTTTACTAATTTTGGCATTGTTAAATTAGAAAATTTAATTAAATTTTATGTTTAAATTCAAGAGGCCGTGGAACAAGAAAACACAATATAATTTACATTATCAAGTAAAAATTTGATTCTATTAAAAGAACTTGTGCCTCTTTGGACACATACATAAAACTCCTAAAGGCTCTCACACGGTTTTTTTATTGGTAATCTAGGGTGCCATGTAACTAATGAAAATCATTATTAATTTGGAGATAATGCATGGTTTAGTGTCATATTATTTACATCCATTTTGACAAATAAACCTAAAAGTCTCATTAAATTATTACATAAAATTGCAATAATACCAAAATTGCTAAAAATAAACCTAACAATGTATATATTTTCTTAATCAGAAGAAGTAGGTCTTTTTAACCATAACAAAACCAACTATGGTTTTCATCTAAAAAATGCAAGTTTGTGTTATATCTAAAAAATGTGGTTAAGTTTTGGGTATATGTGCATTCACAAAGAAAACAATTGCACACTCAATTCTCTAACAGATTTTAGTGGTAGTAATGGTAGTAACGTTACTATTTTGTGGAAAAACTGATTTTATTAAAATACTAGTGGCGATGCAAATATAAAAGGCAAACTTTTGAAAACACGTGCTATTAAAAGGATATACATTATGTCAGTGTCAAACCAAAATATTTGACAACCTTGCATACTGATACAAATATACAAATTAAATCAGTTATGTAGGCCTATCCCTCTGCTGCACTTACATTTATGTTAGAATGGTAATGGAAACTCATCTTTGACAAGTAACTTTAAACTTGTTTGAAATAAATAATAGATAACAAAGTATGCAGAGGAGCAGTTCATGGATTATATAAACTACACTCACCTGCATAAAAAGCAAATCACTAGCTTTTTGCTTCATATTTTTTTGTTCCACCTTTATTATTTTGTACACATTTTTTTACCCACGTGTGTAAACTTTACTAGCAAAAGTCCAGTTTGTTAATGCTTTTGATTAGGTGTACAGGTTTACTCTTAATGGACGATTGAATTCTTCCCAGTTTTGAATCCTTCAATAACCGTAGAGCCTTTATTATTGTGCAAAATCCATTTCTCTTGTTATTCCAATTTGGGCTATGTAACGCTGACTTCGTACATCTGGAAGAAGGCTATTGCATGGGTGGCATCCGGCATCTATTTTACACAATAATAAAAGCTCTGCGAATATTGAAAGATTCTAAACTAGATGGAATTCAATTGCTCATTACGCCTAATCTGTACACCAAATCAAAAGCTTTAACAAACTGGCCTTCGCTAGTAACGTGAGTTTGAGGTATGTGCATGTGTTCTCCCTCAGTATTAAAAAATATCGGGTACAAAATTACAAAGGTGGAACAAAATACGAAGCATAAAGTTTGTGATTCATTTTTTATCACTCTGAGTGTAGTTAGGAAATTACAAAATTTGAAAAATTCTGCATTAAAAAAAAAACTATTTTATTTTGACATATTTGTTTCCTTCATTAATGCACAATGACGATCGGCGTTATGCAAGCTATATATTATGTAATGTGCCTATATAGGGTGATTCAGGAGGAAGTGATATTTTGGGAAATGGTAGTATTCATAATTATAAACAAAGAAACTGGTATCAACTTATATCCTAAAAAGCTCCGTTTCAGAGATACAACCCTTAAAAGTTGTAATTAAACAACCACTTTTTCTGAAATATCAAAGTAATCTAGAAATATTCAAAATTGAAATTCTGGAAATCATCTTAGCTATAGAAGGGCCAGATTTCAGACACATTTTCATTTTCTTACATTCACTGAGGGATAGAAACATAAGGGCAGTTACCCTTTTCTTCTCAATAACTTTTCATCCCTTAGTGGTTTCACAGTTCTGACCTAATTTTTGAAAATCTATCATTCTTCTTGCACAAAAAAGTTACTCTTTTTGTATGTCGATAAGATTAACTTTTTTCGAGATAAACATTTTATTCAAACATGCTTAAACAAAAATGGGATGTTCAGATCACATCAGCAAGGCTATGACAAATGAAACAACATTACTATCACAATTAATAATAATAATGTTTACTAGCAATTTGTGCTGTACATTTGTATAGTATAAGTAACAAGTATATTATACCAGAACAGATCTGCACAAACATGCTAATGATGTGAAGTTCGGTTCTTTCAAATTAGAAGCCCCGTTCTTCCACTCCACATCTACAAAATCATTTCCCCGCAACACATTGCTGCTGATTCACAACACATAAGGAAACCCAACACAAAGCCACATTTTTTAGGTACAGAATAAAAAACAAACAATACCACATATTACGATTTGTGTGCTAGACCATCTAAACCTTAGTAGTATGTGTACATCAGATTACCAGGCCACCCTTCAGAATGCTACGTTTAAGATTTCTTTTAAATGTCATAGGAGGTAAAGCTCTAATGCCTACTGGAATACGATTCATAATTTGACATATCTTATAGCTAAAACTGCTCTGGAACAGAGCAGTATGATGATGTTGCACTGTTAGATATTGCTTACGTCTGATATTCAAGTTGTGGACATCCGTGTGAAAGCGAATTTTATGGTATAGGTACTGGGGTGTTTTATACAGTAAAATTTTGTGATACATACATGCACTCTGAAGAAACATGTTCTGTCTAACTGAAAGCCAGTTCATCTGAGAATATCGGCCTGAAATATGCTGGTGCTTCTTTAAATGTAAAACAAAACGCAAGCAATTAAGATTCCAGTTTATAGTCGATCATGTCTAGTGCGCTTACACACGCTAAATATGCCAATATAGTATTTGTGTATGGTTTATGCTAACGGAGTGCACCAGCTGCTTCTAATGAATATGAAAAGAAAGCGTTTTTCGGGCCATACCCTACCGGCATATTCGGCGTGTGTAAACAGACAGATTGACTGTAAACCAAAATCTGAATAAATTTTACTTAATTATGACAGTAATATCGTTTGTTTCATTTGTCATAGCCTTGCTGATGTGATTGATGTGATTTGAATATCCCATTTCTGTTTAAGCATGTTGGAATAAAATGTCGTTTATCTCGAAAACAGTTAATCTTATCGACATACAAAAAGAGTAACTTTTTTGTGCAAGACGAATGATAGATTTCAAAAATTAGGTCAGAACCATGAAAAGTTATTGAGAAGAAAAGGGTAACTACCCTTAAGTTTTCTATCTCTCACTGAATGCAAGAAAATGAAAATTTGTTTGAAATCATGCCTTTCTAGCTAAGATGATTTCTGTAATGTCAAATTTAAATATTTCTAAATTACTTAGATAAAGTGGTTGTTTAATTACAACTTCTAAGAGTTGTATCTCTGAAACGCAGTGCTTTAGGGTATAATTCGATACCATTTTCTTGTTCAGAATTGTGAATACTACCATATTGTGACTTCCTCCTGAATCACCCTGTATATTTATTATTTGATCCTGTTTATACACTTTTTTTTTTACTTTTAATACTGTTTAAACTGATGTCCTGCAGTGTAAATTGCATTAAGATATTAAATTTCTTTTCAGGATTCATCAAATATCCCACTGGCCACTAGGAACCACCCAAAGAACTTAAGTACTTCAAGATCTAGGTCTMACGGTGATTTGCCAACACTGTCAACATCAAAACCAAAAAACAGGAAACACAGCCTGATACCCGTGTTGAAGCCAAGATTGTCTTCAAAGTCAGATCTTCGTGAAACTTTGACTCAAAGTGCTTCTGAAGTTAGTGATAGTGGACACAACTTAAGAAAAAGTTACAGTAGCGGTAGGTGTGCCACAAAGGTTACTTCAAGTTCGGACTCTAACTATTCAGAACCTAGCTCCTCAAAATTAGTACCAAAACTCAGGGTCAAAAATCCCAAAGTGCCAAAAGCTGGTACATCTTGTAGTGCAAAAYATAAATTACAGGAYTCGAAGGATACTGATTCAAAAGTTTCAAATACATTAGTTACTGATAAGAAATTAAAAACAGAAACAGTTAAAAATAAGTACTCTCATACTAAAACATTGGAAAGGAATAAACTGAAAACTGCAAGTACACGCAAGAAATCTTTAAGTGCAAGTGCAAGTAAGGAATCAAATTGTGGAGGAGGTACAGGAAGCTTGTCGGTAACATATCCACCGGTCAGGCATAGTTATATACTGCGAAGTCACGGTCAAACACCTGCTGCCTCTCATTGTAACGCATCAGCAAACCAACGAAGAAAAAGTGACGCTGTAGACCTGGGGGCGACCAGCAGTCATTTAACCACACGGGAGGAGCAAGAACCGTCTCGCCTCACCCGGAGTGGAGCTGTGTTAAGACGGAGCACTCGTAATAGCAAAGGTAAGCCATCAGTATATCTGTTCCCTGTATCCACACATTTCTGCATGTTACTATGTTTTTAAATTAAAAACAATATTTCTTGAACTTGTCAAGAAGACTTACGGATATAGATGTGTATTATTGATATAAACAGCTAATTTCCGTCTGGAATGAATGAGTTGGCTTTTGAATTTTGTTCTGTTCTTCTCCACTTTTTTTAAATGTTAATGTGGCAAAGCTCTTTCAGCCTTAAATGGTTATCTTCCGTGTCAGGTACATTTTAAAAAATAATTATAATCTATCCAACGGATGGGAAGTATTGTATTGCGAAAAAATTTTTATTTGCTTTAAAATGTTCAAAAAAACAAAATTTGAGCAAAAACAAATTTCTTGTCTGTCTGTGGTTTTGCTTGTGGACACGATAACTTTCGAAAGACTTAATATATGAACTTGAAATTTGGCAAACATATAAATCTCAACTACCCAAAGCGACCTATTGTTTGTGGGGTAAGTAGGGTATCGGGAAGGGGGCGAAATTGGGGGGTAACTACCCTTTTTGCCAATTTTTATTTTTGTTTTGTTTTAGTAGGTGATTAGTAGTATAACTGCGAGTTCTTATAAATTTTCGGTGCAGCAAACTGTTTATAAGATATTAGCAAAAAAGCGTCAATTAAAGAAAACGGTTTTTCCTAAATATCTCCGAATATATTTAATATATTCAAAAAATTAAAATACCGTCAGATAGGAAATAAAACCTCTCACAAAAAATGTCTTAGAAAATTTATCCGAAATTTTAACATTTTCGAAATATTTCCAAAAAATCTATTTTGGACCCTACTCGTACAATTTTGCTATTACATAGAAAATCAAATTTCTGATCAGAAAGCACTCTTGCAATTTTTTTGTTAAGTTAATAATTTTCTAGTTATTTGGAAAAAACCGATTTTAAAAATTTATATATTTTTGCTAATATCACGAGGACTGTTTGACTTAGAAGAAATGCGTAGAGAGAAAAAATGCTAGAATTTGATAGAATGTCAAGAAAAACTATAAACTAGAAAGTTATTTTTTGTGTGTAAGTTGTACGGTTGCTGGAAGTCACCAATTTAATATCGTTGTATGGCACCTTGTAATTTTACTTTCTATGTATTTTCTGTAATTGGGTGGAAACTTGTAGGAAATAAACTGTATTAATTATTATCATCATTATTGGCAGTTGAACAATTATTTTTTTTTAATGGGAGAGATAAAATTTCGAATTTCATTTAAAACTATAACACATTATTTATAATTTTGTAAATCTAGAATTTCTGAAAAGTAATATTTGGTGATTTGTTACAAAACATTTAACATTAACTGGTAGCTCTAACCGCTAAAGATCTCGCAGTCTGTCACACACAAATTGCGGCACAATCATTCCAAAAAAATGCTGTAGGCAAGCATGAAAATTTTATTGCTTATGGACTAACTGGGATCCTAAACTACCTAAGGTTGCAAAAAAGATATATTATATAAAAATTATGTAGAAATATTTATTGAAACTGAACCAATAATCTTAGGTGAATGTAAGTGTTTTATTTTTTGTGTGAGTTAATAGTAGGTAGTAAAAGAAAACTTCAATTTTATTTAAGCTATCTTTTCTATTAAAAATTAGGAAAATTTTTGTTGTGAGCCAATTGGTAAAATACCACCAAGTTCTTTTTTTCAGTTAAATAATTTATTATAAAATAAAGCTTCAAGTTCACAATTCACATTTCTATACATTTCTACCTGAGATAATTTAAAAGCATCCCTATGCATTTGATATCTCCATTTACTAATTAATAGAATTTTATTTTGTTGAAACTATCTATTCTATGACATATATCCTAAAACAAGCGAATGTTAAACACTATTCTAGCAGTCAACGTATTGTATAATCTAGAAGCAAAATAATTAAGTTTTTCTCTGTTCATAATAGTGACACTATCAGTTTCGATGTTTAAATTGCATTTCTGCCATATGTTCCATTTATATTTTATTATTTTGTTAAAAATATTGGAAAACCTGTCAAAACTGTAAGTGTACGGTTTTTAAAAACTTATTCTGTATGAACTGCATGTAACTTAAAATGGTATTGGTGCAGTCACCCCAAGATTCAAACCAAACATAAAAAATGTACCAGCCCGAAATATACTCCTTTTAAGCTTGGTGTAGTCAGCACATTAATACTACAATACAATAAAAAATACAGACATTTTTTTGCCAGTGATAGTTTAGTCACATAAATTATCTTTATTGTAATTGTTTTGGAGCACAGCAGCTTGTCCTGTACTGTAGGTTGTTTGTGATATTAATATGTACAAAATTGTTATGTAAGTTTAAATGTAATTTATTACACTACAGTAAACTTAATATCCCTTTAAAACTTGCTAATGTACTTTCAAATTATTCAGGCTATTATTGTCTGCTGACAATCAAAGCTGTCTAAATGGATTCTATACAGGGTGTTCACACTAACAGTCTACAATAGCTAACGTCTTTATTTGAAATTTTAGAGTAGTGGTTTAAATGGGGAAGTTTCTTAATTTTTTTGAGAAGAATTTTATGGTGTTTACAAAAAAACAATTGAACGTCAACTGTCGGAGATATTGACTACAAGTTTGATATTTTAAATAGAACGACCCTATTTTTTCTAACGCATTCGATTGGGCACATTGAATTAAACAAAAAAGTATTAAGATACCAATACCCTATCTTCATTTGTTTTTGAGATATTCCGGGTAGAATGATTTGTGTTCACGCCAACAGTCTACAATAGCTAACTTTTTTATTTGAAATTTTAGAGTAGTGGTTATTTAAATGAGGGATTTTCTTAATTCTTTGAGAAGAATTTTATGGTGTTTACAAAAAAACCATTGGACATCAACAATCAGAGATATTGACAAGTTTGTTATTTTAAATAGATCGACCCTATTTTTTCTAGCGCATTCGATTGGGCACATTGAATTAAACAAAAAAGTATTAAGATACCAATACCCTATCTTCATTTGTTTTTGAGTTATTCCGGGTAGAATGATTTGTGTTCACGCTAATAGTCTACAATAGCTAATTTTTTTATTTGAAATTTTAGAGTAGTGTTTTAAATGGCGGAGTTTTTTAATTTTTTGAGAAGAATTTTATTGTGTTTACAAGAAAACAATTGAACATCATTCTATGATTTCAAACAAAAAAGCATATTAGGGCACTTCAGCAGGGCTTGTACACTTCAAGATTATGCATGATGCAACTATGTCAAACACAACCATGACCACTGCTATTGGGTACAGACAGTGTTGCCATATCCAACCCTTGTATTAAAAAATAATGTGCAAAATTAATAAACCCATTTAGAAATAGATTGAACACCAAAGCAAAAGGAAATTGTTATTTAAGGTTATGTATTCAAAATAGTGGTATAACAACCTTCACCAAAATCTCAATCTGTTATTGCAGTTGTTATGGCTCAAATTTGGAAGATTGGCTGCAAGTCTTTTTTATGATGTGCATAAATAAGCATTCTGCTATTTCCAGTTCCAAATACCAGACTCCAAGTTGCTCCATAAAATACTGAATAAAAATCTATTGCAATTATCAGTTAGTCTATATAAAAACTATTAAAAATAATCATTATACAAGAATGCTATACAATGAACTGTGGCACACATTTCATCAAATGCTTGTTACCTTTGTAGGCTCTTTCTTATTTGTACTGGTTTAAAATTATACCTTTAACTTTGCATAAAGACATAACATCAGTTTAGAATTCAGGAAATGTTTTGACAGGTTTTACATGTTATGACTGAATAAATGTTTGTTATATCTAAATGATTAAATATTTATTATTTAAAGATAATAATTTGAACCCATTTTGGTTATTCCACTACTTTTCCGTTAGCTGAGTATTTTTTGTTAATCTCATTATTGCTATTTTCATTTATTGAATTTCTTTGATATGTTATCATTAATAATTCTAAAAACTTTCCTGGCATCTAGGAATGTTGTACTGTTTATGTATTTAAAACAGTGCTGACAGACGTCATAGTGATATGTCTTAGAAGTTTTGTTTTAAATTATGTATATATAGAAAAGGTAAATATTTTGTATGTAGTTACACGTACATTGAAAGTGGACTATCTTGTTGTAATTGATTGACTTATCATGAACTACTTCAGATTAAGATAAACCAATTTTTAAGGTTAGGTTAGTGTATTATCATGTATTTAATGTCAAGTGAAGACAGTTCAGGAATTACAATGGGGTGAAGTGTTGCAAGTTTTTCATTTTCATGATATATAGGATATATAGGAGTCTATAGTATGTTAAAGTTGATTTTCTTTAGTAAAAATATAATGGTGCACGAAAACAATGTTTAACTGCATTTGTGAATATTAGTTACATGACTCCAAGATAGTTTCATTATGTGCTGCTCGGTTTTTGTTTTTGAGGACATGGACCAATTAACAAACAAAAGGGTAAAAGAATTTGTTCGGATTATGCGGCCGACGTTAATACAAGGCTATCTAGTATGTAGGTCGTATTGACCCAGCAATGTTTGTGGGGCTTGTTCTGGTCCAACAGGGTTAGCATAACTTGTGATCATATTAAAACCAGTTCTGACAGTCTTGGTGCTTTTTAGAACTGGTAGCCATGTTCTGCTCAAATTCAGGGTTTCTTCTTTCCTAAGGGCATTGAGAGATCTTGGCACCGATCAGCCAAATACATTTAAGGAATTTTGTTAAATTTTTTTTTAAGTGCTATCTGCAACTGCAAAAAAGTCTCTGGCTTGACTTGGCAGTCTTGAATATGCCTGTGTGGCTGATCCTGTAGGTGCTCTAATTGGATTTAAATCCGGGCTGCCTGTGGGCCAGTCAAGTTTTGCTATACCAACCTCCTCTAGATAATCTGCAACTATCCTTGCAGTATGTGATCTGGTGTTGTGGTAAGAGTATAACGAGGAATGAGTAGTGAAACTCCCCGAACAATCCCAAAAAATTGCTGTTTTTTAGGCATATGCTGGTTTAGCATTCCAGCATATTGCAATGGTCGAATGCTGTGCATCGAGCAGGTGACGAACAGGACCGTACTTGTAAATTGAACGATACAACGGTAAAGCGTGAAAAATAGAAAATGAGTAGTGCCACCTCCCGCTGTGCAACTGCTTATTGTGGAAGTAATTAGAAAAACAAGGAAGCTATGTTGTTTAGGTTTCCTAAAGATATTCTGCATTAATTAATTTACTTTTTTAAAATAAAATCTGTGCATTAAACAATTAATTAAAATCAGTGTGAAAACTTGAATTTATTAAGCCTGCCGTAGAAAGAATCTTATCCTTTTTGAAGAGAAAATGTTTGCAAACCAACTGCAGAACAGATTACACAGATACGTTATACCAACAAGCAGTATTTCCATCATTAGTAGAATCATCCACAGTTAGTAAATCTTTTTTATTTGATCCAAATAATGATTAATTAAATCAATATAGACTATTTTAAAATGCAATAACAACACATTGTTATTGTGATTTCATAAAATACTCCGTATATAGTACAAAAAAATTATTTTGTGCAATATGCTCTTTATATCAGTTTGTGTGAGGGCATGTCCGGTGCCCACTAAAATTTTTTAATACAGCCCTCTACCGCAGTCGCATTGTTTATGCATGGTTGAGGTCAAAGAAACCGCTTCAAAAGGATCAAAGCGCTGACACTGAATTTCGCTACTTGTCTCTCCTTGTACTCTAGTTATGGAACAACAGTTTGTTAAAGAATGTCTTCGATATATAGTGTTCCAATAAGAACGCTGGTTTTGAGTTTGAAATAAAACATATATATTTGAAGCATTTACTGAATAATGAAGTACACATCATGAGGTTATGAATGGAAAAAGAAATCGGATAAATGACTGCCTTGACTTTGCTGGCACAGATGTGTTCATTTGTGACATTTTCAAGGATTTGGCTGTATATTTTTCAGTGATACAGCATTGTATTTCGTCTTTTAAGGCTTCAATAGTTGTGGATGTGTATACTTGTGACTTGAAAAAACCTCAAAGAAAAATGTCTAAAGGCGTTAAATCGCATGATGTGGCCATCCAATGCTGATCTTCAAAACAAGAAATAACATGACCAGGAAATGACTCATGCAGTAATTCAATAGTTTCTCTGGCTGTATGACATGTTGCACCGTCCTGTTAAAACCACGTACTGTCCAAATCTTTTTTTTTTGCAATTTGGCACAAAAAAGTTAGTGAAGACTTCATGATAACAAACATCATTCACGGTTAATGTTTGACCAACTGCATTTTCGCAGAAAAATGGCCTGACAATTGCTCCAGTTCAAAATGCACACCAAATAGTGACTCTTTTTGGATGCATCTGTTTCTCAACAATCTCTCATGGATTTTTGAAACCCCAAATGTGACAATTTTGATGGATTAACGAAGCCATCATGATGAAAATGGGCCTCGTCACTAAAGATGATTTTCATTGAAAAATCATCATCTAATTGTCATTCCAAAATGCAATTTTCATTAATCTTCCCACAGTGGCTTCATTTGAAACATTCTGATGACCCAAATTGTACGCATCTTGCGAAATGTGGCTTCAAAACTTTCACTACTTTGATAATAATTTTTCACTACCAGAAATCGTGTATTGTGGCGCTCCATTTTACTTAACCTCCAGCTGCCTACTAACAAACTGTCATTTTATTTTATTTTTATTTTAAATTATGACACTACAAATGGCACGCAATTAAAAAGCAGTATTTATATTGGAACACCCTTTACCTGTGAGCATTTAGTTCCATTTTCCACAAAAAGGAACTCGATACGAGCTTCTAAAGAGATATCTGTCCATTCCATTACTGAACCACCATTGAGACACTTGTTGGGTTATAACACATTCGGAATAACTTTCCCCTTGTCTTCTCCAAAATTTTTTTTAGCCATCATGATTGGCAGTAGGTCCTTACAGGAGGAAGTCTAGATTTTAACCTCAGTGGCGTGTTTATAAGTGAAGTGGCGTATACTTGAATAGGTAGATTGTCGATGAGATGGCATTTTTGGTACTGAGATTTTAAAGACATTAATCGTCTTGTTTGAGGGGGTTCTGTATTACTTAAGACTGGTATCCACTGTTTTTATTGTCCCTGTTATTATAAACATTGTTTGGTTCAAAAACACATCTATAAGCTTTGTATGGTAACTATTCAGCCACACTGGTGAACAATACTCAGCCGTTGTTCTTGTTGTTTCAGCTTTTCTCCCCAGTGCACATTAGTAAGCTTCTGTATAAGGTTTACTCTTGTGTTCAGTTTTGTTGATAACTTTTCCAAGTAACGTCTAAATGTGAGGGACCGATCAAGACTGACACCAAGGTATTTTGGATAGTAGATATTATTCACCGGTATACCATCTAAAACAATTTAAGTCACCAATGTGCTTCGTGGTTGTTCAAATGGAAAGCAGCTACTTCTGTTTTTGCAGGATTTGGTTGTAAACTTCATTACATCCAAATTCTAGCTTTGGTAGTAAACTCCAGGCTGGGCGGCTGCTGTATGTAAAATTGAGACTTTCAAGTGTATCTCCATCTTGATGTTGGAGCAGTGTTTAGCGATTTTAAGAGTTGCTCACCTACATTTGGATCTATCGTTCCAACATGGAATGTATACTTTTCTAACGCCTCTGGGAATATGTTTCTTGGCAGTGCTAATTACTAGTGCAACAAACCTTTTATAATTTTTTCACCTGCGGTTCTATCCACCTAATATCATTATCCAGCTGCCTATCATAGTTTCGCGACTTCGCTTTGTGGAAATTCCATCTCGGTAAGGGTAAGAAGTTGATGACTGGGATAGTTGTACTAACTGTAGATATTATATGCCTATGTTGGGATCTTGGGAAATCATCAATTACTTGACTCAAGACATCAATTTCAGAAGCAAAAGTCAAGTCCGGATTGTAATCTCTGTTCCACCTAGCAGAATGCAATGTAGCCTTCTGCTTTGCATCAAAAAGAAGTTTTAGGTTGTTCGTTTCAGCCCAGTCTGCAGGTTGTATACCTGCTTCATTACAGCTATCATATCCCCATAATTCATTATGAATATTGAAGTCTCCAGTAAATAGCACAGGTCGACCAAAAGCAGGAATTACATTGTTGGGCCAATCCGTGTAGGTGCGTTTATATATGTTGACGATAGTGAGGTTGTTTATTTTAATTGTCAAAATAAAGATAATTTGGTAGCAAGAGGAGTGAGATATTGAAATATTCTGTATGACGCATTTAGCATAAGTAGAAATACTGAATTGCGGATGGATCACTGCTTCTACAAAGTTAAAACCTGGAAGGCACCATCATTTATGTATCTGAATGTCATCAGCTATATGTGTTACATATTTTTGTAATTTTGAAAGTATGCGTGCGGTAGGTAATCAAGGGTGGCTGGGTTAGTTGTAGTTGTTGAACATATATTTTTCGGTTGAAGAAGTAAAGTGTGTACAGGTAGTCGTGCCCTGCTGTGAAGGATCACTTATAATTGTTCAAGTGCGTTACAAAAGTTAAAGGAATGGCAGAATTTAGTGTATGCTGTGATTTTGTAATCTTGAATGCTATTGGAGGGATGACTGGAGAAACGTATTGAAAGTTTGAATGTATTTGGTTGGATGAGATGGAGTGGATGGTTAATTAAGTAACATAAGATTTTAGAAGACGGAAAACGGAAAGAACGTTGTTAGAGTCGAGAGGAAAAGGTTGTTTTGTAATTATTGTGGATCTTTGTACATAACTTGTAATATACAATTAGTTACGCCTGTGTGTTTGATTATTGGAATCATCCTGACAATTGTTATATTATAACACATGTATTTCTTAAACAGTGATAAAGTCAGTCTCTTGTGCCAGAAGCTTTCCCAAATCTTCACTTTTCACTTTACTAATACCTTCAATATTGATTTGGCACATACAAATTGCAGGTCCAATTATTAGATGATTGTGCAAGATAGTATTTGCTTGCTGTATTTGCTTGTTCATGGTGTTTTTTGTCAGGAGATCTAAGGCAGTCTGGCGATCTAACTTTGCTACTCTATTTAATTAGGGTGCACCAAAATATTGGCAAACTAGGATTACACCCATTGTATTGATACACATCTTGCTGACTTTGACTTGTGCAGCCATTAAGGGCATTGTATATGTTTCTAAGCTTAGTGATGGTGAAGCTGTCAAACTTAACTCAAAAAACAAATACGCATCAGCTTGCTGGTTTTGTGAAACAGGCAAAGGACAAGAAATGCTGAGCCTGTTTTTGTGAATATAGTTGTTTTAGTTAAATAAAGAATATCTCTCATCAAAACTAATGCAAATATCTACATACGCTAATAAACATTTTGTTTTAGGTCAAAACGCAACAACGGGTTCCTGTGCAAGTTCAGGTGCAGCAAGTGGAAGCAGTAGTGGATCTAGGAGAGCTGCTCGTCAGCAGAAAGTGGGAGCAGCGGCTCCAGATCTTGTCACTGCTCCTGCTCCTCAGGCTGCTGCAGCTATGTCAACTGAGTCAGATGCATCCAACAAGGGATTGCCAGGTAAACAACAAATCTTATAGTCCCACATTTTTTTATAATTATAATAACAATGTATTTAAACTTTGAAAACTGATCCGTAGTAATTATAGTGGATTTCTTGAATTTATTCTTGTAAAAATAATCCTCACCAAATTTAATCCACTATATTTTATTATTAGATACAGCGCTCTTGGCTAATAAGCCATTGTCAGTATCAAATACAAAGAAAATATTATGACATTGCCAAATTATAAAAATGAATCCAAAAACCTAAACAAGCAATCTTAACTAAAAATGGAAAGCTGCTTTCAAACGAACAGCATAAAAAATAACATTAAAGAAAAAAGTTTAGAATGGGAAAACTGAAATTGCAACAAGCATTTAGAATTGTCCTTTAAAACATTGTATATCTCTAAAATTTCTAAATAGTTAAGTTGTCCATTTGTAACAAAAATGTAAACTTTATAGATTATGTATGTTTCAATGATTTACTAATGAAGAATTTGAAGTTACAATATCTCTATTTTTATATTTATTAAATTGTTGGAAGAAACAAAATGTATTGGAAAACAAAAAAAACAGAAAGTTATACAAGGTTTGCCTTTTGCCATTTTGACATACCAAATATATGAATCACTATTAGAGGCATTTACGCGAATTAACCAGGTAGATATTGGTTACACCGGATCCATTCAAAAATTTATGTGGTCAAAGTGTTTCGCATTCGAATATTGTAACCGGTTTACCCGGTGCATTGACCAGGTTACATGTGCCGGTAACGATGGTAGATGTCAAAACATAACCTCTAATAATTGACATTCGCGGTTTGCATTTGTGCATAGCTGCTAATTTCAAATATGCTAGGTGACAGATTTTTACACCACTTACCACAAATCATTCGAAAATTGCCTAACCTAATCAGCTGATTACTGTTGCGTAAATGGWAGATACCAACTTGGTTCATTTTCGTAAATGCCTATTAATGGAACACTCCTACAGATCTTTTTATTTAGTGGATTACTATCACTATTTCTACTGAGATCTGAAGTAAGCCACAACTGCACCATATCCATACAAAAACTTTAACCATGTTGCCACATTAATATATATAGTTTCCATTTTTATGAAATCAAACTTTTTGTTTTTACTTGAAGAGTTTTGCTTCTTTTAATTAAAAATTGAGTTATTGTAATGGATATAACACCCATAAAGGCGACATTTCTGATTTTAATGTAGTTAGAGAATGGGGAAGTAGCTGTTATTAATATCTGCCACAGCCTATGAATACCAAATAAAATAACTTTCTACAAAGAAAATAATAATTATATGTTTACTATAAGAACCGTTTAATAAATAAACAAACATTCAAACAATACGATTTAATACAATGAAGTTCAAATACATTTATCATTAGTCGTGTTTAAGTTTACTAAACAGAGGTTCGAACCAGAATTTCCCTTCGACCAGCCACCCCTCAGTTCAACCGTTCTTAGATATATTGTTCACTTCAAAACACCCTTATAAAATCATCTTTTAACACTGGCCATGTGTCCTTAATCCGCATCCAAACAGGTCCCGGGCATCCCAACCGGACTTGGGTGCCCAGACAAGTACGCTTGCGGTATTTTTTTCTTACATTACAAAATAAACTATCTGAAAAAGGTCAATCGGGTCATTGATTATGATGTAACGTAATGTTACCGGCCATCATTGTTGTTTCTAGAGACATTTGTCAATGACTGACATTGAGAAATCCAAGAATATATTATAATTATGGCTAGCAACGGAATTATCCACACTACGAGGGGACGCATCTCGGTAGATGTCAAGAGCCCATTTTAGAAGCATGTCTTAATTGAAATTTTTAATTTATATATTGAGCTTACTTGAGAACTAATTTCCTTTTTTCTGCTGGGATGTATCTCCACATTTGTTACTGTTTCGAGTTAGCATTTTTCTAAAAATTGTGCAACCTCTTATCTGATTTTTTTTGCATAAAAAAATATGTAACACATTTGTCATGGTTACATAATAAAATTAAGAATACCTGTTTTAGATGGCTTGTTGTACTGGAAATTTATTTATTTAGATATAAAAGAACTGTTAAGGAAGTTGTTAAAATGCTTCTTTTGCTAAGGTATAAAAGAACGTTCCCTAAAATGCTAGATCTATAATGTTAAAAAGAACTACATGTGTAACAAAAAAACTTTGTCACGGTGGTTATTAATTATACGATGATTAATGATTGCGAGCCCAGGCTCTTAATAGTTCGGCCGGCTGGCATTTTCAGTTACATACTTTAAAAAGTTCTTATACCAACAAAAACTGTGACAAATTGCTGCAAAACAGTTTGTACTACATTAAAACACAGACCTTGAACTTACAAGAGCAAACAATTTTATTTCATATACGTAAACTGCAATAATTACCAAACCAAAAATGTAATTCAACTAACGGGTCATAATAGTTCGGCCTTGTCAACTAATGGATCAAGAAACAGTTTGGCCAGCATTTAATACTGTGTTACACCACCTTTGTTAGCAATTACAGCTTTTATTCTGCTAGGCATTGTAGCCACGAGTCTTGCACATTCCTCTGGTAGCGTTTTGTCCCATATAGCCTGCAAGGTGGCTTTTAATTCGTTTACGGTACGTGCTGTTTCTTCATATTATTCCACAGGGTCTCAAATAAATCCGGACTGGAAAGGTCCATTTTAATACTGGTATTTTATGTTCTTTCAACCATGTTTTAATTATTTTTGCCGTATGACACGGCGCTCCATCTTGCTCGAACATAAATTCACCGGCCGTTTGACAATTCGGGATGGACGGTAAAAGATTTTCTACGAGAATGTCTCTGTATTTCTGCGCCTTAACAGTGCCATCAATAATACGCAGACTACCCACACCCCTCGCAGACATACAACCCCAAACCATCACAGACCCTGGGAACTTAAACTTTTTTTACCAAACAGTCATTGTGGTATGCTTCTGAAGATGTGCTTAAATTCTTTTTCGCGTGTCACCCACACATACCTCAAATTTCGACTCATCACTCCAAATGATACTATTCCATTGCATTTGTGTCCAGTTTTTGTGTTCCCGCGCCCATTTTAGTCTGTTCTTCATCTGTAGTTTGGTCAAAAGGGGTTTTTCTTTTGCCTAGTAGAAAAATGAAATTAAATTATAAGTGCTTGTACCCCAAAAGGAATAGTAATAATACCTTATAAAATTTGTATCCTATTTTTTTTATATTTCTCTTTGTTGTGGATAATGAAACTTCCTTTACTATGCGAACCCTCCATAGTACTGTTAGTTCTTTCGCATTGCACCGTCGGTTTGTTTTAATAATTTTACGCAAAGCTTTCTTATCTGTTCCGGTAATCCGGCTTGGTCCGCCAGTTTTGTTTTTTTTGGTGGACCCCGCCAGTTCTTCTGTATAAATTGATAATATCTTGTAAATGAAATAAAATTGTTTGCTTTTGTAAGTTCAAGGTCTGTGTTTTAATGTAGTATAAACAGTTCTGCAGCAATTTGTCACAGTTCATGTTGGTATAAGAAAGAAAATGCCAGCTGGCCGAACTATTATAAGCCTTGGCTCGTACCTATTGATATTATTAATATTAAGTGTTATGTGATGTATCTCATGTGCATACAAGATGGATGAATCTATTTATTGTCTATTGAAGTTGGTTACAAGTTATGTTTGATATCAACCTATTAGGCTTTTTAGAACACGTGACTTTTGAGCGACTGCCAGGGGGCAAATTTCAAAACGATGCAGCTTCTAGCGCGCTGTCATAGAAACCCCATTACTTAATGCCAACGTCAGTCACTAGAGCTGGGACATTCGATTCAATTCAAATCGTTCAATCAATCGCGTAGATTCGGATCATTCAAGTCGTTTAAGAATCATAACTGAGAACGAGTTACCGAGTTGTTTAGACCTGCTTAAAGACATATGGATCGTGAATTGAAAGTGACAACGATGTCTCCTGTCTCGCCACAGCATATAAATGTGCTGTCATGCTGTGGTCTCGTCGTGTGCTGTCGTCAGCCGTGAACCATGTACGACCCACGAACGACGCTGATTCATTAGCTGTGAGCCAAATCAAGGCATGAGTCATTCAATTTGAACGACATGGTTATGAAGGACCCAACTCTATCAGCCACGCGTCCGTTTCCAGGGTTTCGCAGGCGCGTCCCATGCGTGCGGTTTTTGCCCCCTGGACACCATATTGGATGACGTAATCTTAAAAAGCCTAATTATATTATAACCATATATTTCAAATATACATCATTTTCTGGCACATCAATGGCTGCTTGTTAAACAGTAAAAATCAGGTAGGCCTGTCATAATATCAAAAGTGACAGCAACTTTTACATTAGCTTATTACAGGATCATTGTATCTGTTTAAATAACAAAGAGGCACATTTGCATATCCCATGGATTTATTTGAATTGTTATTGGATCTATATGTGGTACAATGTGCTTATGTTAATGTATAATTAAGTACCAAGGAGCTAAGTAATCTTTTTTGCAGCATCTGAAGAACCACCTTCACCACAGGAAGCGGCACAAGCAGTGCCGAGTGGTGGTGGACCATCTACACAGGGGGCAGATTCTGAAAGTGATGATAGTGAAGTGGGGCGTCTGCAAGCACTTCTAGAAGCCAGAGGTCTTCCACCACATCTATTTGGTGCCTTAGGTCCACGAATGCAACATCTCTTACATCGCAGTATGGGAGCTAATAGTTGTAAGTTTTTACTACCTTTATTTTCAATACCATAATATTTTGTGTTCCTGATTTGTTGACAAAACATGGTTTAATCACAAGAACAAGTGTTTGATGACTCATCATGACATTATGCTGTCTAAACTGTTGAATGTTAGAAATTCATTTGCTGTTGCATTTACTTTACTTAATCATACTAGTTTGTGGTGTTAGATTGATACAGCAGTCACAGATACACTTGCATACTSTTAAACAGATTAATAMACTTCAAGGAGATTTATGTGACATCAAAGTGTTTGTTACATTTCAATTAATWTTCATGTATTGCTGGAGAAAACTACTTACCTTTTTGTATAAGTTTGAGCTGAAATGTGAGTAGTACATATTTCTACCCTAACACAGCTGTATATTTACAATGTGCAGTTCTTAATTTTTATATAAAGGGTGTCCCAGTTTCATTTTGATAAATCTGGGAATATCAGATTACTAATATTACTCTAAATAAGCAAATGTACTATAACCACCAACTAAAAATCTGTTTGGTTCTGAGATTGATGATATGGCACTTGTACATGTATTAGTCACAAATATGTAGATAGTAGATTAGTGCCATTCTTATGATTATTTTTTTATTTTGAGAAGATATTGTGGCCAGTTAAAATTTTTTTCCTATGAAAAAAAAATGTATTTTTTATGTCTAAATTGTTGAACATACTTATTTATCACAAAAAATGTAGAGGATTTGAACATCACATTTCGTTCAGATAGATAAACTGTATCTGAATTACACAATACTGTACCAAAAGAGGCATGTTTATTTACAGTCATTATTATTTGGAAGGAAAATATTCATATTTTATGAGATATCAATATACTCCTAACTGGTGTTTTGTGTTTGATATATAAATTCACACTCATGTGGCAATTAATTTGTAACACTAGTAATTCATATTTATAAGTGAGAAGTAGAAAAGGTAAATTGTTGAAGTTTGTACTTTAAACTACACCTTTTGACAAGTCTCAACATAGATATATGCAAGATAAGTAATACAAGTAGTACAACTTAAAACTAATTGAATTTGTTTCATATAAGCTGATAAAAAAAAACCTATACCCGAAGGAATTTGTGACCAGTTTTTCTATTTATTATTTGCCTATTAACGAAGCTCTTTCCTTTTGTCACAGTTATTTTCTTAAATATATTATTAAGTTCCCAAATTTCCTGCTAGAGGATGTATTTGACATCACATTACTAAAGGCATTGTATCTTAAAAGTACCACAATTGGCAGCCATTTTGATTCCAAATAGAGGTGGGATGTTCGCGAAGTAAGTTAGTACCAAGTATTCATGAAAATGAACTGGAACACCCTTAGAGATGGGTTTTAAGTGTAATTTATTTATGGCCTATCTATAAAGAATACATTTTGATACTTGCAGTATATTTGCTCACCTCATCGGGTGGTTATTTGACAGAATTTAATACACCCTTGCACTTTCTCAGAATACGTTTACTCCAACTGAAGCTATGGCAGAATATAATCCATCTACTTATGCATTGATAGTAGAATTTCACCCATTCTTAGTTTTGGTAGAATTTAATCCATTCTATTGCAGGTGAATTTAACCCACACTCTGTAGAATCATTTGAGGAGATTACTTTTTTTAATCAGTATTTTCATTTTAGCCAAACTTACTGCTTCAATATTTTCTTCCTCACCAATTGTGATGACCCAAAATTATTTGAAAATAAAATATTACACACTTTTAGTAAGGTATTTTTGGTCTCTCCAAAATTCCTATTTACCTCCTTACACTAACATAGCAATATGATAACCAGAACTTGTCATATTGACAGTATCCTTACTGTCATGCGATCACGATCAGATGCGTAGAATGGCGGAAGCGACAGCCATTTTGATTCCAAAATATATCCCTCTCTGTGTTACTCATTGTCCAAGTGCATTGCGGTACTTTTAGATATGGTGACTTTACACATTATAAATACATGCCAATTAATAAGTTTTTTCCAACTTTCTTTGTCCAGTTGCCATGAGTAAATAACCTCAAACTAGAACTCATTTTATATGGGTTTTTAATGAGATTAAAATTTAGCAGAAACTGCACCACAATTGATTTCTTTAAACAGCAGTAGAAGGCACCGTTTAAAAAAAATACAATATTATTCCGATTTCTTGACATAATTCAACACTTTCTGAACACTTAATTTAATAGTTGTTAGGGTCAGTAATCGTCTTTTAGATTTGGTGTTTGGCAACTAGTCAGGTATAGTGGTGTTGCATCAGTCAAAAGCCTTGTTAAAGAAGATAAGTTTCATCCATGTTTTAACATTGGTATCTCTAGTAATGTACCAAACTCCAATCCTCTCACTTGTGATTTTAAAGTTAGATCTTACAAGTTTAAGCAAGCAGATTTCATCTCTATGTATAGAATGGTGGCAGATGTGAAATGGTCTAACTTACATAACCATAAAGACGTGAACATAGTTTGTGGTATCTTCCATGGTGTTATTTATATTTATTTTATATTTAATTGTACTGTACCCCTTACCATAGTTAAGACAAAAATACAAGCAATACGTGGACAAAATTGAGCTTTTGGAAGTATCTATGTTCACAATTAAAAAGGGCAGTCCAGAATACTGGGTGTAATGGCATATGACAGGAAAGAACCAAACAGAGCCATCATACAGTGAGGTCCAACGATAACACCATCAATGTGTTTACATATATTATGCTGAACCGCATATTAATATAAGGAACATTTACAGAGACTTAAGAACTGTCTTTTAGCACAGCATGAATAATTCTTAAAAACCACTAAATGTACCTGTATCTTATTGTACTACACTAATCTTTAAAGGAAGGTGATTTTAATTGTAGCCTGAGCTAGTATCATGCATTTTTTACCTTGTTACCAATAATGGAAGAGTAAATAACTGTAATATTGTAGTATGCATTACTGGTTCGAAATTAATCCACGCTAGATATGGGACCTAAATAATGAACATCGCTTGGATGTTAATATCTGGCATAGTATTGATAAAGATAAGATTATTTATTCTCTTTACATTTAGGAAGAAACCTTAAGTGCAAAATAATACTTGCACTTTTTTTTGTTTAGTCTTCCAAGGCTACTGGAGAATATTTCATTACAAACAAGAATAAATATGTAGTTTTGGTATGATGGCTGCCCTGTGCAGACTTTGTCTCTTCTTAATCTGTAAACGGCATTTATCTAACAGGTAAACTAAAACAAATAATGTTGATACCTTTTCTATTGTATCGATTATCACATGGCTTGACCTACCTTATTTTAAGTTAACCTCATTGTAATACTAAAGAATAAGAGAAATAGGATATTTAATTGTAACCATTAAAAATATTTTGAGTGTGTTTGAATTAATATAATATTTTGTAAACAAGTATAATTTTTTTTTAATCGAGGAGACTGTCATTTTTTAAGTGGTGCCCTCTACTGCTATTTTAAGAAATCAAGTTTGGCAGCAGTTTACTACAAATCTTAATCTTGTTGAAACTCCATCTAAAATGATTCCTAGCTTTTTAAATTTGATTGAGGCGTTTAAAAAATACAGCATCTAAAAGATTCATACCAATTTTGCCTTACAATATTGTTAGTATGATGGCAACTGGAGAAAAAATGTTGAAATAAAACTTTTAGTTAGTTTAATAGATTCTAAAAATTCTATTTTCAGTTACTTTTTATGCAAAAATGTTTAATTTAGCATTTATTTGTAACATGACACATCCACATCCACCCCTTAGCAAGAAATTTGCAAACTTTTTAGTGAATTTTCCTTGTGCATTTACATCTAAAGAACTTTTTGCTCAAAGCTGTAGCTTGAGGGATTTTCAAGATGCAGCTGTTTAATACGCTTATTAATGAAACACCCTATATTAATAGTAACTGTTTTGATTGTATGAGTGACTGAATATTTTTTATGGTTCTTACTACTATAAGTACTGATAAAAATATGATAGCGTTAAAAGAAAATTTGACACCTTTTGTGTCTGAAAATATGTTCTTTGTGTTTTTTTACCATAATTTCTTTTTAGCTGCTACAAAAGCACAGCAACTATTGCAAGGACTGCAAGCTACAGGAGATGAAGGACAGCAASTGCAAGCAGTTATTGAGATGTGTCAAATACTAGTGATGGGCAATGAAGATACCCTAACTGGTTTTCCAGTCAAACAAGTAGTGCCAGCACTTATTAATTTATTAAGTATAGAACATAACTTTGATATGGTAAGTTATTGATTTGCTTCTCTCTTTTTCATCATGATTCTATATACAACCTTTTATTTCAGATGAACCATGCTTGTCGTGCTTTAACATACATGATGGAAGCACTCCCACGTTCATCAGCAGTAGTAGTCGATGCAGTACCTGCTTTCTTAGAGAAACTGCAGGTCATTCAGTGTATGGATGTCGCAGAACAAGCATTGACTGCACTGGATATGCTTTCCCGTCGTCATTCCAAAGCAATTCTGCAAGCTGTAAGTATTGCATTAATTAAAGACAGAAAAAATAAAATACACTTGCATTACGATTATGAACAATAATATAATTCTTAATCTTAAAAATTAAGATAATAAAAGTAGTATATACAGGGCGTGCTTTAACAAATGAGGGGCATGTTAACAGTAGCTTCTTTGTGTCATATTGAGCTAAAATAAACCAACTTACCTTTGAACAGTTTTGTCTCCTTACCAAGATATAGTGCTTTAAAGGTTGGTTTTACAAAATGTTTTTTTTTTAATTCTAATTTAGCACAGTGGTATATGTATTCCTTCCAAATACGACATATTTACAATTTTAGTAAATCATAGAGCACTGTGGATGCTTTTTTGTTATTGCAATATCTTTTTTGGAATAAATATACATTTTGACTGTCTTACAAATAGTGGATTTACCTACTTTGAATCAAAAGTATACTTATCATGTATTGCTAAAATAAGCTATTTCAGAAAAAATCTATTTAAATTTATCCCTGCACTCTGAACAAAATGTAATGATCATAAATTTGACAGTCTAATTCTTGACTAAAAATGGAAAGCAGCTTTCAAACCAACAACATAAAAATTAGCATTCAAATAAAAAATTCTGAATGGGGCTACTAAAATTGCAATAATCATTAAGAATTGTTCAATTCTAGTCATTTAAAATTTTGTATATCTCTAAAATTTATTGAATGATTTCTTAAAAAGTGTAAATGTCAAGATGCTCATTTAAAAGAATTTAATAAGTATAAAAATACACACATTGTAATTACAAATTCTTCATTAGCAAACCATTTATTATCATTTAAACATAATTCCACTTTGGACAATTAAAAAAGTTTACATTTTTGTAAGAAATCATAATTAAACTATTTAGAGATATACAAAATTTTAAATGACCAAAATTGGACAATTCTTAATGGTTTTTGCAATTTCGGTTGTCCCATTCTAAATGTTTTATTTGAACACTAATTTTTGTTCTTAATCTTTCATACCCTTTGATGACCACACTTAATAATGTATGTAATACCTATATAATTTTGGTATTCTCTGCTATCTATCTATCTATCTATCTATCTGTGTCATATAAAAACTGAGCTGTGAATGTGTTCAATTTTAACAGAAAATTTAAATGCTGGCTATTGAGTGCTGATATCACCTCACTTTTTTGAGAATTATTTCGAAAAAAAATTCAAAAACTTTAATTTCTTGAATCACTTTAAAATGGTTGAAAATGTCCAAAAACAAAATTTGAGCAAAAAATTCTTGTCTGTGTGTTTAATGAGTGATACAGATTGCGAAGAAACATTATCTATTTATTAAATTCATCTTATTTGTGTTTAAATTATTACAGTGTAACGAATTACTACATAAAATATTGCTTATAGACCAAGGTATTAATGAGAAAAAATAATCCTGAAAAAGTCTGTAATCAGAAGAGAATAATATATCTCCTTTTAGAACTTCACAGATATGGAATATAGTATCAGCTTCATTATTAGCTATTTATCGTGATTTTTTTTATATACACACACATAGCACATCATGAATGAAATACATTTTTGAAACGCATGAAATAACTAACACATCATTAATTGTTTTATTTCAGAGAGGTGTATCCGCTTGCCTAATGTACCTAGATTTCTTTTCGATGAGCGCCCAACGCAATGCCTTGTCGGTGACAGCCAATTGCTGTTTGAATCTAACGTCAGAGGAATTCCAGTACGTAGCAGATTCTTTGCCATTGCTCGCGAACCGCCTAACACAGCAGGACAAGAAGAGTGTCGAGTGTGTGTGCCTAGCGTTCTCCAGATTGGTAGACAGCTTTCAATTGGAACCGTCTCGTTTGCAAGAAATTGCGAGCAGTGAATTSCTAACCAACCTTCAGCAGTTGTTAGTCGTAACGCCTCCAGTTATAAGCACCACAACCTTCATAACTGTACTGAGGATGTTGTCGGTGATGTGCGCCAATTGTCCAGATTTAGCTCTTACTCTGTTGAAGCAGAACATCGCCGAAACGCTATTGTATCTGCTTACTGGTTCCGCTGAAGTCAATCAGGATGAAGTGGATCTTGTGCCAAGGTAAGCATCGACTTATGTCACTGTTCAGTCCATACTGAATTTTGTAGATACTTCAAGCGTAAGTTAAGCATGCGACACTAAAATAGGGAAGCAACTTTTTCTTAGTTTTATTTATTACAAAATAACTTTAGGCATTGATTAAAGGAGCATATTATGAAATCTTCAAGTATGTGGCCATAGCCACCTTCAATAAGGCCATGGCCGCATTAATTTTGCAACAGCGCTCACGAGGCAGATTCTGTTTAAATTAAACTGATTGATACATGATGTACTCTTTGCACTAGTGTAGTGTATTCAGACCGATAATTTGGAATCTAGATTTGGCTGTTACATTCAAATGGTCGTCAGAAATTTTGATATAATTGCTAATAAAGTTTTCTAGTTAGAACCACAACTGCGGATTAAAAGTATATTTGCATTACAGTCTACTCAGTGTGTTTACAATTCTCCACTTCGTGCTTCGAGAAAGTCTGTGTCTGTCTACCAAAAACCAATCATATAATTTTATCAAATCCAGAAGATACTGCAGCTGGTATTTTTGTGACATTTCACTACAACTACCTAGATGTATGACAAATCAAGTACCTACCTATATTTTATATTAGCGATCTGTTGCATTCCAATTTAGTTGAAAACTTAATTGCTTTTTAAATACATTTAATTAACGCATTCAATTGAAATGAATGAAAGGTAATGATCATTGACCAGACCATGCACATAGTGTGCATGATGCAAATGTGAATATCTGAAAAAATTGAGAAATTGTTTATGTCGGCAAGTACCTACAAAACAAAAGGTTATTTAGTGTTTTAAGTGAACGAATCATATTTTCTTTTTTGAGATCCGTACTACATTGCTAATTATGCAATAATGAGGTAAACTGTACAATAAAATCTCTCGTGTCAATTGTTAATAATTGTTGTTATTTTAAGGTATGTTCGATTAAACTGTAGCCTCAGATTTAATTATAAGAAATGTTAATTACTTTATTTTTAGTAATACTTGTATAAATTTATACCTTTTCTCTTGTTAAGTACATGTCTTAACATCTCAGGAACTCTTATCAAACTGTTTTGTATTTTCCTTTTTACTGCAGATATGATGTATTTTATATTTAAGTATACCAAATAAATTATTTCACTAGAAATAGTGTAGGTAAGTAGGTACATCCAATTTCTTTTGTAACGTATGTGGTCGTCGTAATGCTTGTAAAATAAACCTTTTGTCTCAGTATGTTAGATGATTTATTAAAAATAAATCACATCTTAATGTATCAATGTTAAATTCAAGTCACAGTTAAATTAATACTGCGATTCATGGCAAAGTTAGCACGCTATGACATTTACCTGGGTTTCGCTAAAGCATGAAGTGCTTGACTTTAATTCGTAATTTTCTTCCTATTCAAGTTTTCGTGACAATTCTTTTAACAACAATATAAAATTTCACCATTCCTGTATAACTTTGTCACTGGAAGTTTTTATGATTTTCATAAATATACATAGTACCTAACCTACTTCAAAATAACACTACCTACCTCAATTTTATTTCGCTCTGTTTCAACCGAATTTGAAGCGAATATTACAATTCATTTGCATTTTCAAAAAGGGTGTCACCTTTTACGAAAGTCGAGGAACATTCTGAAAAAAATACACCAAAAGCCCTACCAATAAAGTAGATATGATGTTTTATAATTTACGTGCACGACCTTCGGATCCCGGCATGTTGGCCTTATGATACAACAAATGTGTTTTAAAACGACAGCGTATCTTTCCCAGAAAATATTATATTATAATTGCTTGCTTGTAGATCTGCAAGTGAGTCATATGGAGATGATGCTGTAGGTTATGTTCAGTTGAAGCGAAGCGGTAATATTTGTACTGTTCGTGGTAGAATAACACGAAAGGACAGAGTAAAATCAACACTTTCTTAGACATATTAAATACACTTTCAATACATGAAGATAAAAGAATACAAAGCAAACTGGATGAATAAAGATAAACACACACGACCTAACACAACAATAACACCGATCGGAACCACCTGACGACTATATGGCATTGCCATAGTGGGCATTTTCAGCGTTGCTTGGCTATCTCGTTCTAACTTAAGAAGATGTGAAACTATTTCTTTTTATTCGTTTATGACGTCATAATTTTAAAGGCAAATCTTAATAACTTATTTTATTCAACATATGAAAAAACAAAAAAATAGAGCAGGTTTTTATTAACTCTATCAGAAAATTTATTTATTAAAAATCACTAAACAACCCCATTGTTTCTTTATGTACAAAATATTGTTGTATTGTATACCTACTATACATATTAATAATATATAATTTCACTAGGGTCAGGACTATTATTTCATAAAACTATTTTGTTTTTCGTGTTACTAGGGTTAAGTGTTAAGTATTAAGTAGTTAAAGCTAGACTGTGCCCTGTATTGCTCCTGCAATAATAAAGACATTATTATTACTATTATTAAAGTTCTGTATAGTTTAATAACACTACAGGAATGTATATGACTCAAGCTTGATACACAACATAAGTAGTGCTCATATTCCATTGTTGTTTGGATCCTAGTTTTCGTTAACACATTTGTATTAATTTAGGCAACCTCAAGAACTGTATGAGATCACTGCTCTGATTGGAGAACTGATGCCGAAGTTACCTACAGATGGAATTTTTTCTGTGGACACACTTTTGGAACGGCCTTGTAACATTGGAAAAGACCAACCGGTATGGCAATGGAAAGACGATCGTGGAGTATGGCATCCGTACGGTGCAGTGGACAGTCGAGTGATAGAGGCTGCTCACATGAACGGCGACGATGAAGTCACATTGAACACACTCGGCCGCATCTATACCATCGATTTCCATTCGATGCAGCAAATAAACGAGGATACCGGCACATCCCGTTTGGTTCAGCGGTGCTTTACTCCGACGAACGCCCAACCCACGCCATCGGAGCMTTCGCAAAGCGGCAGCAGGCCGACATCGGCGCTTCGCGACGCCAGAGTTGCATGCCTTAGGGAAGAACGTGGACTGGCGGCCGTGTTTATACGTTCGTTGTTTTCCGTGCTTTACGAGGTGTATTCTTCGAGTGCAGGTCCAGCGGTGCGCTGCAAATGTCTGAAAGCGTTGCTGAGGATGGTTTATTATGCTAGTCCCGAATTGTTGAAAGACGTCTTGAAGAATCAGGTGGTCAGCAGTCACATTGCTGGAATGTTAGCTTCCAATGATCTCAGGATAGTCGTTGGTGCCTTGCAGATGGCAGAGATACTTATGAATAAACTACCAGAAGTTTTTAGCGTTCATTTTAGGAGAGAAGGTGTCATGCATCAGATAAATCAGCTTGCCGATCCTGAGGTAAGCAGTTTTACTTGTTTGTATTTGCAACTAATCTAATTCTTCATGAAAGCTTGAACTGTTTTTTACCTTGGGCAAACAAATAGTATGTTTTAGTTAATTATTACTTTTGAATGTTAGTTTCATGTATTTACCCAAATTTTTTTCTGTGATTTGAGAATGAACATTTAGGCCGATCGGAATAGTTCATTTGAAAGGAAAGAAAAGATTATGTGTTATTTAAACATGTGTAGGTCGAAATGATAAAAGGGGCATATATGTTTGCATTATTCACTATTTTCTTCCAGTTCTTCGTATCAAGTGCTTTTTCTTCCAAATTTTGCACTCCCAGGCTTGCCAGATCTTTCTCTACTTCACTCCTCCATTGCACCTTTGGGCTTCTCCTCTTTTTGTTCCTTCCATTTTATACAGCATCAACAGTATGCTTTAGCCATCCAAGTTTCTTAGCTCTTACCACTGATACTATACTTGGTCCCTGATATATATAACTCTCTTAGTTCTTCTTTTCACTGTCCATTATCACAGTTCCCCCCGAATATTTTTCTAAACACTTTTATTTCACACTCTTCCACCATATTTTGTTCTCTCTTTCCACACTATCCAAACTTCACTCACGAAAGTCACAATCGGTGTCAGTGCTGTTGTAAATCTTTATCTTCAGGGTTCTTGTTTTCAGCTTGCTTTTTAACATTCATTTTAGTGAATGGATACAGTGATTACCTACCATTAAGCTGCTGTGTATCTCCTGTGTATCCTCCTCTGCCCAGATAGACAAATCTGTTTACTTCCTCAAATCTATGTTTTTTGCCTGTCACTGATGTCATTTATATATCATCCTTCGTAGTTTCTTTATTTATCCACCTCATGTACTGTCTTTTATATTCATTAATTTCTAAACCCATATTACCTGCAGCTTGTTCAATCTATCCTCTGCTTTTACAAGAAAGCCATACATTGATGTCTTTTGTAATATAACAATCCTGTCTTGAAGATGTTGGCATTTCTAATTACTTTTTCCAACATGAAGTTAAACAGAATTGGGGACAGAGGTTTACCTCGCCTTAGGCCTCTTTCCACTTTACATTTTGCCGTTATTTTCCACCTATTCTCACTTTGTCTTTTGTACACTTTAATATCATTTTCGCTAGTCTTACTATCTTTTCACTTGCTCCCAACTGTGCCAATGCCAGAAAAAGGGCTGACATCTTTATGCCACTTTATGCTTATTTAAAATCTATAAAAAGCATGTGACTATCTAAATCATACTCTCTACTTTTAGCTTGGACTTTTCCTAGTGCAAAAATTTGATCTACTACACCCCCCTCCTTTTCTACAGCCTTATTGATATTTTCCTACTATATCATTCCTTTTGGTGGTTAGTCTGTTTTGTATGCAGTGGGACACAATTTTATACACTACATTTAACAGTGCAGTTGACGTCAACACAAAAAGTATCCAATACAAAAGTTGTGGATTGAAGGTCACTTTCGTTTATATTTTCTCTAATTTAAAGTAATTGGCGGAATTTGAATAAAATAAATAATAAAATATAAAAACAAAGGAATCAGTCTTGAAACTGCCACACATATCTACAAAATGATATGCAGACCACTTGTTGAATATGGACACATAGTATACAAAACATGTAGAAGACCAGCACTCAACAACATTGAAGCAGCAGAACGAACAACTTTTAGATAGTTAACAAAAATTAGACACCCTACGAATCCTATATACAATCCCTCAAATAATCTCCTCTATGAGCAAACAAAGATCCAACCTATCCTCTCCCGATTCAACAATCTCACCCGAAAGGCATCAGAAAGGATACTACCACTGGTTGAACACCAAATAGTCCCTATGCCAAACTTGCCCCGAAGACGCAGAAGGTTCCCAGAGAAGCCCCTGTACACCCTTCTGAAGGATGAAACTCACCAAATTTAAATAACAGTCTAAGGCCCCGTTGCACAAAGCGTGGTTAACCAGACCCCCTGGTTAACACGCGGTTAACCAGCCGTTGCCATAGGCAGCACCAATGAAGAACAATTAAAAAGAACCGTTTCCATGACAACTGCCCCTTGACCGCGTGTTAACCAGGGGGTCTGGTTAACCACGCTTTGTGCAACGGGGCCTTAATATATCCACAAGCATTATTATTAATTAATTATTAATATTCACAGTGTAGTATTTAAAATTGAATGGGCCGAAAGACTTCAGTCGATAGCCATTTGAGTTCACTCAGTAAATTATTTTATCTCTCTCTAAATATGGAATTTGGCTCTTTTATTCTAAAAACCAGTGTTACAAGATTCATTCCCCTATAATAAGTATTTTCTATACCAAATGGATAAAAAGTCGATCAATCCAAAAAAATACCAAATACATGTTTAATTAATAAGGAATATGATTAAGAAAATGCCAAAAAACATTAAAACATATTTTAATTAATAATCAACAGGAGCATAAGAAATTCATTATTGGCATTTTAAGTGGTTGTAATTGATACAGATTAAAATGAAAATAAAAAAATAAGTTTCTATAAAAAAATACTGTTTTAGTTGAGTTTATCAGCACTTTTAAATGAAAAACTGCATCACACACGTGTCATTATGATTCATGGAACCAAGCATTAACGGCAACATAGCAGTCACCGTTGGTTGGTGCTTGAATATGCGTAGTTTCTGCCTACAATTTTTATATAAGGTTTTTTATCTGGGAGAAAAGGGTAGATAATTACTTTTTTCCAACCCCCTTATCGTCACTCTGCCGGGGGTAGCAGCATGATGGGACCCGGCATTGCGAATTCTCCTGGTCGTATGCATGCAAATGCACACTCCATTGCTGTTTTTAAGCCTCCGTAAAAAAACTTGCCCGATAATTAATTAACATTAATTGCTTTCGGCAGGATTTGTGCTGGCACTGTTACCATTTGGAGGAGATGTTTTCATGACGAACCATTTAGAAAACGTTAGAATCGCTGGGAAATTTAGGGTAGTAAAACTGACCAAACTCTCGAACTATAAGTTTAAACTGTTCAATCTTCAACAAATTTCTGAAATTATAAACTAAAAATTTTTATAAAATCCCACAGTTGGTGCGGCAGCTGGTAGGAGGACTGTTGAGAGTACATGCAAGTCTACTAAAGTGCATTTCTGAGCATTGACCCCAAATTAGCAGCATATACGTTATGTGGCTTAATATTGTAGATTATTTCTCTAGCTTCTGTAGACAGTGTTATCGATGTGTTGCTCCAATAAATAATCGGACTAATTTTAATTGTGACTTGTGTTAGGTGTATGGTCCATGCAAGTTTTTCATCTATTATTAATCCTCTACCTGGTCTATGACAAAGTTGTTTAACTTTTGTTTAAAATCTGTTACTCTGTTCTCCCTCCCTCTCTCTTTATAAAGTCCAGCACATTCGCAGTTACCTTGTGAATGCGACTATGCTACAGTTTGCCTTGCAACCCGATATTTCTCGACGACATAATGCCAGCACGTGAATGCTTAAACGGTAATTTATATTGTAAAATGAATGATAAGAATACAACAACAAATAAAATATATAATAACAACAGCAACAACAAAGAACTCATTTCTGAACAATAAATACACCAAACAATAGACACAGCGACAAGTAAAATGTCTAGCACGATGTGATATATCTTGACTGATTATAATAATATTTGCAGGTACCTCTTGGTATGAGCCCTCCCAAATCAAGTAGTTGCACATCCACATCAGTATGCAGCAAGACACAGGATTCAGTGCCAGGAACTTCAAGCAGCACCAGTCTGCAGACTGCTAATGGTACAACTTTGTCTACCCCGGGAGAGTCCCCTTGTTCTTCTGCCATGTACACATCTACTCCAGATCAGAAAATGCAGGACTCTGAGGTAAGTACAATAATTGTTGCAATAAATCCCTGTGAGTTTTGTTAATACAAATTCTAGCATCCCAAATGTTTATATGCTATGCAGTACAATACCGACAAAAAATTAATAGTCCTTTGATTGTTACAGGAACGTTCTGTTACGCCCTGTTATGTTCGTCTGGGTGATGTTTTGAAACGAAAAAGAGCTGCAAAACGATCAAGTGGCGGTAGCCGTTCAAAAACTAGACAGGAAGATCTACCACTGTCACCATCTCTTATGCAAGATTTATTTACAAAAGCAACTTCATTGGCTGGTTCGACACCAAAGTATGTATTTTCAATATTATTTGTATAAAAGTTTAATTAAACTGTTTTTTTTTTTGTAGTAATGCATCTAGATCTCGATATTCTAATTCATCTTCAAAAGCCTCGAGCTTTTTGCAAAGCTTAAATCCAGCCCGTTGGGGTAGGAATATGAATTCGTCTTCCCATGAACGTAATTATAGTAAGGACTCATTGAATAGTTGTCTGTCAAAATCGGCTTCTAATTCTAATTTAACAGCTGGTAATAGGGAGAAAACGAGGGCATGGATCAGAGAGCAGGTAAGTCAATTTTTATATTTTTTTTTGTATATAATTTCTTTATTGTATACCCAAACGACTTTATAATGAATGCACTTGGAAGCTTATTATAGCTTTTATATTTAAACAGATTTGTTGAGAATGATTTAAATGTAATTAGTACATATTATCATTTAATGTCGACAAGTGATTATATCATCACAACTGAGTTAAAGTTTTGCATGAAGAAGTTATTTAACTTTAAATGTGGTAAGGGTATTAAAAATAAGTTTTGAGATTCCTATGTTGCCAATTCCAAATATTGTAAAGACTTACTACATGTATATAGGTCTATACTGATAAAACTGAAATTTTTAATAGAAAATAATTCGTGTTGTCAATAGCGATTGCTGTATCTAGTTTGCTGACAACTAATTTAACTGGTTTTCATAAAAATTGATAAACCTTTGATTAATCTGTTTAAATTAATAAGTTAACCAGTTTATGTTCGCCAACTAATCTAAATGTGACAGTAAAATATTTGTGAAATATCCTGTGACAAGATTTCTTGACTATTTCGTGCACTACTTAAGCAGTTAGTACTGTCTCGATACTTAGGTTTCATTATGTAAGGTAGAGGAAGCCTCAGCATTTCAGGATTTGCATTAATTGAGCATTATTGTTTAACAATGGGAGTAATGGTGTAGTCCCAATTTATATAATTACAACCATGTCAATGTCTGAAAACTGATCTTTGTGGTTCGAAGACACGGATGTTCGAAAATGAAAAAATCAAAATATCAGAGACACTCATTTTTCTGATAGTACTGACTTGTTATTTTTGCTTCTCGTTAAAGAGTACACAATCAGTAAGCGAGAGAAAGTAGCATAATGTGATTATAACCAAAACAAAACACCTATTTAATTTATATTAAATGACTACCTATCTTCAAAAATGCTCATTTTATTCTAAATGAGCGCGGTAGTAAATAATATTATGTCTTTTGCACACAAATATTGGCACCCTGTACATTTAAATAAATAGGTGAATTTAGGTAGTTTAGGCGTTTATACCTATTATTATTAAACAAGATTCTTTTTAGTTTGTCTTTGATTTCTGTCTCTATTTGCTTGTTTCTGATAGTTGGTTTTCATTTCATTTATACAGGTATGCTGCCGGATGATTTTAAGACTACTTATATTATAGGATTCCTGACATCGAGCATTCGTACAATTCGTAAATCACCCATTAGGGCAACAAGAAACAATTCCGTGTATTTTTTCATCAAACCCTGCTTGAAGAGCAGAGTTTGCCGCTCAAACTTTGTCGTACTGTAATTAAAAAACAGTTGTTACTAATATAGAAAAATACCATTCTTCATGCCTTACAACACATTTATACAAAAAAAATCCCTATTACCTTGGCCATATTTATAATAATATTTTACTTTAAAATCCTGACACAAACAATTTCCAATATATTCATTACAGTTAAAAACTAACATTTCTCTAGTTTTGCAAGTASCGAATATCATTTTTAAATCTCTCCATTTACAGGCCGCTAAATTTGTGGAWAAGTATGCCACGAACGGAATGTCGGAACATCACCATCCAGCCCTCAATGWGCTTTCACGTCTCACTACTTCCATTCAGAMGCTGTCGACAACGTCATGCAGGGAGGCCTTAATTGMACTSCGTGATCTTCTGATAGACTCTGACATATCGCCTTTCGAACTTAACCACTCTGGATTGATAAAGGCTCTGCTTTCTTATCTGGCCAGTGTCAGTGGTGTTATAGACCGTGATGAACGCTTAAGAATATTTTTGAACGTGTTTGCCGGCTGTCCAATGGAAGCGAATGTAACGAGTGTTGACGAACTGAATCCTGCTTGGATGGGAGCTCTCGTATCTAAACTTTGTGGCTGTGTTTCTCAATTAGAACAGTTTCCCGTGAAAGTTCATGATTTACCCGCTAGTTCTGGTGCAGGACGTGGTGGTACTAGCGCTCTTAAATTTTTCAATACGCATCAGTTAAAGGTAAGTTAGTTTTCTTTTTTTATGGTCTGGTTGCTTATGTTATTAATGTTTTGGTAAAAAAAAATAACGTATTCAATTTTGTTAATTCATATTTAGTAAAACATTGAAACTGGCAGATGAAAAACTGCAAGTTAAATTAATATGTAATCTGCTAGGGCTTTTTATTTTTGTTGGTACCGGTTCCTGGATTAATTAATTAATGAAAATGCGTATTTTGAGACATTTCGACCTCTTTTTCTGTCTTTTTCAATCTTTATTATATTATTTTGACAATTGAAAATATGACAGTAATTAATTAATCCAAAACCAGTTCCAACAAAAATAAAAAGCCTTAGCAGATTACAGAAGAGTTCCACAAATTATACCAAACTTTAACATGTAATGTACTCAAAATAAACAAGTTTACAAAAAAAACGTAATTTTAAAGTCAGAGAAAAGGTGCCGGGTTCAGCTTTTAAGAGTGTGCTGGTTCTTTGTTCCCATGTATTAAGAAGTAGGGATAGCAACGGATACCTGGGTACCCGATAAACATGTGTTACGGGATACAAATTTTTGGTACCCGGTAGCCGATAATATCTGAAAATCCGAGAACTACCTGATATCCTTTAATATAAGCACTGCAGTAAGGCATCCGATATCCAAGGTCATACTGGCACATACTTATTCGTGCCAGTAAATTGTCAAGTGGCGCCACAATCCATGAAACTTGGCATTCTTGGTGGGTAAACTACTGTTTACTGTTGGGTAAACAATTCACATTAGCTGTCAGTTGCTGTCAGCGTCAGCTGTATGGTGTATGCGGCAGTTACTGTAGCCTAACTTAACTAATTCCCTTATTTATGCCTGTCTTTACGTGTAAGTAAACAAAATTGCTGTGTTGTGGACTGTAACATTAATGCAAACACAAACAAATCGGTTAAATTTTACTGCTTTCCATCCAGACCTCATGAAGTAGAACGTCACAAATTGTGGATTAATAGCATTCACAGAGAAAATGATTAAATAATGCATTCTGCTTAATATTGCGCTAATTGGACATGCGTTACAACGCACTGTGTTGCTCCGTATGTGGTGTGATGTCGCGACTCACGAGTGTGGTTTCAAATAGATTTTTGTATTTATCTAGCGATTTTTGAGGCGTTTAGGCGGTGTTTTTTGTGTGGTTTGAAACACTTGCGTAGCATGAACGGACGTAAAGGAACCATTAAAGAAGCATGCGACACTATACAGTACCTACAGGGAGAACCACAGTATGTGTAAAATAATTGGAAATTAAAACACTAGATACTTAAACACTTACACACATTTCGACCGCAAGAAATAGATATTTATGTTCCGAAAGACTGTGTTCTAGGAGTGTGCAAAATTTCAGTTTATTTGACGAAGGTACAGTATTCTGCATAAATACCAATATTGCTGTTCAGTATTTTTATATGTCCCGACAGTACGGTGAACAAATTTTATGATTTGTAACCCAAAATAGATCACGATATTAATTTTCTGTGTTAAAAACTGCCTTTTGACAGAATGCTGTAGGTTAGGATTACCCACCAGAAATGTGTGTTATCTGCTGCAAGGCGCTGCAAAGCGGTATGCGCTCATAGCTTATACGAAGTATTATGGAAATACTATGCAAACATCATTAGCAATTTATCGACAAATGTAAAATAATAATAATCTGAAAACACAGAGATAATCGATAAAGTTGCATTTTTTTACCGTATATAGAAAATGCATGGTATTATATTATACCTATATCGTTCATAAAAACTCATTGTTATTAATAAATCGATTAACTATTACATTTAAATCAACCATTTAATAATTTAGCGATTTAATAAAACTTTTTTAAAGTGACGTATTATTTGTAGGCACATTCATTCCATTTTGTGCTCTGTTTGGGAACAACTCCTAAATTGTAAGAGATATCATAGGCTTTGTCAAAGGTGAGAAATTTGTAACAAGCACGTAACTAAAAAAATGTTTTAAAACAATGAAATTGCTAAACGAGCTAAGTTTCAAAAGAAAAAAAATTGTGTATACGTATTTAAAGATAATTAACAAGTAAACAAATGCAAAATATGCAAGTCATTTATTAAAAGTGTCAATAGTCAATAGTAGGTATTAGATTCAAAAAACATAATATACATCACCTAAACAATAGAGGCAAAGAAAAGTCGGTATTATAATCGCATAATATTGAAACAGATTAAGGATTTAACATAACCTGTGTCAAAAATATAAAACTGTCAAAAAGCGTCCAACTTGATCTCCTTAGAGAGGCTGTTTATGTGAAATGCATTTTAAATCACCTGCTAAACACAGATCTCGCGCCCCTAAATAACCCACTTATCGCAACAGAATAGCAAAAAATGTAATATAAACAAATTCTTCCCCACACTGTTTCTATACTACATATTATGTTTGACTGACTTTCATTGTTTTGATTTATTTATTATTCGTTATATAACACACATCAACACCAGATCCAGTTATTCTTATTTGTCTCTTAGCCCAAAACCGTATCTTATTTACTACATAGTCAACGAAAAAACAAACATATTGTAAACTGACCTACCCTCACATGACCTATTTTCGGGAATCTTGCTTGCAACACTAGTTATATTTTTATACCATATATACCAGACTGTCTGGTAAAAAATAAATATAATCATAGATTTGAACTGTTGAGGTTCAGTAAACGTAATATACTACGATCTTTTTTTTGTGTATTAGACAAAGTACCCATAAATGGGTAGTCAATAAATTGTAGGAGGAATATGTTTATAAAAATTCGTTTAACGGGATGTCCCGTGTTGCTCATTGAAAACTGTGTTGGCAGTTTGTAATTCGCATTTACACAAACATTTACGGAGATTACATGTTCATTCTATGAATTAAAAAATGATCTGCAAGGTGACTGTGTCGCTGAGTCATAAAGTTTTGTTTTTAGTATGTATTGTAACATATTTGTATGAATATACTATTTATGATTGCAACTCGTATTCTGCGCTCACATAATAATAGCATCATTTGGCAATGTCGACATATTGGCATAAGAACGGTTTTGTAGTGAGGGACATGAGAGGTACTCCAGATGTCGGTAACGTTACAGCACCATCAAACGTCTACCCCCAGAAACACTCGCATTTCGCTCCCAAAATGTAGGTGAGCACACTTAATATGTATACACGAGGATATTACAGAATCAAGACATACTAAGCTTAATTAAGATATATATACATTATTTTAATGAACTCGTTCAGTTTGAAGACTGGTCTACTTCTTACCCTTGAATTAAAACAACTGAACTGGAACAATGGACACTAACCTATATATATGCATATTTGCTGCTAAACTTACAATTTTTTTTAACTGCTACATTGTCTCACAGTCATTTATAAAATTAGTAAAATTCAAATAACTGTTCAAACTTTTCACCTATTCACTTTTCTCTGGGAATGTCACTAATTGCAACTCCATATTAAAACTAATTTTGTAAGGCAAATAATTGTAAAGTGATGGTCATCATTTTCATCACCAAGGTATGGACTTTATATACATTTGCTGATAGATATTTACAAATTTCTTCTTTCTGTCAACATTTAACATTTCCAGTAGCAAAGTTTTCCCGTTCATCGTACGTAATTGTTTCGCAAGTTAATAATTATTGTAGAAGAGAATTTGAAGTGAGACTGATATCCTAAAGTTTTTTTTGTAGCAACAAAAAATAGCTTTATACATCGTGAAAAACATTTTCATCTCACATATAATGTTTATAGTGTAACCTTCAAAGACATCCAGACTGCACGAACCTGAAACAGTGGAAGGGAGGCACTGTGAAGATAGACCCGCTGGCATTGGTACAGGCAATCGAACGTTACTTAGTTGTACGGGGATATGGTCGCCTGCGTGATAAGGATTCGGCTGATAGTGAAGATGGAGATTCAGATGACGATATAGATGATACATTAGCAGCTGTTGTCATAACACAATCAGGGGCCAAGCATAAACTGCAGTTTCTAATTGGAAATACAGTACTACCTTATAACATGACTGTGTACCAAGCTGTAAGACAATTTAGCAATAATGGAAATGATCAAAGTGAAACCGATACAGATAATGAAACTCCCTTGGGTAAGTTTACTATTTCAGAATTTTAATTTTCATCCTGGGCGTTGTTTATAATTTGTTCGATTTACAGAAATATTTTATTTACGCATACAATGAAGGCGCTTTCCTTTCATTGTGCTCCTGCCATTGAACCAGTGTGGTATAWGTATATGTACTCTGTTATACTTGCATTCACTTCCAAACATTTTTAGTGAAATATTTTACTTTTAATTACAATTTCAAAATTTTATTAGAATTAATTTTTTTTTAATTTCTTTGAACGAGTATTAGTGAACTTTTATCCTTTTAATAACGCTGACTGAAGAAAAGTCTATTTTTGGGTTGTAACAAGCTTATGGAACGGTAATTTTTATGAACAAAGATTAGGTTGTGCAATGGGTTCACCTCTAACTCCTATAGTGGCCAATTTGTTTATGAAAAATTTTGAAAACGTAGCGATCAACAGTTTTCAATTTTGTTATTTGGACCCACGGTATAGAAGAGTTAGGTAGGTTTCTAAATCACTAAATACGCGATGATTGTGATATCTGAGACACACAAAAATTAAATTTACAAATTTTGTGTAATACAATATGATACAAATACAAACTTACTCACCTTAAAGAAATGGTCACTTGTACTAAGTCTCGACCTTTTCCTATCTAGGTAATGCTGGTGTATGGGTCCAAACACATACCATTTACTATAGACCTCTTAGAGAAGACAACATTACGAATAAAGCAAGTACGAGTAGTTCTTCAAGTCACTCAAGTCGTAAAGGTAAAGGTTCTTCGAATAAAAGTGTATCTCGTAGAAAAGGTGACCTGTGGAATGGTAATGGTAATTTCCTGTGAAATAGAATGCACCCTACTGTATTTTTTGTACTTCTTTTATTTCAGAAGGAATAGTGCCACAGACTCAATCACCACTATCGCCATTTTTAACTACCACTCTACCAGAGAATGTGACTATCCAAGACGCATCCCTAGAAGTACTTTGTTTGTTGAGAATTTTAAATGCCTTGAATATGTATTGGAACTCCTTGTATCCTGCATTAGAACACAAACTGATATTACCGGCTACCGATTTCCTGAATAGTAAAATCGCTGCTAAAGCCAGCAGACAATTACAAGATCCCTTAGTAATTATGACGGGAAATCTTCCAAACTGGTTGCAGCAAATAGCTTCAGTATGCCCGTTCCTGTTTCCTTTTGAAACTAGGCAGCTTCTTTTCTATGCAACATCGTTCGACAGAGATCGTGCCTTACAGCGCCTGCTCGACATGACTCCTGAATTGTCGTCTTCAGATTCTCAGGAACGGGTCACGCCAAGGCTCGATAAGAGAAAAAGGACTATCTCAAGGGATGACATATTGAAGCAGGCAGAACAGGTCATGCAGGATTTGGCAACTTCCAAAGCTCTCCTTGAAGTGCAATATGAAAATGAAGTTGGCACTGGTTTAGGGCCAACTTTGGAATTCTACGCTTTAGTTTCCAAAGAGTTGCAGAAAACCAACTTGGAACTTTGGAATTCCATCACATCAGAGAATAGTGAATATGTATATAGTGCAGCTGGTCTATTTCCAGCACCGATTCCTAGAACAGCAAAGTTAAGCCAAATTACGAAACTGAAGACTAAATTTAGGTTCTTGGGAAAATTTATGGCAAAGGCAGTTATGGATTCAAGAATGGTGAGTAGCTTCTTTATTTCTACTTTTTAATTTTGTTCAACTGATATGAATAACATTTTTATTTAAAATTTCTCCCAAACTGAAAGAACTATACCTTAGTTTTCTTTATAATTAACTCCTTTACCACTGTGAATTATTGATGACTAGAGCTTGGCAAATATGGACTTAAAAAACGCAAAATATGCATTTAAAACAGTCAAAATATGCACTAAAAACACGCTCTTATGCATTTTGATACACATAACGAGGTGTGGCATTTAAGTTCTAGGAATTTAGTTATAACTCAAGAACTGGCAACACTGCGTTTGTAAATATATGTCTAGAAAGAAGGGACATTCCTTTAGTTCCAGTCGAAGTTTGAAGTCATTACCAAGTTTAGTTTGTTTTTTATAGCTGTTTTTCGAAAGTAAGTTTTTTAGTGACGTCGTGAAAATGAGTTGGCCATCCCCACCATTTTCCAACCTTTGCTGACCTTGTTTACAAGTCTGGAGGTCATACTCAAATATCCAGGTCTCATCTCCAGTGACTACCCGACTCATCCAATCTCTACCGTCGCTCGGAACGCGGGACAAAAACTCCTCGCAGATCGATTTTCGCATGTCTTTTTGTTCTATTTGCAAACAGTTTTGGCACTGTCTTTGCGCAAATGTTCAAATTTTCATGTAACATCTTACGAACGGTTTCATTCTGACAACGCATGAAGGCTTATGCGCCGCTCAGAAGTGATCAGTGCACGCAGACGGTCAACATTCGTGTCGGTGCATGACGCGACGGGAGCACCTTCACACGCATCGTCATCTACCGCTTCATGCCCTTCCCTAAACGGCTTCGACCATACAACACGCGCATTTTCAACAAGCACTCACCTCCGTACACCAGCTGCAATTTTCGGAGGATTTTCAAAGGTTTTTCGCCAGATTTTACTAAAAATTGGATCACAACAGATTTACTGTGTTACTTATTTTCACGTCACTAAAAAACTTACTTTCGAAAAACAAATTAAACCTGGTAACGATTTCAAACTTTGACTGGAACCAAAGGAATGTCCCTTCTTTCCAGACATATATTTACAAACAACGCAGTTTTGCCAGTTCTTGAGTTATAACAAAATACCCGGAACTTAATTGCTACACCTGCACAAAAAAATTTTATGTACTTAATTTAATCATTATGGTTATATAATTATTAGTGCAAAGTATTTTTGAATTGTTTTTGTTAATACGCTATTTATTTTGTGTTGAAATTTGAACCCATCATCTGCGCGCCAAACCTTCACTGAATTGCTGTGACTTCAGAATAGTCCAAATAAACAAGTTATTAAAGGGCCCTTCCACTTTTAGAGGTCATTGCCACTCGTTGTTCCAACGTTTATGTGTTTGTATATGTTTTGCGGGTGTCGAGTATGCATATAACTGACTCGACTATAGTAATGTGGACATCGTTTTGATGTCACGTGAAATTTAAAGGGCCAAGTGCAATTTTAAATCAATAATTTTATGCATTTGCAATTTTTTGCAAGTGCTAAGTTTTTGTCTGTGTAATAAACTTAAAAATGACCGTTGAATTTTGCCAGATTTATCCAAAAATAAAATTAGTGCAAGTAGCCGATTGTAATTCTGTGATTCCTTCTCAGCTAGCACTTCGCATTCGGGTCGGACATGATTTTGTTCCGGACAGAAAAACTAGTTTGGGTATCCAGCTGTAGACCAATAGGTCCTGCACTTAAAAAAAAAATCGTCTGGCCGATCTCGAATTTTAAAAACACAGGAAAATGTAGCCTCATTAAACGAAATTAAAACAGCGCCAGAGGGAATGTTCTGAAGAATATCCTCAAATAGCTGCATGAGTTTTATATGGATTCATATGAAGATATCTGAACACAATTCTTACTCTCCTATCAGAGTATCCCAGGGCAGCAGCATGTTCAAGTGCTGAAGGTTTATTACAATCTGAGATCAGCCAGATGATTTTTTTTAAGTGCAGAACCTGTGGCTCTAAAGTTAGATACCCAAACACGAATAGTTTTTCTATCCGGAACAAGATCATGTAAGTCAAGTCCAAACCGAATACAAAATGCTAGCTGAGTAGCAATCATACAACACCATTACATGTGTATTCCTCCATAACAAACACATGATGTTTACTGTGTTGCGCCATTTTCTGAAAATGGCACATATACCACTATCTTTCGGTAATCCCTCTGATGTCATATGATCACCACAACTCACACAGTGTCATCTTCAAATACAGGTGTTTTTTTTTGTCAGACTTGTATTTAACATTGAAATGTCATTATAATAAAATGTTAAATTAGTGGTTATCTCGTGAGGGGCATTCCTGGAAACTATCTAAACCCATTTACTCTAGGTGAATCAGTCCCATTTATCTATTTTCTTCTATCCTTTGCTTCCAATCCCTGATACCAATTCATTTCAAATCTTGTGTGTCTTCACCCATCCAATTATATTTTGGTCTGCCTGGGTGAAGTGAACATATTTCTACAATAACACCATAATTGTTGAAAATACGGAAAACAGTTTTATCAAAGGTCTTTTGCACTTTTCAGTGCTGTAACCTTCAATTATTTTCAAAGATAGCCGACTTCTGGTTCTAAAGTAAATTTACACTAACTTTGGTTTTTTGAATTGAATAACATTTTTTATTATCTTTTTGTATTCCTTATGAAATTTAAAGCCACTTTATGCACCATACCTTAGGTGTAAACGTACCAGTTATTTGACATTTTGTGCAAAAAAATACAATTGCAATGGCTACTAAGATTCAAATAATTTTTAAACTAAAAAAGATGGGACCATTGTTATTTCACTGTTATAAATAGTAAAAAATATTATTTATTTAAATAAAAATTGAATATTTATGATTAAAAAAAAGTTTATTCAGAGCTTTTTTTAATTTCAACATAAGTAACTTAATTTTTTCAAATGCTATGCTACAAATGTTTTTTTTATTATCAGATGTGAAATAACATTATTAATAGTTTGAACTATATAACTACATAAAACTATATATAAAAAAATTTAGATTTTTACAGTATCAAAGAATCATGTCAGCATCTCTTGTCAAGTTTCTCTTGTTTTTATTAACTCGCTTTTGTGTTGGTTTCTCCGCTTGGTTTGGTACAAATTTTGCAGTCGATTTTAAACTAACTTTCTGATAAGCTAGAGACTTGAAACTTTAAACGTAACTAAGAACTGGATGGTAATGTAATATAATTTGATAATTCCCTTTTTTGTCTTATCGGATACCTACTTTTTTTAATAGTCTTAATAATTAAAGCAGCTCCTTCATATAGCAAATAAAATTGTGAACATAAAATCAACATCCATACTACATAGACATTTGGTCTGATTACTGAAGTTAAGCAACATCAGGCACGGTCACTACTTGGATAGGTGACTGGAATACTGTGTGCTGTTTGACAACAACAAACTCATAGCTCTATCTCTTTTAATTTCAAAGTTATATCGATGTTACCTTTACAAAATTTCAAGTAATCTAATATGTGGTTAATCATATAGCACTAAAATTGCATAAGGAATGGTATGCAAACATATAAAAAGGAATGTTTCTAGTGTAACTGGAAGTCGTTCATTTTAATTCAGAATACCTTTATGTAAAACAGTTGGCCCATCTTGCAGATAAATTACATACATTCATGCTCGCATTATTTTTTCTTTCAATTTAAGATTCTTAAATGAACGAATCAATTTTGCAGCTGGATCTTCCATTTTCGTTAACCTTCTATCGTTGGCTGTTGGGACAAGAACATTGTCTAACATTGGCAGATTTGGTACATGTATCACCAGACATTCACAGAACGTTACGGAAAATGCAAGAAATAATTAGAAAACGAGATGCTATTTTAGAAGATCCAGAACTGTCTACAGCTGAGAAAAATGAGCAGGTAAGTTACATAATCTCCAATTGGTGTTGACTCGTAGTTTTTGTTATTTATTCCATGTAACGGACATATTTACGAAACCGTTAATTGAACTTATTTTTTATCAAATAATCATTAGAGGTGATTAGGTCTGCACATTTACATTATGCAACTGAGAAAGGAAAGAACAGATAGCAATATGGGGAAATTCACACTTAGCATGTTTCATCTTGTATTAAGCACACCGAAACAAATCATTGCTGTTGTATGAAATCATGGCACTAAATTTTTGATCACCTTTTATATTCTCCTCCTAAAATAATTGAMAGTTTATATGAAACAGGTTTATTACCCAAATCACCATTTCYTGAATGATTTACTTAGTATAGTTGGTACAGTAGTCTGGAATTACGTATTTCGTTTTGTTCACAGATCGAAAAATTAGAATATGATGGTTGTCCAATAGCAGATTTGGGAATTGATTTCGTTCTCCCGGGACATAATGTTGAACTCATGAGAAATGGTCGCATGACTAGTGTGACAATACAAAATCTGCACCAGTATGCTAATCTAGTGACCCATTGGTACTTAGTGGAGGGTGTGAATCGGCAAATGGAATCCTTAAGAGAGGGCTTTGAAACAGTCTTCCCATTGCAGAACTTGCGAATGTTCCATCCTGAAGAGTTAGAAGCCATATTCTGTGGTAGTCCACGGGACTCTATGACCGGTTGGGATGTTAAATCTCTCATGGAGTGCTGCAGACCAGACCATGGATATACTGCAGATTCAAGGGCAATAMAATTTCTATTCGAGGTTTTGAGTTCCTATGATCGTGAGGAACAGCGAATGTTTTTACAATTTTTGACGGGAAGTCCAAGATTGCCAGTAGGAGGTGAGTTGCCAGAAATAAATTTTTAAGACTTGGAGGGGGTATTTCCTCATGGCATAAAATTTTGTTTTGCAAGAGGTTTTTTGAAAAAAATTAAAAATTGTATTTATTTTTTTTGTACAGAATGTTTTTTTTTTACATTTGTAGCACAATGGGTATTTCAACAAAAACTAGGTTGTTATGAATATGACTTAAATTGAAAGTCAAATATTGCACAGATCTTGGAAAACAAAAACAACTTCTGCAATCCCTGTGACAGATTTAATTAGGCATTCCAAATCACTTGACCCCGGCTGTGGGCAAACATTTTTTGATAGTGCCATATTAGAGGTGGGGTTCTAGTTCATTTTGGTGAATAGTTCATACTGAATTAGTTCAATTTTATCGTTTAAAATGAATTATAGTTCGAATTCGCTGGACGCTTCGCATTTCGTAGTCTTGCAGTTATATATACAGTATATATATGTTTCTAATTCACGATCCTTTAGTGATAAATGTGATTTATTGCGGGTTTGGATCAATAAGCTGGTTAKTATATAGTCTCTTTATTTGCTAGCCAAGCTTTCGGAACCGTTTGKTTACTTCTTCAGGGCTTCTAAAATACAATATAACAATACAAACATGAAGCAAAATATAAAATTATAAAACTCACCAAATGCGAGAATGTTAATAAAACTGCCCACAATTAATAATTGTAATATAAAAAKTCATATGGTATATAATAAACGTATAAATATAAATAAAAATGTGCAGTTATATACCAGGCTGTCATAAAATTATTTTTGACATAAATATTTAAAAACAAGGAAAACGTATCTCGATACTTTACAATTTAGAACTGCATGAAATGCATTCAAAATGGTATAACACATTAATCAATGGTTTCAAAAGGACTATCTTTATTGTTCGGGTACGTTAACAGATATGTATAAATTGCACTTAAATTTTTAGTATCACTTTTTATATTTATTGGTTCTTTCTGTTTATTAATATTTATCATTTCTTTTATTAGCCTTTTTTTATAAACTGATTCTGTTGCTAAAATTTTTATGTTATCAAAGTCAATGCTATGTGAAAAATTAAAAACATGATTTGCTAAAGCGCATCTTGTTAAACCATGTTTTATGTCACTTTTATGTAAAGAAACTCTTGACTTTAAGCATTGAGAAGTTTGACCTACATATGTTTTAGAGCAATTTTTACAATTGAATTTATAGATTACATTTGAACATTGTGGTTTAGGAGTTCTAGTTTTTAATTTTGTGTACAGATTGCCCACAGTTTTTACATTTCTAACAGTAATTTTAGTATATATACATATTACATATTAGTACATATTATGTACTTGCGGACTTGTGTCATATAACATACAACAGCTGATTGCCGTTTAATTCTATGATAGCTACACATGTCGTTGTGTGTATTTGAGATATGAAATGTAGTAGGTACTTTAATTGTTAATGAAACTTGTGTTATGAAATATATTTAAATTTGTAAATAACTTAAAATGATAATTAATAACTTCACTAATACATAATAATACAACTGCAATCAAAATAGTTGTTGTTAAAGACAAATAGATAACCACTGTGCAAGCGAGCGAGACTTTTATGTTTATCAGTCCATCAATGGCACACCAATAATTATTCATTCATAAATATTAAATTGTAAATAGCAATGAGAATTACCTTTGTTATAAAAAAAATAAAAGTAACTTATTATGTCTCCTGTTTGTCAAATTTAACATTGATTTTGTATATTATGTAATTGTACTACCTACTTTACCTACTACCTACTTTTTACCTACGTATTGATATAATAATTACAAATCTGGTATATTACTGCTTTATTCCAACATTTTAGTTTGCATCAAAATGTTAAATAAAAAGAGACTGCGACACCATTGTACATTAGACATTACGAACTAGCTTTATMTACATAGTTCAGCCGGCCGCACATCGTGGTTCGCGAGTCCGTTCACGAAAAGATACATATTTTGCCGTTCTTCCTTCCCAAAGGTCGCTCGCGGTTGCTCAGTCGTTCAATCTAAACTATGTATCTGTTTCAGTCCAGTATAATACAAGTCTCTTGCAGCGTTCAAAATGAACTAGTTCATTTTATCCTGACGAACTAGATCCTTCAGTGTAGTGCAACTGAATAGTACACATCATTCGTTCATTCATGATCTGCACATCTCTACTCTATGCCATATCGGCTCTCTTAATTGCAGCGATTCATAGGACCCTACACATCTCCGATAATTCTTTTTTGTCCGTGACAAATTTATGTTTTAAAACAGCAAGAACTGAATAAAACTATTTCATCTCTGTTACTGACTTCCACAGCCAAACACAAGGCGCGTACCAGGCAATTTTGTTTAAAAAACACTAATAATAACTTAAATAAGGGCAAAAAGAACTTTACAATTTTACAAAAACACAAAGCGTGGCACTTTTCAATCTTAAACCTGTTTGCTCTAATGACCTTATAACATACGGTTGCCCACAATGGCCATGTTGGATTTTGTTTGACACTTCGTTAGAATGCCTAATTTGGAAGGGATTAATTTGTTGGACAATACGCATTTATCTTATTAACTCCAGATTCAATATCACTACTTGGTTGAAAAAGTTAAGTAGTGTTTCTAGAAAACTGTTTATCATACAAAAGTAGATAGTAAACTTTTTGTAAGTAAATTAATTTAAATCTTAATCTATAGGAAAAATTTTCCAAATCTTTCCTAATCAAAATTTTATGCCATAAATAGATGTAACTTAATACCTTCTCCTACCCTTGTTTACTGAGGTACTCAATTTTCGTTAGTACCTATAGATTAACACAAAAAAATATTTTAGATAAATCTTAACAAATTTATCTCGACTAGATATACAGGGTGATTTTATTGAGAACAGTACACCTCAAATTATAAATAAGGGAAAAATTTACAAAAACAAGTAAACTTCTGTATACAAGACAATTTTGAGATAACTTTTAATGGATAACACTTACCCTTTTAGCAGGGTAGACACTCCTTCAAAAATTTTATTTCCTCCTTACTTTTTAATCTAGATACCTAGAACCCTGGTAGCCAACTTAGTCCTGTAAAAAAGGTTTAAAACATACTGCAAAAATTTAGTTCTGTTTCTGATAACAGGTCACATTAGCATACCAAGATACGTCAGATTTTGACTCTTATAGGTTATGTATCTGAAAACATGTGCGTTGTAGAAAATAGAGAAATATTTAAAGTTTCAAGTAAATTATATATTTAGCAACGAGGAACAAAAGCAACATTGGTGAAACTAATGTTAGTTAAACCTTTACAATGTCTTGACCAAATAACGAGCAATAATCGGCAACAGTTTTATATTAATTTGTTATTGTACCCAGTGATGAGAACTATAAAACACCCAATTATGCTCGAACATGTGGTCAAGGCACTGTTCTAGTTTGATTGGGATCATAGGTKGACAAGCACTTCAGAAAACGAAACAAAAAACAAAGTTGTTTGAATGAACAACAACTAGTAATGGAAATGGCTTAAGAAAATCGAATTGGAGTGTAATTTATTATAATTCTATGTAAATTGCTTGAAAGAAAACTAGGAAATATTTAAACATTAAAATGTTGTGTTGCCATCCGACGACAGTTTGTCAAACTAAAATATTGCAATAGATTTGACTTAAAAATGGCGGAGAACTGAAATACCAGTGTTTTAGGTATCTTGCTTTTAAATACATCTTTGTGGTTGTCTGAGCTGACTTGGTAAGCAGAATTTTACAGGACAGATGCCTATAAAGTCCTTATACAAACATATTACTTTGGCTTTCAGTGGCTGACATTTTATAGTTTTATTTTGACGACTACATTGTCACTGTCACTACTATGGTTCCGTAATGTAACACTATCAACACGACATAAATAAAATTTCTAATGTCCCTTTCAGTTTTAGTATTTTCGTGGTTTGGAGAGGAAATAAAACATAGTATGTGGGTCGCTCACAGTTAGTTTTTACTGGGCTCACCTGATTATGCTACAAGCGAAGAATGCTTACCCATAAAGACTAATTTACCAAGCTTGCTGCATAAATAAGTATTAAATGGAATGACCCATATTGTGATGCATCATTTTGAAAGCTTATTTCACAAGGAGTCTTCCATGTAATTAGTTTTCCTATGTTTACTACAGTGTTGCTTTAAAAAAATTACTTTCTATGTTTATTTTGTCTTGAGGAATCATCCTGAAAATTTGCGGGGTTAATATTTGAAAATGCAGAATAGGGACGGTTGCAAACTCTGAAACTGAGTTTTGTACTTACCACTTACCTACCTAAAATATTTTGCAAAAGCACCATTGGCTGGACCAATTAACGCAATAAAGTACATGTGTGCATTGAAAAATTGGTTTTCTAGAAAATTAGACATCAAAAAAAGACGAATGTCGTTAAATTTTCTTTTTCTTTAATGTAAGGGCATTAATATTTCAGAGTATACTTGTGCATTAAAACCGAAATTTCATTGCAGTTAATGTATTAACTTACATAATATTATCAAATCATATTAACCTGTTTAGGATCCTACTTCCAAACTTTTATTTTTCGCAAAGCCAAATGTCAGCATTTCAACCAACAAGCAGCCTTCTTCATATGACTTAGTTGTACTTGCTAAGCCATCGAAGAAGACTGCTTGGCGGTTGAAAGAAAAGCTGGAATTTGGCATTGCCAAAAATAAAAGTTTGGAAGTAGGATCACAAACAAGTGTTTTACTGTTATTATTTAATAACGTTTCCCACTCTATTGTTAGTTTGTGTGTCGAAATAGTAGATTATTTTTGTACTTTGTATATTCAACTAATGATAACATGCAGGGTTTGTTTCTAGACAACATACATACATTCAGATAACATACTGATATTAAAAGTTAATATGTTTATGGTTTCTGACAATACTTCAAAAATACAAGGTGTGAAACCTGAAATATGTTAATGTCCATTGAACACTAGGGTGATTGTAATAGCAAGAAGTATACAGGCTTGTATTTTCTTTTCTGTTAATAAGGCTGTACAGAATTTTGAAGTGTTAGTTTAACAGCTTAGGTGTTATTTTTGTCTCAACTAATAAAACTGAAAACTCCAACCATTCAATTAAATGTCATAAGTTTAAAATATAATATAATATAATTAATATATAATAACAATTCTTACAATCTTTGAACATAAAACTGACAGGAAGAAGTGTTATACTTCATTATGCACATATAAACGAAAGAAAACGGCCATGTTGGAGKTCCATTTTGATTGATCGTAGCTGTTATTGTCATCAGCTTAGACGTCAGTTTTATATTTAAGGGGTAAAACACACAAAAATATGGTTAGTTGCACATCTTCTGGTTGCTTTGTGACATCAATAAATAAACATTCAAGAGTAACATTTCATATGCAAGTGTTTTTAACATGTTGTCTGCGAACGGCTCTTATAAGAGCCAAAGTTATACTTATGCATGTGCGGCCGTCTCTTATAAGAGCCATATGCTCCATTCATTTCTATGGTAACATATTCAGTGCAGCAACAGGCAGTGAGGTTGATACATGGGTCAGCAATGCAAGTGAATCTTGCTTTGTGATAAGCCAGTGTCAGTTCTCATTTTTTTTTCATACAAATGGCTGACTGACAGACAATACCATATAGGGCTTTCTCATTCCAAATTTTAAAAAGAGAACCTTTTGCTGAAGAATAATTTTATGTTCTTATTATTTTGTTATAAAATGCATTTTGATTTTGATTTTTTATTTTTATCAGTATGTGTTTAATCTTGTTTTATAAGTACCAAATGACTATATATTAATTTGTTGGTTATAAAAATATTTTTTTTGTCACAATTTGATCTTTTTAGCTGTTTATCTTTTAAAAGACATGCTTATTAGCACAGTTTGTGTTTTAGTCCAGTCTCTTATAAGAGCCAGCAGCACTCAGTTCGCATATTTAATCTCCAGCGCTGACGGCTGTTATAAAAGTAAAAAAAAAAAGAGTAATATAACAAACAAAAGCTGTTTTTTTAACTCTATTTGATAATATTTAGTAATTCAATAAAATAATCAAGACGATTTTGTAAAAAAAAAAAATKTCAGCAAGGTTCTGGCTTCAACGCTGCAGCAGCCAACGTGGTAATWCTAAATTTGTCAAGCACTTTTTTAAGGTTATGAAGCAACAAATCGTGTGGTATACATTGATTGACACACAATAACTTGACACAGAACTAGCTTTTATCGCTAAAACACCATATAATGTAACCATCTAGATAACTACATTTTTCACAGCTTTGATTGATTTTTGGTAATTCTGCATTAATTTAAGGTATGGTAAATATATTTTATACTGCCAAAGCGAAAACAGTCTTCGGCCATATGAAAACTGTATTCAGGTCCCATGAATTGAATCACATGCTCCTTCTCGTCAGTTTTATATTCAATGCTTATAACATAACGTTAAACAAAGAATTTAGTAACATTCAAACTAAAATAAGATCAGAAACATTTAATAAAACAGGTCAGATTTAGAACCAGTACCTAAGGAGATGTCAAAGTGGAGTTATCCTTAGCATAAACCAAGGAATATAGAAGTTTGTATAATTTGCGTATCAACTGAAATATGTATTTTATTTACAGGGTTTAAAGCGTTATCTCCCCCTCTCACAGTGGTAAGAAAAACTTTAGAGCCCAACATGAATCCTGATGATTTCCTGCCATCTGTGATGACTTGTGTGAACTACCTCAAACTACCAGATTACTCGAGCAGTGAAGTGATGCGTGAAAAGTTGCATCTTGCAGCTTCGGAAGGACAGCATTCTTTTTATCTTTCTTAATTATTATAAAATACAGAAAATTGTCTAAGAAACTGAAAATAGTGTATATTGAAATATAAAATGATGCTAAGAAGCATCATAAAACATTCTAATTTGTATTATATTAGTGAAGTTGTCAATTTCTTTTCACAAGAATGTTTCTAATTATCTATTTTCAGTACAAGTTATAATACATAAGCAGGAGCAGGTGCCTGCCATTTATCATTTTAAAAACTATGCCCTTTCTAACTTTAAAAACAATTAAATTTTTTAAATAGTTTAAATCATGTTAAATTTTTTTGATTTATTTTTGTGATGTAGGATTCTGACATAATTTAATAAATTCTGTGGTACAAATTATTGGGTTAAATTGCTTTCCTGTTTGCAGCACCTGCAAGTTGGTGTGTTTGTGTGCGTCTTTACATTTGGACAATGACTGAAATGTGCAATGTACAAGAGAAGATGATCGTATCTCATCGAACTTTCATTTGTTGAAGAGTATTGCCAAGTTGACTGCATTTTTTATAGACATTACAGTGATTTTTGTTCATGTCTATTTAGGGTAGCGTAGTATTTAATTTTCAAGTGCAACAGCAAGATTTAAATAAATTTGTACAAGTACCACTGTCTTATCTTAATACCCCTAATTTCTCATTATTATTTTATATAGTATGAATAGCAATTTGCTCACTCAAAACCTTGTAGCGGGTTACATTCCATCAGATTTGCGCAATGACTCGAAAAGGGGGGCAAAACTTCATCCGACCTGAAAACATTGGTTTGTGTTCATATACCATGGGTGATCTAACCTCATTTTTAGTCATTTTCTCGATTACTGATTGTTACTATCTCTAATTGTATTTAAAGTCTAAAGCCATTTGTGATTAACTCCGATCACTGGACGAGGTTCGTTTCGATCTCTGCCGTGAGTGACCGTTGGATTTCTTTTGGGTCTTAGGAGTTACTGCCAAAACGCTTTTATCCAAGGTTAGTCAACTCGTCAAGTGTCATGTAAACATTACCAAGGAGCCTGCTGTTTAATGGTGTAGTATCATTCTTGTATTGGAAAAGCTTTTGTGTGGTGTTTATTGAAAGGACGGTGTAAGAGGTCGCCCCAAAAAGTGATTTGTGTAGTTTTACAAGCATCTATTATGTATGGAAAACAAAACAAGTGTTGTTTTGTACATGGTTGTAAAAGTACTTCAGTCAGTACAGCTAACAAAATATTATTGTAACCGTTCCTCGAGATTATCAACATATGAAAAAGTTGTTTAAGGCCCCTAGACGTGATAAGCCGAAATCACAAAGTTTGTTTTTCTGTTGTGAAGATCATCTTAATTCTTAATGTAAGTTTTATTATTCAGTTTCCATTTTGTTATCGCTTAAAAAGGATATGGAAAATTATATGCGTTTTAAGTTAATAGAAGGAAATGTTATAATAAAGAAAGACGTTTGTTTCCCATATATTCGACTTTTAGCCAGACTGGAAACGAGCCGCAACAGCCCCGAAAATAAATGGCAATTTATATTTATTCTGTCAAGTTTGGGGTACATTTTTGATTCATACATTTTTATGTTTACAAATAGTATGTATCCAACAACCCACTGTGATGAAATCATCAATGCTACGTTAATTTGATAAAAAGTTCACTTATGCTGTTGCTCATCTCCGCCATGTTAAACCGCTCGTCGTTGTACACAAATTCCATGACAATGAACATTTCACTTTTTCTTGGCGTATTTTAATTCGCTTGTCACAAAATGAACGCAAACAACAAACTGATAAATTGACAGGCTGACGCCGACGCCTGACGCGCTGACCCCAGATATAAACAAGCAGCCATTTACAAGACGCCTGACGTCACGGCCAATATGTTCCCGTTTTGGCGGTCCCTTTAAATATTCACATTTTTAATATTAAAAATACACCTTACGATACATTTTTTCGAATTTATAAGCTGTCACAGCTGTTCTGTGTATTAGATGCTACTTATTAATATGCAATTTAATAAAATATAAATACATGGCAAATACCCAATTGTCTGTCTGTCTCCTTTACGTTTTCTATTCTACAAAAATATTCTAACTTTAACTGGATACTGGATTGTCTGCATACTGTGAGCCACAGTATGAGATCAAGCATTGTCTGTTTCACCTGTGGTAACAATGTACAGTACCGTGCGTGTCGGGACTGGAAAATCGAAAAGTACAGTTTGACAAAATTCGGTTTTATGCCTATAGCCTGTTAATTAACGTCACCTAAACTGAATTTTAGCATATCTTGTTGCAAAAACCTAAAAGCAGTAATAAATTGTGGACAAATTATGTTTTTCTGTTTAGGATACATTTAAATCCACAAAGTGTTCTGTTATCTGCTTCTGTCATAAAAGGTATTGTAAACGCAGACCTGAAGTTATATATTTTTGGCAGAAAGTTAGAAATCGTCGATCAGGTAAAGAGCTTAGGACTGATTATTGACGAAAATTTGAGATTTAAACATGTGAACATGTTAATGAAAAAATGTTACTGCTCCTTAAAACTGCTGTATAATAACATAAATATTATAAACTTCAAGCTGAGAAAAAAACTGAGAGTCTAGTATTACCACTAATGAATTATTGTAATATCATGCATTATAGTTGCTTAGACAAATACACCAGGGATCGCATGCAAAAAATTCAGAATAGTTGCTGTTGTTTTGTGTATCGTATTAAGAAATATGATCGAGTATCTGCTAGATTAAATGAACTGAAGTGGTTGAGAGTTCAAAATATTTTCAAATATAACCTAATAAGATTTGTCCATAATGTGCTGCTTACCTCCTCTACACCTTACATACGTAACAAACTGTTATATAGACGTGATCTCCATAACATAAATGTACGCCACGTTAATAGTCTTTCATTACCTCGGTTGGCTACGTTTTGCAAATCCTTTTCGTACAATTCAGTCGTTGCGTACAACTTTGTTCCTGGCGGGATTAGACGATTGTCTTCAAATGTTTTTCGTAAGGAAATAAAAAATATTCTTTTGTCAATGCAGTAAAGCAAACCTTCAACTGACTGTTTTGATTGTTTCGTTTGATGGTATTATTTATTGTATTGATTATGATTAAGCATGTATTATTTCTTGCTGCTAAAGGTTAAGTTGAATAGCTAAAGCTAGACTTTGCCTTAATAGGAATCAATATGAAAGGCTGTGCTTTCGAAACAAATCCTTCGAATCTATAGGTTTCTGCTTTATAATATTTCGCACAGTTTGTTTTCCTATGCCATATTCTTTGGCTAACGATACAATACTACTATTTTCGCGTTTCTTTGCAATACTGATTTTGTTTTCAATAGTTATTACATTACACTTGCATTTTTCTGGGGCACTATGTTTTAACGAACGCATTTTATGTTTATCATACATTTGTAATTACTTAAAATGTATGTAGGTTCATACGTATGTATGTACAAGGTGTCCCATTTTCGTTGTAATTGTAGGGTATCTCGCTAACTTAAAGCGTTGCGGTTTCGGCATTACTTAATTACTTTTTTGTTGTGAGTTGAGCTGTACAATCGCCATTTTTGTATTGTCTTTTGTTTTAAAACCATAGCCATCTTTTGAAAAATGTAACATTTCTTCTGTTCTCAATATTTCGATTGACTTTGTAGACACAAAAAAACTGTAGAGACACTTTTTATAGATATTTTTATTCTGAATTCAGCGATGTAATCAGAATTGTTTTAGGGGGCCACATTTTTGAGATATAACACAAACTTGCATTTTTTTAAATGGAAACCATAATTAGCTTTGCTATGGTTGAAAAGAACCATTTTTTTCTGATTAAGAATATGTATACATTGTTAGGTTTATCTTTACTAATTGCCGACATTTTGTTCATTTGGTTATCAGTTCCAACACCAAGTTACGGCAAATAAGATCCTAAACATTAAGAAGATGTAATTTCACCTACCTGTGATATAGTTATTTGTTGCGTCCTAATTTGTAAGATATGTAGACCCATTCACACCTATAGATTCCGTTTGTTTTTTCGACACTGATTTTTCCGCTTAAACTGCTTAAGTATCCACAATCATTAATCAGATCTTATATGATTGTTTCGTATACAGTTTTAGTTGTCCCGATGAAGGGTCAAATTAGACTTGAAATATATAGACATTAGTCAACACAGCGTTTCTTATTTTTGCCACACACCCATTCACATCAATCTAATATTAAAGCAATATGTCATATAGTGATGTGATGATTTATCAATTCAAAAAGTCACAAACAAGACAGTAATAAATAATTTTGATTTATATTTTAATTGATGTATTTTACATATTTCAAAATTAAAACATTTCTATTGTTGATTGACTACATTGAATCCTCATACACTGCTGTAATAGGTACCGCACCAGTGGTAATGGCCCATGTCAATCTGAAGTCCTATCGATCTGCTTATTTATCGTAAATGTTACAAAAAGTTGCCTTGTTTCAATTTTGAGTGTATCGCCGTTAATAATAATATTCAGACAACGGTATCGCTTTCAAACGACCTTATATTTCTGTCTGCGTTCTATCAAAAAGAACAAAATTTTACTTAAATAACTAATTAACAACAAAACAGTTAAAATACTTTAATGGCTGTTAATTATTATAATACTAAAGCATTATGCAAGTTATTTAAAAACAAATCAATTTTAATACCAAAATATATAACTTAATGTCAGTATGGTCTCCTTCGACTATATTGTGTATCTGTGTGATTATGGTAATCGCGTCTTTCTCCTCTATCGCTATAACTTTGGTCCCTAGATCTCCCATCATAGTTCCTGCTACTATTGTTTTCGTACCTATCTCGATCTGTGTAATGGCTACCACCAGCTCTACTTCTATTGGGAATCGATCGATTTCTGCCATACCATGAATCCATGATGGGTGGTACGGGAATGCCACTGTCGTACGTCTTTTTGTATTCTACATCAGCATCGCTAAACCTTTCAGAAAACTCCAAAGCACACTCTTCTAGAAAGGCCTTTTGTTCTGCAGTCAATGTTCCCACTGACATTTTCATCTTTAATTCCAAGTTTTGCTAATACTTTAAGGAATTAGAAATTATTTGTTATATTTGTACTTTTCATCGAACTTCAACACAATCAATATTTTAAATGGACTGAAGTGAGTTAACGTAAATGTTAATTCTAGTAGCTGCCGTTGGGCTGTTGCACTCTTGTCACACTAGCAACTAGAGCTCTGAACAACTCTAGCAGTAGCACCCCAGTATATAGCATAGCACTCTGGTCTGGGACCATGAGCAAATGAGCATCATGAGCCTAGAGATGTGTGGCGTGTCGGTCCGTTCGGAACCGTTCTGCGGATTGAAACCGAAGGTGGAGAGGTGAACCCGTTTGGCGAATCTGAATCCGAATCCGACTTGCCCCGACTCCGGATACAGTTTTGTTTGTTATTTCAGCCGTTATCACGAGCAGATCCAAATAATGGTAGTAGGTATCTCTTTGCTCTTTTGCTCCATATTAATGGTAACCAGGGGAACCTTGACAAGGTAATCTATGATGGTTTGAAGGCTTCCGTGGTTGTTGTCGATGACATGTTGTTTTCCGGGCTGGTTCCCACGTTGGTTATTTGACCTTGACGTTTCGACACTCATGTTGGTGTCTTCCTCAGAAGTAACTCTGAAATCTTATTAACAGAGAATCACAATAATGATCATGCATGTGTTAGGAGGACAGGACTGGGAAAATTTAATATAAGCTTTTGCTTTTACCAGTTCCAATAATTTCTGTACTTCTTTAAATGTTTCTGATGAACACTTAAAACTAATGCAATCGCAGAATTTGTATAAATAAAAATAATAATAATATAATTACATGTTATATGATACACTATGTTTTAATCTATTTTGTATTGTTCATTTCTTTATACAGCGAGTAATATTTATTTTTAAACAATTTGCATTTGATTATTGGTTTTTTCGTTATACCTACAGTAGTTAGATAAAAATTAAATGTTCGAAAAAGGAAAAAAGTTATGTTATTACTTTGGGGAACGCTAGGAAAATTTATCAAAGAGCATAGGGACAAGCGTCTCATCCCGGGCACACTGCTATGATCACAGAGCCAGACCGCTAGACCGCCCAACTCTACGAAGTTTGCTCGCTTGCTGGTTGCTGGTTGGACGGTTGACGACCTGGTTGGTGGTTGTTGGTTGACGGTTGTAGGTTGGAGCACAATATAGACGCCACAGCAGGTGGTAATGCCAAAATGGTGTAAAAGATCGATAATAGTTATAGACACCAATACCAACTATACTAACACCGTCTTCGAACAATAATCTTTGCAGCGCTAATAACTAGATAAAAATAATGGTAATGTTGTGTGAATTGTACATAATTTTTAATTTGCGAATTAACCGAGTAGGCCGCTGTTTGCAACGCAATTTTATACTCTGTCAATAAAAGGTTAATTTAGGTGTTCGAGGTTGGTTGCTTTGAAATCGTGAAATCGACAAACTCTTGAAATTATTGTATTGTATCCCTTTAGTGTGGTTTTAACATTTTGATTCTACAATATAGTGTTTTATCTCGTATCTGCAATTGTCAAAAAGATTAGCAAAGTAGGTGTTCTCGTGACCCGCTAAAAATATTTTTCATCAAATTCTTTATAACCATATAAAAGTAAATATGGGCATTAATGAAATTTACAATTATATGTTGTTGCCGTTTGATAATCCAGTGTCAAAAGGAGTCTTAGATGCAACAAAATCATTTTTGGGGGTAACACTGAAAGATGTAATTGAGTGAAAACTAATTGAAACAATGTAGGTGGAAAAGAAGCTGGACTTGCCAAAAGGAGTAACAACAGTTGTTACCAAAGTAGAAGCTTTACCTTTGTGGCAACAAGCTTCACAAAATGGTCCTTTTATTAGAATAGCTGGGGTTTTCGGAGCTGCCGCTGTAGCCATGGGAGCATATGGGGCACATATACTGCATCCAAAAGACAAAGCTGCTGAGTTGAAAGAGATCTTTGAAACAGGAAACAAAATACATTTTATGCACACACTGGCACTGTTTGGTGTACCATTAACAAAATATCCAAAAATTGTAAGTAGAATATTATTTGTAAGATGTTATTTTTAAGAAGTTTGTTTTAGAGTGGTTCACTTATAATAGTAGGCACTGTGCTTTTTGCGGGACCCTGTTACTACCATGGAATTACAGGTGAAAACAGATTTGGAAGATTTGCACCTATCGGTGGATCTGTTTTACTTTTAGGTTGGTTGTCTATGGTTCTGTAAATTTGTAATATATAGAATACATGTATAATGCACCGTTAACCATAGTAGTTTGTCTTCATAGGACATATCCATTGTATAATTTATTAAGTACCTATCAAGCAAGACATCCAGTCATTTTAATTTAACAAATTATATATAAAGTGTGGAAATGATGTATGGTGTTGACTTAAGGGTGACATTAAAAATAGATAACAGATAATGTAATCATAACTTGCTCGGATCACTATGTACGTTTGATACTCCTGTTTTATATATATACTTATTTTATATTTTTGCATTTTAGTGTTTGAACACTTGCAATTTTCATTTATTTATAAATTCTAGTGTGCTATTTTTCAAATACTATTACTTTTGTGAGCAATAACCTCAGACAAAAAAGCTTAATCGGTTAATTATATAGGTAAAACAAGAAGTAGATATCTAGATATGCATCTCTCTGCTATTTTTTTTGCGACACTGGTCATCTCAGGTTTACCAGATTAATGCATAATTCATGCGGGAAATAATCTAGATAGTAATTTTTAAGGTTTTGATTAGCTAGATCTCAACATTCTAATTAAAAAAAAGAAATTAAATAAGTATGTATTGAAAAAATAGACGTTATCATACAAAGAATTCTATTAACAAACACCGCAGATTGAAATAAAAAATATAATTATCACTAATTTTTGTTTTGTGATATGTCAATCAACATCAAAGATATTGCAGCCTTCGCAAATGTTTATGAAATTATAGGCAGTTTATGCTAAAATTTTGTTTTATCATTAATTCTACCCCTAAATTGCTAATAAGCCATCTATTCCTTTCCTTCTTTCAGCAAGTCATTATCAGTTAAATAGCTACCTTTTCTGCACATTCAATTAAATAAACGAAGTATCTATTGATAATATATGCATGTGATCAATAGAAGCATATTCTGTGACCAGTGAGCGTCAAAAGATGTGGTACATAGACAATATGAACTATTGTTTGTCACAAGGTATTATGCAAAATTTGTTATATGAATTTGTATCATTTTCCTTCAGGCAAATAAATTGTTCAAAAGGAATGTCAAAATTAACTGTATTTGTGTATGTTTAAATTATTTCAACGCTCAGAGTTTTGCTACTTTTCAAATATTAAGTATAGATGTGCTGGAATGCGGAACTATGCCGCAAAATCTTATCCTTTAATCTTAGGGTACCTACCTAGCAAAAATAACTAATATTGACCAAACCACTGGATGCATGATGTGAAATGAATTCTATTTGCTGTGCTAGATGACTCTTTAACTTTTACAACTTATAAGCTGCACAGAAAACCATATTTCATCATGGCTTTTTTTGCAGGGTATCAGGCAAAATCTACTGTGCTTGACATGTCTAGTCAGATGCTTGAATCCTTTTTTTATATCGACATTTTTATTGACTCTCTTTCTTGTCTGTTTGGTACAAATTTTGCAATCTATTTATCTGTTGATGAGCTAGACACTTAATACTTTAAATATAGCATGGAACTGGATGACAATGCAATATTAACTCGATTCCTTGTTTGTCTGATAAATATTTTTTTAACAGTTCTATTAATTAAAACAGTTGATTTATGTAGTAAACAAAATTCTAAAATTGTCAACGACCATACCACAATGAAAACATAAGTTCTCATCTGACCACTGAAGTTAAGCATTGTCGGGGGCAGTCAGTACTTGGATGAGTGACCACTTCAGATTTAGGAACACCACTTTTAATTCAGCAAGGCTTTGTTATTCATAAACAGGTATAACAGTTTTTGATTTTAAATATGATTAGGTGAAAAGAAACTGAACTAAACTTCAATACAAGTAATTTAAAATTAATTGCAAAATATTATCAATTAAGAATAATTTTTTAAATTTTACGAAATGTATAAAATAATTTTTTCTAGCCCCATAGATTGCTTTGAAAATTTGTGATTATGAACATGAGGCTCACGCAATAGATGACTGATGTGCATTAATATGCGCCCCACATTTTTCGTTTTAAATTTTACAAAGTGTTTCACAGCTATTAAAAAATTCTTATTAAATTTTTATGACAATCTGTATGGGACCAGCAGAAATTATTTTATATATTTTTAAAATGGAGTACTCAAAATTTTTGATAAATTATGTACGCCATGATTTCTTTTTGTCTGCTTTTAATCTTAATAAAAGTAATTATAGACACAGGTAAAAGCCATAACTTTATTTTACATCATACATTATTATACAAACTAACTATAGTACATATTCAAAGAAAATTAAATTAGTGAAAATACATTATAGGAACACGGATAATTTGATAACAAATTTCATTCATTCATCTACTTTTTTTGGCCAGGTAAAGCCATTAATGATGTCCTCTTTGATGATGTGTTAGACTTTTTTCTACTGCCTGCTTTCCTCGATGCTCTTTTGTACCTCCGCCTCCTGCAAAAACAAATATCACCAAAAGTTTAAACAAAATGGAGAAATATACCTCCAAAAAGACATGTACGACCTTTAAAAGGTAAGTATACTGTAAAAACTTTATTTCTAAATAATCATAATAAATAATGTTCAGTTTATATTTTATCTGAATATTCAGACAACAGTCTATATTAGTGAAATATGTGTTATGATGCTTATCTATTGTTTTATGAAGTAACAAATACTGTAAAATTTATTATTCTCTTGGTGTAAAAGAAAAAACAATTTATCAGGAATCTCTAATCAGCACAGTTATGAATGTTCATACATAAAAATATTCTTATTGAAAGAAGTTGTCCAATATAGACTACTAACTTTAAACAGTTACAACTCCGATTATTCATATATGTACTTTAATTTGTTTATTTTGAGATCTAATTTTGTGAAAATAAAAGTTTTAGTGTAGTTTATTTCATATCTGCAAGACCAATTTTTAGGTTCAAAACAAAAAAAAACTAACAAAAAGTGAAGGAAGCATGTGAAAGTACCAGTAATAATAAGTTAAAATTGCCCTTTACCAACAAAATTTTAAAATAAACAGCATATATAATTGTGATTAATTGGCAATACAGATCTACCATTTAAGAAATATAATAAAAGAAACCAAGCAAATCGATAATATACTCATGAGCAAAAGTAATGCATATTTTCAGAATTCGTAAAATTTTGACATGAATATTTCTGCAACCACTACTCAGATTGGAATTTCTTTTTTTTTTAATTGAAGTTCCTTTATGGGTGAATGGGATGTAGTGAGGAGATGACCAGAAAATAAAAATCTTCATATTGTACAGGGCGAATAAATAGTGTCATGTTTTCGTCATCAAAGTTTAATATCTTCTGTGGGCAATACCAGTTGGCTGAGGCTCATACCGACTATTCAGTGAAGTAGCCTGGTGTTCCCAGAGAATTTTTTTTTTTTAATCAATTTATCTTGGATCCTTCCAGAGATATTCAACTTTTTAACATTTCTTACATTTAAAATGTGTCTTTTGCTCATGAGTGTATAACTTGTACATGCTTAAAAAATTGGAAGTCCCAAAATTTTGTTGTTTGCAAAAAAACAGTTCTAAGCCTAGTTAAGTGTTAAGATTTTATCTCTATATATGCATATTATAACCAAATGTGTTAGTAACTACATATCCCTCTAATTGGAAACCAGTCCTTAAAGGAGAGTTGCCTGTGGTTAGGTGCATGAATGGTTTTACCTCTACAGCTACAGAATCTATAAATATAACTCGCTTACCTTTTTACTCCTCTTGTTCTTTTGGTAGTGCTTTTCCTCTTTGTTCCACGTTGTGGCACAATCGGGCTTTTAACCGGACTTCTTCCTCCATTCATGTTACTCTTTTGGATGTTATTTAACTTTTCCTTATATTTCTGTGTAATCTTTAAAAGTTTTTCACCATATTTATTGTAGTTAGCTTCAGTTACGTGCTGAATTTTCATAAATTCCGCTTTACTGTTTGGCAATGCTTCAGACATACTATTAATGGCAGATAAATTCATGACTGCAGATAATGCGATGTTTTGTTCTAATGCTAATTTTCGACATTCTTCAAGCAATTCTTCATGGCACTGTAGTTTCAATATTCCAAGGCGATATTTTATAAATTCATTGTTTGAATTGACGAGAGGTACGTCTCTACTGGATGTGTTTACTATGTCTGTATCAGATGACAATGCCAGAGACTTTTCTTTTTTATTAGAAACAGCAACAATTGAAGGCCTTTCTGAAACGCTGATTACAAATTTTGCTAAAATATATACAAATAATATAATAACCTCATTATGCAAGAAATACAAGACATACCATTATCTATAGTTAAAGTGTCAAAACTCGATCCCTTCTTTATATACACTACAGGAAATTCCCCATTAAATGTATAAAAATTGGCAAGTATGTCTTTAAGTATGAGCTGCTTCAATATGCTTTGGATGTCAGATCTGTCTAGGGAGGCTCCTTGGCCATGTAAAGGGTGCTTATCGTGGCCACATTCAGTTATTCTTTTTGATTTGCTGCCTTTGTAAACTTCAGTTACGTAAATCATTGTAACATTACTTGAACTGGAGAGGTCTGCAACTAATTTTCCTAATTCCCTCGCCTCGTGACTAATGTCCTTCTGTTGATGACTACTTAAATTTTCACAGTTGTCACATGTTGTTTCCTTCTTTGCTATGCATAATTTTCTATCAAACTTTTCACCCAAATGTAGCAGCAACAGGTAACGTCTGCAGTCGGTTGTATTCTCACAGTAAGCTACCATCTGATTTAGATTTTCAATATGACCTTCTAAAGTCATAGGTGAGGGCTTTGCAACTGCAATGAGAATAATAATTCTCCTAAGGTAACTTATACATTTCTGTTTTATTACATATTGTAATGATTTTTAACTAGTATTGCATAATGTTATGAATAGCACTTTGTAAGGTGGCATAATTAATGTTCACCAAATTTTAAGTGTAGTTCAAGATGTATAGTCGCCACAGCATTTTAAGAAATATGACTAAATCCATAAATCTTCTTAACAATGGGATCGCACTTATCTTTTTACTAGTGCATAAATACATACATACTGAATGTTTTACACACGTCCAGTCTAAATATACATCATACAGGTACATAAAAACACAATAATAAGTACTAAGAAGAGTGTACTCACATTAAAAAGTTCAACAATGCTATAAAACGCATTTTCCTGAAGAAAACTTCATATTTTTTTTTAAAACTAGTAGAACTTAGATTTTTCATGTTACCAGGAAAAGTATTGAAAAGCTTACCAGCATAAAAGTTTGTTCCCATTCGAGTATGTGTTAGTCTTGTAAATATAGGTCAAATCTTTTCAAGCTTTAATTAACATCCGAAATTTTTTTTGAGTATTCCAACAACATTGGAGACGAGAATTAATACTCTTATGAGATTATAAATGATAATTTCCATGAGCACCCGATGCATAAAACATTTATAGAAACCATTAATAACACCCCGACAGGAGCTGTACTTTGTAAACTGATTTTGAAATCGTGGTGTACGGTCATGTGTAATTAGTTAAAAGCAACAAAACCTTTTCAAAATATATTAAATTAAATATTAAAAAATAATTTATATTTGTCAACAAACTTTTAATTCATATTAATCCTTTCTGAGCGATTATTTTTAAAATGGCAGTTTCTGGTTAACTTACAAGTTCACCATAGGTTATGGAAACTGTTTTAGGTTAACGTGTTTTGTGGAACCGGTCTTTAATCTGCAGCCACAAGCTTGATTCCTGCTTGAGACACTTTGTTGTGTTTAGTGTAATTTAAAACATACACAATAATTAAAACGTGCACAGTCCTGTTCATTTTGATGTGGCATTATCAAAATAATCATAAAAATAATAATACTTACACTTAATAAGCTTTTCCAGTCTAATCACATCAGAATATGAATAAAACAAGTACGCATATGACGTTTTTCCATCTCTTCCCACTCGTCCTGATTCTTGATAAAATGCCTCCACAGATTTGGGCACTGAATTGTGAATAACAAACCTTACATCAGATTTATCAATGCCCATTCCGAAAGCTATAGTAGCAACAATAACATGAAACTTATCTTGCATCCAATCTCGCTGTTCCTTCTGCCTTTTGGAATCACTCATGCCTGCATGATATGCTCTTGCTTTGATGCCTTTCTGACACAAACCAGCTGCTAGTTGCTCACAGTCATTGCGAGAAAGACAATATATGATACCGGATTTTTGATTGAACCCTGTAGAAATTATATGTGCAATGTCATTAACAACAGTTTTTCCAGTTTTTGGTAGAACTTTGTACTTGATGTTTGGCCTATTGAAACTACTTATGAACATCTTTACATTTTTCAATTGCAATGTCTTTAAAACATCACACTGTACAATATGAGTTGCAGTTGCTGTAAGGCACATAATCGGTATGTCCGGATAAGTCTTCCGCAAAAATGCCAACTTTTTATAATCAGGTCTGAAAGTTAAGCATCACCTAAAGTGTCGTTTTAAGTTACTGTACTTTACCTAAAGTCGTGTCCCCATTGAGACAGGCAGTGAGCTTCATCTATAACAAATCTACATAACTTTCCTCTCTTATACAAGCTGTCGATAGCATCCACTACAGACTTAGATGCAACAATTTTCTCTGGTGTTAGATATAACAATTTTAAAATAGGTTCACGTACATTTAGTTTAGAAAGCACTGTGTTTATATCATTCTTATTCAAATCTGAACACATATGGGCTGCAGGTATCTGTAACAATTAATTTTTTTATAATAGAAACTTGTAACAGAACCCTAAATTAGAATGAGTCGGTTAGAAACATATTTCAACATATACCAATAAGTGCTGTTGTTCTAATATAATTATCCTCAAATTGGACTTAAACTGTCAATTATTTTTCTATTTCTAGAATTTCTTAACAACTACTAAATTGACATAAACATAAATTGAAATAAAATGCATGTCTATGCTGTGCTGTCTGCACCGCAACCAACTGCAGATGGATCTATTTCACTATCATTATAGCTCATCGGTGCAGTTTAGGTCTAGTGCAGACAGCTCGGCATAGAACTGGTTTTGCCTATATACCAAAGGCCTGCCGTGGGGGCCTGCTGTCAAATTGAAGTATGCAGTTGCATGCCAATTTGTCAGGTTACAGGTCACTTACTTTAGGAAGTAGTACCCGTTAAGGCAGCTAGGTGGCTTTGTCATCATGTCAGTGTAATGCTGACAGATGTCATTGCCATCTAAATTCTTATAAATTAAAATAGTTTTAGACATTTCTAGCTAGTAAATGTATAGGGTGAGCAATTAAGAGAGGCGACCGCCTTTTCTTATATATCAGATGTACTAGAGCTTTGAGGAAAAAATACTTAACTAAAGCAGCCAAGAGAAGTTGATGGAAATTTTTTTCAAGTTTGTAAAATTACCACTAGAGGGCGCTCCAATTCATGAAAATCATGTTTGTGCCATTTTTCCTGCATTAAAGTTAGGTAGTAATTGATATTCTAGGATTCTCTGAACTAAACAATTTTTTGGAAAAAACCAGAGTTGGGGCAGATTACTGCTGAAACAGAAAAGCGCTAATATCTGGTTTGGCTTAACCGCTTTAAATAGCTAGGGACGTAGATCGAAAGAAAAGTATCGATACCATTATATCGGTTGGCAAAAACAAATAAATACTGTAAATTATCAGTGCCATTATTGACTGCCGGTGCTGCTTGTGTCGCCTTAATTTGATACTACCACTACCAACATAATCATACAACAAAAAAGATTCACTGTTCAGTTGCTTGCATTGGCACATTTCGTCGATTACTCAGTTGTCTGTATGTTCGTTTTTTTCTTTGCTGAATGCTGAGAGCGGTGAGAGAGAGAAAGCATGCAGTTTAATATTGATAGAGAAAGACGACAGATCATGAATTTGTAATTTCTTAGAGATCGCCGTCAACCACTATTGCCAAATTTTGTATAGGATAGGTAGGTATTATGGTCCCTATGCATATTTTTTAACAATTAACAACATAAAAATATCTAAACTGAGACACATAAAAATCTGATACGATACTACTCTTTTAGTATTGATATTAGTACGGTATAGAAAAGAAATTATTGATACCAAAAGTACTTGGTATCAGACCAAAAGTATCGATACCTTACTAGTATCGAGGTGTCGTTGACGTCCCTATAAATAGTCAAGGTGTCATTTCCAAGAGCTGTTAGCCTTCTATGTGATGTAACGTTAAATGCTATCCAGTAGTTTGTGTACTGACAGCAAAGGATTTTCTGATTATTATGCCTAAATGTTGATTTTTTTTCCAGAATTTTTAAAAATAACGATAATGGACTTTTCACATAATTAACACGAAAATTAAATGCAGCTAGGACTGGTGAAAACGTCATTTTGATAGGTTTTTGCTGTTCAAAAATATTAAAGATTAAATAGAAAAAAAATATTCTTTTTGTTGAAAAAATCATTAATCGTTAACAAATATTCGTGCTGTTGGAGCTAACCATAAGCAGTGCTAACACCTATAGTAGAGATCTAGTTGTAATGTAATAATTCAATTATTAAAAAATAAATGTCGGTTAATATACATCTTTCAAAGAGAACAGAGAAAGTGTTTTAATTTAAGTTTTTAGAATAAAATTGTTGGTAATTGAAGTAGGCTGCATAAATCAACTGTTTAATACAACAAACAAATGTGAAACTGTGAATGAAAATCGTACTTACATCCAATGCATTTAATTTGTCCACCTGATCACTAATGAGAGCACGTAATGGTGAAATAACAATTGTAACTCCTGGCATTAGAATTGCTGGTAATTGGTAGCATAAACTTTTTCCACCCCCCGTGGGCATAAGGACAAAACAATCATGTTGCATGAGACTGGCATTTATAATTTCTTCCTGAAGAGGTCTATAGCTGTCCAAACCAAAGTTTACATGTAGCATTTCTTTCATGATTTCAGTATGTGGATAAGTCCCCTTGAATTCATCTAAAAACACACTATTTTTAGAAAATAGCAGATGTCCAATGCTTTCAAATTTTTAAAACAATACAAACTGAAGCAGTATAATAATAATAGTAATAGTAAATAATTGCCATCAATTACTATTATATCTACTAGTTTGTGAGAAGGTCTCAGTGAAAATAAAAATAGTCACAAAAAACCTCATTTTATCTGTCTAGTTGCAAACTATTTTGAAAATAGAAAAATTGAGTTGTAAAATAAAATCAAGGTGTGAGCTATATAAATTTGAATTTGCAGCACTAAAAAAGAAATCTACCTATTCATTTTCAAGCTATTGCAAATAAACCAACATTAATGACCTGTATAATTAAAGCCAACAACATTCTGATAAACATATTGTACCCAATTGTCTCCTTTTAAACTTAGCTGTCAGCTGTTAACATGTTTTAGGGTCATCATCAAGTGAAAGTTCAGACGATTTTATGAATTTCTTTTCTATAAATTGCTTGTCTATTATCTTATGGTTTGTCTCATTTTCATGTTTTTTGAGAGCTGTTAAGTTGCTATAATTTTTGTGTTGTTTAATTCTGTTTTTTATGTACTGGGCTGATTGTGCTATGTAAATTTTGGAGCAGTCTTTGCATGGTATCTTGCATATTGTATGTGTAATATCGTTTTTGGGTATTTTAGTTTTGTATAAAACATTTTATTGGAATTTATGGGTTTGTGTGTAATTTCTGTATTATATGGTTGCACTATGTGTTTAAAATACCCAAAAACGATATTACACATACAATATACAAGATACCATTCAAAGACTGCTACAAAATTTACATAGGGCAATCAGGCCAGTACATAAAAAACAGAATAAACAACACAAAAATTATAGCAACTTAACCACACTCAAAAAACATAAATATTAGAAATCGAACAACATACATGTAAGAGACAAATGCTAGTAATGATTTATATACATAAAAACATTAATTACTGTGTTAATGGCAGAATAGATGTACAAGTTTTGAGTAATGTATACCACAATATAATATAAAAGTAAACAGCATAATATGTACAGACAGTAAAAGAGGTTTATAATGACACTGACATAAATCAATTTTGAAAGAAAAAAGCTTTGATAAGGTATAAATTGTGTTTTTATATTTTTTAAAGAAATATACAATTTTTAATTATTTTAGACTGTTTAACATCTGAGGAAAGCAAACGAAATAAAGCTAAAACGTAGTCAACAATACAAGGTTTTATTTAGAAAAAGGAACCACAGCCCGCAAAAGAAAATACAAAAATTCATGAAGGAGTTCCGCAAAAGAAACAAATAATAAAGATATAGCGTCTCAAAGAATTTTTGGTGAACAATTTTCACCTTTTACGGCAGCGAGCTTACATAAAAAAGTTGTTAATAAGATGTTGACAATTATTTCAAAATGGAAACCGAATAAATGGGGTTGCAATCCCAAAAACATATTGCCCAATGTCCCTTTTTTTTCTGACAATTTGACTAGATTATTTATATACAAAAATGTCCTAAGCTAACACTGTATATTACTACCTGAATCATCTCCTCTTTGGTCCAAATGCTCCAATTTTGTATCTAGTAATGTATGTCCTTGATAGATGTCCAAGTTTTCTTCAGAAGTATCTACTTCATTATATCCTAAATTATCGCTAGTCCCAGCATCGTACTTAATCGGATCACATATATATTCCGGATCGTCATCTATACATTTTAAAACATCCTTTTCAAAGAACAAGTCATCTAGTTTGTGATTCAATTCCTGGTAAGAGCTAAAATTTGAAGCACTGTCCTTTTTGAGTAGATCATCTTTAGATATCTTCTCACTCTTTTCTGGAATATGATATTTGTTATTAAAAAGCTGAATATTCAAAGCAATGTAGAAATAAGCAACTGACACCCTGATAATAAAATCATTATAATTATTTTCTATAATGCTATTGTATATATAGCAATGTAATCTTTTAAGTTCAGATGCAGATTCCATAAATATAGCAGAACACAACTTATATAAAATCCTAATAAAAGTTCAGCTGCTATGGTATTAATTACATGTATCAATTTAAAAAACCCTAAAATACTTTATGACTGCCTGAAAATGTTGTTTAGAAAACTGTAGGTTTAATTATTACGGATTTTCCAACAAAGGTACACAAAAAGGAGGAGAATATATAAAAGTTTTCTTGGAAAAATGGAATAACAGACAAATCAATATTTTACATTTAATTTCAGTATACAGAATATTGTACTACATTGCAGTACACAAGCTATGTTTATATTGGTTTTCCACTGACAATGCATATTCTTACAACTTCTGGCAAATACAACATCTGGAACAATGTGAATTAGCCAAAGTAGTGCTATTAATGGTTACAGTTAACTGGTTACAATACCTCAACATTAACAGTAATAAGTGAGCCTCCACTAACTGCTTATACACCGGTTAAAAAAGAATCGGTAGTGAAACCGGTTAAAAATAATTGTTTATAAATAAGGTTTAAGGTAGCCTGTCATGAAACAGCGCACAACAATCTATAGATATTGACTTTATTTACAACCTTAGAATTAGTTTGTGAGCACTGCAAATATCTGCACCATTTTTACAAAAGTCCTTATGTCCAAAAAATTTCATTTTGTACATTTTTAAGCACGAGATTGTATAAGTTAGGGGGTTAACTTGAACATTGCTATTTTATAACTGGTTAAATTTATTGCCAAGTTGTATAGAGTGGTCACTATTGACACCACTAAACCAAAGGGTTAAAGTTAGTACAAGCAGATCTCAACATGATTGAAATACTAAAGTTCATACAAATATATACCGTAAGTGTATACTGTGGTTGTACCGTTGCCATGACGTTTCCATATTTTAATCTTTACTGCGCATGCATCTGGCCCTACTTGCTAGAGGATCATTTATCACAAAATCTTATTACATTAAACTTCTAGGTCTAGGGATTTAGTAATGTGGTGTCAGCACGCAATTGCGTAGCCGGCATAACCTAATGCTTGGCCATGTGGCCATCCCTCTTTATCCTATATTACAAATAGCACCATGAAGGCGTCCGGATTTTCTGGTTTGGGAAGTTGGTCACCTTACTGATGCACCAGGGACGTAATTATGTTATGGACTTCATCTTAATGAGCCTACTAAAAGTAGGTACAGATGATACAGAATATTTTGTAGTGATTGGGGCTGGTAGCATGGATGTTGTATGAGAGTAGCTGTATTTACAGGTTTATAACCAGGGTTGCCAATGTGAGTGGAATTATATAAAATATGAGTATTTTATAGGAAGATGCATGTTCATGACCAACTTTAGTTTTTTAAAGACGGCATATCTTCTGAATACACCAATCGATTGCATTTATTTTTCTGAGTAATTTAATGGTCAACACAAGTTACTTTTACTTTAAACTAAGTTATTCAGTAAAAACAAAACATTGATAAATTGACTATGAAAACAAAACTGTTCAAAAATGCTTTGACAAGTATTCTGCTGGTTTTCGTCGTTTATTGTTACCTAAGCATGAATTTTACCATTGCTGATGAAATAAAATTTAAAAGGGCAAGTAAAGTTTATTATGAACAGTACCCTGGAAGATGTCAGCCACATAGGACAATATTTAACACATTACAATACAAATTTTACAATATTGTTTACTATTTGTAACACTTCTTGTTCCTCATTATTATGGAATCGATCTCCATATTTCGTCTGCATTTTAGAGGAAGATGCATAAAATGCAATGTGTCTATTAAATCTGTTAAATATTGTCCTATGCGAGTGACATCTTTCTGGGTACTGTTCACTTGCTCTTCATTCAACGAAAATGAGGAGAACATTTATTAATGAAAGCATTTATCAACAGTTTTGTTTTTCATTTATTTAGGTTAAGGCAATGCCACCTAAATTCTTACTTACATTATACCAAGCCTTTCGTATATAGGCAAAACCAGTTCTATGCTGTGCTGTCTGCACTAGACCTAAACTGCACTGATGAGCTATCATGATAGCGAAATAGATTTATCTGCAGTTGGTTGTGGTGCAAAGAGCACAGCCATGTATTTTATATATATATTTACAATATTTTCTATTTAACAAGTTTTTATTAACCCTCATTTGTGTCTGTTTGTCTGCAAGTTCAGTACAAATTTTGCAATTGATTTAAACTAACTGCCTGATGAGCGAGACACTTAAAACTTAAAATGTTGCTTAAAACTGGATAACAATGCAATATTAACTGCTTCTTTGTCTGTATTATAACTATTTAACCTCAACGGCCATATCACGTTGAAAAGACCAGTTCTCATCCGATTACAGAAATTAAACAACATCAGTACTTGAATGGGTGACTGCTTTGGAATAACGTGTGCTGTTAACATTATATTTTTATTCAGCAAACCTTTGTTATTGATAAACAGATGTGATAGATTTTGATTTCAGATATGATTAGATGAAAAGTAAACCTAAATTTTAAACATTGGTCAAAATCTCATAAAGGAATTTAAAATCTATTGGAAAATTTTACACACACAAGACTAAAAAGCAGAAAATAATCACTGAAATAAAAAATAATTTTTACGTTTCACGTTTTTAAACTGAACTAAAAAGTATAAAATAATTTCTCTTAGCCCCATACAGATTGACCTGAAAATATGTGATTATAAATTTTTTAATGGCTACTTGTAAGATTTAAAATGAAAAATGTGGGGTACATATTAATGCTATTGTATGCGCCACATGGTTCTGTGTTTTAAATCTTACAAGTATATTATCTACATAGCTATTAAAAAAATGTTTAAATCCAATTCTCACGACATGGGGTTTATAGATCTATATGAGGCTAGGACAATTTAAAAATGTAATACAGTGATACTTCGATATACGACCCGCCGAGCGAGCGATATTTTGCTTTGAGATGAGAGCAAGATTTGAGATACGAGGAATCGCACACTACACTGCTGCACACAACTCCAACATGTGCCCGCGCAACATGTGCAATGTCTAACAGTTTCTCCCACCTCATACTAGACCTCAGTCTGTGTGCTTGATTCCCTCGTTTTCGAAGCATTTTCGATAAGTTGGGTTCGCGTTTTTTGCTTTTTGTGCATTTACAAAACATTATCACATTTATTTTGAGATACGAGCAAGGTTACGGAATGAACTAAACTCTTATGTTGAGGTACCACTGTACTTGAATTAATTAAATATTAATATTTGAGTTTTGTTGAATAACTATGTTAATAATAAAAGTAACTGACATGTGTTGGACATCAAATTACCCAGAAAAATTAATGTAATCATTTGGGATATTAGGAAGAGTTTCACACGAAGAGAAAAATTAATGTTAATCATAAAAGAACAAAAGCAAAACAAAAGAAGACAACCATTTGATGAAGCATAAAAAGCTAAGAATATCTTTATACAATTGCAAAAAAAATAAATAAAAAAGTTATAGGCAACCTTTTTAGATGCCTTTTTGCATTTTTTTTGTTAAATTTTCATACAAACCATTTCAGATAAGCTAGTTGTCTTTTGAAATTATTGAAGAAAGGTTGAAGAACGTGAATTTTAAGTCAATCTATTTTAATTCGTTGACTATTAATGCACACACATTCTACAATTCTATGGTTAACAATGAATTTTTTGCCCAATGATTATACTGAAATACAGGGTGTACATTGACTTAGATGTAATTCTCCACTGTCTATGAATAATCAACAAATAAAATATTAATTGCAAAGTAATAGTAATGCTTAAAAATTGAAAAAAGTATATAATTGAATTTGAGAATGTTTTTAAACAACATTAAACTTTTTTAATAATAATTTCTTTGTGACAAAACATTAGACGCTTTGTGTACCTAATACAGAATTTTCTAAAGATATACTTTAATTTCAATTTTACTGACATAAAAGATAGTTCAACATGCTGTTTGATTAAAGTAAGAGCTGAAACGTCAAATGTAATTTTGTGAATTTATAAATATTACCATTTTTTGGAGATCCTTGATTGCAGTCATCATACCATACAATCGTATCATCCATACTTATATCATTAGCAACACTATTCTGGAAGGCAGTTGATGTACTTGGAACACTTTCACAAACTCCTTTTGCCTTTATATCACTGGATGAACACTTGTCGTTAGTATTACGTTTTTTAAATTTAAATACTTTTGGTAACTGTGATGTTGCTACTCCATCATTTGGTTGCTTTTCATTAAGCATAGGATATGTACCTAAAAGGTTATGCTAGTCATATAAGAATCTTGAAACCAATGTAATAGAAACAGTATGTTGCTTATGATGCGAAAACATATAAACAAAAAAAAATTTAACATCCATCATGACTTTTCCGTTACATTATTACTAAATAGCATAATTTTGAAAAAATGGAAGGGATGGCTTGTTATAAGGTAAAGACTAAATTTATGAAACAAAACCTTTGTGTAATTTAATGAATATTGTACTAATTTCAGACATACCTTTTGTTGGTGGTTGATATTCCTTTACTATACTATTGCTTTCTGTTGTATTTGATACATTTTCATTTATATTAGAAAGAGATTGATGAGATGAATTGCACTGGCCATGAAAAATGTGTTTCGTTACCATACTGTCCTTCGACACAGGTTTACAATCACCCGGTCCTGTAGAGCTTTCATTGGCAACCAGATCGTTTAGACTCCATTTTCCTTTCGAGCTAATACTTTTGAATTTAAATTTCTTTGTTTCTTGAGTTTCCATTATTTTCAGTCAATCGTCGTTACTCGTTTTCTCCAAAATCGCAACTCAAATTACAAATTTGTGTTTGTAATATGTAAATGCAGATCTCTGTATTCTATTTTCAGATACCCTCATTTGAAAAAAGTTGTGCATTTAGTTAGACAGCGAACAAAAAACTTAAACTACCTACAATCAGCTTAAAAATAAAAAATTACTGTGGTTTTGTAGTTTGTAAGTGATAGTGGGTCAGGTTAGGGTTAAGTTTGTCTAGGACGACAGATAGGTAGATTGACAGACAAAAACAATAGATTGCTTTCGACAAATTTAAAAAGTATAGAGATGTGTCGGTCCGTTCGGACGGTTCGGACCCGTTCCACGGATCCGAACCACAGAAATCTTATTTATAATATTATAATATATGATTTCTGTGTTCTGAACCGTGCAACTGTAAAAGGTAGATTGTCAAATTTAGTTGTTCCATGGTTTTGATTTAAGAACAAATTACGATTGCTATAGGAGAGTTTATCGACCGTTGGTGGCGCTAGTGTGGCTTTGCATATGGCGGAATTGAACAGTACTTGCTATAGGCAAGTTTACAATAGTGACACGACATCTGGCGGCAGATACATAAACTATTAAGAACAGTACTTTAATGCTGGAAAAAGGCGGAATTATTGTGTAATAGTGCTGTTTTTGTTATATCGTATTAGCTTTTTTTAAATTGTGGGCAGTTAATATTATTAAGAAAAAGGGGATACGTGCAAACACAAAAAGCATGTGTGATATATTATAATAGTAATGTGCGGTTATTTGATTAAGCGGTTATCATATAGGTTATTGCCACGAGTGTGTTTTGGTTACCATTACCAGTTCCTTTGTAATAATTATATTGAATATACTCGGTTGCTAACCCATCTGTGTTTCATTTTGCGATACAGACGAGTATATTATAATAGCAAGTACTGTTTATTTCCGCCATTTGCAAAGACACACTAGCGCCACCAACGGTCGATAATCTCTTCTATTATAATATACGCGTCTGTATTGCGTAATGAAACACAGATGGGTTCCCAAACGAGTATATTCAATATAATTATTACAAAGGAACTGGTAATGCATGGTAACCAAAACACACTCATGGCATGGCAATAATTTATGTGATAACCGCTTAACCACATAACCGCATATTACTATTACAATATATCACACATACTTTTTGTGTTTACATTTATCATCTGTTTCTTAATAATATTCACTGCCCACAATTTAGAAATGCTAATACGATATAACAAAAACAGCCATATTACACAACAATCCCGTAATCCTGCCTTTTTCCAGCATTAAAGTACTGTTCTTAATATTGTATGCATCTGCCGCCAGATGTCGTGTCACTATTGTAAATTTGCTTATAACAGCTACTTTTTGTCTTTTGTTTTTCCTTGAATAACAAGAATTGAGCCGCCCGTTGCGGCACATTTCTTTGGGTACAGGACAGAGGAAAATGTCAGAAAGCCGCAGGCCGTGGTTCACGAGGTCGGGTGTCGGGTGTCGGGTAGGGTACGGTAGCTAAAATGTTATGTACTCGGGAGAAAGGGCCCGCTCCCTTTGCTCCCTCGTAGAAAGTTTGCCCTGAAAGTGGAGAGTGGGGTTATTGTTATGTGAGATACTGGTGAAAAGCTTGCCATGGAAGTGGAGTATGTGCCCGTTGTTATGTAACAAACTCGTAAGTTAAGGACCGTGCACAATTCGGCAACACCGCGTTCGAAAATTTCTGAGGAAACCCCGAAACCGCCATGCCGGGATTCACCCGTCGATTCCCCCAAGAAATCGTAAAAAGTGCACGATCTGGCAACACCGCGTACCAAAGCGACCTACCTGTTCGGTCACCCGCGAAAAATCGCAGTCTGGGATTAACCGGTCGGTTACCCCAAAAAAAACTTAAAAAGTGCACAATCCTGCAAGGATCACAGATTCCTATATTACCGATCACAGATTCCTGTAGTGCAGATTGCTATATTACCGATCACAGATTCCTTATTACTGACCACACAGATTCCTACATTACCGGCTAGAAATTCCTTTATTACCGATCACAGATACCAATATTACCAATACAAATTCTAACATTTACCAATAAAAGATACCGATGTGAATGTGGTCATAATGCTCGTCATGGAACTGGAGAGATATGTCAATGGTGGAGAGTAGGGATGATGTTAAGCAAAACAAAGACAAACTCGGGAGGAAAGGCATGCGGCCTTTGCTCCCTCGTAGGAAGCTTGTTCTGGAAGTGGAGAGTGGGGTTTCTGTTTAGAAACAAACTCGGGAGCAAAGGCCTGCGGCCATTGCTTCCTCGTAGAAAGCTTGGCCTGAAGTGGAGTGTGGAGTTGCTGTCAAGTATTGAACTCGGGAGCAAAGGCCTACGGCTACGTTGGCTATGATGCATTTTTCTATTTTGCGTTATTTCCGTCTTCTACACAAGAAAATGCGAGAAGTTTAATAAAAACCAAATATTTAAGGAAATTTAACCTGCCATTCTTAAGAGTCTAGGGAGAAACGGTCTACTTTGGCTCCCGACCTTGCGCATGCTCATCATTACCTACATATGCGTTACGAGGCGAGATTAATTCAAATTCGAAGGAGACAAGGCACACTAAACCAGATACATAGTTAGCATCATAGACAGGGGCAAAATAAATAGATGGGAAACTCTAATGGTGGGGGTAGGTTCATATAAAGCGCCTGCAGTGTCACTAGGCTAAACTACACACGAATATGCCAAGTCGATAACATAGGAAACTGCTTTAAATGGTGCAGCAACAACATGAAAGTCAAATTTTTTATTTTCTTTTAATTTCTTTCTTTGCACCTAGTTTGTTCCATTACTACCTCTTCGAAGTTACTTGTCACATAACTTCAAATGGCGCGGGAATAAACTACTTGCAAATTAAATAAGAGATTACTTAAGAATAATTTGCAATGATGATGATAAACAAAACAAAAGCCGTTTGGTATTCACAAATAATTATAATGATCATAAATGTACAATTTATAAATATTTCAATAAAACAGAAGTATGGTAGACGTCTTCGTTTAAGTCTTTTCTCCAGGGAGTCGAAATAACTCGCCGAAATGCTTGTGACAAACCAGATAGCGTAAATAAGCTATCTTTTTTAATGCGTTTCAGTCATATTTGGTACATCTGAAACAAGTATGCATTTTTTAAACAGACCATTGTAAATAAAAATATTTCCCAAGGGTCTTTATTATAATATTATATAAGACCATGTGATAAATAAGGGGTGGTATCCACGCAAGACTTCCCAAAGGGACCAGTTTGGTAGGTACATACACTACATTTCAAGAAACGCCAAGAGCATGTCTTAAGTTTTGTTATTAATAAAAAATGCTGGTATACTGTACGCGATATCATTCGATAAAAGTTAAAGTATGTTGAATTGTTGTCAAGTTAATGTTGAATTTGCTATGAGATTTTTTTTGAGATTGTGTACGTCCTCGTCCGCTATCTAGGAGTAAAACAACCCATTAAACATATTCACATCAGTGCTGCTGCTGTGATAGTATAATGAATGTGGATTAAAGGTATCACTTATTGCCGCAGCAATATTTATCGTCAGGACGCTATTATTTACTAGAACTGTACTACCCTTACAAATATTTAAGTGAACCAATTTACATTTGGATGGATAAAATTACATAGCTTAAAGCTGTAAATGACTGTGATAGCGGATTTGCAATGCCCAAGTAGACAAATATAATATAATATAATATAATTGCTTCTCATCCATATAAGTGCAAATCGACTCACTCATTTAACTTTTACAATTTTTAACTCTTGAGAAGAAGCAGAACAATTTAAACATGTTAAGAATTCATAATAAGCTTTTGTAGCACCAAGTGTACCTACATCATTTTAAGTGTGAACTACTTTATCGAAAAACAAGTCTATGTATAGTAACTTCCATGCGGTTATTGAGATATATTTTTACAAACAAAAACTGGTACAACTCACCTCCTCGTCCGCAACTGTCAGAACTCGCTTTGTAGTAGAAATGACTTGTAATTACTAACTGTTCGCACATTCAGCAGTTCAAGAATATTTTATGCAAGCTAAACATTATTGTTATTAACAAATTACAGTTTAAATTTGAATTATTTAGTGCTGATATACGTTCTTGACAAACTGGTCCCGACGCAACTGTCAAATAAATAACTAACTAAATTGCCAACCTGCCGCCAACTGTAAGCACAGTGACTTTATAAAGTCACTGTACTGCAAGCAGATGCTAGCGCCAAAAATTTGCCGTGTCACTAGGCTAAACTAATCCGTATGGTCACCCCCCCCCACCACCGAGAGATTCCCATCTATTTGTCTTGTCTTTATCTATGGTTAGCATATTACCAATGTACAGGGTGATCAATTAAGAGATGTGACCGATCTTATACCATATACGATAAGTTCTAGAGCTTTAGGGGAAAATAATCAACTTAAGTGGCAAAGCGAAATTGATAGAAATTATTTTTGGATTCGTAAAATCACCAAAAAATGTAATAAATGTATGCAGCAATTAATATTAAAAAAATATCTCAACGAAACTCTCATTTTTGTACGGAATTTTTTTTCAAATAGTAAGCAAAACTGTCGGTCTTGAAAACAGACGTAAACAATCATAATTCAGTCAGGTAAAAATTAGATTTTAAATTCAATAATTTGCAACCTTAATTCCTATATATATAATATTTTGCCAAATAAAAATGGTGTTTCTAATGCATATTATGTGACAATTATCAACATCCTATACATATAAATGACCAATATTGTTAGAAAAAACGTAAGTCTTTTAATTTACACATTTGAACTCCTTATCATAGGATGTGAAATTAAAGTAAAACAGAACACTAATTATTCGGATGAATTGTAAAAGTAAAACGCATCATGGCTATTGACAAATAAATACCACGAAGATGTGGCAACATGCACACGCGCAAGCGTTTTTTTATTTGTCAATAGCCATGATGGGTTTTACCAAAGACGTCTTTGGTTTTACTTTTACAATTTATAATATTGGTCATTTATATGTATAGGATATGTTGATAATTGTCACATAATATGCATTAGAAACACCAATTTTAATTGGCAAAAGATTAAATATATAGGAATTAAGGTTGCAAATTATTGAATTTAAAATCTAATTTTTACCTGACTGAATTATGATTGTTTACAATGTCTGTTTTCAAGACAGACAGTTTTGCTTACTATTTGAAAAAAAATTCCGTACAAAAATGACAGTTTCGTATATATAATGTTTTAATATTAATTGCTGCATACATTTATTACATTTTTTGTTGGTTTTACGAATCCAAAAATAATTTCTATCAATTTCGCTTTGCCACTTAAGTTGATTATTTTCCCCTAAAGCTCTAGAACTTATCGTATATGGTATAAGATCGGTCACATCTCTTAATTGATCACCCTGTACATTGGTAATATGCTAACTATGTATCTGTTTTAGTGTGCCTTGTCTCCTTCGAATTTGAATTAATCTCGCATCGTAACGCATATGTAGGTAATGATGAGCATGCCCAAGCTCGGGAGCCAAAGTAGACCGTCTCTCCCTAGACTCTTGTTAAGGGCCCTGCCAGCGGCAGTTATACACGAAGGGTGGAATTTTATATCATTTAAGGAATTGTCGTGATAACTTGAATAGGAACAAAATTTTGAGTCAAAGGCTAGCACTTCGTGCATACAGGAAACCCAGATAAATGTCATGGCGTGCAAACTCTGCCACAATCGCAGTATTTATTTAACTGTGAATGTTAAATTTTACTTACTTACTACATTGAGATCTGCTTAATTTTATATAAATCATCGAAAATACTGAGACAAAGGATTTATTTTCTGAGCATTACGACGACCACATACCTATGTTACAAAATAAATTTTATGTACTTACATTATTTCTAGTGAAACAATTTATTTGGTATATTTAAATATAAAATACATCATCTCTGAAGTAACAATAAATAAACCTGATTATGCCAAACAGTTTGGTAAGATTTCCTCAGATGTTAAGACATGTACGTAAGAAGACAGAAGCTATATAAATATATTTAGATAATTATTTCTAAAAATAAATTATTTAGCATTTCTTATATTTAAATCTGAGGCTACAGTTTATTTGAACGTACCTTGATAATTGTTTAACAAAGCATTATTAACAATTGACACGAGAGAGTTTATTGTACATTTTACACCATTATTGCATAAGTAGCAATATAGATGATTCTCAAAAAAGAAAATGTGATTCATTCACTTAAAATAACCTTCTGTTTTGTAGGTACTTGCCGACATAAACAATCTCTCAAAATTTTCAGATATTCACATTTGCATCATGCACACGTTCAACAACAATTTTATATGGCACTCCACCATTTATTAAATTGTAATAAGGACCTGATCAATGATCATTACCTTTTATTAATTAAAATTTAATGCATTAATTAAATTTTCGTCCAAGTTTGAATGCAATAGAATCACTAATATAAAATATACTTGATTCGTCAAACATCTAGGTAGTTGTAGTTAAATGACACAAAAATACCAGCATGCAGTGTATCTTCTGAATTTTACAAAACAATGATTGGCCTTTTGATAGTGCTTCACAGACTTTCTTGAAGCACTAAGTGGAAAGTTGTAAATTCAGCACTGAGTAGATTATAATGCAAATTTATATTATTATTATTAATCCGCAGTTTTCGTTTGACTCGAAAATTTAAGTAGCGATTATATCAAAATTTCTCCTGACCATTTGGCAGTAACAGCCTAATCTAGATTCCAAATTATGAGTCTGAACACTGCCCTAGTGCAAGCGGTAGGCCATGTATCAATCCATTCAATTTAAACAGATTCGGCCTTGTGAGCGCTGTAGCCAAATTGATGCGGCCGCGGCCTTCTTAAAGGTGGCCATGGTATTTATCATGCCCCGGGCAGGACTTGAACCAGCAGCTCTCTGGCCATAGGCAGCCGCGCTTCCGTGCTAGGCACTGCACCAGCCAGCCCGGCTGTCGTTTCCTTACAAGGTTGCATTTGTTTGATGTTCCCTCAGGCGTTGATTTCTGAATTCTTTGTGCCGCCTTTTTGTAACTGCTGCCAAGCTACAATAGCATGGCAATAGTACTGAAGGTTGCAGATCAATGTCAGCCCACAGCTCCGAAATGTGAGCTTTCTGCAACCTTGAAGTTAATTAACCCACAAAATACTACAGAATATGTTGAAAATACACACTCCCACACGTTTTCTCAAAAATATATCAATTCAAAAATCAACAGATGTAAAGTATACGCCATTTTCTTGACAGGCGGCAAATTGATTTAATCAATAATTTCCTTAAGAGCCCTGGATGCATGAATCATTTATAGAAACATACTGTAGAAAAAAATCATTTATAATCATGCAGGGGCACTTAAATTGTACCAATGAAGATTATTTAAACTTATTTATTATTTCTGGAGAATGTAATAAAGTTATATCAAGAACATGTATTGCATTTGCAGTTCAATATCTGCAAAAACAGACCCCATCACAATGTGCTGTTAAACAAATTATAGTAAAGTTAAAGCATTATGGATCTGTCAAGGCAACAATGCAAAGAAATAAGCCTCTTGTTAATAATGAGAAAATTCCCAGTTTGGGATATTTCGCCGCATATCCAAAAATGTCCATAAGACAAGCTGTGTTAGAGTCAGGATTATTTAAATCAACTGTTCAAAGAATATTACTCAGAATTAAATTCAAATTTGAATGTTGAATTAGAGAGTAAAATTTTTAAAAGAACTGACTATTTGCCACTTGCTGTTCATAGAAACTTATTTTACCAGCATAACGGCCCACATTCACATGGTGATTACCTGATCGTAAATTTTTTACAAAATAATTTTGATGACCGATGGATAGCCAACAATGGTTTTTCCTTCGACTACTACGCTGCCTGGATCTTTCAGTGCTTGATTCTTTTATTTGGAGTACAATTAAAGATCGAGTCTATAACACTCCCATTACAACTAGGGAAGATTGCATGCAGCGAGTAAGGAATGACTTTAAAAATTTAAGCCTTGAGTCAATAACAAAAGTGACCCATCAACAAGTGCTACTCAGATGCAAAGACGTCTGAACATTTACTGAATTTTTTTTTAAGCTGGTGATCTTTAATTTTAGTGTTTTTCTTTCTAAATTAAATGTGCACTATTTTGAGTTATGTGTTCCTGATATAGTTTTATTACATACTTCATAAATAAAAAATAAGTTTAAATAATCTTCATTTGTAATAATTTAAGTGCCCCGGCATGATTATAAATGATTTTTACATGGTAAGTGACTCCTTTATACACATCTTTAGCGTTTCATTGTTTGATGGTTGATGTGGCTTGATTATGTCTGACAATAGACATTTGAGGCCTTTCATCCGCGGAAAGAGCACTGTTGAACAGAATTTGTACTAATATTTTAGTACTCTTAATTTATCAAGAACACTTCAAGTAATATTAATCATGCTCCTTGTCGTTTAGAAAGACGTCCAGTTTTGAAAAAAGCCCACAGTCGGAAAAAAAATTTAACTCGCGGACCATACCCAATGCATGTTTTCTCCTAAATTCCTCCACTTTAGACGACATACAATAGCTCTTTTGCAAGCTTATGTTCAAAAATAGACATGCCAAAGCCTTTCATCTATAAAAAAAATAAATTAAAATAACTTTACAATGGAACCCCTCAAGACCATCAACACAATTTGGGACCACCACAAACAATGTATTTCAATTTCTTTTTTAAAAATAATTTATTTCTATTGAAAAAAGTTATATTTGCTTATGTTAGGTTTGAATAAAAACAAGTGTTTGTACAAAAAATTCTACTTAGCTAAGGGAAAGGTAGTAAAACATCATTGCATAATATATCTATATTCAGCAAAACAGTATAATTTAGATCAATAAAGAAAACAAACATTGCAATGATATGAAGCTTGATTATTTAGTTTTGAAAGTGGAAAGAAAGTATGCACCTCTGTTAGCTATAACAGACTTAAGAGTACTATATCCAGCAGTAAAGCTATTCAACAATATAATTACAAATACCAATAGATGTAGGTAAATTTTTCAAGCATAATTAAAATATAAATGTAGATTTTTTTTGTCATCTACACATTATCTTGGCACATATCAAACAGTTTTTATTTTAAAAAATGCTATATAAATAATAAGTTTTTAAATTGTGTGAATAATTATTTGCATGGAATAATTTACCTACATTCACCCACTAGCATATACTTTTTAATACTGTTTCCACTTTAACATCATGACGCTTTTGATGAGTTACTAAGTTGTACCTTTCAGCAAAACGTTTTCCGCATACCGTACAAATAAAATTCTTTTCGCCTGTGTGCACTCGCATGTGCCTCTTTAAGTGAGATGCAGACAGTAGTGAGAGGCCACAAAGATCACACTTATAGTCTTTGCGACCAGTATGTGATAACTGATGAATGTTAAACGAAGTGTGATGTATAAAACGCTTGCCACAAAGGTCACACTGATGAGGGTATTCACCTGCAATGTTAAGCACATTATCAGACCATATTAAGATTTACTTGAATGGTTTCTAAATGATTTAGTCTTATCAGACTCACGAAAAGATATTTTTGGAAGGATTGACTACTAAAGATAAATAAAAACAAAGAATATGAACGTAAAATTTTGTTGTTGAATTTTCATATCATAATATCAAAGTTTCTATAACTTCAAAAAAAAACTTTCATATTTTCTGTTTTAAATTGCTTTTTAATTTTTATTAAGTCAGAATGCTAACAAAACTTGTACGTTTAAATTGTATTACTACAGTTATTTCATATTCTTAGGAGGGAGCCATAAATTTCTAGTTTATGCAAATATAGGGTTAAAGAAGTCTTTGCTAGTAGTTCCTGACAAATTTCAAAAATACACAATTACATTAGTTGTTATTATTGCTTTATGTTTGTTATAGAAGTGCTTTTTGTGGTATTCTCCATCGTTAACATAAACTAACAAATATTTTGAATTTACTAAAATACATGTCTAATAACAACAATTTTTTACATCATTGTTTCTACTAAAAAATAATAATAATATAATATTTAGCCACTTTTCTCTTAGATAGCTTGGGATTGACAATATGTATTATTATTGGCATGTTTAAAAAGTAGTCCAGTTAACGTAAAAAGACCACAAAATACAAAACAACGCTAATGAAGCACTAAAGCATTAAAAATTGGCAACTGAACAATTGCTAACCATAAACGAAAACAAACATTACTCAAAACAGAACACTAATAAATGTTTACAAAAAAAATTCAAAATGCCACCCATTTTCTCGAAAACACAAAATGTATTAACTATTCTGTTTTGCATATCAGCAGCTGTAGTAGGAGATGTAGAATAACATTATTTTTTACAAATCACGAAAAATAGTCACGTTTTATCAAATTTAGAGATCTAGCATGCCAATTAACTGGTCTTCCCCGTCCAAACATTGATTTGGAAACTGCATGTTTAAAATATTACGAGAAGGTCCTCTAGCAAATCCGTAAATTTAGTTTATAAAAAATTTACATAGTCACGTCCATTTACTGATGTATCAAACGGTCATTGTCACCCAAGATGTTTAAGGGCCAATGAAACTGGAACTGTGTAGTAGTGAAAGATATATGGACTGGCAAAAAGCGTTTTAATGGAATGTAGCCTCATCTGTAGAAATAACAGAAGAAAAAGTTGTCATCTCCAAACAATCTATGAATCACCCAACAAAATTCTACCAAAATCTTCAAGGAAGAGCTCTTGGTGCCTTTGTACCTTGCATAGATGATCTTGTGCACTGATCTCGAACTTATGTTTGCTGTGTTGCTTATTTCTTATAGACTAACATTATGATTTTCTTTTAAAGAACCTAAAACAACAAATTCAATTTCTTCTGGTGTTGCTGTCTTGTTTCTTATTCTTTTATTGTATTGAACATTACCAGTGGTGACAAATCATATCAAGTTTTGATATTTTCTTTTCTAGGATGGTGTCTATTCAGATACTGTTGTGCATAAATACAGGATGCTAACAATGCGTTTTTTTGGTATTACCACAACATAAAAACCATATCTACTTAGTCTTCTTAGCTGAACAATATGATCAAGACAAAAAAAATTCTAAATCAATTTATGGCTCCTATGACAATTGTTTATACAACAATTGTGAATACTTTTATTTCATGGATACACAAACACTTCTCCAAAGTCTCTAAGATTAATTGTTGTGTAATTCAACCAAAAGACCAGAAAATAGCAAATATTGCATAACCGTTAGACACAGACCATAACAGGGAATTAAATCATGGTTCAGATGATGTAAAAAAATTGTATCATTCTATTAAAAAAAATGTTATCCATAATTGAATATTTCAAAGTTTAAGATTTTATATCAGACAAATTTAAAATATTAAATATGTATAATATACTTAATTGATGCTCTATCCAACGCAGAAAACAGCTCTCTAAGTTTTTTACTTTTGGAGATATTAAGATTTTTATACAGCTCTGTAAAGGGCAAAATTTTAAAAGAGCTTTAAATCTTTCCAAAATGGTGCAAAATAGAACATATACAGGGTGTTAATGCTAACAGTCTACGATAGCTAACTTTTTTATTTGAAATCATAGAATAGTGGTTTAAATGGGAAAGTTTCTTGATTTTTCGAGAAGAATTTGATGGTGTTTACAAAAAATAATTGAACATCATCTGTCAAAGATACTGACTATGGGCCGGTTTCTCTTCTCTATTTTAAGCTAAAATCAACCCTTTTTTGTTAAATATAAACCAATCACATACCTCAATTTAAGGTATTTTATATTTTAGCATTTTAGCTAACATCAACTTTAATGAAGATAAGAGAAACCGGCCTTATAAGTTTGTTATTTTAAATAGAATGACCCCATTTTTTATAGCGCACTCGATTAAGGGTGTCAAATTAAACAAAAAAGTGCTACGGTACCACTACGCTACAGTCATTTGTAATATGATTTGTGTTCACGAAACAGTCTACAATAGCTAATTTTTTTATTTGAAATCGTAGAATAGTGGTTTAAATGGGAAAGTTTCTTGATTTTTTGAGAAGAATTTGATGGTGTTTACAAAATAACAATTGAACATCATTCTACGATTTCAAATAAAATAGCTATTGTAGACTGTTTCGTGAACACAAATCATATTACCTGAAATATCTCAAAAACAAATTACTATAGGGCACAGTATAATAAAGAACCAGTATGTTCACTCTTTGTCGGCACCTTTGATCTCAAGGGGGCTCAGATTTCCAATAAACGTTTTCAAGCTTGGCAGAGCTCTGCGTTCTGATTGGTCAGAGCAATTGCCCCACGCTTTGTTTTCAATAAACAGTAAATTCCGCGCTATTGCCAGCATGCACAGTTTTACTTCGGCGTTATCTGTATTTGTTGCTGTTACGCACGGTATATTGTGATTATTATTACTAGTTTTATAATTTTACGCACTTGTTATGTAGTAATTACTATTCATAGAGCATTAAATTGCTATAAAGAATTAGTGACTACCTACTACCGTTGTCTGAATAATATTATTATTAATAATAATATTATTATTATTCAGACAACGCTACTACCTACTCTGAGCAGTCTACATGATGTATATTGCGGACAAATGCGCCAATACATCTGGCAACGTGGCAATCCTGATCGTTGGTAGTTGACGTTAGCGGTTGTAGTTGTACGCGTCTGTAGATGCCTAATCCAAATATAACTTTGATGTTTCTGTTCCATAAACATGTTACAGCACTTAGTGACAAATATTTATTCCACTTTGGCTTGGGCATAGATTAATATAAAAACCAATTTTGTATGTATAATTAGTTTTAAAAGTTATATTATTTCTTTTTTTTTGAAGTGAACCATCAAAATTGTTTCTTTCTAACCAAGGAGGTTTATATTCCGCTATGCTAAACCATATTTATCATTTGGTGCATTTCTTTATTCAAAACTATTGCAACAATCATAAAGTAATTAGAAAATCCCATCAAAATGGATTTAACTTCAATCACCGTTAACGTAACGTTCTCGCTACCTCTGTGTAGGCAAGCAGTATGCACAGAACATATGTTTTTGTTTACACTATGCTAAACACGTGCGCGTACGTTGCTAGGGTAACGAGCAAGTCCCCACACGGAGAACAACCAATAGTATGCCTACATTCTGCTCTTACTGATCAGTCGTTGTATAAATTTAAACCACAGTAGAGGTACCTCTACTGTGATTTAAACCCAAGAAAAATGGGGAGTGATTTTACTGGTTCCTTTATTATACTGTGCTATAGGGTGTTGGTATCTTTTATACTCTTTTGTTAAATTTGATATGGTGAATCAAATGCGCTATAAAAAGTGGGGTCGTTCTATTTAAAATAACAAACTTGTAATCAATATCTTTGACAGGTGATATTCAATTGTTTTTTGTAAACACCATCAAATTCTTCTCGAAAAATCAAGAAACTTTCCCATTTAAACCACTATTCTACAATTTCAAATAAAAAAGTTAGCTATTGGAGACTGTTAGCGTGAACACCATGTATATGGCTAACAATTAGGCCTTTAACTTTTGATGGGAAATTAAAATATGCAAAAAAAATACAGGGTGTTCTATTTAAAAAGTTAGATATTGTATGGAGAAAATTGTACACTGTAATATTAAAAATAATTTTATGATATAGACAAATTGATTTGGTGCAACTTTTATTTGACACATTTTAAAATTTTTTATATATTAACAGAACTACAGTCTATCCCGTCTTAAGTACCACACCCTGTATAGGTACAGGATAACAATAAATAGGATCTAATTGTACAGTCTGACGTGGTTTCACATAATTATGAGGTGTGAAGTGTTATGTTGTCCAAGACAATGTCACTTACACCTAATGACTGCAGTTAAATGGTAGAGCAGTTTTTCGACTTTTTGGTCGATGACTGAACTTCGCCGTTTCGGTGTTGCCAGCATATCTCACATATAATGTAGCACATACTTAGGCACATTTGTATTTGATTGCTGGCAGGTTGCAGAATAAAGACATTATTATTATTATTACGATAGGTTTTAATGTATTAAACCCGATATTTTACATGGTCAATTAGCTAAAACTTCTGAATGGTCTACTCATTAAAAGGACTATAGAACACACTGAAATGTAATGATTTTTACTATATAGCCATTACTAACTTTCAAGCTGTTTAATAATAATTGTTAGTTGTAAATAAAGCTTCCTTTGTATTACATTTATTTTAAATATGTATGTTCACATAATAAAAACTAATTTATTAACTTGTTGATATACTGTATGTTATTTATTATGAAAAAAACTGAAGTTTCATGGGAGTGGATATATCTTAATTAGGTACTTAGTGTTTTCTACCACAAAAACTGCAAAATAATGAAAGTTGTTGCTGTTAATTTCATATGCAACATTAGTAAATAATTTTCAAATATGGTACACAGTTCTTATTAATGTTATTTTTTTTTCATCAAGCAATGGTATGAAATATTTTATCACAAACGAAAAATAATTACGATACTCCAACAACATAAGTGTAAATGTCATAAAGCACCACTTTTAAAGCTACCATCAAAATACTATTGCTTCTTCCTCCAGAAAATTTAAAAATCAGATTTCAACAAAATTTATACATACAGATTATGTATCTGATAATAGTTAAATTAAGTAACTATGCTGAAAAAATAACTAACCACATAGATAGGTGGCAAGGAATATTCTAAAACTTTCATTATTAACTAAATAGACATACATACCTGTATGTATAGGAATATGTCTTTGCAATGCACCTTTTTGAGTAAAGGTCTTATTGCAAAAAGAACACTGAAAAGGTTTAATGCCATTGTGTATTCCAACATGAACGTCAAGTGCACTTTTATGCTTGAAAGCACGCCCACATATTTCACATATGAAAGATTTTTTGTCATCGTGCGACAACATATGGATTGCTAGCTCCTGCCTTGTTCTCTGCATCACCCCACACTTCGTACATCTGTAGCTTCCATTCACTACATCATCTTTGCCAACATTCTGTGTTTCATGAGTAAGTGAATTTAAACAGAAGTCAGACCTAGCTTCTGGATAAAGTTCGTAAAGCTTTTTGTTAATGTCTACCTTCTGTTCAGTTTCCTTAACAATTTCAGGAACCTGATGGACGTGTTGCTTTCTAAAATGTGTAGAAAGTCCCTTCTTTGAGGGAAAAAGTTTATTACACACTGTGCAATTGTATTTGTTATTTTCATTATTACATCTGTCATTCTGTGCCAATGAATTCTCTGAAGCAAATGAATGTTTTGTTGTTCCAGCTACTCCCGCCTTTACGTACTCAGGCTTTGGAGAAGTATAAGGTATATTAGTCTTCGTGGAGGTTTTAGCATGCTTTAGGGAGTCCTCACGACTCAGGTAAGAATGTAATTTAGTTTCAATATTCTTAACCTTTTGGCGTGCATAATCTAATTCATTTAGGAGAACACAACATTCAAGACAAACTTCAGTATTGCGACTACTACTTCCTTCAAGTTTACATTTGGTGACGTCTTGTATTAGATTAACAAAAGGAATATTGGTTGTTGATGTACATGTCGTCCAGATATCGTAAATCTGTTCCAAAAGAATATTATCCTGGCACAAAAAACAAATAGGCGGTAAAACATCGTTAGCAGACATTCGGTTAAATTAAATTTTTATTTCCTGCAACAAACCGCAAAGCACTTATAGGTATAAACCGTACAAACGTTGTTGGTTGTATTAAATAAAATAAATAGGTACGTTTTCTCTAAACACCGCAACACTATAACTACTTCGGTATGTTACCTCTACAAGAAATCTAATAATTAAGAATAATAGTAATAATAATAATAATTAAAAAAGTATTCAGACAACAACTCAACTACCTAAATGATAAGTAAAATCAAATGCTTTACTTAAAATACTGAAAACATACTCATGAACACAAAATAAACTATTTCCTTCGTTGAACTACGAACTGCAATTAAATATTTGACTCTGTGCTCTGTAGGACAGTAGACTAAGTTTATCTCAAAAAACGCTTTATTAATCGGTAATCACTAATCAGTGATAAGCTAGGGCAAGATTTATAATGGGAGTGATTTAATTTCATAACAAAAAAAAACTGTTGCTTTTAGTTCAAAGTTCAAAAATAAAGTAGATTAAGTATTTGAGAATGACATTCAAACTTAACCTCAAATTTCTACTAAATCACAGAACATTACTAAATCCTAAATCTAAATTTTAAGTGGTAATCTAGAAATACCAGGAATATCTAATCTCGGTTGCTATCTGGTATCCTTGGGATTAACTTGCATTAAAGGTATTAATACTATATTGTCTATTGGCTTATATATTTAAATACTGTTAAGATAACTTTGGTGGCATATGTTGTGCCTATAAATTTAGGTATATATTAATGCGATATTATCTAATATCAAGTATCTACACCAAAAAGTTTCGTGGTAATTATGTCAGTGCGGCAGCTTCTATTGTTTTCATCCTCAAGAATACATGGCTGTAGATTTTTAGAGTATGCAGAATCTGAAATTAAAGATTTTCTTAACCGGTAAGTTTAAGTCAATCAATTTTTGTTACAAATTGTTCAATAATAGTTTTGCAGAAATCAAGTAAAAACTTTGCTTTTCATACCTTATGCATTATCAGACCAAGATGATTACGTAAATCAGATTAGAGAAGTATTTGCTAAATGGGGTTAGTAAGTAACGTTGTTTATAGTTTTGTAACACTAACAAACCCTGTTGTTAAGGGTATGGCGTTCAAGGTATCCAAGAAACTAACGATCCTGCTGCAGCGGTAGATAATGCAGAATCAGTTTTTATAGGTGGAGGAAATACTTTCTTATTACTAAATTTGTTATACAAGTACAATCTTGTGGAGCGAATAAGAAAGCGTGTTTTGAAGGATGGTGTACCATATATGGGAAGTAGCGCAGGTAAGACACGCATGTCAGGTAAGCCATATTTTCTTGTAAACAGTGTTGCCACCCGTCTCACATTAATTTCAGTAGATTGCATCGCCAAAATTCGAAAGATTACTGTAAAAATTGGTCTCCAAATTTTAATCATTTTTTATTTACTTAACACAAATTTTTAATGGGGTTTACAAAAAAGAAAACTAATACCCTTATGTATACATATTGTAATATGATATGTATACACAGGGCTAATACTCTAAAACATATAAACAATAAAATCCAAATAAATTACATTTACACTGTTTTTTATTAAATCATAAATCCATAATTAAACACTCTAATCATACAAATCATGTTTGTTCATTTTATTGATAATGATCTCATTTACCGGATAGCCATAACAACTCTTTTTTGCAATTAACTCTTTGGAATGCACCCTTATCTCTGGACTGACTGTTTTCCAAGAGAAATGTTTGGACATTTGGTCTAAAATAGATATCGTCAATAGGCGGTTTAAAAAAATGGGAGATTGCTTATACAAATTGGTATATTGATAGGCAGCTACTAAAATTGGTAGGATTGTCAGCCATGAAAATAAATGAATATTAAGGTAATTGGAAAACAGAGGTCTGACTTTTAACACACAATATTTTAACATAGAATAATAACTAAGTTCACTTATATTTCTTGATGTCAGCAGCTTCACAATGGGATATAAGACACTTTTTTGGAAAAATATATTTTAAAGGTATGCTAATACTAATTTGAAAATATTTCTTTCATCTGTGGAGCTTTAATGCCCTAAAAAAAATCATTGTAAATTGGCAGGAGAAAACGCCTCCTTTTAAACGAAGCTAATGTACTGGTCGAACGTTTGACAAGAAAGACAGGCAATCAACCGACGGACATGCCCGTAACCTATGATAAATGACAGCATGATAGTGAAAGACGAGAGCACACGTGTTTGTGTTTGGTTTTATATTGTACTTGCAAATTTTGCTATTTGTTATTTGATATTGTGATCAGTATGTGGTAAGCTGCTTGAATCAGTATGTATAAATCCTGATAATATTTTGCCTACAAACTGATAAACTGTATTAATACACCTAGCTTTAGACAACGCTAAAGAACCTATGAGTTTAGGTTACATTAATCTAAAAATAGATTATAATGAGTTCATTTTAGACCAACATTGTATTGCAACTTTTTGGAGAAAGAAACAATCCTTTGATATGTCATATTAAATGCACCACCTAGCAGTGAAGTCACTTACTTTATAATATTTTAAACGTAATCAGTGACCATATTTATTTTTAAAAAATTTACCTCATTATTCTATCACGATTAATTTTCAAGACCGCTGTCCGGCCTTAACTAATCACCCTGTATAAATGTTTAATGTGTGAAGAATAAATGTTGCATTGATTAGTTAATTTCAAATTATTAGTTAAATCCTTTGGATTTTTAATAACAAACTGATGTTGCTTTTCCTTTGATATACATAGTTTGTCATTTAGAAGTTTTTGTAAAAATATGTAGGCGACTTTATACATATATGAATATTCTGGTTGAATATGACAACCCCGTCTCATTTGTAACAGCGATTAAAATTAATAATTTCCCTTAATTTTGCATTTTTCGAAGTCATTTTGAGAAATACATAGCACATAATGCAAAAAAGTAGCAAGTTGCAAAGTGACTGACGAGTATAGTAACCTTACTGTTACACAAAACAGATTGGATTCAGGTTTAGAGCTGCAGAAATTGATCAAAAATATTATTACGTATTTTACATTATATTTGATTTATTACAATTATAAATAAAATTACAGTTTATATAATTGTGAGAAAGCAATCTCAATCATTAATAAATATATTTTGAGCTCAAAATAATGACTTCCATTTTCCATAGGACACATTTAATATTGAGTAAACAATTCTCAATATCAAATTAATTGTAAAGTAGACCATGGCCATTCTAAGTTGAGCCGGGCGGAGCCTAGCGAGCGGCGCAGTGACTTCTGTCAGTGGCGGCGTAAATTTTCTAGTAAATGGGGTCTCACAGTAGCTATTTTGATCAGTGGTGTGGCACGGGTAGTAAATAATTGAATTATTTAATATATTAATTCATGTGTGTATGTAGTGTGGCTATGTTTAAGATAATCAGCAGCTGCAAGCTTATTAGCGGGTTAGTAGGTTAGTACTATATTTCTTATTATATAGAAGTGTAGGTAGAGATATTGACCAATAAAGTTATAATAATGACTGAAATATAGATAACTGGGTATCGGTCTATCCAGGTAGACAATGGCAGTGTAGAATTGTGATAGTTTAAGCAGGTAATTATTAAAAGACATTCATAATTTCAAATAACAATGGCAATTATCAAAGCAAAAACAAAATTAACATGAATTAGATGGTTCTTATTTTTGAAATTTTTGTTTAATAAAAAGGATATGAAATTTTGTGGATTGTGTTTTTAAGGCCAAAATCAGATATTTTTTCCATTTCATAAGTATAAAAAGTAAGATATCAGAATAAACAGGTTAAACCTTTTTTGTAAATTGTATGTTTTCAATTTGAATATAAATAGTTAGTATTAAAAAAGTTACTTACCTTAAACTAAATTAATTGCACTCTGCTGATTGCACTGTCGCACATATACCAGTTCTATATCATATAATACCTATATTTTAATAGAACATATGATACAAGTATTTTACACCATATGATAATCTTTTTACTTTACTTATATCAGAGGAAATAAAGTAAAAAGTACAATATTAAACAAAAGACGAACAAAAAATATACTTTAATAATAATAAAATAAAATTCTTACATAGTATTTACAATTTATAAGAGATTAACGAATAAAAATTATTGCTTATGACAAAAGACTTAACATTCATCATCCGAGAAGTCACTGCTTGAAAAATCTTCATCAGAAGATCCTGTATTTACTGTAAAACACAGTTCATCTAGTGCTTCGTCGAGAAGGTGTTCTTTTTCCATATATTCTAGTTCCTTTATTTTGCTATAATGGCATACAGCCAACCAGTTGTCCACAGAAATTTGCGAAAATCTATGCCTGGCAAGTTTTTCCACATCGGCTAAAACAAATGTGGTGTTGTGAGAAGCTACCCAACCTTTAATGTTTGCCCAAATTTTTTCTATAGGGTTGAACTCGGGGTGATATGGCGGGAACCTCAAAGCTTCGTGTCCATTTTCTTCTAACAAGACGTCCCTCTTGAAGACACAGCTTTTGGGTTTGTGTAGTTTAATTATGTTGTATAATTCCGGTTTTGTCAATGTTTCATCCAATTGAACATTTCTGTTGCGCAACCACTCTACCATATCTTTTTTAAGGCTACTAGAGATGCGATCTTTTTGTACAGCCACATTGTGGTATGACGCATTGTCAAGTACCACAACGGATCTTTGTGGCAAATTCGGAATCAACTGATTCCGTACCCACTGCAGAAAATTGTCACCATTCATTTCGTCATGGTAATCCTCTAAACGACTTCCTAAAGAATTAAAATATTTGGTTATATTGGTAAAATAAAGCGGACATCCATTTTACCTGCAGTGAAAATTAGTAAACCTTTGGGTACGAAACCAGCTTCAGCTCCAGCATGAACAATAATCAACCGTTTACCCTTGGCCACTGGTTTCTTCAGTCCTAAAAGCGAGTCATCTGCCCACTCTTTGGGCTGCGTGTGACTGGTGTGCAGGTATGTCTCGTCCAATTAAACAATATTTCTTCCTTCTGCTCTGTACCTTTTCATACTTTTCAAATATTCCACCCTCCTCTGTCGAATGTCGAAGGACTCGGTAAGAATTTATCTTTTATCTGACGCTTTTCGCCACCTTTAATGAAGAAAGAAACACTGCAATTACTAATTCCATATTATCATTTGAATTCTATAAAAAACATTCTTTTGCGGTCTTCAGCCCTATAGATGTAAGAACTTAATAGATATGCAAAAATCCATGCTGAGGCTATTTCTTTAATGATGTTAATGACTTGTTAAAAATACCTGACATGTATTTAAATTATATTGTAGAAGATCTATATGGCTGTAGACACAGGAATAAAATTTATTTATTTTTATTTGCTTATATAACTTACTTAAACCTAAGTTTGTCCAAAACCTTGCGCAGTGCGTTTTTCTCCCTCAAACCCAACTTCTGATTCTCGAAGCTTGTGTAATATACCTAAAAAAAGGTAGGTAGTTAAACAAGTGGATATTAATCAGAAATTATAAAAAAATACCTTTCAAAGTTGGTCGACATTTTTCCGTTATATAAAAGTTGTGGACGATGCTTCTTATGATTTCAGCGACTCCACTTGAAATGTCATTTTTAGGGAACGCTCTTGAACGGTGCTTCCCAGGTGAAGAGAACTTCGGTCGAGAAAGTGGTTCTTCCCCGTCACCAACATGTTCAGCTTCTCCCATTTTTTTTATCCTCTTATAGGTGCTCTCCGAAACTTTGGTGGCCCTTATAGTTCGTTCCCGAACATTTTGCATTGGCACAATCGGTGTTCCCCTTTCAGCCTCCTCCTTCATAAATTGCATAACGTTGTATACAACTTCTCGGGCTTGGCTATGGAGAATCTTGCCCTTCGTCCCATATGTACTTGGGTTGCTCATAATAGCTGTCACAGGAAATACATTTTAGTTACTATAAAAATCTCCCATAACACTACTTTTTTTTTAATTAACAAAATATTAACAATAAATTCTCTTCATCTGCAATATTTGCAAAATTTTACCAGTATAAAATATATATGTATGTTCAGTAAATGTTTTACACAGGAAATAAAAAACTCTGGCATATAATATATGAACTGAAAAGTTATTGCCAGCTTTGAGCGGTATTTAAACGTAGTTCCAATTCCAATCAAAGCTGAGAATACTTTTTTTAGTTCATATATATGCTCATTGACCTATTAACTACATATTATTTACATATTCTATACTGATCACAGTCACAACTGTAATCAAAGCGATAATTAATAAATGAAAACGTTTTTTACTTACCTTCACGAAAACCACCAACGGTCACTAAATAAAAATGTCTGTAATAAACTAAAAACTAACTCAACACTAACAAGAACACTATTTTAACGACAACACAACGCACAAGCTTAAACCGCATCCGCACACAACACGATCACGAATGAAATTTAAATGCAAAAGAGGGTGGTCAAGAGTCAAGCGTCCTAAAACGCCGGGCCACGTCAGGCTTTAAATCGTTTGCACACCGTCCGCCCCTAAATTAGTAAAATAGGTAAGGCCTGGACGAAATTCCGTTAGTGCGACGTTTTATTGCTGGGTTCAACTAAGAATGGCCAGGGTCTAACCTAAAAATTTTGGATGCAATGTGCATTTAAAATATATTTAATAATTTGCTAAAAGTTACCATTGAGTTCCACATTTTATTATCAAAATGTAGTAWATATGCWAKACTTTAGTGGTATAACTATACTTTTCATGTGAAATGTTTTTGTCTATGCTTTCAATAACAAGTCTACTACTCCTATGTTTTATTTTTTGTTTAATGAAAACTAAAAGGAAAGGAAATTACAGGATACATTACTCCTTTTCTACTTCCTCTCTATTTACCACTTTTTAGTACTATCAGTAGTCATAAACAAACCACAATGTAGTGCACTCCTTACTCACAGTGAGAGTGAGTAGCATGTGTACATAAAAATTGTATGGTAGCTTACAAACCATAAAAGTTTTCTTTTCATATTTTTTAAAATTTTTAACAGCAATTTTATAATATTTCAGGAACAAATGTAGCCACTCGAAGCATCAATACAACAAATGATATGCCTATAGTTTATCCACCAACTTTTGAAGCATTGAATCTTGTTCCATTTAATATAAATCCTCATTACCAAGATCCTGATCCGAACTCAAAACATCAAGGTGAAACTAGAGAATTGAGGATCCAGCAATATCATGAAATACCTGGAAGTGCACCGGTTTTAGGTTTAAGAGAGGGAAGTTTCTTAGAAGTTGAGGGTGACAAGATGTTTTTGAAAGGAGCACTGTCTGCCCGATTGTTTGTTGCGTAAGTAGCCAAACCATTTATAAAATAAATAATTAACTATAGTGTTTCTAGTAATGAAGAACCAAAAGAATTACCAAGCGGTAGTGACCTCAGTTTCCTGTTAAGTAGTGGAAAATGTGTTTGTCGTAAAAAATGAAAAGTTCCTAATATTACAATGGTTAATGTATAAAACAAAATAAGTGTAGCCAAGTGTCTTTAATTGCATATTTACATGAGCAAATGCAACAGGGTTGAGGAAAGTGCTCATTTTGCCAACAGAAACATTGTATAAACACTATTAAAATGATATGTGATTTATTTCAAATACGGTAAAAGGGGCCTTATTTTTGTATATTACAGAAAATACTAATAAATTAATAATGGTACACATGTGACTATTACTTTTCTGAAGTTACTGTTCCACTTATTGTTGGAATTTTGTTAGATAGGCCGTAATATGTATATTTTGTGTGACAAAAATAGTTACAGATACAATATAAGTAATTAACATTTTTTATTTTTTGTTTACATTTCTTTAATAGCCAAATCATATTGGGATAAATCTTCAGAATAAATCTTAGCTTCAATTTTTTCCATACAGGGTATACCTGGGTAAGGGTACAAACGGGTCAAGTGTATAATGGGTCGGAAAAATATGAAAAATTAAATATTATCGTTATATATGTACTTATAAAAGTATATGGTTATATTTATCATAATCAGATCAAATTCCCGCCGTCACTCGGCAAATGCAGCAGTTACGCATGAGGTTTCCTGTTTTGCCATAACAGTTAACATTTTCGTATCACTTAAACTTAATAACTTACGAAAAAGAGCATAAAAAATTACAGTATGCTATTTTACTGTTGTGTGAACACTGTTCTTTATTGCCCCGCGTTTAATATTATTGCAGTCTTATGGGTTGTAGGTTAATTTTACCCTTTACCGTATCTATTTCGGGCAAGAGCAAAAATTTGCACATTAAAAATAACATTTGGCAATATAAGTTAGATCCATTGACTTTATAATAATACTAATACTAATTTGTTGGCTGAAAAATAAGTTTCTTATTACATAGATAGCAATGTCAGCTATCAAAAAAATGGTGTACACTTGCTCCGGTTTACCCTAAATCATCATTTTAGCATTGTTAATAATACCCAAAAAGTTCGAGATAATATTATGTTTGCTCCATAAACATTTTGGAGTTCATGCCTGTCAAAAATCACTTTTTATTCGTCAGAGGCGATTTTGTGTTATTATGAAATTTGTAATCTCATTTTTTTGCTCCAAAAATTACCTATGCATTTTTTCATACAACAAACCGTTTAGACAATAATGCCTTGTGAAGTTTCATGGAGAATGTATACATATTACATTGTTAATAGCATACCTTTCAAGGCTTTCTCGCATAGGGTGTGAAAAGCTCTGTGCAGAGCCTATTCCACGACGTTTCGATGAAATATCATTCATCATCTTCTAGTGGTAAATTGTTAAAAGTTTTTGAAATCTTTTTGACAAAGTCAAAATCTATTGCGTGTTGATTTTTGTGGTTGTAGCCGTCCTTGTTCGACTGCGGGTGACTGGCGCAGTGTACTGGACATGATCTGATGCTGATGCATTTACGTCTTGGCCAGTTGTGATGTCTGTTTGATCTGAAGATCCTGAAGAAATACGTATTCCCGAAGCTACAGCATTGTTTGGGAGTAGTTGCAATTTAACAGGATCCTACACTACTTTATTGTTAATGTTGATTATATGCTTTTATCTTTTTTAAATAATCATTTATACATTCTCTTTTGTATAAATTACGTTGTTTGTGTAATTCTTGAGTAACTGAGTGAGAAAAGAAGAAAAGAACTTAGTTCAGAGGGGCACGAATAGTAAATTTATTTTGTACAGTTTCACAACAATAAGTAGTTTAAACGGTATAATCACTATCTTTTATCAGCTTTAGCAATTTTCAGACTTTCTTCTGCATATTGGTTAGGGTGCTGGATAATATTAGAAGGTGGCTGACCATGAGTAGCTTCAAAGTATTTTGTACATGCCAGTTGATATTGTCCTTTTGCGCAAAGTTCCAAAATTTCACCATTTGCTGCAATAACAAACACAGTAAGTAAGAATCACTCTCTTTAATGAAATTATCAACCTTGACTGTCCAATCCATATTCGCTAAATTTCTGTTTCAGAATTGCAATGTCCCAGTGCTTGAATGGACAGCCGTGATGTTCACCCGGACCCACACTTCCTGTTATTATTTTCATACAACCGTATGCAGAATAGTTTTGCATTTTTCCAGTCTTGCCATATGAATGTTGGATATTGTAAGAATATCGCTTTTCAAACTGATTACCATCCATCACTTTTGTAAATTCTTCGCGCCAGAATCTCATTGCATCTTCGTAGGTAACTCCTAGCAAATACAGAAAAGGAAACATGAACATTATGATAACCATATTTATCCAGATTACGAAAGAGAATCTGAAGTTTGTATTGTACATGATACATTTTTATAATAAGCAGAAAATATAGACCACAATATTTAAATTTCCTAATTGTAACATACTAAGTTGTCAGAACAACACTCCTCGCCTGGCAACTCACCCTATTTTTTTGATTAGGGAAGAGAAATTGAGTAATATCTCATTTTGAAGATCTTTTTTAGATTACCTAGTAGTCTAGCCGTCAGACTTAATAGATGAAAAAAAAACCGCTGCAAATTGAATCAATACTTCCACATCCAATTGTCAAACTGACATTTACGTTTTTATTTCTTATACTATACGATTAGTAATCAGGTTTTGAGCATTTTTTCTTTCTACACATTTTTTCTAAGACAAATGGTGCTCGTGATATTAGCAAAAATACATAATTATTTAAAATCTGTTTTTTTTTTATAACTCGAAAAGTATTAACTTAACAAAAAAATTACAAGAGTGCTTTCCTATCAGAAATTTGATTTCTTATATAATACAAAAATTTAAAAAAAAATCGTATGAACAGGGACCAAAATACGTATTTTGAACATATTTCGAAAATGTCAAAATTTTGGATAAATTTTCTAAGACACTTTTTGTGAGAAATGTTATTTCATATCTGATGGTATTTTCATTTTTTGAATATATTAAATATATATGGAGATATTTAGGAAAAACAGTTTCCTTTAAGTGACGCTTTATGCTAATATCTTTTAAACAATTTGCTGCACCAAATATTTATAAGGGCGAGTAATATGTGCAGTTATACTACTAATCACATACTAAAACGAAAAAAAAATAAAAAAATCAAAATTTGCAAAAAGAGTAGTTACCCCCCAATTTTGCCCCCTTCCCGATACCCTTCTTAACCCAAAAATAATATGTCGCTTTGGGTAGTTGAAATCTATGTTTGCCAAATTTCAAGTTCATACATTAAGTCTTTCGAAAGTTATCGTGTCCACAAACAAAACCACAGACACACAGACAAGAAATTTTTTTGCTCTAATTTTGTTTTTTTTTACGTTTTCAACCATTTTAAAGAAAATGAGCAAGTAAAAATTTTTGAAAATTTTTTTCACAATACAATACTTCCCATCCTTTGGATGTGGAAGTAATATGTCTTAAATTCTCCTAGAATTTGTTCAAATACATTTTATTTTTCACAAATATCTCAGAAACTAGAAGTCCTATTGCAAAAATGGCAGAAGACAAAAAGGTCTATATTATGATTTTTACTCCCCTTATTTAATGAATTATAAATAAAAAGTATAACCCTTCCATCCACGGTGTTAAAGGAATTGCACTACGCTGTAGGATATAGGTTGTGCATTTAATACAAAATTTAATTTAATACTTTTTAATAAATACTTTAACATTTTTCAAGTTAAAGCAATGTTACATGTACAGGTTCATAAAATGCAAATTTCTAACTTAACTTCCTTTATTTAAATACCAATAACGAAGTACATTAAATCCAAACACAACTAGTTCAATACATTACCATTCAAAACACTACACTACACTTACTGGCACTTAAAACACTTTAGAACACTTCTGTTCGCTAGCTTCACTACTTTTGAAATCAAACTTTATATTGGGTAGCTTCTGCCTATGCTACCTTTCTAGAACTTCTCTATGTAGTTCTATGCTTGACATTTCCACACCACCTATCTGTTACTAAAATCATTACCCAATCGATTGCAGTTTCCTTTTACAATATTGCAGACATGAAATGCAACTAAGAATACTACATATTGCATGCCATAATGTGCAGTTACTCCAAGAGGAGTTACGTTCTTTGTTTATAACTCATTAAACAAGGAGTGGGGAGTAACCTTTTAGAAGCAGTAACCATTTTTGATCCAAATTTAATAACACTTAAAATTGCCTCCTACCATTTTTTAGAATAGGCTTCCACACAACACATTCGTGAACAACTAAAATTTGTTTAAACAATATTATTGCCGAGGCTCTAGATATTTTTATTTTATGTATAATTACACAGGTCAGCGATGAAAAAGTTGTTTACATAATTTTACCTGAAACATAACATGGATTTTGGGCTGCTGATTCCGAATATAATTTAGTTTTTGCATATGATGTTACGTTCTTTTTTAATGATGGATGCCTATATTTAATATTTATTAAATAGCAGCAGCTACACTAAATAAATAATTCTATCTCTTTTGAACGATTACACATCATATATACAACTTTCTCTCTCTTTCTCATCCCAATATTTTTTGTTATGTATGTGGACAATGTACCTTAGTGAACAAAGAAAACATATAACAGACTGTGTAAAAGATTCTTATTTTGCTTACTTTGAAATTCGGTTAGGACAACAAGATAGTGGGTACCAGATAATGCATGTTTTTGCCTTGAAACACTGGGACAATGGATTTACGGCATACCAAATTGCCATTTGGAACTCCTATGGTGTGGCGGGAGCAAACAAATCATACTAACATTGCTATTTTGTCTATCCTAATGTTTCATCGGTAACAAAGCCAATTCCATGTGGCATTGAGTACAAAACACAAGAATGGAGGCTATTTATAGACTCTTTGAAAAGAAGCCTGAAAGCTGGTCTTCTAGATATTGCCAATAAATATGCGTCAATACCTGTTACGCATTCAGTTCAACTTAAAGAAATTTATGCCAACTTAAAAAGTGTTTTGGAAAAAATAAATTAGATTAAACACAATTGACTATTTTCCGGAAAATCTTGGAGATTACAGTGAAGAATAGGAAGATTTTCACCAAGACATTAAAGATATGGAAAGAAGATATCAATGCTATTGGGACGTCAGTATGATGGCTGACTATTGTTGGATGATCTGTTATTGATTAAATAGTTAAAACCTTGAATTATATATAAAGGCTTTATTTCACCAGGTACTTATTTTTCTTCAAATTTCAAAATTACCTGTATTTGCTAAATGTGACGTGATGGGTACCATAAAAAAGTGTTTTATATTTAACTATTACTACTATAACGAACATTAACCATACAGTAAAAAAACTTTTAAAAAGTTTAATTTCACAGCACAGACCTGTGTTATTAATTACCACATTAAGAGGAATTTAAGCCATATTTCAGCTTGTTCACAGGTATTTTAAATATTTCCTATTTGGTTTCTGATGGATCCTTGGGCTATAGAACAAAAACCATCAAATTTAATGGTCAAAGGCTGGTGAAGAGAGTACATCAAGTTTCAAAAAATTAAATTTTTAAAATGGCTTCCTTCAACCTCCAAAGAAGTGTCCTCGAAGGAAATTGTCTATAGCGCAAGTAAACATGGCCTTAAATGCATATCATGTATTTTGAATATTTTATTTGATATAATTACATGAATAACTAACAATACTTTCAAAACTGAAAAATTCCTGTGTGAAATAGCCTTTGCGGTTGTACAGTTGAGTGACATAATTTGTCTATTTTTCCAATTGCAACAATTGTTAAAAATGAGAGGTCATATGACTCTATGTGTTGCATCCATTTTCGATACTGCTGGTTTTTGGATATTTTTCAAATGACCATTGCTTAATAAATATGTAAGAATATCATGGCAGTGGTAGCATACTTATTTATGTATGCATTGCTTTGTATAGCTTTGTAGTGTAGGTGATATTTTATATATAGCAAATTCCCAATTGTCTGACACGAACAACGAACTGGTTTACTTCCAATCAACTGCTCTCCTTACTCCATGATGGCCATGATATGCAGACTAATTGGTGTATCTAGGTTCTAGTATATCGAGATAAAGTTAATTGTTGAAATATTTCCCAAAGAAAACAGGATCTACAATATGATCACCTAATATCCCAGATTATACATTAAGTTTTTTGTCTCTGAGTGTGTACTTTCTACATCTTCAAGCGAGAATTAACATCGCTCCATTATCTGCAGTCATGCTGATTAACATGGTCATTTAAGAAAAATGTAGACTGGTTTGAGAATTAAGTATTGCAAGTAATTGTGTTCATAATGTTCTGTTAAGTTTTCGCAGAATTGGAGTCATCTATCAAAATCATATTCATTTAATTCATGCCTCAAGTGAATTTGGAAAGGACGAAGGAGAATTCTGAAAACTAATGACATTCTTTTCCAAKGGGTATTTGTGATTTAGCCGGATGCAACTCAATGATTCAGTGAGTAGCAGCTCTAGCACAATCGTTACTTTAGTAAAATAAACTCAGAATTTCCACACGTTCCTGGATGGTAAATACAAATCTGGATTWGTAACTCTCAACTTTAGGTAGTAATTAATTCCATAATTCAAATTAGCGATGCAATGCAAATAATTCAGGAAGATAATTCTTTTTATGTGTTGCAAATGAGGCAGCAACATATAAAGGACAATAAAAAAAATTGAAGACTGATTAAGCTGTTTTAGTTTCTAATAATAAATACATATGTTTACCAGTTGCACCCACAAAAAAAAATTAAACAATAAATTATGTCATGTTGACCTTTCATGTTTTTTAACATTTCCAATAAAAAGTGAATTTTCAGAAAAAAGATTGCTTTATTTCCTATGACTTTTCAAAAAGGGCTTTGAAAGACTTTCAAAATAAGGTATTAGTCAACCCCCCTTACCTATCAAAAATTAAGGGTGGAGGCTGCCAAGGATAGAGGGTTCTATTGACAACTTCGAATGTTACATCACGACAGAAGGCATATTAAAATTTACTTGAATGTACACAAATGCTGTCACTTCCGGGTTTGATAATAAATTGTCTTGGCATTTAAATATAAAACTTTTGTTAGAAGCTGAAAAAATCTTCAAAAAAAGTACTAACAATCACTATGTTTAACAAAAACAAAGCAAATAATGCCATGCCTGTTGCTTTTCTTACTTTTGCATCAAAGAGTAATTAAGATAATGCTCATTTTTTTAACAATCGATATGCTGTCAATTAGTAAAATTCAAATATTAAAAAAAAAAGTGCATAATAGGACCTTACGAAGTATATGTTTGTTATGGAAAAATATGGAGGAATAGATATATCATCAATAAAAGTAGGACTATGGAGGCACAAAAAAGTTATGGAGTTTGGAAGGAAAACACAAATCAACTGAGTAAAGTTAAAGAAAGACATAGATGAATATTTAATAACAAGTTATGCAGCAAGTCAGAAAATGGTGTATTAAAAAACAGTTAAATTCTGGATAATCCAGGGCCTGATATATTTCTAGAATTTTCAAAAATTACAATTAGGCAAATTGTAGACGCTCAACGCACCCTGCCTTTTAATTTTGTAACAAAGTAGAATAGAATTCGCAACAAACAATTATTTATAATTCAGGAAATAGGTACTGTGTTTGGGATGTTCTTGAAGAGTTTTTCGTACTATCCCAAGACTGGACTCCTAATTGTTTGTTTTTGTTTTTTCTGCCTAATATGTTTGAACTAAATAAGGTGTTTTAATAAACAAGCTTACCTAGTGCTTTTATAAAAAATCCATACTGTAGCCGACCAAAGTGTTTGAGATGATGAACCGACCGCAAAACTTCATGAAGGTGGCGCATGCATAGAGGGTAATGTTTCTTTGAATACATGTCAAGACTGGCAATGTTTACTGCATCCTTCTGTTCATTATCATAACCATAATCAGTAGTAGATACCAAATGTAAGTCTTGTAAAAGATCATTGATACGATTATCATCCAGCTTTGGTAAGTTTCGATTGGCATACTAAAAAGAAAGGATAGTATTAAAGCGATTAATATTTAAAAGCTGTTTGCACTATAAAATATTCAATATGTACAATGAAATATTTTGCACACTGTGTCAAATTGTCAAGGGCATATTACACGCCAAAAATATATGAAATAGAACAATATTATTATTATTATTATTATTTATTTATTATGGGGCGTCAAAGCAATTATTATCTTATTTCCAATAAGTTCTAATGTTTTGTAGTTTATTTTTCTTTAATCTACTACAAAAACCTGACATATGCGCTAGCGATCAGAAGTTCTCAAAACACAATAAAAGATTTGCCTCTAAGTTCTAAGCAGCACTATGAATAACTCGACCACCCTATGATGTCATGTTGGAAATCTGTGTAAAAGGTGAAATGTTACAGTACTAAAACAACTAATTCAAGTGAAAATGAGTGAAATACTATAATTCCCTATGAATCTTGGCAGTATAGATATAACTAAATGTAAAATCTGATTTTACAATCTCGCTCTGTACAAAGGTATTACTCTTCACTTATTATATGTATGGCAAAATGAATATAAGTTGCCAGAGCTATAAGCGATAGAAAATAAGTATGCAGCTCTCTGATAATCATGTGAAATTACCTTACTCTTAATTGTGTTCAAAGTTTCAAAACACAACATGTATTTTGACATGTTGTTTTCCGGGCCGGTTCCCACGTTGGTTATTAGACCTTGACGTTTCAGTTTCAGAGCTACTTGTGAGGAAGACACCGACATGAGTGTAGAAACGTCAAGGTCTAATAACCAACGTGGGAACCAGCCCGGAAAACAATATGTCATCGACAGCAACCACGGAAGACTTCAAACCAAAACATGTATTTTAGCAGAAGAGAATAAATTGATTATGGTTAGATACTTTTAATTCAAACGGAAAGTTGAACTTGGAACTCAAGCTTTTTAAGAGCTATAAATGAGAAAAACAATAGATATATCTTCCATACATTCCAGAACAGCTTCCATAAGCTTGTTTGATTTTGCCTTGCATCTATACATTTTTTATTGGCTTTTGGAAATACGAGTAGATAGAATATTAATTCAGTGTTTCATTAACATGAAGTAAGTGGGACATACAATCAACTATGGAAACAGATGTTGCTCGGAACAGGCACCCTAATGATTAATGAACTGTAAGGCTTCAGAAAAATATTTCAAAGTCCAAAGAAACTATTCAAGCAGTCAATGCTGGTTTTAGTTTTAGTTTTTAGTTTTACCAACAATACAATGATTTTTTTATGTGTATAAAAACTTAATATACCTATACAAAATTTCTTGCTATACATGTAACTCAAATTTTTGTTCAAATAGATTACAAGTTGATTAATAGTTGTTTTTATTGCATATTTATATAATCATATGTAGTAATTGTGTATCAAGTATGCAGGCCAATATACGATGTGAAAAAGTTGTTACTCGCCCTGGCCAGGAGTCGAACCCCAGATGTCCAGAATGGATCTATGCCATACAAACTAATTAGACCGCCAGAGTACTCCGACTCGACTCCAGGCTAGGGCAAGTAACAACTTTGGCCTACATACCCGATACACAATTACTACATATGGTTACAAAATGAATTTGTTAAGTAAAATACTAAATATCATAAATTTACTATTACCACAATATTAATACAAATATTCATAGAATCTAATGAAATACTTAATATAAATATGCAACCCAGAACAGAGAAAGTAAAGTGCTAGTCTAGACTGTATCTGTTTACTAAACCCATCTAAAGATAAGATGTAAATAAATTATTATTAATAACTTATAGGCGGAGCTATTGCTGAATACTGAATCCCTATATGTAGACCATTAGATGCTTGATATTCTTACTGATTATATGATATAGTATATTACATTTGGTACCATAGCTTTATTTTTTATTTAATTATTGTTACATTTATCAAGCGGCAGGACTAATGAGTTATCAACCAATAAAATTTCAATACTAAATGTTGCTCTCAGTGCTACAGACTTACACAAAAGTACCTACCTAGACTAGAATAAAATTTTGAGCAGCCAAGATTTTAGAAATTAGTATAGTAAAGTAAACAAACAAATATGACACTCATTTAATAACACATAATAGGGTGTCTTTTCCATCGATTCATAGTTAAGATTACTTAAGATACAGAAAATACATATTTTATTAAATTAAATTAGAAATATCTTTACAATGACTTAAAGATGAGTTACTTACAATCAAAGCCTCACTCAGTTTTGAACGAAAAATGGAAGAAACACATACAACCAGTTCCGAATCTGGAATGTATGCAAAACCTAGATGCAAATATACTCGTCTAGATTTTACTAAACTCAAGACATCACCAAATGGAACTTCATAAAAATTTGTAAGTTCAAATAGTGAGTCAGTCATCCCAACTGTAGAATCAATTAACTCAGCACGCATTTTCTCCTTCACTTCTTCGGGGATGGGCTTATATTTAAGATCATTTAGCTCAAAAAATTTTGCCATTTCTGTTTTATTAAAGTTCAGAAAGCGCAATTTGAAAAATTCCATTTCACGAGCAAGAAACCACCTTCGTAATTCATCTGTGCGGCAATATGCCAGCCGAAGTATAAAATGTGAAATATGGTCAGCGCGTCGTGCTTCATAATCAGGTCCATTTGGTAGTTTTGTGAAGTTCAACAAATGTGAATATTTTTTTAGGTTTTCTTTCCTAATGTCTTGCTTTATGCAAGTTTTCCAATCATCACTAAATGGTCTATGACCTTTCTGTGTAGCCTGATCAATAATCCGTAACAATTTTAATCGTTCTAAAGCTAAATCTTCAAACTCTGTAAGTGTTATGATGTTACCAGGTGCAACAGAATACATCTGCAAGTCTAGAGGGTAAGTGTCACTTAAAGTTGTAGATACAACATTGGTATGTTTTCGACGACGTACGCCAGAAAAATCCATTTTAAAGGTAAAAATTGGCACAAATTTTTACACTAACACCTTAATAAGTAGTGAGCAAATAAACTAAAGTTATTTTTATCTTTTCGGTGCCAATCCACTATATTATTAATTCTATTCTATTTGTTATTAAACACAGATCACTTCCACTACTACATATCACAACTTCACAATCCACAACCTCATATCAGCATTTTCCCGCCTTAACGAATAAAGAGCTGTCAAAATTCAAAATGACACATACTTTATCCAAGGTTGCGATATTTCTTTTATTTTCAATGTTGCAGGTACATAAAGGGTCAATAAATACAGGAGATATAGTTCTTAAGACTGAAAATGAGAAAACGGGTTTTAAGTCAAAAAAGTGCTACAAAGGACCCATGCTGCCAAGGGTTGGCCGTGCAGATACAAAATATTTCCAGGACCTGTATTGTCAGTGTTTGCATGTTTAAAATTCCAGATTTAAGACTACCATAAATATATGCGCGAGAAAAATTGGTGACAATCTGTAATATGACACCAAGATACCATAATTTATGCGGGAAGGGTGTGTGCGCTACATTTATCACGGAATCTTATCACTACAATTACTACAAACTTCTAGATTCTGTATACTGCACTTATCTCTATTAATGGAGGATTATTAAGAGGATGGAAAATTGATTTTTAAATTCTTGGCGTAGGCTCCGGCTGATCTGGCAACCTTGCGAAGGCAATGTGTGGCGAGTTTGACATTGAGAACTAAGGGTTATGTCTATGGGTTATGTTTTGTGACAAAATAAAGCTTAAAAGCCATAACTCACTTTAAAAGTTTCTTAAATTCTATAACGTTGTAGCAAGTAATGTACTTTTCGAAAATAGATGAATAAGTTAATAAGTTGAATTTAAGTGCATTCCGAATTCTGACTTGTGTTAGTATTTGATTTGCGGTATGTCCAAACACGGAGAACAAATAGAAATAGTATTCGTAAGTTTTATTTAGACTTAATTAGACTTACACATATTATTCTGTTGTTATTTATTTCAGAGTACTGAAGATTTACCTTATGAAGAAGAAATTTTACGTAATCCCTATTCTATAAAACATTGGCTGAGGTATATTGAACATAAGAAGAAGGCCCCCAAACATGGTGTTAATTTAATATATGAACGTGCACTGAAGGAACTTCCAGGCTCCTACAAATTATGGTATAATTATTTAAAAACACGCAGAAGACAAGTCAAAGGATGTGTTATTACTGACCCAGTTCATGAAGAGGTTAATAATGCATTCGAGAGGTCGCTAGTTTTCATGCACAAAATGCCTAGAATTTGGATGGATTATTGCACATTTTTAACGGAACAGTGCAAAATAACACGGACACGAAAAGTTTTTGATAGAGCTCTACGTGCACTACCCATTACGCAACACAATCGCATTTGGCCTCTTTACCTGGCATTTATTAAAAAGCATGATATTACCGAGACTGCAGTGAGAGTTTTTCGCAGATATTTAAAGCTTTGTCCAGAAAATGCTGAAGAATATGTTKAATATTTGATTAACATAAGTAGGCTTGATGAAGCAGCAGTGGTGTTGACAAAAATTGTCAACAATGAGCACTTTGTGTCTCAACATGGCAAGTCTAACCACCAACTGTGGAATGAACTTTGTGAACTTATATCAAAAAATCCAAACGAAATACATTCACTAAATGTAGATGCTATCATAAGAGGAGGTTTGAGGCGCTATACAGATCAGTTGGGACACCTGTGGAATTCTTTGGCTACTTATTATGTTCGCAGTGGTTTGTTCGACCGGGCTAGAGACATTTATGAAGAAGCGATAGAAACAGTTACAACAGTGCGCGATTTCACACAAGTTTTTGATGCATACGCACAGTTTGAGGAATTGAGTTTAAGTAAGAGGATGGAAGAAGTAGCAAAAATGCCCAATCCCACGGTAGATGATGATGTAGATTTAGAATTGCGCCTTGCCCGTTTCGAACATCTTATGGAAAGGAGGTTACTTTTACTCAATTCTGTTTTATTACGGCAAAATCCGCACAATGTTCAAGAGTGGCATAAGCGAGTTCAGCTGTATGAAGGACAGCCACATGAGATTATAAATACCTATACGGAAGCTGTTCAAACTGTGGATCCAAAGTTGGCCGTGGGAAAGCTGCACACTTTATGGGTAGAGTTCGCAAAATTTTACGAAAAAAATGGCCAAGTAGATGATGCAAGATTGATTTTCGAAAAAGCGACTCAGGTTTCTTTTGTCAAAGTTGAGGATTTAGCCAGTGTTTGGTGCGAGTGGGCCGAAATGGAAATTAGGAATGAAAATTATGATGACGCACTTAAGCTGATGCAACGTGCGACAGCTGCTACATCACGTAAAGCTGCTTATTACGATGATAAAGAAACTGTTCAAGCACGTTTGTACAAATCTTTAAAAGTGTGGTCAATGTACGCTGACCTGGAAGAGAGTTTTGGTACATTTAAATCATGTAAGGCTGTTTATGATCGTATCATCGATTTAAAAATTGCAACACCACAAATAATTATTAACTATGGGTTATTTTTGGAAGAGAATAATTATTTTGAAGAGGCATTTCGTGCCTATGAAAAGGGTATTTCTTTATTTAAATGGCCAAATGTCTACGATATTTGGAATACTTACTTAACAAAATTTCTTAAGCGTTATGGAGGGCAAAAGCTGGAAAGAGCTAGGGATTTGTTTGAACAGTGCTTAGAAAATTGCCCTGCCAACTTTGCTAAAACCATATACTTATTATACGCCAAACTAGAAGAAGAGCATGGAATGGCAAGGCATGCCATGGCTGTATATGAAAGAGCTACTAGTGCTGTGTTACCTGAGGAGATGTTCGAGGTTTTTAATATCTACATAAAACGAGCAGCAGAGATATATGGTGTCCCTAAAACACGTCAAATTTATGAGAAAGCCATAGAAGTACTACCAGAAGACAGAACTCGCGAAATGTGTGTACGTTTTGCAGAAATGGAAACTAAACTGGGAGAAATAGACCGAGCAAGAGCAATTTATGTTCACTGCAGTCAGATATGTGATCCTCGTGTCACCACGGAATTCTGGCAAATTTGGAAGGAATTCGAAGTCCACCATGGTAATGAGGACACTATGAGGGAAATGTTACGCATAAAACGCAGTGTACAAGCTGTGTATAATACTCAGGTTAACATGATGTCGGCTCAGATGCTGAATTCTGGTAGTTCAGTTGCTGGCACTGTGGCGGACTTGGCTCCTGGTGCGAAAGATGGAATGAGGCTGTTGGAAGCAAAGGCCGCCGAGTTGGCAGAAACTTCCACGACAAAACCCGGGAACATCATGTTTGTTAGGGGTGAAACCCAAGGAGATAAGGATAAGGGTGATMAAGTCATTAATCCAGATGAAATTAATATTGACGAWKACGATGAAGAAATGGAAGATGATKACGTTCCAGTTGAGAAGCAAACTAWACCATCAGAAGTTTTTGGAAGTTTAAAGAACAATAATGGTGACACAGACGGTGACAATGATKACTGATTTGTTTAAGCCAAAATGTTGATAAAGAACTGTATTAATTTTAATAAATGATGTTTATAGTAATTTTCATTTTGATAACTAACAATATCTTTAGTTTTTTTTTAAGATAACAATGTTGTCATTTAATTATTTAATTGTAAAGACGAAAGAGCAGTAGTGGATCGAGCCTTGGAATGTTGGGTCAGCCAGTATATTATGAATGTCAAAAATAATCGGTTAAGAAAAACATTTTTTATGTTAATTTTTTTCATATTGCGATACTTTGTTGTTCTCTTCTCAAAAACTAATTTTTATATTTATATAAAATTTTAGATTATGCATTCATTTTGTGTAGTTTAATAAAAGCAAAGATAAGAAAAATAAAAAAAAAAATTTACATGGAGTTTGGGCAATTTGTTTTATAGCATTCAATATTAAAAATAAATTAAAAAAGCATAAAAAATTCAAATCTAGAAAACAATAAGTCTTAACTCAGAATTAAATTAGTGCTATAATAGCTGCGCCAACACTAAAATTTTGTAGAATTAACAAAAAATTAATACATCTAAAAGTAAACAATAATTAAGAGAAACTTTTAATCAAAAATTATAATTGTTAATGAATTTAAAAAAGCTAAATATTTTTATGAATCAGCCCAATTCGTCAATTTTTTGTAGAAGCTGTCACTGATCACTCATAAAACTCATTTTGGGACAGAGTTAACAAGTCCTCTTATTTGCAATAAGAGATATCGTTTAATTGGCTCTGTCCAATCTTATTTCTAACATGAATTTTAACATGCTTTAATGCAGAAAACCTCTTTCAACGGAACCTAATGTAGCAGGCAATGAAGCAATTAAACAAAGTTACTTGCAAATTTCAGGAATGTCATCATATAAGTTGTTACAGAAAATAATAGCTAACACTCTCTCTAACTTCTTAGTATTTAAAAAACTTTGATAATTTCCGTTTAATAAAATATTGTGTGCATATTTCTAAATCTTTAACTTCTGATAAAATTTTTGTGTATTTCCTAATTGCATTAAAAGTTGAATTAAGTTCCTCCTACGAATGAGAAGCGTAAAAATTGTGTGCTTTAAAGTTTCACCTTGTTTTAGAACTACTTGGTAATCTTTTTCCAAATAACGAATCCTATAGACAGTCCGTTTTGATAATTTCAAAAAAAAATGGAAAAAGCAGAGATGTTGCTGAAGAAAATATGACTGCATCTATTAGTTTTTTTGTAAGGATCTTTCAAAACCAAACTCAATTTATCCACATAACAATGGGTGAACTAAGCTTGAAAAACAACAGATTTGATTTTAGCATCGAGGTGTCTGGAGTCGGTTGTTTACATTTTCAAGTGAAGCCAACATAATAGTCACAATCTAAGGTGGAATTGGAGGAAAACAGAAAACTTACAGTTGACCAGAGCAATACTCAATGCATCGTGCGATTGCCCGTCTTCACGCGCTTCGATGGTCCACTGTACTACTGGTGTTTAGAATGTTCTGTATGGTTGAGTAGTGTGGTGCAAATTTTTGGTTAAAAAGAGCTTATTGCGAGCTGTTTAAGGACAAGTCGTATAAAAAATTAATCCAGGTAATGGTGCGGATGTATCAAGTATGCAAAAAGGTGGGCTCTAAGGAGAAAACCGTATCATTTCACAGTTAAGCATTGTTTAGGTTATATGTTTATATTTGTTGTAATAGGCGTCGTTTGATAAGTTTAGCGAAATTAGTTACTTTATAGAGGAATACTTTTATAAAATTTAATGAAGTTGATAGTGAAGGATTAATACCTACATATGAAAAATGATTACTGTTAGTGGTAGACGTTTTAAAAATAAATATTTGTAGGTAGAAGAATTGACAATAAATTTCAATTTCGCAGTTTCTGAATTTTTTGTCTTTATATTTCTATGTGAAGAATGTCGAGTGTTTTCTCGTTAAGTGTTGATTAATGAATACTAATGCTAGAACTGTGTTGATGCTTTCATTCGGCCAAAACTTTTTTCCCGCTTGTAACGAAATTAAATTAGTGTTTGTTGTACAAAAAGATGTTTCTTTGCTTTAACTGAAAGATTGTTCGAAATATTATTGATGTACGCTCCGCTTTTGTTTTTAGTTGGAAGTTAAATTATCTCACTGTTGAACTTTTTATAACAGTACGGCAATGTATTTGGAGGAAAACTGTATCTCCTCCCTCGTACCCGCGCTCCCCTCACACTTATCGGTCTGGGCGTCAGTTCCAACCGTATTTAATTATTTATGAATGAGATGTCGTGTCCATCTAATAATATGTCAATGGTCTGCTCCAAGCTCCAAGCCGTTGCAAAGATTACTCGAACTCGAAACCGTTGTGGAGTACAGTGATGCCAACTTAGCGGTTTTGCCGCTAAATTTAGCGGATAAGATTCTCGCCTAGCGGGGAAAAATTACGTTTTAGCAGTTAGCGGATATTTTAGCGGAGCAAGAACTTTTTTAGCTGTTTCAATTAAGCATCTAAGACAGAAAATTTCAGGGGTTATAAAATTTCCAAATAAACAAATTATTGTAATACCTCATCTGGGAAATACATTTCCTGTTTACTGTATTTAACTAACGTGAAGAGATTAAAAACCGTATATGAGATAATGTGCATGTATTGTCCCAAATGAGCACTTTTCCTGTAAACAACTGTCTACGGTATAACAAAGCCAGTATCATTGAACTTTTGCATTTTCTAAAAAAAAAGCTGACGAAGACATTGCTATAGTAGAGAAAGAATGGCGAAAATACATTTAGTTGAATGGCATAATGTTGAAGACAATAATAATTTTCGAGAGCCTACGGATGTTACAATTTTTTTGCTGAGCTTTCCACACTAAATTCGGAAATTGAACGCCAGTTTAGTCAAATGAACATCGTTAAAACTATGTTAAGGAATAAAATGGGACTGCCTATGCTTAATGCCATTATGGCTATAAGAAATGGACTTCGATGGAAAAAGGTTTGCTGAAAAAATTTCAATATTTAGGCAGAAATTTTGAACAAAATAAAAAGCAATGACATACAGGGACGAAGAAGATGAACTTGATAGTAAAAATTTTAATTCCTTAACATAATGTGTAGGTTCTAAGTGATATTACAGTACACTTACTTTGAACTTTATTTATAATGTCTATGAAATAACATTATTTGTAATAAAATAAATAATAAATTACGTTTTGTATTACTGGATTACCCTGACCTAAGAATTTTAGCGGATTTTAGCGGATTCGATGCTGCAATCTAGCGGAATTCCTATCTGTCCCGTTGGCAACACTGGTGGAGTAGCGAGCTCTCGAGAAGGCTAGAAGCGGCGAAGCGGGTGTGCGACGACGCGGTTCGTCCCTCCGACAAGTGCCTCTAGCATCTAGATTACCGCCCCGGTGTTGCTGTCGGAAACGGGATCTTCCCCAAGACTTTATTCGTTATTTTGTATTCAGTTCATCGTTTTGTATTGTTCGAGTTCTTTAATCAAGGTCAAGTGTATTTTAGTTCCTTTGCCCCAGTAAACGTGTTACTAGAACTACTCAAGAGTATTATTTGCACTACTTACAAGTCGCACGAAACTAAACGCGCGCCTGAACTCGTCTCATGCGACACATGCAAGAATCAAATAACTAAAGGTATTAAATTGGTCAATAAATTAAACAAATCATCAGCTTTACGTCCTTAGCTAGCTTATATTGAAAAAACCCATGAAATGTTCTACAACTTTGCCTTCACAGAAGAATCTAAATATTACTGACATTTGTGAAAAACTGGTAGTATCCCACTAGTTTTGTCAATTTTCAACTTTGAATTTTTTTTTTAATGATTAATTTCTATGATCTTACAAATTAAATCATTTTGAATTGTTTTTTAACCCACCCAATATAGAGGCATCATCTAAATTTTTGTTGAACTCGCTATATAATGTAGCTGCAAATTACGTTAGTTACCTAAAAATTCCCTAATTTTTAGATTGCTGACTCTCATGAACTAAAAGTCAGCTTCTGGGTAGCAAGATAAAAGTTCATATTAATTAATGTTTTATCATCAATCTATTTTCTACATTTAAAATATTTGTTTTCCAGTTTGAATTTCACTGCCGAATTTGCATGTTTTTCTATGGCCCGAGAGAACTTCTTCATATTGTCGGATCCCAATGACGACCAAAGTTAGTTTTAATCTGGTTGACATACACAGTACTAACAAAATAACTTATTGGCATATGTTCACTACCTGTAAGCCAATGGTGCTTATCGTACCAAGAAACACAAAAATGATCTGGAATGTTTTGAAGTTATTTGAACCAAATTTCTCATTGTTGGTCTAGGAATTTAAAAATTTTTGTAAATCAATTTCTGTTCATAAACCAATGTATTAAAATTGTGATTCGAAGGAAATCAACCACGTCGGTTTGAATACGAATGACCTTTTGTAAATTCACTATCAAACAAACTTATATTAATGAATAATCAGCAGTTTATTTGTGAAAATTAATAGTTTTTAAGACAAAAGAGTTTATTTGTGATACATTATAGATTTACCTCTGTAGGGTTACTTTGTTATTGTATGTACATAACTTTGTATTTGCTTTCTGGTTCAAACAATTAAATAAATATTTTGTTTGGTACAAATAACTGGTATGTACAGCTTGGTCGACCATGCCATCCCTGACCAGCAACCACAGCCAAAGTATCATAACCAGCAAATTTTCATTTCATTTAACTTGAGGTATAAAACGTTGAAAAAAAAACTGGTTCACTGAAATTTTTTTATGGGTACTGGAAATCAACTTGACCTAAATCATATAATGCAGGTTGTGTTTAATATCATTGTGTTATGAAAACATCTGAACACATCTTAGAACTTTCAATCATTTTCTTGTTACTAAAATAGCATATTATGTGTGTGCTTTTTTAGTACTAATTGCAACTATATTCACAATAACTTTCTGGTCACTGTTACGCCCCGTTGACGCAATGTAATGGGTGTTCGTCTAAAAAGCAATCAGGTCATTCATCAATTTGACATAATATTCTATAAATGTCATTACACACACATTAGAAATGTAATATTTTTAATATAATATGTCATGTATAGTCGAACTGGGCACTATCACTTAGAAATGATCAAACTGAATGAACAAAGAATACCTTTTTAATATTGTTAATACCTTTTTTTTCTCATTAAGGTGAGTCTTTAGCCGTTAGTATTTTATTTCAAGTCTTCTTCTTAGTAAAGCACACCTGCATATGAAATTTTCAGGCAGATGCTAAATGGTAATAACACAGGCACAAAAAAACATTTTTGAAAATAAAATGTTATTTATTTCACTACAAGTATAATGACCAACATTTCATTAAATTCTATCAAGCGGTATAAGAATTATAGTCGAATCGTTCATCCTAGTTTAATTGTGAATATCTACAAATTATTCATTATTACAAAAATAAAATACACGGTGAAATAACATACACATACATACACTTTTAGATTATGAGACTGGCCACATGTTCTGGGACACCACATATAGTAGACATTCAGTTTAATGGAAATTGCAGACCTAAATCGCAGCTTGTACAAAATAGCAGTGAATAGGTGCATACCGTTATATTGCTACTTGCGCGAATGAAACATGTTGCTAGTGAAAAAAAGGCTGTCTAGCAATATTTTAAAATTAACATAAATAATTTAAAAGATGAGGACATTTTTAGAATCTCTTTTTTGTTTTATACTTTTTAGTGTTATGTTATATTTTGATGTTTTTAGGTAAAAGTTGTTGAGAATCCGTGAGTATTTTGTAAGATTTTATATTTTACACTTTTTGTATTAATGATAATAGTATTCACATACTTTGTTCTGTAAATAAGCTGAATAAAACTTCTATTTCTATTACCTTTTCGTTCAAACACTAAATTTGTCATTAAGCTGATGTGTGTGATTTTAGTTTTCAAAAGATTCTTTACGACTTTTTGTAACTTTTTCAGCTTCAACTAAAAGCCCTGACAATTAAAAGCCTTTACCTTATATTAATTACTTCACGAAGAAATATGTGTTGAAGTTCATTTTAGGTAATTGTCGTAGTTTTGGAATATTGGATACCAGATATCCGTTTCATCTCTAGTTTAAACCTGCAGTCATGTGCCGATCCTTGACAAGGTAATAATGTAGTCCGTCACCATTTCCACCCTCCTTTCTGCTCCAGCATCATATTCCAAGGATCGTAATAAGTGGATGTCGGTTATAAAAGAACTAATTGAGCCACAGCTGATAAGAATTGTATTACTGTGTGGTCAAAATATTACTAATTCATACATTTTTTTAATGACAACATCACTTTCAATATCACATCATTTTCTTCTTGCAATAAAGGAGTGGGACAATCAATACACAGTGATGGGTTCCTTAAAATATATTATTTAATGACTTTCAACTTTATCACAACATCATAAATTGATAGCAGTTAAGGGTATGACACATACGTACATCTTTTTCTGTCTAAAACATTTTGGCAAGCAGTTAGTAAGAATTCAATAATTTTGTAAATATGGGAATAAGTGCTAATTAGTGCTCTAGATGCAGGAACAGAATGTGGGATAAGTAAATTATCACATACCTACAAAGAAACGGTTCATTCATGGTTTGAATTAATAACAACAATTTCAGAAATGCACGGGTACCTCTTTAATTGTTCAGAACTTTCCCTACGGGTAACAGGATGTTAAAAAAGAAAAGACAAGGTTATTTTGTCATGAAATGATCACTATATTCTTTAATTTGCCAAGCCAGGAGGCTATCATCACTTTATGACCAATGCATCCAAAACTGCTACATGTTATCACTTTCGAAGTACACTTATTGTAAAAACTTGAAAAATTAATTTATACTTAAAAAACTGTGCTGTTAGTTCAGTCTTGTTTACAACCAGTTTTATTAAATGGTGTCAATTAAAGGTATTAGATTTTGGGGGATTCAGTAAATAAGGGGCTATTAAAACATCTAAAAACTAAACTACATATTTTGGAGCAGTAATAAAATGTACGGAATTTGATACTTGGCTTTCTAAATTAGTGGTAAGTGCCAATGAACCAGGATCTTTCTGAATTCCACCAAACATGATTAGCTCAGATTTACCTTCCACTAAAGAATACAGAATTGTCTCTTCAGGTCCCTCTGAAACAATCGATGTATTCTTCATAGGTAACCAAGTAACATACGGTTTTTCATCTAAAGCATGTGAAATGTCTAATACATATATCCCCAGCATGTTCTTCTTGATGATGTTACGGCTACTTTTTGATTTAATTTCATCTTGAATCCTCTGCAAATGCTCTAGTCGTTTTTCTTGAAGTTGCTCTTTTCTTGACATTGGTAGTGGATGCTGGCGTTCTGAACTGAATGCTGATAAACTTAATCCAGACTGCATTGGGCTGTCATTGATCTGAAAATTGAATATTAATCATAGCAAGTAAAGATACAATTAAATGGATGAGTACAAAAAATTAATAAAAACGTCTTCAGTATAACCTAAGTGGAACCTTACAAGGTGGGCCTGCTAAGAGCCTGCCTAAGACCAATACAGTCTTAGCCCCCTTAGGCCCGGTATTTCAGTGAGAGGTTAAACTTTGGGTTAAAGTAAACTGCTTTTACTTTTAAACCAAAAGTTAAACCCATGAGCGTATTTCAGTTCACAAATCTGGTTTAGTGAAAATCAGTTTAACAGTCGACAGTTTTAACGTAGGTTGGCGGTACTTTTGTGGTTGCGCCTGCGTCGTAATGCTCATAAGCTCATAGTATGTTTACGTATCAGTTCGTTGACCTATAAACTCGTCATTTCTAATAAAATACTGTTACGGTTCTAAAATGATATTGACAGTATGGAACTTTCAGTTGGCCGTTCCTCGTATTCATCCAATTCGAAATTTTTGGATTAGGAACAAGTTATACATTCGCTTGCTTACCTACATCAACAAAGAAAAGTGCCAAGACAACAACTACAATTTGCAAAGGGATCATTTTCAGCTGGTTGTTCTGGGAAAAATATCGGATTGGGCTTTAAATTCTTTCGCCAGAACCACCAATGTCATTTTTTTGTTAATTGCGCATAACCCCTAATTCCTTGCTCTGTAATACCTACATAAATCTTAGTTTGAAGTAGTTTTACCAAATCGATTCCATTGTTTCGAATTTTTGGTGCGAAAACTCGTCGTTCTTCATTATTACCAAGGGTTTTTTTACGAGTGATATAAGAAGTAACCCACACAACAAAAATATACGTAAAAGACAAAACCACACGCTGCCACAACAAACCGAAATGAAATGCAGTTAGTTCTACAAACGCGAAGTCCTCGTTTCGTGGAGTGCGCAGGCATAATCCAAAAAATGGGTTTAACCCTCCTCGATGGGTTGGTTTAACTTGCCGAGGAATTTAATCCCGTTTTACTCGTAACCCAGTACTGAAATACGCTGCACGACTGGTAAACTAGTTTATCTTGACAATTTTGGTTTAAACCTTGACTGAAATACTGGCCCTTAGTGTGCATAGGTTCCATGTAGATTGTGCTTAGAGCATTTGGTCCCATTTTTATACCAAGATATAGGCGGCAGTTTGATGTGGCAATTCATTCGGTATTCCTGTCTGAAGAATCCCAACAGGAACAAAATTTGTTTATTTTATTATTCCAAAAAAAATCACAAATTGCAACTGGATATAAAATAGCAAGTGTGAACACAAATATCCCAAAACAACTTTTAGTTGCTTTTTACACAAACTTAGCAAGTGTTCCTTGTAGGCAACAATACTGACAATACTTCTTATTCTTTACAGCATAAGTAAGTTCAGTACCAAAAAAGAACTTCTGGTGCAAATTTTAGTGGAGTCTCAAATACAGAAATAATTGAAATAAGAGTCCTTGTGAAATAAATCATCTATGCTGGTATATGAGGACATTAGCTCTTATACACCAATCCGCATGCTGTGGTTAAAGCGACGGTCTGCCCTTGTCAATTTACTCCCTACTCCTGCCTGAAGAGCCCCAATAGGGCGAAACCGGTTGCAGAGTGGGAGTGGATTGACCAGGGCAGAGTAGCTTCTCCGATGCCATCGATATCAATAAGAATCTGCACTAGGCTGGTGTCTATGACAGTTATAGACCGCCTAGCTCGCAGAGTTCCACTTAGATGGCACTCGGGGCATTAGCTCTTTTATACAAAAGAGACCTTGTGTCAGCCATATTAAGGGGCTTTACCTCCACTGGGAAGTTTATGCAGACATGTTTGGAACTCAATATGGGGGCAAGTGACTAGTACTGTGAAAGCTTGGTCTGCAAACTTTACTTATTTGAAGTGCTAATAGTAGTGGAATTTAACTATACTTTTGGATAATCATAACGTGTTATAGATCATAGAGGCGGGCATTCTAGTTCATTTCGGTGAATAGTTTATACTGACTTAGTTCAATTAAATGAATAGTTCAATTTTATCGTTTAAAATAAGCTATAGTTCGAATTCGCTGACCGCTTCCCATTTCGTAGTCCTGCAATTGATATATGTACTTGTGCCATACAACATACCACAGCTGATTACCGTTTAGTTCTGTGATAGCTACATGTCGTGTGTATTAGAGATATGAAATGTAATAGGTGCTTTAATTGTTAATGAAACTGGCATTATGAAATATACTTAAATTTGTAATTAACTTAATGATTTTGTATATTTTAAAATAGTACTCCCTACTTCAACTGGTCCTGATTTTAAACATACTGTGGTACTTATTACTGTAATGCTTAAGACGAACCAAAAGTACCAGCATTATTTAGGTATTGATATAATAATTACATATTTGGTATATGACTGTCATATTCCAACATTTTGGCTTGCAACTCAATGTTAAATAAAAATGCCTAACAGCAAAATGGGAACTGCGAGACTGCAACGCCATTATACCTTATACATTGCGAAATAGCTTTATTATATTGTTCACCCAGCCGCACATCGTAATTTGCGTGTTCGTTCACGAAAAGATACATATTCGGTTGTTCGTCCTTCCCATAGGTCATAGGTCGCTCGTGGTTGTTCAATCGTTCAATGCGAACTGCGCATCTGTTTCAGTCCAGTATCATACATCTCTTGCATCGTTCAAAACGAACAGTTCATTTTATCCTGACCAACTAGATCGTTAATTGTGGTGCAACTGAATAGTACACTTTGTTCGTCCGTTCACGAACAACATAAAGACTATACTTTTCTGAGTTACAAGCAGGTAGTGGACACTCTCATATTATATAACCGTAAACGCTATTGCTGCAACCAACTATACACGATTACTGTTATGGATACAACATTCATAGATGGCACTCTGTGCTGTGTGTGAAGCACGGCTAACGCATGCACGCGGGATTGCGTTTAAATCAAAGTATGTTCAAATCAAGTTGATGTCACGCTTTCATATCTAGCAAAAAATTGTCGCAAGTTCCCAACTTACATACCTACTTATACGATATTTTAATATGTTATAGATATTATTATTTTGCAACCTGTTAACCTTTTTGGTGGCATTTTTATGTTTAAAGTTACAGGTATGTAGTATATTGTGACATTGAAGTTGAATACGAAGAAGGTAAGACATTTGCTTTAATTTTACCTTGAAAAGTGTTAAAATTGTTAGTTTCGAAAATGCCGAAGGTATCACACAGAAAAACTGTGCAATAAAGAACTGTAGTAATAAATATTTAACAAACTCAAATATCACATTTCACCACTTCCCAAGAGAAGGTGCCATGTGTGAAGAACAGGTAAAACGGACAAACAATTTGGACGTGCAGTCTCGCAGCCTTACATCCATTCGAGCATCATTTGTGGTATGTGGAAAATACTTTCTAGCTAATTGCTTTTAAATGCCAGAGCAAAATAAACTAAATAGAAGAGTAGTTCCCACACTATAAATAATAAACAATGGTGCAAGATAAACATTGTTTTTGAATCTTATTTCTGGTAATTACATTTACGACAATTCAAATAATTCGCAGTTTTTTAAAACCTCGCATTTCCTTTGCCACTATTTTACACGAAACGAAGAAAACAACCCTATTAGTTGTTATTTAAAGTAAACCTTTCTGACTTAACTTTTTATGAAGTACACATTTGCGTACAAAGTCAGCATAATATAAAAAAGTTAAGTTAGACGTGCTTACATAAATTAAAAAGATTGTTTTCTTAATTTCCTGTAAAATAGTGGGCAAAGTAGATAACAGGTTTTAAAATTAAGGTAAGAAATAAACGTCAAAATAAATGACATTTGTATGACTCGGAGTTTCTAATTTATCGGCTGCACCTGCTGGTCGTTTCATTAATGTAGTTCACATACACCATTCACAGATGGCGCTGTAACTCATTCCACAAAATTTATCAACACTGGCCATTCTTGTTTACTGATATTCTTTGGTTACAAGCAATTTTTAAACAAAGATTGCAGTTGACATACTAAAATCATGTTGATTAGAAACAAAAACGCTGTCAGAATAGTACCTGGTGGGAAGGTTACAGAGATAACGCACTGTTCTTCCGCATTTAATAAAAAACAGCTATCTGCAAAATCATAACAGATAACCTCTGCCGTAAAACAATTGGGGAACGGCTGAAGATAAGTTTTGCTTAATCTTAAACAAGCTGGAGGATGAGAATTAAATTTATTGTAGAAACTTGCATCTAGAATTAGTTACTCCAGTAATTTTGACTATTTTAATGGAAGAAGCTACATAGTTACTGCATTCAGAATAGCTTGAGCATTTGTAAAATTGTCCTTAACAGAACCCATTAACTGTATTAGTGTGTATTAATATGCATAGCTTTTAATATTTTAAAATGTTGATACTGTAATATTTTAAAATATTAATACTGTAATACTTTTAACAAAATTACTTGCTGACCATAATGTTCTCTGATATGGTATTGCACGCTAACACAGCTTCATAAATTGTAACTAATAAAGGTTGTGCCATTTACTGCTCGATTAAGAGGGTACATGTTTTTGTTTATATTTATTGTTAGCAAAAAAAGATACTTAACTCCGCAGACATATTATATCTTAATGTATTCTCAAAATTTTAACAAATATTTCCTGTCAATAAATGAGTAATATAGTTTTCCCAATGGAGGGGAAAACTATCACTGTAATCGTTTATTTACAGCAAAAATTTGTTAAAATTTTAAGAATACATCAAAATATAATTGTGTATGGAGCTCCATAAAGTTTTTTTCACAAAAAATGATCACAAATGAAAACGTTACATAAAAACTAATAACTAATAAAAACACTAATACATATACATCTTGACTCTGGCACACTCTTAACAATTTATAAAAACATTATTAATTGTAGAAGCCCTAAAAAGAACTTTAGTGTAATCGACCAAAAGATTGGCTGTATTTGAAGATTACTGTTTATTTCACTCCCTTGGTTGAATTCCTCTGAATCTGTATTTGAATTATCAGCAACACAACCGACATAAAACAGTATGGCATTACCAGAATACAGTTTTAACATACTAAAATTACAAATAATATATAAAAACAATAGAGGTCTGAGCAATGGGTGCATGGGTGGATTTCAATTATGTACTGTATAATCTATTAATCAATCAAAAAAACATCACTGAAAAAGGATTCTGTGATCATTTCCTTTAAATATACACATATTATTCTAAACGTTTCCGCAACTGCGGTAAATAAAGAAACCCTGTTATAAATATAAAATATGTCTAGAAAGGCATTTATCAATTGACAGAGAAGCATGTATATTGCAGGAAACTTTATCCCTTATATTTAATACGATAAGCATTACTGTTACTTTAACTACCTAGTATTAGCATAATTTTTTGCTGATTCACCATGTTGCCTTTGGCTGTTTGCCACTTTTACACTTATTGTACTTCAATTAACAGTAAATGATCCATACTTACAACAACCCTTTCTCTACAACGGTTTGTTGACTGTCCGGGTGCATTTAATTCATCATCCTTGTTATCTGCTTGCCTCTTATGGTTTTTTAGAGTTCCTCTCCTTCCATTCACATTTTCATCTCTGTCAACTTCTCTTTGTGCCAGATCTATTCTAGGTGACTTCCTACTTTCATCTCTGGATACCCATACCCCTTTTGAATAGTACATAAATGGTGGAGTTGTGCTCTGTCGAATTCTATTTAGCACTATTATTTTATCTCCTACCTACAAGAATCCTAAGGTGAATATGACAGTAACATTAAAATAAGAATATATATGTGTACACACATGAGTTCATATGCTAAACAATAAAGAGACAAGATTTTAAATTGTGAAAGTAATTTAAATTATTTTTAATTATAAATCTTAATATTAAATAACTTTGAACAGCATTGTAATCGTCAAAATTCAAATGTATTAAGTAAACCTCCTTTAAAAAAATCATTATTAACAACATTTGTAACTTATACCTACTAAGCAACTATGTATTAATGGTTGTATCAAAGATAACATTATTCTACATAGATTAGTTTATCGACAAAAGGACACAACTGATTGAAGGAAAAAAACCGTCAAGCAGGGCAGAACTGGGTACATCTATAAATTGAGAACTTAACCACCTTATCATAACTATGATAGTGAGCTCAACAATAGCAATTTATCTTACTACTAACATTACTATGCAATTTACAACCAAACACAATTTCTTCTGTCAGTGCCATTAATTTCATTATAGTGTGTCTTTCATTAACATGATACTAGTGTAAATTAGCAACAATGAATAAATTTGTTTTCCCAGTAACATGTGACTAACTAAAGCTAGCCAAATGATGCCAGAACGTTTTTTTTTAATAAGCTACAAAACAGCCTTTCAATTTTGAAAAATTGGCTTCGAAAATGCATCTAAGTAAGTAGAGATGATTATGAAATTTTAAGCATCCAGCTCAAACAGACAACCATAAATATCAGTAATATCAGACTTGTCATAATGATAAGCACAAGTTGTCCAGAAGCTTCTTATGCACATGAGTTTTTTAAATTGTCAAATTGGAATTAAGAACTTGGGTGGTTTCTATATCTTTTCATTCATGAATTATCTGAAATACCCGTATTTCAGTAATTTTATATCTTTATCCTGAGTAAACGTTTGTAAATTATTGTCATAATCACTACATTAGGGGAATGCAATTTTATTATCTGTATATTTGCCAGGGATTAGTTCATTTTTTTGTGGAAAGACTTCGATTTGCTATGATGAGATAACCGATATACAGGGCGATCTGTTAAGGCTGGACAGCGGCTGTATCTTGAAAATTAATTGTGCTAGAATCTCACGGTAAAATTTTTGTAAACAAAAGTGGACACCCAGATTTCATTTAAAATATGAAGTTCGTAACTTAGCCCCTAGGTGGCGCCACCTAAAATTTTCTTTATTTTTTTAAGTAGTCTTGAGTAAAAAGTCAAATTCAATCAAATTTTTAAACTCTTTAAAAATGGCATAGTGGATGTCCAAAAAATATTAGCAGATAATATTTTACAAAAATAAAGTGAATTTTTTACTTTACCCCTTATAATAAATATCGCTTCATAGTTGGATGCCGACTTTTGTCTTCTTTAATATGTTCTTACCAAGTATGCCTTATTTTTATTGCTTTTTAATAGAGAACAGAAGAACTCATTGTCGCTATACTCTGTTAAATATCTTTATAAATTTATAGTGTCGTTAATTTTAATATTCAATTAATCTAATAAAAGTAAAAATAACAATAAACAAATTCTTGAGTACTAATTTAAAAATTAAAAATATTGAACATTTGAAATCCATTGAAATTAAAATATTTGCAAAAAATAATTTTATTTGTAAAATATCCTCATCTGCAAATATTTTTTGAAGCATTTAAAAATACCTTCAACTTGATATTTCACTTAAGGCTGTATCTAAAAAAATAAAGAAAATACAAGCTTGCGGAGTATTAGGTGGTGGACCCTGTAGAGTAATAATAATTTTAATATTATGTTGTTTTGTTGACTGTATTCAATAGTTTGAATAGCTTTCTCATTAGCAAAAGTAAGCAATATTAAGACTAATACTTAATACAAGAATAGATCAGTGACACTCCGAGAATGACAGGTTATTAACTATGCGTGATCTGATATGATACGGCAAACAAATGTGATATTACTAGAAACAATGTGTAATATAGGATGAAAGCTGTTATTCGGTAAGGTTATAAATGACAAGGAATGGGCATGGGCTACTGAGTGATTTAGAAATAAGTACCTACAAGACCCATTTAGTATCTAACAGTCAGCTAGTTTCAGTAAGAATTTAGTATTATATTTTTTGTATTTTACATACCCGAGAAAAATCGTAATTTATGAGTAAACATCTGACTTTTTTAATACAACCTAATTTTATTTAAAAGAAAAAAGTAAGAAACAAAAAAGATATTGATCTCCGATTTTCAAATTTATCTTGCTTGACTAATAAGCTATAACAACTAACAAAAAAGTCTATAGGGTTGCAATTGATTTTTTAAGATATTTGAGTAAATATAAAATTTTTATAATTAACGTCTTGCATTGTCAAACAGTTGTAATAAATTATAAGTTGTTTATGATTACATTGAAAACTATAAAATTCACTTTATAACTAGCCATCATTCGTTAAATTTAGTTAAACTATACTTGAGTTATGCCATTTTGAAGGTTTGAAACTACTATCCCTTCTGTTGTCGTTGTCAGAGCAACTAGAAAAAAATGTTCAAAATTTTTTTATTAAGAAATAAACATGAAAGAAACGAGTTTTTGATGTGTTATATTAAATGTGMCACCTAGGGGCAAAATTATGTACWTCATAATAWTTTAAACGAAATCTGGGTGGTCACATTTGTTTAAAAAAAATTGCCGCAAGATTCTAGSACCATTAATTTCCAAGATACAGCCGCTGTCCAGACTCAAATCAAATTAAATAGTCTTTTGTAACAATGAGTCACCAAAGAAATAAATTCTAGTAATCTTATCTATTTCAATAGTAATAGCATATTTTATACTTACTTTGCATGCTGGGTTGCTCCAAAGATTAGCTGGTGCATCGGCCATGTTCCTAACTTCTATTGAAATCCATCTCCATGTGTCTGCTGTCATATTAAGCACCCAGACATCATTGTAATAAGCAGAAGGACCCCCAGAACCTCCAATTATTAATAAGTTGCTATCATTCAAAGCCATTTGTGAATGGCCATATCTTGCCTGTGGTTTAATATGTCCTAAAACGAATTATATTAAAATTAAATTCATGATTAATAGTTACATATTTGCTACATCATCCAGAATTAGCAATAAATTTTTACTGTAATACTGTACTTTGTCTGATCTCCAATCTAACATCTTGTGGCACATTTCATGTGAAGTGGACACTTCAAAAAATTTCTTTCTTTCTTTCAAATTCGTTATTACTTTGATATGTTGTTCACTTGCAAGGCCTAAACACACTACACACACACAATAAACTTATGGTGTGAAGCGTGGTTGCCTAGCAATCAGCTCAAGGAGATTTAGATGGAAGTGAAGTACGGTTAAGTTCGAACACACCTACTTGGTCGAGACGAGACGAAAAAAATAAGTTTGAATGCGATTATTATAGAAAAGTTATTGTTCTTTCTGATTATGTATGTACTCAAATTTTTAGTTTGAATTTTTCTTTAGAGAAAAAAAGACGCAAATATATTTTTGATTCATATTTTTGAAAATTTGAACCACTTTTAATTTTGTACAAAATAACTCAAAAAGTTCATTACAGATTAGTAGGGCTATTTAAAACAACTGTAAATTTTCGAAGATATTTCTAATTAGCCAGATCAATTATTCAAGTATTCAGTGAGCATAATGAACAATCAATAACAGTATATTTAACTAAATACTAAAACATTAACATTACATTAAGTATCAATTTAGTCACCCCTTATTAAGTTAGAAAACTTATTATCACAAGATGATATCTACAATTACGTCTAGTTGAAGCTACAAGTAGACGACTTATGTTTTTTCTTTAATTTTCCCTACATGCAAATGGAACATTTAGCAATTGTTTACAGTAACTACCTATTTATTATGTACTGGCTTTAAATAATTTAATTTAGATTATCATAGACAAATCAAAACAATAAATTTTAATGACTATCAGAAAACTGCAGAATTATAAACTACATATAGAATATTATGGTTTTTCTCTAGAGACCCTGGATTGGTTTCGAAGTTATTTATCAGAGCACTCTCAGACAGTTAAGAGAGAACATGGTTCTGGTGTTGTTTGATCGAGCAGTTGTGAAACTTCAGCTGGTGTGCTGCAAGATTCTGTGCTGGGACGGGTTCTTTTTTCTATTCACATTAGCGATTTTCAAAATCGATTGATTGGTATATCAGTCCACCATTATGCTGATGACACACAGCTGTATATGTATATGAGTCCATTAAACATGGAAGCACAAGTGGAGCTGTTCAACGAGAACCTGTCTATTGTTTTGCAGTGGTATGGCGAACAGTCTCTGAGGCTGAATGTGGACAAAACTGCAGTAATGTTGTGTGGTTCTGGAGTGGTACGGGGAAAGATCTGTGATAGCAGCAAGTTTACATTGAAAATGGGCGACTGCGTTCTTAAAATATGTGATGAAGTTCGAAACCTGGGTATTATAATAGACTGTGATATTAGCTTTTCTAGTCATGTATCAAGTGTTTGCCAAAAATGTTACGCTTCTTTGAGAGGTATCTTTGAATTTAAACTTATTTTTCCTGTAGATTTCAAGGTTAAATTATGTGAGACTCTGATTTCGCCTATAGTTCAATATTGTCTGTCAGTTTACTGATCTCATCTAACTAAAGCTGATCTGTACAGACTACAAAAAATAAAGAACGCTTCTATACGTTACTGCTTTAATCTGCGTGGAAGAGATCATGTGTCTGTATACATTCAGCAAGTACATTGGCTGAATATTGAAAATACTTTTCTGTCCTCTATGCTGTATCAAATTCATAAAACTCTAATTAGTAAAATGCCATCTTATTTTTATAATAAGATTATATTCAGGAAAGATATCCATAAACTCAATACACGAGGCTTGCACAGGATTGAGGTGCCGAGACATTCCACCGAAAAGTTTAAACATAGCTTTACATATTTGTGCACTATGTAGATATAATGATTTGCCTGAAGATATTCAATGTTTGTTACTCAGTTTGTTTCAGTCTCCTCTAAAAGATTTTTTGTTAAAAGCACAACACCAATTGTAAACACTATGGTGTAAATGAAAAACAATCTTGCTGGCGTCACACCATATTGTACTTTTTGTTTCTTTATTCTTGCTCATTCTGTAATATGCTACAATAAATGATTTCTAATAAATTTGTATATTTTGACATCCTTACCTACGGTTTTTATCAAGAGCAGCAGTGAATGTTTTCAAAAATCAGGCGATAGATCATTTGTCCTTGTGGAATATAAAATTGAAAACCGGACAAGAAATATCACACACAATTGGCAAATCCAGAAATTATGAGGTAACCACTTTTCATTGACCCTTCTACTTCTATTTCCAGAAAGTGTAATGCAAATCTTAGATTGAAAGCGTCACAAATATCAGAAAGGATAGGTGTGCCAATAGAATTTGGAGAAGGTAAAACAATGATTTATTAAAACATCTCATTCATTWAAATTCTTATTTTCGGTTCCCTGTTTAKCAAAAAAATAAAAAATAATTTATTTTAGAACATTCACTAGATGTTTGTGTTTTCCATGAGTGCAAAAAATATTGGTAGGGGCATGAACTAAAGTGTCCTAGCAAACTAGKAAGTTTGTAAATTTTCACTTTCCTAGTAATGTGCATGGAATTTTACAAATGCTTTTTGCCTTTTAAAAATAATCTGGTTGAAGCTAATTACAATACCTATCATAGAAGGAACCATACACATATTAGGTAATACCAAACACATAAAACACAATCTACATAATAATAATATCCAAATATAAATGAATGAACACCAAAAAGAGTATCATCCCGTTAAGCCATTTAATGGTAACTGGTAAGTATTCAATGCATTGTTCTGGTATTACTAACAAAAGTTATTAATTGCAAATATATGTATTGAATATTTAAATGATTGATTTGTTTAGTTCCAAATATCTTCTAGAACTACTTTAAAATCATTTAAAGTCATCTGACAATCTTTAATGAATATCTGCATGCACCAGTGACAGATAGAATGTTCTGTAAATGCTTTATCAATGTGGTTTGGCAGCTTGGCACACACTGTTATGTCCTTTAAMTCCTAAACCAAACAAATCAGCATCAATACCTCACGTTTTATTTAATTAATAACCGAACATACATTTCGGTCCACCAAGGACAATGACAATGACAATGACAATGCTATGTATATATATTGTGACTGCCAAAGATGGTCTGTGGTGGACCGAAATATACAATCGGTTATTAATTAAATAAAAGGTGAAGTATTGGTGCTGATTTGTTTATTGTATTAAACTAACTTCACCAGTTGCCTTTATAGTTCAAATTTTATGAGCTATTTTGTAAGAAAAATTAAATTGACCAAATTTGAGAATATTTAACACTAAGAAATCAGTTAGGCTTTCTACTGTGAAGAAAAATTCAAATTTCAAAATTTGAGTCTACAATCAGAACAGGGAATAAATTTCCTATAAAAATCAGTACAAACTATTTTTTTTAATCTTCTTAATCCAAGTAGGTACAACTAGGAATTAAATTCAATAAAAGTTCTGGTTTGTTTTGATTGTGTAAAAATAATATCACACCTAATGAAAAGACAATCAGAGTTACTAATATAAATGACAAAAATATAGGCATCAATTGTTTAAGTAATACACTTCTATTTATATGCATTTCCCTGAATGACTATGACCTATGTCAAGATAAATGAGTACATATGCATATACAATTAGAGGTCAAACACATTTGAAAAAAAATGAACCAGCTTTACTTGATGTTTGTCTGTTAGATATCGTTTATGATTTAGTGTTTACTATGATCAGTAATACATAAGGTACAGTAATAAGATAATTTATTTAGAATAACCTTTCCATGTGCAAAGTTACAGCTGCTAGAATGCTATCATTTTAAGTATGGGCACCGAGTTTAGTAAACAATCAAATAACCTAAAAGAGTTTCATGAATAGGGAAAATGCTATTATTATTAGGTAAGAAATATGATGGCAAAATAAAATATAAAAAAAAATTGTTTTTGTGCAATAGAGAAACTGTTTCAAAATTTCTGCTTTGTTTGTAATGAACTTTTTTTTGGAAAATAATACTGAATGACGTTTTCCACAAGAAAAAGATATTTAACTACATTTACATATTTATTAAAAAAAAATAATGCTTTTTTGCTTATTTCACCTCTTTTTAGGTACATGTTACTGCTTTTCTTGTGTGCATTATAATGTATTCCCTATAAATACAATACGCATGATCTAGATAAAAAGGATACTTGATATACAGGGTCCAACAAATAAAACTCCCCAGGCTCGTATTTTCATTATTTTTTTAGGTACAACCTTAAGGCATATGTCAAATTGTGTGCATACGTTGTAATGACACAAATTGAAGAAGACAAAAGTCGGCATCCGACTATGAAGCAATATTTATTATGCGGGGTAAGGTAAAAAAATATTTACAAAAATAAACTTTATTTGCAAAATATCATATTTTTTGGACATTCAATACGCAATTTTTAAAGAGTTTAAAAAGATCTACATTTTGACATATAACTTATGGTTGTAACTAAAAAAATAATGAAAATACAAGGCTGGGGAGTTTTAGGTGACAGACCCTATATATATTATTGAGGCTAATAAATTGTTAACTTTAGTAAATACTGTTGTACCTACATACTTCAAAAAGATAAATATATAAAACATGACAAATGTCAGGATTTCATATGTTACCATGAAAATAATATATAAATAATTTATATACTCTATTTTAACTGTAAATAGAAAAACTGAATCATTATTTTTTATAAATATGAAATTTTAGAATTCAGTATAATAAACACAACATAAATTACCTTGAGTTTCTTGCTTATACCATATCAGAGTTTCCAAATTCAATTTCCATATATCATTTGTCTTAGTTGAATGGACCACAAAACTAGGTCTCTGCAGTCCTCCAAACACCACCATCCACTCTTTGTGCAGAGAAACAGAATGACCAGCTGTTGGAGGTGGGCTGTTACATGCATTAGCAGAAATCCATTTGTTAGAATTTATGTCGTATAAATGCAATTCATTAAATAAATGCCATATCTGATGCAATGGATATGATGGTGGGTATGTCCATCCGCCAAAAAGAACCAAAAAGTCCTTGTAACAGACCATAGTACTACAGGCTTTTGGTGATGGATAGCTATTTCCAGTTGTAGGTGGCCTAACCCATTGTCTGCTAGATAAGTCTAATCTCCATAGATCATTGAAAGTAGTCATAGAGCAAGTACAACCTCCAAAGACATACATCGAATTTTCATGTACAACAGCACTATGTGAATATCTTTTAGTTATAGTTAATGTTGAAGCCACAGGCGTTATTGATTTCCAGGCTATATCGAAATCCAATATTGCCCTGTTCAGATTTCTCCGCCTTGTTTTCGTAACATCTGAAACAAAATTATATTTTTATATAATGTGCTCCAAATATAATAAATACAAAACCATGAAGCTTGCTTTTGGTCATTTTCATTAATTCTGTTTCAAGAAATTCTATTGCATGATACTGACTATATAGTCATGTTGATGAAGAATATGTAGTTAATAATATCATTTTAACTAGTTTTTTTTTTTAATTTTAAGGTTTCCGCAAAAGTGGACAAATGTGTAAACTTTATATTCTTGAACAGTTCATAGATGTATTTTACAGCATGTTTTTTTACGAACATCAATGAAGCCTTATTACAAAATCATACAAAAATACAATGCAAAGTAAGAAAGGTAGGGAGTTCATAAGAACTTTTCTTTATCTTAATGAGTAAATACATCAACATTGGGTCATAAGTTGTTTTTGCCGCCTTTGTTGAGGAACAAAAACTACTTGACTTTCAAATAATATATTCTTGCGATCTGTTTAAAATTTAAACATGTTTTTAGTTAAATTCGGTGTGCTTTTATTATTATTTTCTTAATAATGCACAATACGTAAACATGATTAGATGTTAATTATTATGCTGCAAAAGGTATGTACTAGGTATTTACCGCATAAATTAATTGTACAGAAGCTATAAGAGAAAAACAATTATGTATTTGAAATGACATAGATACTTTAATGAACAGCGTAACTTTGGTGAGATAAACAGTGCGCCTGTGCATGAATGCAGTGCTTCCTAATAATCAAATGATTAATACAGAAAATGTTATCATGGATAGTTGTTGCCAATAATAATATAACTTATTTTTGTACAGTAACATGTTATATTGGGAACAATAATCGAAAGCTGATAACTATGTAAAGAGGTTGAGCTTAACAATCTGAAAGAAGTACCTGTGATATAAATAGCAATTTCTTGCAAAATAAAGTGCGGTAAACTTCAATAGGTAACATGTTTTAAACAGCAAGAATATTGTGTGATAAAATTTCATTATATTTTAATTGCTTCCATAATATGTATAGTATTAACTAAATATATGTAGGTATTTGGCATACCAGATTGATAATTATATAAGAAATTATATATTATAAATATATTAAATATTATATACTATGACTAAATATCTGTTTTTGAATTCTTCATGATTATTTACGGAAATACTGGGACCAAAGTTAAGAATATAAATTACTATTTAGTTAATACAAATTAACTTCAAGAAATTTAGTTAAATTGGGTTACTTTTATGCAATTCATCTTTAGTGTTCTTTATAGATTACCCTCCTATACCTACACATAAAAGTTTCAGACAACTAAATCAGTTGTTCTTTGTTTTCACTCGCATACAGAATTATAATATATTTGGCAGAATACTACTACTGATTTACTAAGATTATGTTAAAAATATGATACATATTGTATTAAGGAAATCAATTAATAATAAACAAATAAACGAACTATATGCTTACTATCTGTGTAATTTCTAAAATGCACTGGTATTTAAATTTAAATATTATATTTACTCTAATTAAGATAAAACATTGGCCTCCAAAAAAGTCAGGGTAAGAGACCCTGGTTAACAGACAAAGAGTTGTTAATTTTAGAAACATGAGTAGACAAAAACTCACTTACTTAATACACATCTTCTCCATCTTTTCGATACGACCATGCAATCATGCAAATCTTTGTATGGTGGAATCAACCCCAAAATAAATTCCAAAACTTCGTCAGGAAGATCTTCTATCGTAATAGAATTTGATGCAGTGTTGTATGTCATGGTTTCACTAATTTAAATTTTGCACTTTCATCTAATATATTCTTTACATGAGTTCTCCACAGTAACACGCAGGTTTTTACACTGACAAGTTCAAAGCACCGCCCATTTCGTTTGTTTTTATTTTGGAAAATGAAAATGCCTACAACCACCAATCGTCTGATGACATCACTGAACAGACATGACATAAATATGACATCAGACATCTGCAACTGTCATGTGCAAATGACAATCAGAATGACAATAATTAGGGATATCTCCACTTAGGATGCCGAACAAATGATTCGGAAGCATCTCTGTTTTTTGCCGGCGAATCCAAGCTTTTACGGATTGGCAATAGGCGGCGCCCCATGTTAAGTATTTAATTTTTTAATAAGTTAAGCAGAATGACACAATTTTCTTTTTACTGGTTAAACGTTAAGTTTTATTTTCATTTCAAGTTGCAAAACTACAAATACCAACCATCCGGTTTATCGCCATAAGTATAAAATTACCGTATAATATTAATGTCTTATCGTAATTTAACAATTAGTAAGCTATGTACCATCACACATTTATTTGTTTTTCTGCTCTAAGCGAAATTAAATTTCGCCAAATCGAATGTTAAGTAATGAATATTACAAAACCCAAACTACGATAAGCTCAAAAACGGTTAAAAGGTAAATGAAACAGTACTTACTTTAAAAAATAGAGCACCTAACCTTATCCGTGTTGTAACTGTTCAGTATATATCGAAAGTTTATATAACATCTTCCTATGTCACGTTCTCCTTCCTATTGCATGATCATTATTATGTGTTTCATTCTGAATAAGACGATAAAAACATGTAAAAATTGTATCTGTTTTTTAACCACATAAATAACAATGTCACATTTTCAATATGAGTAACAAGCCAATCATACACATACACCCGTAAGTTCCTGCCACCTACCGTTCAGACTTCAAACTTATATCTAAAGAGAACAATTTTTGAAGCATTAAAAGATGTCAAAGATCCTTATTAGTGCAGTTACCCATCATCCTGTGGTTCCATTCCATCGCTCGGTCGGTTACCGCGTGATGGTTGATGTGCCGGGATATTCAATCTACTGTCAACTTTTAATGCTTTAAAAACCTATGCTCATTATGAGTTAGCTTGTCTTTTACAAACCTATTTATGCCATGTAAGGCTTAAGAGAACTTATTATTTTTACTATATTTACTGTGCCAAAGTCCTAACCTCTCAATTTGATATTTACATGTTATTCAACACATTTATATGAAATAATGTCTTTGTGGGTGCGCCTAGGATCTGTTGTTGATCAGTTAAAGAATTTGAAACAGTTCATACCACATAGGATAAGCAGTTTAACGACAACGCAAAAGGTATGTGGTCATAGTAATCTAATGCAAATAATTGAAATTGATACGCTTTTAGGCTGTTGTTATTTCACTTACTGCTAGTGTAGCACTTGTTGGTATCTTGGCAAAATATATGAGAAGACGAAAACGGATCGTAGATTCTGTAAAATTTAGAAGAACGCTTGGAAAGAGACTTCGCACATCTGGTTTACGAAGTCCTAATGGAGGCAAGTATGATAATAATAAGTTTAACTAATATCTATTGTTAGTTTGGACATGCTCTGGGTTCAGGCTTTAAATATTTGTAAAAAATTAATAAATTCTAAACCATGAACTACTTATTTTAGATTTCAGTGAAAGTCCAAACATTAAAACAAGAATCACAATCAAATAAATAAAAAAAAAATAGAATATCGATGAGAAAGTTTAGCAATGAATCCTAGTTCAACATTTCTATTAACAGACGTCCTTCTTGCATATATTTTTTCTCAGCTGAAGAAACAGTACCTAAGTATTTTATTTTACCTGAGTGATGGTTACATCATACATGGATAAATGTTTATATTATTATAAGAACAAATTTTTAGGTATGTTATTTAAAAAACACTTCTTAGGCAACTTTCATAAAAAATATATGAAATACCTAGTAATTAAAGGAGCAAGACTGATCACGATAATACTTCTAATTTTTATAGCAGTTTTTGAAAACCTATATTTTTTAACAGAACCTATATACAGCTGTAATTTAATCATTATGTAATGCTCCCTCATAAGTGTACATATATATAATTAGTTCTTTTATTTAAAAATGTTTTGTAACATATTGGACTATATTGTGCCCAAAAGATCACAGCTTAGTTGCCGAAATAGGTATTTAGTTAGTCTAAATCAATCTGATAAGGGTTTTTGAAATATAATTAGATCTTAATAATACACTCAGCTTGCTCTTTATTTATCTCACTTATCAGTGCCTGGCCAGGTGATTTCCATATGCCTTATTCATATAAAACTAAACTGTGTATCAAATTTAATGGCATGGTCCAGCGAAGACATGCAGGTTACACTTTTGCACATAAGGGGACAGCACAGGAGTTTTGTTAGATAATTTCTGTTGAAACAGGCAACCAAATGATCACAGGCATATACACCAATTTACAAATCGCAAACGAGACTTCTGTGTTATACAAATTATAAATACAGCTACAATAATGTTGTTTGAGTAAAGAAAATGATGTAAATATATATAAATAACTGTTAAGTGGATGATAAAAACACAAATTTTAAATCATATAAGATACTAGGTCAGAAATTTCAACAGGTCTATCCAGTTACAGTGTAGTAGGTACTGATTTCAAAGTGATGTAATATAAATTATTACTTCACAAACACTTTCATAGTAAGTTGCAGATAAATCAACTTGCTTAGAAAGTGTTTACATTTAAGTATACAATTTACTTGTCTTTAAAACAACTTGCTGGTTTTGAAATACCTATTTTTAATATGAGAATGCATTTTCCATAATTAGAAGTAAAAATAATATTGGAGTTATCGTTGTAAATGTGCTGTTACCGATAGTGCAACATGTTTATGACATTACACTGAGTATGAATTTAAAACTTTTATATAAATGCAGTATGTAACTGTTTCTTATACTATAATACACAAATAGCACAAATTGTACTTAACAATCGTGTAATGTTTAAAGCTACACCAAAAATTAATTACTACAACGGCACTAATATATCCCGCCCCTAATATTGTCGAAATTATTAGGAAACAGCAGTGAAAGAGATTTTCCAGCATCACACAACGAAAAAGTGCTTCGAATGTGTAATAAACCGAACAACAAATTCTATTTAAAATTGCAAATAACTCAAATAATTATTTGAAATATTACATATCACTGTAATAACAATTGATCTTTAAAATAATAGTTTTGAATCTTGCCAGAGTTCTTCCAAATAGGTAGCTAGAGTTTTGTATTCCCTGGTAACTGTTAACAATACACCATATTGATTTTTAGCTCTTAAAGAAATGCTCCCAAAACAATGTAAATATAAATATTTTCTTACACGTCAAAATTATTTTATTTTATGTGTTATGATATGGTGATTCCAAATTAATTTGCTTCATCAATAGTAGAAAAGTTTGTAAATATTGCTCTAATTGTATTCAAAATTGTTATGTAAATACAATGCGTAATATCACATTTTGATTGTTTATATGTAGTAATTCATGAAACAAGATTGTGTGCTAATTTTGAACACACGTTTTATGTCTGAAAGTTACTTTGCTTACATGTTACATATTCATAAGAATTTGGAAGTGCAACAGAGAAATTATCGTAACATTTTGTGCAATACCTACTCCCGATAATAATAGCTGACATAACTGATTTCTAAAAAACTTAAATTGTAAACAAATATAATTTTTGCCTCTGTTTATGAGAAATATTTACAGATTCACACATTGTTTTACAGGCAGGTGATTTGGATTATTTTGTGGTTCATATCAGACAGTCATTTTAACCAGACCTTTTTTTTTCAATGAAAAAATAGTCTTCACAAATTGGAGTATCATAAAAAAGTTATTTTCACACCACTGACATGCCAAGTCACGAATTTTCCCGGGCGGCATCCAACACAGGGAGTCGATGTTGGCCGGTATAACCATGATAAACTTATATCAGAATCAGAAATCATTTATTGCAGCATATTATAGGATAAGCAAGAATAAACAAAAGAAACAAAAACTTAATGCTACAATATGGTGTGACGTCAGCAAGGCTGTTTTTCATTTACACTATAGTGTTTACAATTGGTGTTGTGCTTTTAACAAGAAATCCTTTAGAGCAGACTGAAACAAACTGAGTGACAAACATTGAATATCATCAGGCAAATCATTATACCTACATAGTGCACAAATATATAAAGCTATGTTTAAACTTTTCGGTGGAACTGAATTTCTCATTCCATCGTCCACATTTCCGTTAATCCTAGGACCTACTGTTCCTTCTTCAACATGCATTCCATCCTTGAGTGAAAGGCTGCTGGTGGAGTATAATATTTTATTTATAAGGCCTTTTGGGTATGAATTTTGGATTAGTAACTCTTAGGCCTATTGTGTCGAGTATTCAAAATCCTATGATTCATTTAGCACAACTGCTGTGTGACATTTTAACTAAAGCATACGATCGTAACAATCGTTACTATATTACGAACACATTCGAATTTGTAGAGTCAATAAGTAGTATAGAAGTACCTCTAAATCATGAAGTAGTGTCACTGGATGTCGTTAATCTTTTTGGCAATATATCTAAAGAATTAACTGTTAAAGTACTGGGAGAACGTTGGGAAGTAATAGATCCACATTTCAAATGTCCAAAAATAGAAGACATAAATAAACATAGAAAACTATTTTTACAAATGCTATCATTCATTTTTGACAATAACTATTTTGTTTATGAAAATAAATTTTACAAACAAGTTTTTGGCTGTATCATGGGGTCGACACTTAGTCCAATATTGGCCCAGTATGTGATGGATCATCTCTTGGATAACTGTTCACCTAGTCTTACTTTTAATATATTATTTATTAAAAAATGTGTCGATGACCTTATTTTAATATTACCAAATCACGGCCTAGAAGAAATACAAACAGTTTTCAATTCGTATAATCCACACATCCATTTCACCATAGAGAGAGAGGTTGATGGTGGAGTGCCTTTCTTAGACACTAGGGTCATTCGGCATAATGGACGTATAATATTAGACTGGTATCAAAAACCTATAGTCTCAGGAAGATATATTAATTTTTTGTCTGATCATTCAACTAAAATCAATAAATTTTATAAAACAAATGAAAAACAGAATTCAGAAAATTTCAAATCCCGTTTTCTTAAACAAAAATTTAAACAGATTAAAAGAGTTACTAATCCAAAATTCATACCCAAAAGGCCTTATAAATAAAACTCCACCAGCAGCCTTTCACTCGAGGATGGAATGCATGTTGAAGAAGGAACAGTAGGTCCTAGGATTAATGGAAATGTGGACGATGGAATGAGAAATTCAGTTTTAAGCCAAACAAGTACTAATAGGGCTGAAACACAGAAGTATGGGTCACTACCAAATATCACGGGATTAATATTAAAATTGCAAGACGCCATATTAAAAAGTGTTCGAATTTGTTTACTAAATTAAAATCAAAAACACCAACAAAATTCAAATCCAATGTAATTTACTGTTTAAAATGTAACACTTGTGATGGCATATATGTGGGTCAAACATCTCAGTGGGTAAAGAACAGAATATCATTACATAAAAGCGATATTTTTATGAAAAGAGACCGATGTGCATTAGCCACACATGTGGTCAACAACAACCAACTTTAGATTGGGATGGGGTAAAAATATTGGATACTGAAATTAATACCAGTAAAAGGCTAATCTTGGAAATGTACCACATCAACAAAATTAATAATGTAATGAATAAAAAATCGGACACACAACAATTAAGTAGTGTATACGCATATCTGCTATCAAATCAAATGACATTAAAAAAATATAATTAATTTATTTGACACGTCATTTATGGTAGAAAAAACTTATGTTTTGTAAAAAAACATTGTTGCACATATTTATAACTTACACTTAGCCTCAAATTTCTGTAAGTATATATAAGGTTCCATATAGTTTGTTGTATTAATTAAGTTGAATTGTAGATGCTCCGAAGAAGAATTTAAATAAATTCGAAAGCTCAGCTAAAGAAAAAAGAGTACTCTTTACAGCTTACAGGTCGACATACCCTGAATCACTTGGTCTATAAGAAAATATATAAATATATTGTTTTGCGGTTCTGAACTTTAGAGTTAACACTTTCAAATATATATTAGTATAGCATAATGCTATACATACATAATGTTATATAAATACAATTAATCGCAACTTACACTAGATATATGTACCAAGCAAATCTAATCCAACCACATATTCCTAACAAACTTAATACACAGTTTTTTAAATCTGTTATAGTCCACCTCCTGTATCACATGTGTAGGCAGGCTATTGAATAACCGAAAACCCCTTATACATAACTGGTTTGCTTGCCATGTGAATGTGCTGAAGTGAAAATCTAAATCACTGCTGTTTATGGTTCCATAGTCATGCACCTCTATCTGCACTTTTACGGCCTCTTTAATCGGAAAATTGATAATTCTTTGTTTTAATATAAATACAAATAAAAGAGTTTTAAGTGAGCCTCTTTGTTTTACACTAAGGAGTCCCAAACAGTCCAACATTCACTCTATATTAGCATATCTGTTACATCCTAGTATATAATGCATTGCTTTGTTTTACCCTTTCTGCAAATATTTCATAACATAAACAAGATAGTAGGACAATACTTAAAATAAAGGTCTATAATTGAATTATACACAATTAATTTTGCATTAATATCCAACATTTCAGACAGTCTCCCTAATAAACATGTTTTTTGTGCAACCTGCAAATAAATTAAAAGGCTGCATTAAAAGGACCCTAGATCCGTTTTAAAGACGATTGCATTGATATAAATATATTATTCAAAATAATTTTGACTTAAAATAGAAACAGTTTTTTAATTTATTATATTTCGATTTTGTCCTTGAGTAGTAATTCCTTTTTGTATGTTCACATAATAGGTAAGATTTGGTGAGTTTTCGTATATTTTTGCATATTGTACCATTGATAACAGCAATTAGTTTGTATGGAAAACATTGTTACACTGAAAACTCCAGTATTATTTTTTACTATAATAATGGAAACTGAATTCTAGTATTAAATAAACGTGTAAAACAAGCACATTGTACTTAGATGTAAACCTTTTATAAGCAAATCGATTTATCTGAAACTTATTGCGGAAATTTGTTAATACAATATTTGTAATTAGTATCTTTTATACCTTGAAAATATGTCATCCAAAGGGTGGTTACAAAAATGTATTTACACCATATCCTTCACTTACACAACAATGTTTTGTAGTTATATTTATAATATATAGTAAGTTTCAATATGCGATTTGTAAATTGGTGTATTTTCATTTTATGTTTTAACCAATATTTCTTTGTTGTCAGAGTGTTGGTATAGGCTTGCGAATATTTTAAATCTTTTCACATTGTAATAAAACATGAGGGGTGCTTTAATTGCATACAGGTGTATTGTTTTGTTCTGAGACACTACTGGGTCAACTTGACAGTGTGCTTTAGAACACTTTTTGGAGACAGGCAATGATAGAGACCTTAAAATATAAAATTTAGCCATCTGTGCAATTTAGGTTTGAGTGTCGGCAGCATGACATGGAGCTGATGATAGTGAACATACCTATATTCTTCATTCTCACCACCTGTGGTTGTGCCTTCAGTTCTTGGGTATAAAGGTAAAACTAGTTCCTACGTCATGCTGTCTGCACTAGGACTTAAAGTTGTTCTTGGTTTGGACAGCATAGAATAGACAAGATTTTGGTGGATATTATTACTAATTGTACTATGGTCCATACTTTTTTCATAGATGTCATCAGCCAGGCTAGTAGTGGACGTAGAAGTGGGGCATATAGTGCCCACAGCGAGAGAATGGCAAGGCAGAGTTCTGTTATAAGTGAAAAAAATTCAGTAGCTTCTGCTAGTCTAGCCAGCGGCGGTTTTGGCATCCCTGATATAAATGGTTCCACACATCTAACGCCACAGCAACTTGGAGTAATGGGTAAGTGCATCTCCTTTGTTAGGAAATTGTGATAAATGTTATTAAAAATATTAATGTAATCTGTATGGTTCCTAACTAATTAGTGAACAACAATGGCGATGATCATTCGTCAAATTCTCATTTAGGCATTTGCTGAAATGGTATCATACTCTTTGTTTTATTATAATTTTTTTGTTTTGTTATACATTCTGCTGCTATTTAATCTTAATGTGATCTGTTAAGGGTGTAGACTACTTTTATAGGCAACATTGAAATATAGTTGTTTTCAAATATAGGTCGAATCCGGTAACTAAGCATAATAGGAAGAAGTCGAGAAAAATTGAAGAAAAAATCTAACTTGCGTAGTAAAGTATGTAGAACGCAATAAAGTCACAAAAAAGCGATTCTGATTTCAGCAATAACTAGAGAACCGTTCGTCCCACGGTCCCCAAATTTTGAAGGCTCATTCTGACACAACTTATCTTCTAAATGCTTAAACCCTTTTTTAACAACGTGTTATTATCTTCAAGTAATATTATTTTTTATTTTAGTAATATATTCATTGGTGTTTCTTGTAGCAAATTGTTTTAGCTTGGTTTTTCAATGACGCGTTGAAAGGATAATGTTGTGTAGGTTTGATAGAAACTTTGAAAATAAAAAAAATCCTAAAACTAATGGAGTTATTGCCGAAATAGTAAAAATTTTCCTTAAAATCTCCGCCCCATAATTGTATACGCCTACTTTCTATTGTCTGAAAACGTCTGTTTTATTACACTTTCGAGTACTTGTACCTATTGGCCCAGCTTAAGATAATCCTTTTATTGCACCATCTTTAAGATGGGCGCAATGGACACCCGTACTTAGCCAGGTCTGCCGAACGCTTATTCGTTTGATTCAGTTCTATGGGTAAAGGAAAGCCCTTTTAGTGTTTTATTTTCTGTGAGCGAAGTGAAGAGATTTACTAAAAAGATGCCAAAATCCAGAGTGTGCCCTTCGAGGAGGAAGAAATTAGGTTATAAGTCTGCTAATTTGAGAAGATTGCGTGCGAAACGCAGGCAATTTATTTACTTCATCCTGTTATGTGATTTCTAAGTGTTTTTCATTTTTCAAGAGTTGTCGTGTTTTATAATAATAAAAAAACACTTGGTTTTATCCTACTTCCAAACTTTATTTTGGCAAAGCCAAATTGGAAGTAGGATAAAAACAAGTGTTTTATTATATTATTTAATAACTTCCAAAAAACTCTACTATTCATTATTGTTGTGTTTTATTAAGCTTTCATAATTAGAATAAAAACTGCGTTATGTGATTACAGATCATGGAATTAATTAATCTATTACTTTATGAGTACCATTGCATGTCTTACATTACACACATACATACAGGTAATAATGCAATTAGATATACATCACCCCCAAAATATGAAACCTATATCTCTGTCATGAATGGTCTTTGTGTCTCAAATCAAATTCTGTAATAATTTATAAAACTGGCGTCAATTACATTGTTTATGTGTGAATTGTTAATTTATAACTGCAATCAAGTATCTAACCTTAATTATAAATGTATTTTTATAAATATTACAATTATTAACAAAACCTAATTATATGCACTAAAAAGTAAATATTTATATAATAACTAACTACATATTGCACAGACTGTACAGATGTTCTAGATTTTTCAGTTATCATACAGATGACTGTACGCTTCTCGTTCTTGACTCTTGGAAAACTGTTACACTTTTCTCGATTTCTCATAACAAATCTAAATAGGACGGTATAATTTTATTCACTTCGTTTTCCAAGCTACCACTTATACAAGAAAGAGAGTGGTGGAAACTGCAGGTTAACTAAATAACAAAATAGGACGGCACAATATTCTCCTTTGTTTCCTTCTAAAATGAAATAGATCGATATGACTAAAATTTTTAGTTTTGCTTTTATGCTATTATTTAGCAAAAAACGGTAGTAAAAACCGAAGGTTGAAGTGTTTTCTTGGTTTGAAGTTATTGCTAAAATGGTACATACATAACACATAAGCGAGTAACTAATTCGCTAATTTATTAGGTAGACAGAGATACTAAAAGTTCTATTTTATACCTGCATTTTATTGGCAAATGTTAGATCTATTTGCGTTTATTTGTGACGTGCTATCAAATATGCCCCCAGCGAGAATCTTAGGGACCTCAAAATATGTTCGGTTAATTTCTGTGATGGTACATACGTTTGTATAAAAAAAATTCTGCACTGCAATAGTGTGAGGGGTTTTCAAGAGACAGCCGCTTTGTACTTTGTTACACCCTGTATAAACATGAAATGCAAGGAAAGAATTATGTTTGTTTGTTCACTAGGAATTTCTGAGGTTTAATTGACCAATAATCTGATACTACAGATAGCTGTAATTCTTTTAGGTATTGTATATATTACCAAGAAAATTGGGACTTAGTTTACCTACTTGGTAATCCGGGGTAACCTCTTACTATAATAAAACACCAACAGGTATATTTGTACATTTATCAATGCTAATTTGAAGTGTAAAGGGGGACCGACACTAATCGTACCGTTATTTCCCTTAGATTTAAACATTGAAAACTGATCAATATTCTCCAAGTGGTTATATTAAACAAGATGGCTGATGATGTGGATGTTAGTAAAGAACTCCAAGATAATAAGTGCAGTTACTGTAAAGGCAACGTTTCTAAAAAGTTCGTGAGTTGTGCACTTTGCAAGAAAGTGTACCATGACAGCTGTTTAAAGAAAAAACGAGGTGTGTGGCAGTTCCTGGCGCCGGGAATCGTGGAATGCTGCAGAGAAGAAAGTGAGGTTAACCAAGACACTGAAAAACAGGCACTATTAACAGAAATTCAACTACTGAGAAGATTAGTGAAAGAAATGGAGGATAAGAACTCACTCCTGGAAGAAAAAGTCGTGTCACTTGAAGAAAAACTGAATAAAACTACAGAAAACCAGAAACAATCCTTTAAAACATATGCAAATGTTGTAAACACCAATAACAAAACTAATACACCTAAATTGATAATTCAACCGAAAATAGCTCAGGGACCAGCAAAAACCAAAGCTGATGTGTTTAGTAAAATAAAGCCAGCTGAACTTCAAGTTGGAATAAACAAAGTTACAGGAATAAATAACGGGTCCTTGATTATAAAATGTAGTAATGAAAAAGATCTAAATATCTTGCAGGAAAAAGTGGTGGAACATCTGGGAAATACCTATGATATCAGAAAGCAAAGCCTTGTGAAGCCGAGATTAAAAATTGTTGGAATAGAAAAAAGATACTCAGAGGAAGAATTAACCAGTGTTATAAGAATGCAAAACTCATTAAACGACGACCTGACAGTCGTACACATACAACACATTGTGGGAAAGAAAACCTATACTGCTTTTCTAGAAACCACTCCATGAGTTTTTGCTCATTTCATGTCAGAGGGTAACATATTAATTGAATGGCAAAGGTGTAAATGTTATGAGGACTTGAACCTAAACAAATGCATTAAATGTAAGGGCTATAAACACAGCAGTAAAAAATGTAAGGAAAAAAACCCCATTTGTGGCAATTGTGCTGAAACACATGAAGGCGATTGTCAAGGTAAAGTGAAGAAATGCATAAATTGTGTACGTTCTAACACAAAATATAAGACCAAATATGAGACTAGCCACTCAGTGTATGAACTTGAAGTTTGCCAAACATATCAACTGCAAAAACTATTGCAGAAGTCAAAAATCGACTACAGTTTTTAACCGACTTATTAAATCTATGGATAATCTTCCCCTAGTAATGGAAGTAGAGACAATAAAAACATATTTGGCATATACGGTTAGAGAATGTGAAAAACAATTGGAGCAGCAGTTCGACTCAAAGTTATCGAATGCTAGTCTAAACATTATTCACCTAAATATACGTAGCGCATCAAAAAACTTTGATCAGCTAAAAATCCTACTCCAACAATTTTGCTTTCCTTTTGACGTTATTGTCTTGACTGAAACTTGGAAGCTGGAAATACCCGATAGCTTTAAATTGCAGGGCTACGACATGACATACAATTTCGGCTGTGTTAATCAGAATGATGGTGTTCTGGTATATATAAGATCTGAACTTCATAGTACTTCCAAAATAAAAAAGATTGGGGACGTGTTGATTATCCAATCCATGATCACTGTTGTAGGGAAAACAACCCTTATCACATCAGTGTATAGACCACCGCCTACGTGTCCTCGGCGTTTTACTGAACATCTTCATGAGTACTTGCAAAAATACTCAAAATACGATCACTGCATACTGATTGGCGATATAAATATTAATATTGAGGCCGACACGGAGATATCCAGAAACTATCTTGATCTTTTGGCTGAAAAAGGCTATGATTCACAAATTACAGAACACACAAGGCAGGCAGGTGAATCGGGATCCATCATTGATCACTTGTTTATCAAAACTACAAATAACTGCCAGAAGAACAAAACTGTGATTTATCACTCCGACATAACAGATCACTTCCCTATATTATCCAGAATATATGTTGGTAGTATGGCAAAAACTGATTTCTCAAGGAAAAAAACTATTAGCAGGATTAATAAAAAAAGCTCAAAGAAAATGCAAACTTTGATGAAGTGGAAGGCATGTTAAATGATCCAGATCTGGCTGTCAAGTACCTAATAGGAAAATTGCAGTCTTTAATAACAAATTGTACTACACTTATAAAAATACCAGCTAATCAAGTTAAAAGGAGCAATTGGATAACTGCAGGATTGGTTAAATCCACTAACAAAAAGCAGAGGTTGTATATTCTCACTAAAAAATATCCAAACGATGACAGATTAAAGAAAGAGTACCAAAATTATAGAAATTCACTAAGTTCCTGTATTAAAACTGCAAAACGTATCTATTATCAGAACAAAATAAATCAGGGAAAGCAGTCCTCAAACAAGAGGGTATGGAGTACTGTAAATGACATACTGGGAGCACACCCACAAAGATCAGAAACATGGAAGATTAAAACCGAGGATGCATTGATAACCGATTCTGCAGAGGTGGCTCAGGAATTTAATAGGTACTTTGCTTCAGTTGGATCAACACTGGCTGAAAAAGTAACACAACCTCAAAACTACGCTCCAGTAGCCAAAGCACAACACAGTACTTCATTATATATGAGCCCAACAGACGAAGTAGAAGTCACCAATGTGATCCTATCTATGAATGGTCGGAAAGCCCCTGGTCCGGACGGTATTACAGTGGAGTTGTTGAAAGTCATAGCTGAAAAACTTGCCCCAACTATAGCCAAAATAATAAATAGCTGCCTAACAATTGGGCATTTTCCCGAGGAACTCAAGGTTGCCACCGTAATACCCGTGTATAAAAATGGTGATAAGTGCATCCCTTCAAACTATCGCCCAATATCATTAATAAACTCTATGGCAAAGGTTTTTGAGCGAATAATTTATAAAAGACTAGTGAAATTCATTGAATGTCAGCACCTGTTGTCCGATAATCAGTTTGGTTTCCGTGGTGGAAGATCAACCCAGGATGCTATTGTGAGGCTGACATCTACTCTGCAGGCAGCTCTGGACAGAGGTGAGGCTCCCCTCTGCATTTTCTTGGACTTAGCAAAAGCCTTCGATACTGTCAACCATCGTCAATTGATTGAAGCCCTAAATCGCGTTGGTGTTCGTGGTGTCTCTTTGGATCTTTTTGCAAGCTACCTCAGTCAACGAAAGCAATCTGTGAAGATTCTAAGTGCATACAGTGATCAGCTCTTGGTTGAGTGTGGAGTGCCACAAGGTACTGTCCTGGGACCACTATTGTTTGCAATATATATGGACGATCTATTCCTCCAGCCCTCTAGCGGTGAAATAATAGCATTTGCCGACGACACAGTGATAATATACAACGACAAAACTGTTGAGAAGGTATTGGAAAGGGCTGAGGGTGATTTTCTTGGGTTAGCCAGGTGGTTTGATAAGAAAATCTTGACCGTCAACTACAACAAAACCAAATTTATGATCTTTACATCCTATGCTGATACTCAGCCTGACATAACCTCTATAGAAGTTAGGTCTGAAGTAGAGAATAAAACTATTAAAAAAACCCACAGCATAAAATACCTAGGAATATGCATTGATCAGCACATACGCTGGAACACACATATAGACTACATAGTGCAAAAGCTAAGACAGTGCCTCTACAAATTCAAACAAATAACACCGATCCTCAACTTTCAGCAGCTAAAAACTGTATACCATGCCATCTGTGAATCACTCCTTCTATATGGAATTGCTGGTTGGGGATCTGCCATGAAAACCTATCTAGTTTCTCTTGAAACTGTACAAAAAAGGATTATTAAGGTGATACTTAGAAAACACTGTCTGTATCCCACTCAGCTGGTCTATGTGGAGAGCAAATTGTTTGACATCAGGCAACTGTACGCTAAATCTATTGTTGTGTACCAGTACCGGTGTGTGGCTGACCGATCTTCAACACCAATTGATCACCCATGCTCAACGAGAGACAGGCTAAGTGGAAAACTGCCACTACCAAAAATACATAAGAACGTTGGCCGCAGAAGTCCAGCATACATGGGCCCCTATTTGTGGAATTCGCTCCCTGGTGTCGTCAGAAGCACAAAAACTTTAAGGTCTTTCAAGAAACAAGTGGAAGCATACCTGAGTGAGACTGACAGGCTTAGTGTCCATAGACTAATTGATGCTCCCGTGGGATGATGATTGTGCAATAGTCTTTTACGTACAGGAGTAAAGTCTTTTAATTAACTCCCTTTGTTATTCGATTTTTGTCTTCTAAGCTTTCTAGCAGTCAATTCTTTTCTTTTTACTTTTGTCAGATTAAGTCTGGTTGTTATTGTTTACTTATTTATTTTTTTTTCTGTGCTCACCCCACACACAAGCCAAGCTTAAGTGGGTTATATTTTTTATTCACAACAGAACTTGTTGTTTATTATTTCCTTGTTTATTGTACTATGTACTATGTTATGTAGTTCAATAAACCATATTATTATTATTATTATTAATTATAATTAATTCATTCTTCTTTAAGAAAATTATACTTTAAGTGCAAACCACTTTATTATTTTATTGTAGGGCAAATAGATGAAGTTCCCATAAGTCCGAGCGCAGATATTCATTTATTAATTATTCGGTTTTGTTTCCGTGCAAGTACACATATATTGCGAACTGGTGAAACTTGTAAAAAAAAACTCAAGCTTATAGAAATATTGACTAATAATTGACGTTAAAAAAATGATGTACATGCTTGTGGGTTAATATCTCTTGAATGTTCATTACATTTGCTAAGTTAGCCCGTATGCCGAAGCCCTGCTGAACGCTTAGCTCTAGACGAGAACGTAAGGATACACCCGCAGATGTTCTCCTAGAGCAATAAAGCAATAAATTATCTTTGGGGCGGTTGCTAACCATCATAAATGGACAATTGATTGGAAATATACCCGAGCGCCATCTAGCGGAATTCTGCTTCGTAACATTTGTAGTCTACCCCGTTAACCATAATTGCTTCAAGAGAATGATAATTATTTGGTAACATAACATACTATAAAAATTAAATTCAATGGTGATCAACTATATAATACTATAATCCTACTTATTATTGTGTTTCAATTGTTTGTTACATTTAAATATGTAGTTGGAATTGGACAACTCAACTAAGGGTACCAAACAACCGATTCGGTAGCATTCTTATGATGGGTGAATAAATTTTGAACAAGGTAAACGACAATGTTACTCAATTACTTGTTTATTGGGTAAACCTTATGTTTTATTTTCTCTCCAAGTACAAAAGTGCAAATACCAACCATTCAATTTAACGTCAATAATTTAAAATTACCATTCAATAACAATACGTATGATAATATAGCGATTAAGAAGCTTATATACTATCACAGATTTATTTTTTGTCTGCTTTAAGCGACTCTAAATTTTGTCTAATCGAATGCTAAACAACGAATTTAGCAAAACTCAAAGATAATTTAAAAAAAATTAAATGAGACTTGTGAAACAGTAATTAAAAAAATAGAGCATCTAACCTATTCTATGTTGTAACCTGCTTAAAGCACAGTTTTTAGAACAAAAAGTTGAAAACAAAAATTACATTTTAGCGTTAAATAACAAGAACTGCGATCTCATATTTTTTAAATGTTCCATGACATTCTCAAAACATCGATTTTCAGCATTTCCATAGCGAGACGGTTACGGCCATGTGCCACATTTGGAGGTTTCTTCATCTGCTGATGAATTTTCCATCATATTCTATGTATTTCTCGAAACGTTAAACATATCACTTACCCCAATGATAAATTTTCCAGAATGTTCTATGACTTCGAAATGTCGAACTTCAATTTTTTCGTCGCGACACAATTTCGGCAATGTGCCATACAGGGGTTTGCTAGTCCTGTCAAATTTTCTAGAATGTTTTTTCTCGAAACATCAATATTGGAGATCCCTACCGTGAGACGGTTTTGGCAAGTTATCTTAAGGGTCACCTAGTCGACCGAAATTGTCTCTTTTCCTTTTTTTTTGTATCAATAAGACCGTTTTCACAAATAAAATTTGGATTTATATTTTGTACTATTAAAATAAATAAAAAATAAAAAAGCACCTGTAAATTTATAAACAATTTATTTTAAATAAAAATCTCTTAAAGGTAAATTTCTCGCTCTTCGAGAATCGATCAGCTCCGGTAGCAATGCGCCAAAACAAAACTTTTGAAACTTTTCTACCATTTGTTAACAAAATTCTTCATCCTTTTCAATAATTTCTATGTCTATTCCTCTTCTTGTGTAGATAACAAAAAATCCTTTCTTTATATTGTAAATTGACATTTGTTTTTCTGTTTTTTATGTCGCAGCATGTAATTTTTTTTGTTTTTTACTGCTTGTTCAGGAGACATGTCTCTAGCTGCATATGGGCATTTTATCTCAACCACAACTGCATTATCTTCCAAAATTCTGTCGGAAGTGACGGCTAAGAAAGGTTTTTCTTCAAAAACTTTTACCGCAGTTTTTGGTTTTCGTATTTATGTTCTTTTTCAAATTCTGCAATGGCTACTTCTTCGTTGTCCCGGCCATAATTTGTACATATATTGCCATTGAAAGTACTGTATAATAAAGTATCGACAATTTTCTTTGAGGATATCGTTTTCTTCATGCTACAACTTAGTCTGAAATTCGAAGCAGTAAGTCTGATTTTTCTTTCCTGGTGCCACAATGTGGAAATTGCCTGATTTTGCGTATTCTGCTCTTTCTTTTATATTGTTACACAATGTTTTTAGGAAAATTTCTTTTTTTGCGTTAAATTCATCTTCACTTATGTCAGTCACTTCATTTGTACACACCCCGTAGTATGTCTGGCAATGTTGATTTTTTCAATTTTTTATATTTATGATATTTTTGTTTTCGTCTAATATTTAAAGTTTTCTGGCTGTGTTTTACAGTACAAAATTCGGGTCCATTTTTCAAAAATTTTTTTCTGTAATTCATGGTAATAGTAATCTTTTTTACTATTAAAAAACAGCGCAGCACCCTCACATCTCGCTGTACATCCAACTTTCCTACAATAGAATTTTAGCATTCGGCAGATATCAAAACACTAACTGGAAAGACACGGTCTGGTAAAGATATATATAATCCCTACCCTTGAGACAAAGTAAGCAAAATTTCATGTAAAATATGGGAAAACCCAAAGCAAACAATGATTTACGACCATTCATTTGTGCCCATTTATGATATTTCAAGTTGGAGTGCGGATTTCTGACGCAGGTAAAGAGGGTGTATAGCTGGTTGCAGTGTATTTAAATAATTGGGGGCAGATTCCGAATCTGCATTTCGACTAGAGGACCCTTAATTGAAGATTATTTCACTTTCTATTAAAACTTCCAGAATATTATATTTTCGTTAAAAATCTGGCAAGCGAAATATTCTCCGCTTAAATTCTACTCAGTGTCAAGGTAGATACATCTAGATTATTTACTCGTACTTAAGACTCTGTTTATACAGAGTTTTGTTTTACCGCTAAAGCATAATAACTAAAATGCCGCCCAAAACAAGAGGGCAGACGAGTCCACATCAAAAGCAGGTGACCAATGAGTATATTATGAATACAGTGGATAGCTCTGTGTCCTTAAAATTAAAATAGATTGTCATAAACGTGACATGTTACGTGGTACCTGAAAAAAACAAATAATTGTCGATTTGAATCGCGAGAGTTACGTTCTATTCTATAGTTGGTGATTCGCTATGTGGTTTGCTCAGAGATTTGAGCCTCGGTGATCACTTATAGAAGCTGTTAACATCTGTCTTCGCGCCAAATCTACGTGAAATCTCAGGTGGCTAGTGACCAAATAAAGCTAAGCTAGAATGCTTGAGCTTCAGTAGGGGGTAGAAGTGTGCTGGTGTCGACAATTTCTTGTGCAGCAGTGCATACGCTGTCGTATCATGAGTCTACGCCTCACTTGTCTCAACTGACCAGCCGCCATTGACTGGATCACAAAATCATATTGAAATACATTAAAAGTTATTGGCTGACGATTCTGAACGTAGCGATTAAGGTACATCTTTTTTTATAAATAGCCACCATATTTTCGAGTAAAGCAGTTTTCTTTATCGGAATTGTATTTAAATATATACAAAAAATGGACATCTTTTTTCGTCTTAACTAGAACCACTGAATATCTACATAGAACCGATGCTTCTTTGGTGGCATTTCATATCTTTCAAACAACCTTGGTGACAGTAACTCGCAAGTGTGATCGAGTTATTATAATAGCGATTAGCGAGATGTCTGGTAGGTCCTGTTCCTTGTTGTGACTTTGCCATGACTTCCCATATAATGTTTACTTCGCATGCGTCTGGCCCTGCGTGAGGATCATTTATCACAAATTCATATGATTGATTTAAACTTCTAGGTAACTATGTATTTCTGTGGGGAACATTAAACAAACTCCACTTCGTAACGTCGTAACTGTCATGGGTGAATGTCAGGTTTTTCCCTTTTACTTCCACATTTGAGCAAAAAAAATTTCTTGTCTGTGTGTCTGTGTCTGTGTCTGGTATTGTTTGTGGACGCGATAACTTTCGAAAGACTTAATATATGAACTTGAAATTTGGCAAACGTATAAATCTCAACTACCCAAAGCGACCTATTGTTTGTGGGTTAAGTAGGGTATCGGAAAGGGGACGAAATTGAGGGGTAACTACCCTTTTTGCAAATTTTTATTTTTTTTCGTTTTAGTATGTGATTAGTAGTATAACTGCGAGTATTATTCGTTCTTATAAATTTTTGGTGCAGCAAACTGTTTAGAAGATATTAGCAAAAAAGCGTCACTTAAAGAAAACGGTTTTTCCAAAATATCTCCGAATATATTTAATATATTCAAAAAATGAAAATACCGTCAGATAGGAAATAAAATTTCTCACAAAAAGTGCTTTAGAAAATTTATCCAAAATTTTGACATTTTATATAGGAAATCAAATTTCTGATCAGAAAGCACCCTTGTAATTTTTTTGTTAAGTTAATAATTTTCGAGTCATTTGAAAAAACCGATTTTAAAAATTTATATATTTTTGCTAATATCACGAGGACTGTTTGTCTTAAAAAAAATATGTAAAGAGAAAAAATGCTCAAAATCTGATTACTAATCGTATAGTATATTTAGATAGAGTAGAACAAAAAAACCGTTTTTTAAAAAAAGAGCAAAAAATGTAAAAATCATACTGGTGACATTTGAAACCTCTGTCCATCCTCTTTCTAAAGAGGGCCATTTTTGTAGCATGATAGATGGCAAAGATCGTTACCTTTTTATAAAGTGGAATTATCTGTAGTTTTTATATCAAGTTATGAACTGGTTGAACCCTTATTTGACAAATTTTAGCAGCAATGGTCAATACAAATTGAAATTATCTTAATTCACTTTCCTTTTTTGAGCATTTGGTTAATGTAATAGTGATCATTTGTAAACCTATTAATAAATAGCTGGCTTACTAGCTCACTTATGTGAGCACACTACTGTAAAATTATGATGTATTACAATACAATGGCCGCTTTTATTTAAATTAATTCTTTAGAAATCATTGAAAGTAAGTTTTACCACATGTAGGTATAATGTAAAATTCAGTATTTACATACTCCTAAAAGCTGGATATGAGAACGTAACCTCGTTAAATTAATAACCGAATTATAATATTATATATACCTATCATAATTTGCCCTTTTTATCCAATGGGTGTATAGGTGTGCAGTGCCTGTCATTTACTGTCTTCTTGTTGCAGTATTTTCTTTGACTTAAATTCCTGTCTGTGTTGCCACTGCCCACTGTCATGTTCAATATCTTCCTTGTAGACTTGCTTTCCTTACTCTTCTTGCTGCCCTTTCCTCATTCACTCTCACCAGATGTCCAAACCACTTTAGTTTATTTTCCTTTAAAGTTATTTTAATCGCAGCTATTTTCATTTCTCTGATTTTGTCATTTCTCAGTCTGAAGATTCTATTTATCCCTTTGACACATCTTAAGTACTTACCTACCTCATCTCTTTCACTTCCATTGTAGTACTTATATTAATCTATTACTTATTAACAACTCAGTTCCATATATTAATGTTGGACTACCTGTATAAATGGTTTGTATACCCTCATTTTTGTCTTGTTTATTTCTTTTTTACCTATTAATGACCTATTAACCGAGTGGTACAACTTTGCTGTACTGTATGTCTGCATACATTCTTCCATTGCTATGTATTGTAACTCCTAGGTATTTAAATCTTTGTCTCTATAATTCCTAATTCTTTAATAGGTAATCACCAAGCGTAGGTTTTAACACATGCTTACTGTAAAATTCGATGTTTACCTATTAATGTAGTCGTAAAAGCTAGATTGTATAATATAGCCTTGAAAATTAATAACCAAATTAAATAAAACATAAAGACTTTTAAAATGCATGTCTATGCTGTGCTGTCTACACTTCAACCAACTGCAGATAGTACTATTTCGCTGTCATTACAGCTCATCAGTGCAGTTTAGGTCTAGTGTAGACAACACGGCATAGAACTGGTTTTCAGTAACTGCAAATATATCATTATCGTCATTTGAATAACTATAATAAGTAGATATAGATCATTGGCATAAGCATACATACAGTGCAAACATCTTACTTACGTGAATTAAGTACGTAATATATTAGCTAATCCGCGTACGCCACTGGGCTAGAATTGTGCCGTGACGCTTATTATTTTATTCTCAACAAATTTTACTCCGCTACTAAAATACACGTTGAATATCAGAAGCGTTTATTAGAGAAAAAATTTGCCTCAAATACCTACACGTAAGAAGTAAAAAATATTGCATTCTGAATCAGTGGTTGTTTGCTAATAAGAGCTGCAAAGCTCTGGCTGTATATTAAAAAATAAATAGTTCATATTGCTTGATATACAGATTGCCTATTGATTTTATTTCTTGCGTAATTAAATGTGAATTTAAAAAGCTACACATTCTATTAATTCGACGGCCGTTGATTCAGTGATCAGTGGCTACCTATTTATTATTTCTATCTTCTATGTCTGCTTCTCGTTGACCATTATGACGTAGCCGGTTGTTATCGCCAAGGTGCGTACGTCATTGATGCTGTGGAATAAACGGGACAGACAGAGCAAAAACGGAAATGCGCTTCTTGAACTTCAACCTCATACATCATTCACTTAGCCGCTTGCCCCCTAATTTAAAGAATACTATTAACTCTCGTTAGCATTATAAACCTCACTTCTGCATTACAAGTGCAGTTCTTTGATCTTTGTAAATACTTTTATGTCTTCTGTACGTCATGGCTGATTTTATTAAATGCATAACTACTAGAATCAGGTGTTCTTACAATTCAATAAGTTTTATTCAACTCCTGGGAATATTACGGATAAGTACCTCCGATATGTGAGCTTTGTGCAACCTTAAAGTTATTTATCTCACAATAAAACACTGCAGAATATGTTGAAAACACACACTCCCTCCCGTTTTCTCTTATTAAAATATAACAATATAATTCAAAAATCGACAGATGATAAGTATACGTCAAAGCAATAGTTGTGTTCACTTTCCTGAGAGGCGGCAAACTGATTTAATCGATAAGTTTGATAAGCGCCCTGGACCCATGAATCATTTATAGAACTCTTGTATATTCTTCTTAAAATCCAAGTTGGCGCCACCATTCATGCGAATGTTGAAATCTGACAATCAATAATTCTACAGTTATGGTTTGTTTAATTTGAAAACGCTTTAAGGTTGGGATTCTGAAAGAGAGAAAGGAAAGATCTATCCGAGATAACGATAGACAGAGAACTACAATTATTTTATAAAACAGGACCACTCCATAGTTACTGCACTGTATCTTTGAAAACGGTGTTATTCGAAAGCTCGACATTTTTACGTAAGCGATTTTTTATATGTAAGTGAAGTAATAACCAAAATTCGATAAAGTGTAGGATATAAATAATCTAAAAGGTAGACCTCGCAATTATCAATTATTTTAGCAAAAAATATGAAGTATATTGTTTTGAGAAATACCTTAGACTCTAGCTGAATCTTTTATCTTTCAGATTAGCATTCATTTATCTCTAAATATTCAGTAGTTTTAAGGTAGTGCTGTTTTGTAAAAATAGGTTGTTCTCTTTCTACCGTTAGCTCGAATATATCTCTCTCCAGGGTCCCAGCCTTAAGTCTGTCCTCCATTGTAACTTTTGAACACGTTAAGTTTGATAATTGCTATAAGATCCTGGTAAAATTGTTGTGAAGATGGAGCTTGGTTGCTACCGATTATCGACTCATAATACCAAATAGCAACCTAACTAGGGTTCTGTTGCACTTGATTTGAAACATTTTCATTCCGTACATGCTCGCATTTAGAAAATTGAAATTGAACAGTGCATTCTAAGGTTATAACTTATAAGTAGGGATAACTCCACTATACCGAACAAACAATTCGGTAGCTATGCTCCCCCATGTACCTCTTTCAACAGTCGTGATACGCGCTCCTTGGGTACTACTAACTGTATGGTAACATTAACATCGACATTCCAAAATTCTTTTGCAGACTGTTCTCCACTCCCAAAGATTCGCACTGGCCCACATCGCTTTTAGGGTCTGACGTTCCAGGGACACCTTCTCCCATTCATGTCGTGGTATGTTGTGCTCTTTCCACTTCAGCAGAGGACCAATATCGCTGCCTTCTTGCCGAGCTTTAGTGACTGCCTTTACCTACAGCGACCGTGCCCTCGGCTCGTCCACACACTTGCAATGTTTGCMTTCCCAACAGCCTTCCGTATAAACTGTTAGCGATGTGATGCCTTAATGGACGATACAGTATTTTGAAATCATACTGCTGCAGCCTCTTCATCTATCGAGCGGGTTGACCCTTTGGATTTTTCAAACATAGAAGCTATAAAGGTCCTTGCGGAAATGGTCTATGAACTTTACTATAGTCAGCGTGTTTTCATCGTGGCGCAGTAGTTCTTGCCAGGTTTGCTTAAAACCTCAGTGTAATACTCTATTACTTTTTCTTCACCATCTTCCATCTGCGACAGCGCAGCTCCAATGCCGCCTTGCGTCGGTATTCAAAATAAATTTTCCGTGCCAGCTGAAGTATGCCATTATCGGGCTGCAGCATAACCCTGACCTCGGTTTCCTAAAAGCTTCCTCACGGACTTGTTTCCATGCAAAAGTAGTCTTAGGTTCTGCAATTTCATGTAACGGAGTCTCAATTTTTTGCGAATCCTTCCAACATTTTTCTGTAGTAGGAACATATTCCCAGGAAACTCCTTAATTCGTATTTACCTTAAGAATTTGGCCAATCCCAAATTGCTTTAATTTTGTCCTCACTGGTCTGGGTCCCGTTCGCTGAAACCGCATTCCAAGGAATTACACTTTTTGCTGGAAATGTGTAGGTACATTTCTTTAGATTTACTGCTCGAAATTTGTTGAACAGCTTCTGAAGGTGTCAAGACATCATTTTTCCTTACCATTACCCCGATAGGAGCAATATTCGCGACACTCACTGGGACGGTCTTGGATATCTTAAAACGAGGGTTCTTGCAACTAACAAGTGTTTTTTGGAGTCTCCAGCAGCAGCTCAGATAATCGTTTTCCATGATGGCATTTCACTGCTGCCTTTTATCCTGATGGTTTCACAAGCAAACAGTCTCACGTGTGTCTCTTCGCGGCCAGTTGTTAAAAACATGAAGCCCCATAATAGTTTTGTCGTCGATATCAGCCGCTTACACTTAATGGCGTGCCCTACTTCTGCTTCCACTTCAACTTCCTTAAGTGCTGCGTAAGTTTGTCATGTCACCGTTCGTAGAATGCTTTATTAGGAGGGCTGATTTCTTCCTGTTGAGCCTCACTAGCAGGCTGTGGTATTTTGACATATTTTTAATGTGACATTTTAACCTTGTAAGATAATATTTTGTCGGATAGATCGCTGTCTCTTGAAAACACTGACAAAAATTTAATAGTCTGACGTTTTGATTACACCTGTAATCTTTGTCAAAGACGAAGAACCTCAAAATTTGCCTGACACAAGTTCAAACAAAATTTTGAAAGTAAATAAACAAAACACCAAGGATGCGAGACGTCATAGAAACAACGTGCCAACCTGATAAAAAAAGGAACCTAACGATGAAAAAGGAACTACCTACCTACTAGATATACACGAACTACTTGATAAAAGATAACTACAAAATAGCCTTCCAAATGTCACCTAACTCATAATTTCCACAATCCCTATTAAAATTATTAGTATTCCTACAAATTTCTATAGCTTCTTTTATTAGACGTTTGTGATAATATTTTTCTCTATGTAAAATTTTTGTTTTATCAAAATCAATCATGTGTCTAGTCAAATATGAGTGTTCAGCTACGGAAGATTTATCTATCTGTTGCAACCTAGTAGCACGTATGTGTTCTTTCAAACGCGTACCTACTTTTCTTTTTGTTTGACCTATGTAACACTTTCCGCAAGAACAAGTAATTTTGTAAACACCTTCACTCTCTAAATGTACGTTATCTTTAGTAGAACTTAAAATTTTATCTAAATTATTATATGTACTATCAACAACTAAAATATCGTGTTTTCTAAGCATCCTCTTTAATTTTTCCGAAAGGCCTTGTACATAAGGCAAACTCAACTTCAATTTACTTTGTCGTGGCTGAGAATTTACTTGATTTGGATGAGCACTTTTATTAAAAACTGACCAAATATTCTTACTACTATAACCATTTCTCATTAGCGCTGATTTAAGAAAATATATTTTTTTTTGTACAGAACTTTCGTCTGATATCCTTTGTGCTCTAACAAATAACGTCCTAATAAGACTATTCTTTTGAGAAGGAGGGTGGTGAGATGTGGCATGTAAATATCTGTCTGTGTGTTGGTTTTCTGTAAACCTTGTGTCCTAACTGTCCAGTGTTTGTTCTGTAAATTTTGACATCCAAGAAAGGTAAACTACCATTGCTTTCTAATTCCATAGTAAATTTTATGTCGGGATTTTGACTGTTCAAATGATTTAGAAACCTACCCAGCTCTTCTATACCGTGGGGCCAAATAACAAAAGTGTCATCTACGTACCTATACCAAAATTTTGGTTTAAGATGAAAACTGTTTATCGCTACATGTTCAAAATTTTCCATAAACAAATTGGCTACTACAGGACTTAGAGGTGAACCCATTGCACAACCTGATTTTTGTTCATAAAAATTATCGTTATTATCGTACTTTAACCTTGTGTTTTATAAGCTCAGTGCCAGTAAGAATTCAGAAGTATCTTACATCGTTTTAATAATACCGAAGTTATCAATTGACTGCAGCAAAAATTATGGAATTCAATAAAGAGCACTATCGTGCAATATTTTTTTACAATTTCAAGCGTGGATTAAGCCGCCAAGAATGTTATAACGAAATGAAGCACCTGCTAGGCAAAAAGTCGTGTTCGTTAGCTATAATAAAACGTCGGTACAACGAGTTTCAGCGAGGTCGGCTTCATCTAAAAGACGATTTTCGAACCTCTAAGCCAAAAACTGCTGTTACTGAAGAAAACGTCGGTCTGGTTCAGCGCACGGTTGAAAAAGATCGGCACGCTACGGTGCGAACAATTCAGACAGCTCTTGGGGTTGGCGTGAAAGCAATCAACACAATTCTGCACGAACATTAAAGGGTAAGGAAACTTTGTGCTCGTTGGATACCGCACAATTTGACTGCAGCTCAAAAAGAGGCCCGTGTAAATTGGTGCAGATCTACCCTGGATCGCTTCAACAATGGTGCAACCCATTTAGTGTACATCATTACAGGTGACGAAAGCTGGATCTACTGCTATGATTCCGAAAATAAACAACAATCGGCAGTTTGGGTGTTCGAGAGTGAGAACGCTCCCACAAAAGTGGTTCGTGGAAAAAGTCGAAACACGAAGATGGTTGCTACATTTTTTTTTGGAATTACCTACTCGGCATGTGTCAACTGTAGCTTTCGAGGATCGTAGTACGGTTAATTCCGAATGGTATACTATTGTTTGCACAAGTATTTCAGGTTGTTAGAGAAAAGCGACCATATCCTTCATCATGACAATAGGGATGTTGACTGTAATTAAATAAAGACATAATTTGAATGTAAAGTGGTAGTTTCTATGATATAAATACTGAAAATCACAATATTTTTCCTTATTTTTACATAACTTTATTAATATTTTACAAATAAAATGTAATTAAATCACCCTCAAGTCACGTGACAACGAACACCAATAAGAGTGCATGACGTCACTTGTTCCTATACATTAGAGTTGGGCAGTCCGGGATCCGTAGATGGATCCGGTTCCAAGCAACTGACGGACCAGATCCACCGGACCTGTTCCAGTGGGTCCGACACCAAGTGAACGAAATAAATGTGTAACAAATTACATGGAACTAGTGCAGTGGATCCGAAAGGCGTAGACTTAGTTGGGCTTTATATTAAGCATTCAATACTTTATGACTGCATCCAACTGCAATTTCATTTGTTAACGTTGCTTTACTTTAATAATATTACACACAACCATAAAAAGATCCAATTTAGATGAATCCTGAGTTGAAATGAAATGCCAAATAGGTATATTAAAAAAAACTACATTTTTTAAAATTTCATAGCAGTTCAGTGCATTGTAAATTTTGGATCCGATTTTTTAATATGTAGTAGGTATGTAAATAGACAAAAATGTAAAAAGATTTAATGCTTGTGCCTATACAAGCAAACATTTTTACGCAAGTTACATTTTTATTTAAAGATTTAAACACTTTGAAAAAATTATATGTATTCATTCGAAAGAGACAATCGAATAAAATAAACCACGCAAGTAAATCTCATGGCTCAAAGCCGGAGCCAGTCAGTTCCGTATACACGGTTCACATCGAGGACACGGACAGATGGCTTGGCTCCGCCAGCATGCTAAATGTTTCCATTTGGATCCGCATCCGCTTGCCGCGTATGCAACCGCGGCAGCTAACAAAACTGGATCCGGAGCCGGACCGATTCAGCGGGTGGATGCGGATCCAACGGCTCCACTTTCTGATCCTGATCCGTGGAACGGGACACATCTCTATTATACATCGTTTATGCTGTCAATAGGCTTCATTGTTTGGATAAAATAATTTTATAATTATCAATTTCTTGACGGTTCAGTTTGAAAAAGTTTGAAAGTTGCTTTTATATCATGGAAAGTGGATTAATTAAGGCAAGTAGTTCAAAKTTGCCCAAAAATTGACTGATTTACAGTGGTCACCTTCTTCGCAACTTATAGTAACTTCTGTTCTGCTGTATTCAGAAATGTGAGACCTCCATGTAAGTAATATACCAATATTCGTTAGTTCTGTACCCAAATTATAAATTACAGTAATAATACATTTTTGATTGTGTCGCTGCAAGCGCCGGATCCCTGCGGGCAAGCTAAAGCCACATTTTCCTGCCATTTGCCGAACGTGGAATATGAAGAAATAGCTCGTTAGGAGTTCTGATTGTAGTAGATGCACACTGAGACACCGTACAACACTTATGAAACTTAGAATTCATATTATAAAGCAATAATTGCGAAAAAAACTTTAAATCGCCTTATTAGTTTAACCGTGTTTGAGAACAGGTGACGTCACAGCTGTCACGGTGACAAGGTATTGGCGTTTGGAAGCGAAATTTGAAACGCAATTTAAAGACATGATTTTTCAAGCTTTTAAGCGGTTTAAAAAAATAATAATTAATATTCGCGGCTATATAGGGTACTTATGCACAATTTACAACACTTTCCCAAAAACAGTCAACATCCCTATTGTCGAGCTCATACAACGGCTAGAACAAACGAATATTTAACTGCCCAAAATATTGAATTATTGGCCCACTCGCCGTATAGTCCTGATTGGCACCTAATGATTTTTTTCTCTTCCCTAAAATGAAGGATAAATTGCGTGGCTTCCGTTTTACAACAGCAGAAGAAGCTGTCGATGCGTTTAAAACAGGTAAATAACCTAACTCCAGAAGACTGAAAAAATGTTTTGATGAATGGTTCAAATGTATGCAGAAACGTATACATTGTAGAGAAGAGTATTTTGAAAATAATATAAGTATATTGGTTCCATTAAAAATGAGTTTTCTTTACTAGGCTCAACAGAAAGAGATCAGCCCTACAATGAGACTAAATGTGTTACGTCACAGGAGATTCACGGAGACAATCTTGAGGGCTTTGTCTGATTGCATAGTTCGTGAGCGCTCGATAACCCCCACTGATTTTAATTTTTCTGCTGCTGTTAGTTTATGGAGGCCGCTGGGAGCACTACTGTGCGCTTCTTCTTAAAGTGATGCTGTGGCAAACAGCGGTCGCAGGTCCGACGTCTGTTAGGTTTTATAGCGTCTATTACCTTTATAAGCTCATTGATCACATCACTCTCTTCGACCCAGTTGACAGCTGATGCTTTGAATGCTGTCTCGATTTCTAAAGCCTTTCCTGGAACCTCTCTGGACGTAGATTAGGTGGTCAACAGCAGCGCGTTCCTTGCGGTATTGTCCCTTACAGCATCAATAAGGTTTCGTCCTCACCCCCACCCTACCGTTTATTTAATGTTACTCCTTTAGCTGTTTCGTTATAATTACTGTAWTCAGGCGTGAAATCTGTATTGCTCTKGGCTACATTAAATATTTGAAAAGCAACTGCTGAGGAAGGAAATATTAGGGGGATAACTAAATGAAAAATTGCATGATGGTATTGGTATCAGATTGTTACTGATAATAGATTCCCCAAACAACTTTGCACTTGGTGGTAAACTATACAATAATGTCATCTTATAGTTATTATAGGTGTGGGTTTTTTGAATATGCCATGTAACTTCTCTCACTTCTTTTAATAAATCTTTTAAATCTCGCTGTTCTCTAGTTTTACCTCTTATCGAATGAGACTTTTTATCACCTCGCGTAGTTCGATCTGGCTGCCTAATGTGCTTAACCATATTGTAACAATATTTTGGAGCTAGCACCGCTACGTCCAAATAGTGCAATTGTTTGAAGTTTTGGTGTAATCAGCCTTCAATTCCAACAACAATAGTTAAAATAAAAGAGCGGATCGTGCCCTAAATATCCTAAAGAGATATTATTTGCAAATAGCGTATTCCTATGTTGTAATAGTTCAGCTTGAATGGTACATCTGGTACATTTTTATTAACACAGAATATTATTTACTTACCCAATCCCTAGTAGACTTTAGAAAACGCAATGGTATGGGATATCCTCGTAAATAATTATGTGAAACATGTCACAACAGAAGGTACCACCTAGAGTGAACATGCTACTTCTACAATGCTAAAAATAACCTTTAACTGTGATGTATTTAAAAAGGTATTAACTATTCCATTCTGTAAAAGTAGTTTTAAACTCTTTTGAACTAGGATAGTAATTTTCTACCCAGCCTCCTTTTTTCATTTTCAGCAATAAAGATATCAGACATTACGTAGTTATAYAGTACCTAATATAATAATAATACTGTTACTGTTATGTTAATATGTTACTAATATAATATTAGTAACATAAATTCTGAGATGGTAGTTTTCGTTTATACTTTACTTTTCTGTTCGCCTTATTAGGTATGTGACCGCGTGATCTATATTTCATTATTGATTAGCTCGTGCAATGGGATCTCGTTGATGCTTGGTGCCGGCGGGTCTGCTATACATATTGCCCTTGTGTCCAATGACGTGTACAGTCTTTAAATATTAAGTCTGTAAGCGCAATTAATTTACATCAGAGACTTCCATTTGCTGTTAACTAACTGGGACTGGAGAGGTTCTGACATTTATGAAAAGTTACAAAAAGCTTTAGTTGAAAATTAGGCCCTACATTGGATTTGAATTTCGAAGTATTATTAATATAAAATGTAATAAATATTTACTACGTGAAACATAACAAGTATTCCAGAAAATTTGCTTAGTGTTTATTCCTTATGTTCTCTAAATTGTTATCCTATAACTTTTTAAACACAGTTTTTGTGTCACAATCTAGATGTTGGGTTAAACTTCGTAGGAAATCACGAAAAGGTAAAATGTAGTTCCTGAATATACAGGGTCGCTACAAAGTATGTAACTAGCAAGATATTTCAGGTTCTATTCGACCGATTTTTCTGAAATTGTGCTTGGACCTATAGGTAATTAAAATGCATTTTCTTGAATTTTTCCAACTCCATGTCAGCTCGCATTTCCAAGATATGGGCACAAGTTGCACTTTTTTAATGGGAAGGGGGTCAAAAAGCACATTGAAAAGGATATATTTCCCTGATTTCAAAAATGTATCACACTTGTATAATTTATTACGCCTGAGTTGAGAAAAATGTAAATACAATAATTGAGCCTGACAAAGAACGAAAAGAATGAAAACCATTTACTTCCTGGCAGTAATGCAGCCTTGAGTAAAAGTTTTCTAATGTTCTTTGTAGCATATTTAGAGGTAAGTTCTGAATTTCTTCCCTGATTGACCCTCTTAAATCTTCTGCATTATGTGGCCGATCAGCATAAATATACGATTTTTGAGATACACGCACAGGAAAAAATCAAGCGGCGTCAGATCAGGGGAACGTGCTGGCCATTCTATCGCTCCGTGTCTACCATTCCATCTGTCTGGAAATATCGCATTCAAATATCTACGAACATTGACTGCAAAATGGGGCGGTGCACCATCTTGCTGAAACCATATTTGTTCAGAAGGATGCGCAGCATTTTCACTATTAGGGAACAGACGAATAAGTTCTGGTATAATGTGTAAGAGCTGTAAATACTTGTCCGCAAACAGGACCAATAGTGTGCTCACCGATAATACCACCCCAGACATTCACTTTCTGAGGGTATTGTGTGTGGACTTGTTCCATCCAATGTGGATTTGTGTCCGACCAATATCTGCAATTATGTCTATTCAAATCACCATTGAGGCAAAAAGTCGCTTCATCAGAAAACATAATCCAATTTAAAATGTTTCTATCTTCATCTATCATCTTCTTAGCAGTTTCGCAAAATTCTATACTGCGATCGAAATCATCTTCGCTCAGTTCTTGTAATAAGTGAATTTTGTATGGATGAAACTTCTCGTTTTTCAAAATTTTCTGAACAGATCTTCTGCTAATATGGTGAGAGCACGCTGTTGTATGGAACACTTGGGATTCTCTTGCACATCTAAAATGACTTTCAAGCTACTTTCCTCACTCGTAGCAACCTTTGGATGTCCTGGTTTTTGACGATTTTTAACACCCATGGTTCCGTCAAAACGTTGCAATGTTTTAATAACTGTTGATCTGGCAATGGGTTTACGATCTTTATGAATTGCGGTGTAGAATGAACTACTTCCTAATAACTTCGCCTTCTATTTCCATAACCAATCATCATCAAAATTTTTAACTGAGGCATTGCGATTGTAAATGAAAATTATCCTCCCGTCACGAGGAAAATGGAGACAACTGGAGTTTTTGTTCTTACTTAGCGATAACGAATATGGTTTTTATCACGAAGTTTTTTTTGCAAGACCCAAGTTTGTTATCACACTGTTCTCAACTCGGAAGCAATGAATTGTACAAGTGTAATACATTTTTGAAATCAGGAAAAAATACATTTTTCAATGATATGCCTTTTGACCCCCCCCCCTACCATTTAAAAAGGCAACTTGCGCCCATATTTCTGAAATCTTTTCAAGTGCCCATAGGGCCATGCACAGTTTCAGAAAAATCGGTCGAACAGAACCTGCTGGTTCCATACTTTGTAGCGACCCTGTATATTCAGTATTATTCAGTTTTTTTGGTGTTGAGGTATTATCACCTATCTCTTGAATAGAAATTTTGCAAATGGCGCAGGGGTAAGCATCGACTATAAAGTTCAGCTTATCAGTTTACAGTCTATCGATCTAGTGGTATTGTAACTTTCAATATTATTTTAACTAAGGCTCTATAAAGAGCTTTTTTTCCATCCATTCTGCGGATTATCTTTCAAATTATGTTTTGTAGGAAAAACAAAAATATTCTAATATTCTCTGCTCTTTTGTTTCAATTTACAGCTTAGCATTAAGGCGTTATAACTACCCCTGTTAGAAAATAGGTTACCATCTCTAACATCGGGTATAAATACATACCAACATAGCGGTAATTGGTTTACACATTATATTAAAATGTTATTTATTAAATAAACACTGCCCGGCTGAGAATACGAAGTTGGTAGAGTTCTAACTTAAAAATTAGAAAGATAGAACTAAAACATATATCTCGATGATATAACACAAATACTTGAATTCACATGGTTTCTATAAATGATTCATGCATCCAGGGCGCTTATGGAAATTATCGATTAAATCAATTTGCTGCCTCATCTGTCGATTTTTGAATTATGTGATATATTTTAATATGAGAAAACGCGTGGGAGTATGTATTTTCAATATATTCTGTAGTTTTTTGTGGGATAATCAACTCTAAGGTTACAGAAAGCTCACATTTCGGAGCTGTGGGGTGACATTGATCTGCAACCTATCGCCGTGCATGTTGTAGCTTGGCAGCAGTTACAAAAAGGCGGCACAAAGAATTTAGAAATCAACGCCGCCCGCATTGCACGAATCTGTATTAAGGGAAGTTTAGCAGCCATCCAGAACCATGAATAACTGGGTGTACCACGAAGGTAGAAAAAAGCACCGATATTAAAATTCTGAGGATGTGATAACAACATATTTCGGAAAGGTAATAAGGCAGTTTCGATTATAACGGCAGTTGACACCAACTTCCTTATGGAAATGGAAATTCGGCATAGCAATTATTACAATTATATTTTCATCAGCTACCTATTCATCCCTAGTATAAATTTTCTAAGGTTTCCAATGTAGTAATCGGAAACACCTGAAGTTAAGCTAAAAGCGCATATGTTATTTTGATATGAGACGGATGAGTGAATTCTGGATCAGAAAACGTGGTCCTATTAGTAAAAACTTTTATAGTCTTATTTACCTTTCTTTAGCATTTCATTTGCTATAATTATACCTTCTGCTTGCAGAGAAAGTAAGAAAGACCTTGAAAGGAAATACAGTACACAATTCAGTAACAACATTATTTAAATAACATTTCATAAATGGGGAATCGTCATATTGAGTAGCCTAATTATCAGAAGTTGCATACCTCTTACGATTTACATAATTTTTGCAACGTAACATTGTTTACTTCTTTACGAATTTAATCAACTATAGTACAACTTGAGTTGGATTTGACTTTCTTAAGTGTGCTACATACTAACTCTGATTTAAAACACAGTTAAGAAGTCGGACGATGGAAAATATTTTTCCTGGATGATATCTAAATATTTGGCGATAATCAGATGATCCATTTTAGAACTTTTCGGCCATGTATATTACCGAGTTGTTTAATATTTTCTCCAAGCCAAATTCAATAACCCATTGCATTATCATACAAAAAGGTTTCTTGCAATTTCCCCATTATCTACAGTACTGGTAAAAAAATGGAATACCCGTACGAAATTTACATTTGTTGTAATTTTGTAAATGAAATTTGACATGTGACTTTTCTTTAGCTGCATTCGCCTGATTTTTGTAACAATCAGCATGTTTCATTTATTCGTTTGCGTTACTTTGAACGATTTTGTGAACATTTATCAGAAACCATATTCAATTCCACCCGATCAAAAAAAATGCAACCGAGTTGATTTTATAACGATAAATGTAAATCAAATAATAACATTTGGACAATAACGTTAGGTTCAATAACAGGTCGCATAGCCATTTGCAGACCTAACTGCTTCACATCGCTTAAGCATTGAGTCAACAAGTTTAGTGATTGTTTCAAGCGGGATTTTCTGCAATGCAGCCATCAAATCGTCGGTATTCTTATGTGTTCGAACACGAACTCGACACTCAAGTTCCTCCCATAAATGCTCTATCGGATTCAAGTCGTATGACTGAGACGGTCAATCCAAAACATGAATGTCATAATCTGAAAGCCAGCTTTGGACGACGCGAGACGAATGTTTCGGATCGTCGTCGTACTGGAAGATCCACTCAGGGCTTAATTTTTCCAACGCATTAGGCAACATCACAGTATCGAGTATTTCACGATACGTAACAGCCGTCATGATGCCCTCAACACAATGCAATGGACCAACACCACTGCGACTGAAAGCTTCTAGAAATATTGCATATGTTTATATATACTTAGCCTACATTTAAGGTATTTTAAAGACCATTACCCTACACCATAACACTCCCTCCGCAGTGCTTGACAGTGGCAGACAGCGGTGCAGTCTGTCATATCGTTTTCCAACCGGTTTTCGGACATAGCAGATACCATCAGATGAGAACAAATTAAATTTGCTTTCATTGCTTTCATCCGACTTTAAGAATTTCAGCCAATCCGTAGCAGTCCATTCGATGTGGCGTCGTGCGAAATCCAAAAGGGGCCGATTATTCTTTTACGAAATCAGCGGCTTCTTGCATGGTCGCCTACCACACAATTTGGCGGCCTGAAGCCTTCTGCGAATTGGGTGTTTTCACATTTTTTAGAAATCATGCCATGTGTATATTTGGAGCGCCCTTGTTACGTCCTAAAAATTTCAAAATTTTTCTAGCACCAGTTTTCGAAAAAAAACCGTTCTGAAGTTCTAATATAAAAATTGACCACACAAACGCAGTGTCCCGGGATGGAGACGGTGTGACGTAGCACCCGATGTAAACAAAAAATATAGGTTATGTTAGCTACGTGCTTTTGCTTGTGCTGAGTGGAACGAGTTGTTTTCTTGCTTTTAACGGACTCCTCCTAACAACTGGGAGAATGTTTAAGCATGTACAAACCAGAAGCTAACAGCAGATGGTGCTCTGTGCCAGTGTTCAAATTTCAAATACATCCGTCAATAGTCTCAACAAAATATTCGTAAGTGTACCCGGAGACTACGAACGCAAACGGAGATGCTTTAAAGCAGCCAGAAGGGGTATGACCAAGACAAAATCTACATTTTACTGTTGTGAGACTTAGAGTAACTGCATAATTTTTTGCACGAACTTTGTGTTCCGGGCATATCTTGGACTGCAGTATACATATAGGCCCCTCTCGCTTCACCTGAAAATACACACTTAATTAATTAAGTACTCTTTTTTAATGTATAAAAGTTTATATTTTATAACTAGTGAACACACCCAATTGTTTCAACACTGAGAGACAAGTTTATGTCCTCTCTGGAAAACGAATGTCTATTGGGGTCTTCATTGGCTTTTCTTTCACGCCTCTGCCAATTCTACGATCATCGCTAGCAGTAGACTTACCCGGACGGCCACTTACCGGCTTGCGTGCCACATAATCAGACTTCCAAAACTTCTTAAACAAACGGCTAACCATAGCTGACATTAAACTCAGCAGCAACGGCACGATGAGAATTTTTAACTAGCTTAGCATTAATGATTGCTTTGCGTTCTTCATCATTCATTCATTCATTCTGTCTAATAATCAAGAAAAAATAATAGAAAAGAGTCAGTAAGTCACTGGAAAACAAAGTGTTGCATTTTTTGGATCGGGTGGAACTGAAACTGGTTTCCGAAAAATAAATAAAATAAAATCGTACGTAACTCAACCGAATAAATGACATATGCTGATTGTTCACAAAAATCAGGCGAATACAGCTAAAGAAAAGTTACAAGTCAACTTACATTTACATTTTAAAATTACAACAAATGTAAATTTTGCACGGGTGTTGCATTTTTTGACCCTTACAGTATCTATCACGCATCCGCAATTTAACCGAATATTCACTTTGCTATAAGTTTGTAATCAGTTTTTCGCATCTGGTATCAATGTCATTTTAACCATGTAAATATTCCATGTCGAAAATTATATGCTTTAGTTGTTTTGCATCTGGATCTTGATTTCAGGTGTTGCTAGAGGAGAAAATGTTTTTATCAAACTTGAAAAATATACAATGCATGTATTGCTGTAAACGACGATACTTGTGTATTTAAGGATCCCTTGGAATAGATGTATAACAAAATTGTGCTTACCATCTCTAATTCAAAGAAATGGACTTCAACAAATGGGGTGTTTTTTTCAGTGTATTTACGTTTAAAACCTATTGCTATTATTTTATTATTACCAAAGGATATAGAAGATATTTAGAAAAACGCTTGGTGTATGTACCCACATAAAAACGAGAAAGACTCATAACTAATACTCATAATAAAATGCAATCTTTATTTTATAGTGTGTTTTATAGAAATTTTTCTTATATAAACTCTAAAACTATTTCGTAAGTTACAATAATAGATATTAGTTTATGTCATGGGTTTAATTAAAATTTGAACATCATAGAATTTGTTTACAATTATTAGTAATCAAGCATATCACAGGAATTGAGCTGTTTATCTTTTGTTTTGGCTGAACTACTACTTGCTAATAAAGCAGCTTATCATAAATATAACTCTTTGTATTAAAATGCATGTCTATGCTGCGCTGTCTGCACCGCAACCAACTGCAGATAGATCTATTTTGCTGTCATTATAGCTCATCAGTGCAGTTTAGGTCTAGTGCGGACAGCACGGCATAGAAATAATAACTGTTTGTATACTACAAAATGAATTAGTTAGATGTTGGATTAAGATTAAAGGATCCTCAACATTCTGAAATTATAAAATTATTTTTCATTGTTTACGTAGGTGTATATTGGTGTTTAAAAATATATATTGGGGTTATGTATTGGTACATGTGGTAATATTATTATTTGAAACTAGTCTTTGTCAAACAGTTTTCTATTGGGTATCTCAGTGAAGTAAAAATTACGAAATTCAATATAGTTTCGTTACTAATTGTAACATATGCAAATAATTCCCTACGCTAGTTAGTATAAAAAATGTATTTAAGTACGTGAATATTCAAGTCAAAGTTGAACTATTTTAAAACGCCCTCAAAAGGATGTGACGACTTAACTGAAAAAGAAAATACGCAACTTGGCAATAGTGTTACTTTGCATTCTATTGTGGCTGTCAAATTGCGGTCGGGCATCAGGGCTGCCAATTTGCAAGTAATTACTTGAAATGTAAGGATTTTTCGTCAATGCCAGTAAAATTGTAAGGATTAGGCCTCTGTAAGGATTTTGTCAGGCTTTTATTTAGGTATAATTTCGTGTCATTTTTCATTAAAAACGTTGACAAGTTTTTTCAAATCAACATGACGAGCGCAAAGTTTTTTATTATTTTTTAATTTTATTTTTGTTTGTTTTTTGTTTAGAAGTATGTACTTATGTATTGAGTATTGCAATATCCAAAAACATTTGAAAATAAAATCGTTTAGTAATGAATATTGTGAATTGTATACCTTGACCATTAAAAATTCTATCTGAAATAATTTGCTAAGTGGTCGAAATAAGGTTCAAGATCGTGCAAGGATAATGTAAGGATTTTTAAGATGCGCAGTAAGTAAAACTCGTTAGTTTAGTGGCAACACTGTCGGGCATCAGACAAGCTTATTGTAAACATACTTGGTTTTGAAAACGTTATTATCTTGTGCCGGTATTGGATTTGTTAGGTTTGTGTTTGATGATGCTTCATTAACCCAAGAACAACGAACGATAAACAAAAGAAAACTGACACAACACATAAAAAATACGTTTACTGATGATTCAGCTCAACTGTCACTGTACTGTCAGTAATCATATGTACGCGATGTTGCTACTAACTCAGATTATTGTTTATCCCTCTTTTTAACACGGTACAACCAGGGTGTTCACTTGTGACGTCACAACTGATTTCTTTAATTAATATCTCAAGTTATACACAATATTGAAAGAAATAAAAAAAACACGTCAATCTTATTTCATATGGATCGTTCGGAATGTATAATAAAAAAAAACGCTGAATACCCAGTTCTACTGATATTAAGAAAGTCTGATTTTTGTGAAGTTTAACACTATTATAAGACTCTGATGCTAGTAGTTTGCCTTAAGTATTTCATTTTAATACATTATTAAAATACTCTGTAAAAATGTTCAATATGTACTGAATTGCATGCCTTAATTGCAGCAATAGTTTGGTTCATGTAGTTCAATCGTAAACTTTATACTGCTACATAGATTGCAGTAAACTGATAGTGTTAGTGGGTGAAGGTAATTACAACCTCCAGGCGAGTTTTAACTGCCGAATTACAAAAACTGGATAAATATCCTCATTGATTGGGAGACTTATAGAATATATGTAACTAGTTAACATCATTTAAAATGAAACACAGCTCATAGCTTTAGGTAATTATATTTTAAAGTACATATCTACAATTACAATGAATATACTTACACTTGAAATTGCGCGTTTACTTTATACATTTTGCGCTCACAATGCTACATACTGTGATAAAATAGTGATAAAGCTTACATGAGAAATAACAACAAAACTGACTGCAACAGCAAATGATGATGAAAACTTTTAATATTGCTGATCTCATATGGTCTTGTAAATATTATTTTTTGTTTCCTTATTATGTTGCGCTTAGAATGAATTTCCAGACAATTTTGTTTTAGTTATTTGCCATACAAGCTAAGCATTTTATAAACAATTTGAATCTCAAAAACATCGGATTTGTAGTGGACTATGGTTAATACGAAGTTATTTTTTTTACAAGATTTCTCACTTTCAGTACTTAATTTTTTTTGTTATAAGTTGAAGGTTTTGCATGAGCAACACACAAGTAATTTTTTTAACATTGTACACTGTACTATAATTACACATGCTTACTCCACAATAAGCAAAATGTTTACAATATACATTTACATTTGGAAAGCACTTATTATACTCATATTGTACAGATTGCAAGTTACCTTCATGCAGAAGAAGTTAAAAAATCCATAGCTGCCAGAGCACACATTCTGTGAATACATTAACCAGACTATAACAGGCCCAGGGTAAAGGTGTTTTACACATAATTCTATATAGCAAAAATATGTATGGCATTTGATTATTACAGGTGTCTATCTCAGTCTCAACTGTAATTTAAAACAGCCAGCCGCTTTTATAGAACATATAAGACTTTAAAAAAATAATAATGTAGCCATCAATATGTTGTTGATATTGCTGATATGCACATATTATAATTTCAACGATTTACCACTTTGCTGAATATTTAATTACAGACACTTTTTATGAATTCATTGCACAATCATAGTCTTGTCACCGAAAGTTTCTGTAATGCTGAAAGCCACTAGTTGTCATATTATCCACTAGTACTTTTCATTGATATAAGCATGCTAAGATCAAGTAGAGAATGAATCTAGTATCTACATCACTTTCAAATTAGATATTTTTAGATCCCCTAGGCCTATTACACTAAAACAGTTTTGCTCTTAAGGGGGTCAACTGCTAATTTAATTACATGCACCTGCCATGTGCATGTATTTTTTGTACCGTTTTCAATACTGGGAACTACAGCAGTAAAATTTTCAGTCTATAGCAAGCTTAACGATATTTTTATGTTATCGTCATTTGCTATACTATCCTCATGTAGCCCACAAATTCACCTGTCATCATTTGTAAATGTATGTAATACAGGTATTGCCCGAAAACAAAAATATACCTTGTTTTACAGCAGTTCCAGAATAAACTGGTAACTCTTGTTAGGAATATCACACAAACTTTTTGCCTTTACCATTCACTATATTTTTACAAGAAATATATACAGTACTAATATGGAAGAACTAAGGAATGTAATAAGAGGCAAATAAAATCAAAGATGAGAGGCATAGGCTGTGGATACTATTTACAAACGTACACGCACACTACCGCACTGCAGTGGCAGGAAGCTAGAATTTATGTTTCCTAAGGTACTGCCATCTACGTCAACCTTAAAATGCACACTATCACCATCACCATCCCTGAGCATGCTACAAAACCAGTAGCAGAGGAAACTGTACTAGAAGCGACTTTTTCTTCATCACCTTTCTTTTTGAGAGACAAGGCAGCATCACCGTCATCTGACATCATGCTACTGTTTTCGTGTTTTCCATCTGTAGTACTTTCTGAAGTTTTCTTTTTGGTTGTTGGTTTATTATCATCATCCAATTCAGGTTGAACCATTGGATACACTTCATTTGTTGTTGATGTAGTCCTAGATGTGGTGGTTGTAGTGGTGGTAGTAGTCGTGGTTGTAGTTGTAGTTGTTGGCACCAGGGAATTATTGTGTAGAAAGTAAGCTTCTCCAAATTCAGGTGTCACATCTAACATAGTTACTTCGCGTTTGCTGTCTTTAAGAATTCTTGCCCTTGTTTGACCATCTTTGTACAGTGCACTCACAGTAGCTGTATACGGAATATCTAATTCTGTGTAGTTTGCTTTCAGAGTGACATTTACAGCGGTACCGGGTTGTAGGTACTTTTCAATAGGTTGTACTTCAACTTTTTCATATTTCTCATCAATTCCCCATGTCATTTGCCTCGGTTCCACATTTCTTTCCATGATTCGAAAAGGCAGTCCAGTCTGCAGACCATGTCCCTTACCCCAATGAAGGATGTATGTAAAATTGTAGCTTATAACAGTATCTACATGTTGCCAATCACCCTCCTCGTTTTTAAGAACTGCCTCACCAAGAACCGTAGATGTTTTTTTTATTCTACGGCCCCTTTTATTGTACATGATGTTTGTAAGTTCGTATTCTGTAGGTTCGGTTTCTACAAGAATTTCGCCATCTTCACTTTCCCTATCTTTATCATTGTGATCCACAAAAGTATAGATTCCCAAATTGTCGAATGGGTTATATTTGCCCAGGTTGTGCGTGAAGGTACCTGCTTTTTTACTTTTTGTTGGTTTGCTGCGGGCAATAAATATGCGAAATCGTTCATCGCCGCCGCAAACCGACCCTGGCTTGTTTATGATGTACTTATTTTTTGGTATCCAGCTCAGTCTGGCGCTACTTTCTATGTTCACGAGTAATTCGAACTTTGATGATCTGTGGACATTTCCATAAAGGGATACTATGCACGTCTTCTCATTGGGTCTTAACTGACCAGACACCCAGTAACTGTTCACAATAATTCGACATATATAAACTGGTTTTGTAACTTCTCCTGCGCCTGTTTCCTCTTCCGCTGAAAGCAAAAGGGTTCATATGTAGTATGAATCATAACAATTTATATATAGTGCAAACCAATTCATACAAAAGAAAATTACGGTTTTCCAGGTAGGTTCTGAATAAGGTTTCAAAAGTCACCGCAGCAGGAGTGTAATGGTAAAAATTGTCAACGCTGTAAAACGCTAAAAACGAATTTTTCCATTGACTCCATGACAAAAATACATCAGACTAAAAGGAAGACTATGGAAATCATGTATAAAAAGATGGGTTTCTTGAAAAACTCGAGTAAAAGGAAAAAATGTGGCAGTTTTAAATGCACAGAGGGTCAAAACATAAAAAATGATTATTAGCGAGAGAATTCATGTGACTAGTTGACCAATACAGGTACAAGCAAGCTCATGAGAACATCAAAACTGCTAAAAAGAATGGGGCTCGGATCAAATATCTACTTTTTCGCACCTGCTTGGAGTATGAATAGGGCTGTTCAGAATTTTCGTTGGTTTTAAGAGCTTATTAGTACAAAATATACCAACAGGCTCATTGCTGTACACAAAACCTCAAAATTTTGAGTAACATTTAAATAGATGAAGTGTAAAATTTATTCTAAAGACGTAAAAAACGAGACCCTACGATGAGGCCAGTGCTGGATGTAATCAACTTAAGTGGGTTAAGTATTAAACTTGCAATTTTCAACGAAATAGTATGAAATTGGCCCTCTTCGTTGCATTTATTAAGCTGGGAAGCAATTAAAAATAAATAGTTTTATGTTTCTAACACGAATTAGTCATGACATCCTATGGACTTCAAACGCCAGATGCCTAGCCTTGTCGTGTGGTGCCATTTTCTAGTCTACTTGGCGTGCAAACATCTATTTCAATTTTTCATTATTAGGCTTCATATTCGGCGCTACTCTTTAATGAAGCTGGTATACGTAAGAAAAAGAAGTCGGCTGTCTTGGACAAATTTCAGCCGTCTGAATATGAACCAGATCTCCAAAATGCCACTTAATAAATGGCACCGAGTTATATGGCATCAAAATGAAAATTACGATGCTATTTTCTAAGCTTATGTATGCTCCATAATTGTTTTTGTTGACGCTATAAAGAAACTTTGCGTGTCCGAAACACCGCTCGTGGGTGGAAAAGATGTGGATCTTCTTATAATTAATAGACATTTTTCTCCTCAAACCAGTCAGAAGGAAGCTCGAACGAAAAATTTATTCTTCTTCAGCATAAAAATATTCAAAATCACATAATATTATTTCTGCACGCATTCTCTGCATGTGAGACTACATCTGCTTTATAATAACAAAATTACGTCTCTCATTATCGGCTACATCAAAACTGCGGGCAGCTGTTTCTGTTTCTAAAGCCTCATCAGCGCAGCTACAGTCCCAACGCAGACAACATGGCTTAGATCTGGCTTCTCTTATATAGTTAAAAGTTATGAAAAACGGCAGAACTTCATTAAGAATGGTACTTCTCCTGAACTTCGAATGGGATAAAAAAATTTCCTCACAATCTAAAGGTAACTCTCCCCCTAAAGAGGTTTCTATCGATAACTAGTGGTATTCCTGCTTTATTAAAGCTATGACCTGTGACAGCAAAAGCAAATCAGTGAAATTGAATTCACTCATGACACAGCTCAGTCTCATCTATTTCGTGTGTATTATCAAGTAGGTGCAGAACTAGTTTAATAATAAATTGAATACTGGAGAGTGGAAGATACCATTTTTTGGTAAAAAAAGCACTGCCTTTTGAAGGTGTTTCTGCAACTGTATGAAAAGTCGTGGACCATTGTGTGGCTGTCGAAGGTTGGGACTTAACTGTTCACCAGCAACTGGCAACTGCCATGGACAATATTGCTTGAATAATTATCCGATTAAAGACTCGTCAGTAAAGAGCCATCACTAAAGCAGAAACTTAAAGTTCTGGGATTGACTCGGATTTCCTCGAACAATGAATTGACTAATTTATACGACAGGCAGGAGACATCTCATAAAGAAACCACGGCTAGTATTCAACCGCAAAGGTGATGTGGAATAGAGTAAAATTATCCAGTAATATCACATTCAATGCTAGATTTTGAAAAGAGAAAACAGAATTGCGGATATGAAAAAAGACCCTATATCTTTTTATAGAGAATTTCCAAGGTCTTCTTTTTGGCCTGATATATATTTGTCGTAGATTCTATGAAAACCGAGATATCTTGAAGAATTCGTTTTACAACCGGATTTTAGCCCTTCCCATCAATGTCAAATTTTTATCATTTATTATCATTTATATATTTTTAAACATCATTTGCTTTTGTTAAATTGATCTGCAGAAAATTCCAAATGCAGTGGATTATTAGTTTATTTTAAACAGAGAAGAGTAAAGTCACTGAAAAGATGATTGTTCTCAAACTCAAAATCCACCAAAACAATATTTTTTGTAAAAACCTGTTTTTTCTGATATTCTGATAAATAGGAAATTAAATTACATTTGATACTGAACTGCCAAATGTTAATAAAGAAGAATGTTAATTTCGCTACAAATACATAATATTATCCTTAAACCACCTTTTAAGTAGTTTTTAATACATATACGAATTTTTTCTACGACGTTCGGAATCTTGTAACCACCAAGTTCATTTTCGATTGACATTTACATTTTGTCTGGGTTCAATGATATCTTGTCACACTTAAAAGTATTTTCCTAAAGGATTACATTTAAAATCTACAATTTTAATTTGTAGTTGTGATTTAGAATAGCAGACACTGCCCTCTTCGAATACGGTTAAACTAATGGTAACTAGTAAGGAAATGAATTTATCCTAATAATTGGTAGATTTTGCAAACCATAATTTTAACATGACGCACATTTAGAGTTTGAATTACCTATAGAATGTATATTTTCATGAAATTGCTTGACTGTATGAATGCTTAGAAAACGGAGTACTACTACCTTATGTAGCACTGCATGTTTTAAATATACCTACTAGTCTTGCAAGATCTACCAGGCAAATTAATACAGATAGCTAATCAAACTTTTTGTAATAAATACACTTCTTGCTATGATTTTACAATTAAACAGAAACATACAGGTTAGTAAAAGGTATGGAATAACGTTTACTTTTGCAAATATAAACGTTACAGAAAAATCTTTTTTGCAGTTTTAGTCAACTTGTTGCTTTTCTATGTTAAAGCGTACCCATGGCAACATAACTTTTTTTGTTTTTTTTTAATGGTAACCAAGCGATCTGGTCTTTATTTTGTATGGTTGAATACGAAAACTGAAATGATTAATCATGTTTTCAAATAGGCAACAAGCACGTTCTGCAAGGTGATGATGATGATGATGATAATTATAATGCTCTTAATATTTTATTCACTGAAATAAATCTTTACATAAAATTAAATGTTCAAATTGAAGATTTCTTGTAGCTTGGCGATAACCTAGTTCATCACAGAAATTGCGCAAGGAATTTTGCAGCCAGTTAAATGGTAGTTCTTGGATTTCGTATCTAATTCTGGCGGCTCTCAGCTCTTTTGTGTTTTTTTGTACACCTAACTATTTAAATTATCCCATGGAAAAATGCAATGGATTTAAATCAGGCGACCTAGCAAGCCATTCAATAGGTTCCCGATTTATCTATCCAAACATATCCAGATATAGATAGTCGAATATTAATTTCAAAAGGTGGCGGAGCGCCGTCTTGTTGAAACCAGACATTGCACTTTGGTATTCCTCGTTAATCTTCATCGGGAAATAAATGCATTGTGCGCACCAGGAAAAAAAGCAGACGTGGTGGGGACGAAAATTGTCGTTTTCGACATTACTGTATTACTTTTTTGTTGTGAGTTGCACTGTACCATCGCGATTTTTGTATCATCTTTTGTTTTAAAGCTATAGCCAACTTTTCAAAAATGTAGCATTTCTTCAGTTTTCAATATCTTGATTGGCTATGTAGATACAAAAGAACTATAGATACATGTTTTATAGATATTTTTATTTTGAATCCATTGGCTTACTCAGAATTTTTAGGGGGTCACATTTTTGAGATATAACACAAACTTGCATTAAAAAAAATGAAAATCATAGTTGGCTTTGCTATGGTCAAAAAGAACTATTTTTTCTGATTAAAAAGTATACATTGTTAGGTTTATTTTTACTAATTTTGGAATGATTTAATTTTTTTTAGTAATTTAATCAGATTTTACGTTTACATCTAGGAGGTTATTGAATAAAGAAACACAATATAATTTATATTATTAAGTAAAAAATTTAATCCATAAAAAGTAATATATGCATATTTGAATACATACAACTCCTAAGACCACTCATGCAGTTTTTTTATCGGTAATCTAGAAGACCATGTATCTAATGGAAATGATTTACAATGATGATTTACATTCATTTTGGGGAAAAACGTAAAATCTTATTAAATTATTACAAAAATTGGAATAATACCAAAATTGGTAAAAATAACCCTAACAATATATACATTTTCTTAATCAAAAAAAAATAGGTCTTTTCAATCATAGTAAAGCCAATTATGGTTTTCCTTAAAAAAAAAGCAAATTTGTGTTATATCTCTAAAATGTGACCCTTTAAAAAATTCTGAGTACGCCACTAGATTCAGAACAAAAATATCTATAAAAAATCCACAGTTTTTTTTGTATCTACATAGCTAATTGAGATATTGAGAAGTGAAGAAATGTTAAATTTTTCAAAAGTTGGCTATAGCTTTAAAACAAAAGACTATAGAAAAATGGCGATGGTACAGCTCAACTCAACAAAAAAGTAGTACAGTAATGTCGAAACCGCAACGTTCTAGCATTAATAGTTACCGAGATACCCTACAATTACAATGAAAATGGGACATTCTGTACACTGAGAATTTTATGTACCATAAAATTAATTTCTCATAAGAAAAAACAGTTTTTTTTTAGTAAGGCTATTAAAGTGATGGACTGTGTCTTTAACCCAATTCAACAACATTGTGATTCATTGAGGAATACTAATAATTTTGACATTGATTGTTGGACGTTGTAAATCTAAAATACTTACTGAAATTACACAGTGAGAAGTTGTTGACTTTCCAAGTAATATGGCAAATTTATTTTTTGGTGTTAACAAACAGAAAATGTGGTTATGTTTAAAATTCATTAGTTATATTGCAGTTTTCCCTATGATTCATAAGAAACTGAAGCACAACAATTAATCAGCCACTGAAATGCACGTGTGCAGCTGTTTATTGAAATGCGTAGTTATTTTTTGGGTAAATGCGTGTTGTAGGTCTAGCCTTCAAACAACGTTCATTAAAATACCATGCTATTTTCCTATAATTTCATACAGTAACGTTAATGTTTATAGCTGTGCATCAAAATAAAACTCATGCCCGTACATACAACATTACCAAATTATCATCATCAATTTGACGTGTAAGAATGAAACAATCAAAGTGTTATTTGTTGCAGTATTGTCGCAATTGAATGCTTATGTGCCGTTTTTTGTGGGGTTGCTTTATAAAAAAGTATACATTTTACAATGGATCGTCGCATGGCTAACCAATAACTAACTATAAAAATCAACTGTGCAACAATCCCATTGTATCGCCTGTAACAAGTGTTGGTCTCTCACAGATTGCAGCAAAATATTTTAATGAAGAGATATTAAAATGCACACAAAGTAGGTAGTGGTGAAAAATTTGATTTGTAGTATAAGTAGGATATGTCAGCGCTAGGTACAGCCTGGTTTATTGATGTGTTCATTTTAATAGCTACGTCCTCTTTTCACATCCCAGTTTATATTTGGAATAATGAAGTGTACCGCGATGATTTTTTAATTATGGCATAAGTGGCCTTTCCTTTAGAGTTTAATAAGCTCGTTAAAAGGTGCACTAGAAGGATGTTTACATATTCCTCGTTACGGTGTTTTCTTAAAATCTTTTTTGACCTTTAAATATGACCTCTTCCCTGAAATGTAACGTCTATTTGTAACTTTATGCAACAAAATAATAAGAGTACTTAAACAACTTATCATTTTTTAATTCAAATACTCACCATCCATTATCTGTTCTGCTCCAACAACAGCATCTTGAAAATCAATTTTTGCGTTTTCGCTGACTGGTACCCACTGAAGTGTGGTAGAGGTTACCACCTGGTTAAAATTTTCTGACAGAACATGCACTGATGGGTCTGCTATGGTACCACCGAATCCAAGAATCGCGAYCACCCAGAAKTATAACATTCCCATATTGCCCTGCAACAAGCAAATGCATTTTGATTCGACACGTTTTCATTATTACACTGCAGGTTAAATTAATTTCAGAACTCGAAGCGCAAATAATTGGGCGGGTCAGACATTTTGATACAAATTTTTATAATCACATACGAGAGCTGATCTCGTTCTGTGTAGCCTCACTAGCAGGCTGTGATATTTGACATACATATATTTTAACCTTGTGTTTCATAAGCTCAGTGCCAGTAAAAAAAGTATCTTAAATATCTTACATCGTTTTAATAATACCGAAGTTTTATCAATTGACTCCAGCAAAAATTATGGAATTCAATAAAGACCAATATCGTGCAATAATTTGATACAATTTCAAGCCGTCAAGAATGTTATAACGAAATGAAGCACCTGCTAGGCATAAAGTTGTGTTCGTTAGCTACAATAAAACGTTGGTACAACGAATTTCAACGAGATCGGTTTCATCTAAAAGACGAATTTCGAACCCCTAAGCTAAAAACTGCTGTTACTGAAGAAAACATCGCTCTGGTTCGGCGCATGGTTGAAGAAGATCGACACGTTACGGTGCGAACAATTCAGGCAGCTCTTGGGATTGGTGTGAAAGCAATCAACACAATTATTCTGCACGAATATTAAAAAGTAAGGAAACTTTGTGATCGTTCGATACCGCACAATTTGACTGCAGTTCAAAAAGAGGCCCGTGTAAATTGGTGCCGATCTACCCTGGATCGCTTCAACAATGGTGCATCCCATTTAGTGTATGTACAACATCATTACAGGTGACGAAAATTGGATCTACTGCTATGATCCCGACAAGAGACAACAATTGGGTATTATCACTTTTTTGAAAATTACGTAAATGAATCTTGAAGTGCATATATATCGTATGCCATGTTAAAAAAAACAAAAAAATATTTTTAGGTAGAGTATTTCAGGTCTGAAATTCGAATCTTATGAGTCACCGCCAAAACGCTTCTATCCAAGGTTATTCAACTCGTGACGTCAAGTGTCATGTAAACATTACCGAGGAGCGTGCTGTTTAATGGTGTAGTATCATTCTTGTATTGGAAAAGCTTTTGTGTGGTGTTTATTGAAAGGACGGGGTAAGAGGTCGCACCAAAAAGTGATTTGTGTAGTTTTACAAGCATCAATTATGTATGGAAAACAAAACAAGTGTTGTTTTGTACATGGTTATAAAAGTATTTCAGTCAATACAGCTAACAAAATTTTTATAACCGTTCCTCGAGATTATCAACGTATGAAAAAGTTGTTTAAGGCCCCTAGAAGTGATATGCCGAAATGGCAAAGTTTGTTTTCCTGTTGTAAAGATCATCTTAATTCTTACTGTAAGTTTTATTATTCTTTTTGGAGTTATAATTGTTAACCATTCAGTTTCCATTTTGTCATAGCTGGAAGAGAATATGAAAAATTATATGCGTTTTAAGTTGATAGAGGGAAATGTTATAATAAAGAACGACGTTGTTTCCCATATATTCGACTGTTATAGCCAGACCGAAAACGAGCCGCAAGAGGCCAGAAAATAAATGGCAATTTATATTTATTCTGACCTCTAAAATAAATGTCAAGTTTAGGATACGTTTTTGATTCTTACATTTTTATGTTTACAAATAGTATGTTTCCAACAACCCACCGTGATCAAATTATCAATGCTACGTTAATTTGATAAAAAGTTAACGTATGCTGTTGCTTTTGCTTTTACGTTCCTCATCACTGCCGCGTTGAACCGCTCGTCGCTGTAGACAAATTCCATAACAATGAACATGCCTTGAGAAGTCATAACTCATAAGTATTTCACTTTTTCTTGGCGTAGTCACAAAATGAACGCAACCAGCAAACTGATAATTTGATGGGCTGAGGCTGACGCGTGACGCGCTGACTCCAGATGTAAACAAGCGGCCATTTACAAGACACCTGACGTCAGGGCCAATATGTTCACGTTTCGGCGGTTCCTTTAAATATTCACATTTTTAATATTAAAAATACACTTTACGAACCATTTTTTCGAATTTATAAGCTGTCACAGCTGTTTTGTGGATTAGATGCTACCTATTCATATGCAATTTAATAAAATATAATTACATGGCAAATACCCAATTAGGCTGGCCGGAACAAGTATTTGTCATCCAGCCGCCATCTTTAAATACCCTAATAAGATGGGGAAAACAGTTCGTTTTGGAGAGCCAGTTCGCGCGAACTAGCTCGCGCAAGCGAGCTGTTATTCGTTTCAATAGTTCGTTCGCGAACTGAAGCAACAGCTGTTCGTTCGCGAACGACGAACTTTCAATGTCACGAACCAGTTCGCGCAGTTCTCACCCGAGAGCCATTCTTTTCAACAGTTCGTTCGCGACCGACCCACCTCTACAAATTTAAGTTATTTTTTTAAATAATTTTTTGGCCCTGCCTATTTGGCAATTAGCCAGCTCATTAGTTTCTAATATTGTTTATTGATAAATTACATACATTTTTACATTATAAAGGGACATTCACAACATCCATGCTTTACGCGGGATTCGAACCCGCAGCCTACCTGGCTTCCGCGCTACCCACTAGACCAGCTAGGCTGGCTAATAGGTTATGTTTGTCATCCAGCCGCCATTTTTGACAGCATTCTGGATAGGTTAATCGGCAGTTTGGGTGTTCGAAAATGAGAAGGCTCATACAAATGTGGTTGGTGAAAAAGTTGAAACAAGACGATGGTTGCTACATTTCTTGGAATTACTGGGCATGTGTCAACTGTAGCTTTAGAGGATCGTAGTACGGTTGATTCCGAACACAGTTTGTTTGCCACAAGTATTTCAGGTTGTTAGAGAAAAGCGACCAAAAGGAAGAATCATCCTTCATCATAACAATTGTCGAGCTCATACAGCATCCAGAACAAACGAATATATAACTGCCCAAAATATTGAATTATTGGGCCACTCGCCGTATAGTCCTGATCTGGTACCTAATGATTTTTTTCTGTTCCCTAAGGTAAAGGATAAATTGCGTGGTTTCCGTTTTACAATAGCAGAAGAAGCTGTTTCGACAGCTTCGGCGTTTAAAACTGAGGTAAATAACCTAACTCCAGAACACTCCAGAACTTCTGCAGTTAGGTTATTTACTGGACCAGAAGACTGGAAAAAATGTTTTTATGAATGGTTCAAACGTATGTAGAAATGTATAGATTGTAGAGGAGAGTATTTTGAAAAAAAAATATAAGTATATTGGTTCTATTAAAAATGAGTTTTCTTTACTAGGCTCAACAGAAAGAGACCAGCCCTCGTATCAATGAAATAGGTTTTGAAAGTAGAAAAGCTTGCATTTATGATCTTCTGGCCCCTATAGGTTTCTAGCGCTGAAACATCACTTCGTGCATAAAGCGGCATTGTTATAAATTCTGTTCGTGACTTTTACCAAGTGTAGTATAAGTTAATTCAGTGCAATCACTCTAAAAAGGAAACTATTAATTATAAAGCATATAACATAGAGAATCTTATGTTAGGTACTTATATTATTATTATATTATATTATCCCTTTCTTAGAATGAGTTGCATATTACCTATTTTTATTTTTGAGTGTAACTAAGTACTAGTAGTGATCAATATTCACACTTCACACTAATTCTATTGGTCTTTCTTGAAAAGCCCCTGTTCCTTTATCCAATCAGACTCTGATGCAATTTGTTGGACGGTGTATAAAGCACGGTTGCAAGGTCGTTAGGTACCTCAAAAAAAACTGGTTTTATCGGATGACATCACACTGACCGGTTCTGCATGTGCTATTTAAAGTAACTGTTTCGTAGTAAATTACTCATTGCATGTCTCTTTCGTTGGTATTGTTCATTCACATAAAGATAATTAGTTGTTGATTAAGCACGATGATTAAGTATTAGCCTAATTCCTGGCCAACAGTTTTTATCATTTCCACAAGTTTTGGATCAATGACATAGTTGCGCTACAAGTATGGAACCAGCAGGATATTTCAAGTTCTGTTCCACCGATTTTTCTGAAATTGGGCATGGGCCTATGGGTAATTAAAATACATTTTCTGGAATTTTTTCACCTCCATGTCAGCTCTCGTTTCCGAGATATGGGCGCAAGTTGCATTTTTTTTAAATGGGAAGGTGGGTCAAAAGGCACGATATTGAAAAGGATATTTTCCGGATTTCAAAAATGTATCGCATTTGTACAATTTATTGCTTCCGAGTTGAGAAAAGAGTAAATATATTAATTGAGCCTGACAAAGAACGAAAAGAATCAAAACAATTTTCTTTATCGCTAAAATGAATAAAAAAGCCAGGTATTAGCATTTTCCTTCACTGGTGATAATTTTCTTCTAGTTTGATCAATTTATTGCGAATCGAATGGAACCCAAAAATTAAAAAAAGTGAAAAATGCAGTATTTTTCAGATTTACATTATCGAAGATGCTCAAAATGTTCCCCATTTACTTCCGGGCAGTAATGCAGCCTTGAGTAAAAGTTTTCCAATGTTCTTTGTAGCATATTTGGAGGTAAGTTCTGAATTTCTGCCCTGATTCGTCCTTTTAAATCTTCTGCATTATGTGGCCGGTCAGCATAATTACGATTTTCCCCTCAGGAAAAAAATCAAGCGGCGTCAGATCAAGGGAAAGTGCTGGGCATCCTATTGCTCCGCGCCTACCAATCCATCTGTCTGGAAATATCGCGATAACGAATATGGTTTTTATCCCGAAGTTTGTTATCACGCTTTTCTTAACTCAGAAGCAATCAATTCTACAAATGTGATACATTTTTGAAATTAGAAAAAAATTTCATTTTCAATGCCTCTTTCCAATTAAAAGAATGAAATTTGCGTCCATATCTCGGAAACGAGAGCTGACACGGAGTTGAAAAAAATTCCAGAAAATGCATTTTAATTACCCATAGGTCCATGCACAATTTTAGAAAAACATAACATCGAACATAATCTGAAATATCCTACTGGTTCCATACTTCCATAGCAACCATGTATATATAATATATAGGTAGGTAAAAAGTAGGTACGTGCATGATTTAATGTTACAAATCATATTCTTCAAAGAACACAGAAATCAGGTTTCTTGAATTGGTGAGCCAGTGATTTTTTATTCGGACTTATGAATATGTTGATCGTATTTATTTCTTGTGCGCATTACACTTTCTGTACGCCATGTATGGTGCCTGGCCACTTATCAATTCACTGCAAACAGTTCATTACGGAGCGATACCATTCGCATAATCATTATGTCATGCATTTAATATACCAATTAATCATCGATATTACTATAAGTAGAATGATGTATGTTACCATATTAGAGTGCACTACACTTTCAATGCAACAGTTGACTTTTTTAGGCCTGTAACTTTACCCCATTTCTCACGCATTTTAAGTTCATCGGGTCAGTATTGTTTTGTTAATTACATGTCAACAAAAGAAAACATATTTTTTATAAAATATTATAGCGTTTTTCTGTTGCATTGCTTTTACCCGAAGCTAAGGATACAAATCAAATGATTATTTTTAGTGCCGTTGTCTCGTCAAATGCATACAATGCATAGTAGCTTGAAAAAAAAGGAAAACCACTGCAATGTCAAGGTGTTTACGCGTTGAGTAATGTTGTAATCTCAATGTATCCAATTAAATGCAGGAATGTTTTGGAATGAAAAGTATCGGTAATTACAGAGTAAATGTACCATTCGTTTTGCAATCCCGCACTTCGTAACTACCATTTCCTGTGGCATTCATTTTACGGAAAATGATGGGTATCATGTCATGCCCGATAATTTTTACTACGCGTAAACGCTTGCACATTTAAACGAATTGCGAAACCCAGATTATGCGTTTCGCAGGATTAATTTCCCCTACTTTAGTATTATGTATAACTTGAGCGCCTCGGCGATTTCTCATGACTTCCACTTCCCATATGTCCACATTTGGTATAGCGTTTATATTATCCAAAGGTAAAATATGCCCTTTACAGTTGTGTTGTATGTTTGTTTAGGAAAAAAATGGACGGCAACTTTTATAATTATTACCTTTCTCTCGTCCCGTTGTGTGTCTTTTTATGTTTCTATATCGGGATTGCAGGACCGGGACAAAGGACATTCTCCTTTTGTCGGCAAGTTTCGCTGATTTATTCCAATTTGTCAGCTTTTTGAAGACTGAGCTACAATTAATTATTTACAAGTACAAAAATAAAGAAATTTTACATACAGAAATCGGAAAATATATTCCATACAAAGAATTTGGTGGAGTTGTACAGAATTCTGGAAAAAATAATTATCCCATAAGTTTCATAGAGAGATGTAGAATTGAATACCTTCAACATCAAGGAACAAATTCCTCTAGAAGAGAAAATAACTTGAATGCCGTATGTTAGCAGAGTATCAAAAAAATTGAAGTCCGTTTTTAAGGCTCATGTACAATTAGCTTTCTACACAGTGAATAATATAAACAAACGTATAAATTCTAAATTGAAAGGTACAGATAAAAAAATATATGATGACGAATATGGTATATAACTATAGCATATAGCATAACTACAGCCTCMTCCTGAATCTTAAGTTTTTCTGCGCCAAMTGCACACGTAAAATAATTAACTAAGAAGAGGTATAAAAGAAACGAAACTAATAAGTAGACCATTCAGTCATTATTGACAGTTTATTTTAATAAAATTATTTTTTAAATTGGACTGGTGCACAACTATAGCCCATTAACGTACCGCCTTCAAAGTTTCATTTTGAAAGATACTCAGGTTCTCTCCTCAAATCTCGCCGGCGCCAATAACAACTGAAATTATCTGGACCATCACGATTATTTTTTTTCATCAGAAAAGATAATCTAACATTAAAAAAACATAACATGGTTTAATTCGAGGTTTAATTGTAAAGTTTTCGTTTATATTTCTCACAACCAAATTCCAAACGTGTTGTTTTATGACATTTTCTTAGTTTTCGGCGTACAACGTGTTCACTTTTCTTCAGAACCCTCCTTATATGTAGTTCATTTTGAAATATCAAGCCGACACTCTTGGGCAATTCTTTTTCGACTTTTTAAGGTGTTATTCGCTGTAGCAATAATTGGGTATTTGCCATGTATTTATATTTTATTAAATTGCGTAGCATCTAATCCACAAAACAGCTGTGACAGCTTATAAATTCGAAAAAATTGATCGTAAGGTGTATTTTTAATATTAAAGATGTGAGTATTCAAAGGCACTGCCAAAACGCGAACATATTGGCCGTGACGTCAGGTGTCTTGTAAATGGCCGCTTGTTTACATCTGGGGTCAGCGAGTCACGCGTCAGCCTCAGCCCGTCAATTTATCAGTTTGTTGTTTGCGTTCATTTTGTGACAAGCGAATTAAAATACGCCAAGAAAAAGTTAAATACTTACGAGTTATGACTTCTGAAGGCATGTTCATTGTTATGGAATTTGTGTACAGCGACGAGCGGTTCAACGCGGCGGATATGAGGAACGTAAAAGCAACAGCATAAGTAAATTTTTTATTAAATTAACTTAGCATTTATAATTTGATCACAATAGGTTGTTGGAAACACTATTTATAAACATAAAAATGTAAGAATCAAAAATGTACCCTAAACTTGACATTTATTTTAGAGGTCAGAATAAATATAAATTGCAATTTATTTTCGGGGCTCTTGCGGCTCGTTTCCGGTCCGGCTAACAGTCGAATATATGGGGAACAACGTCGTTCTTTATTATAACATTTCCCTCTATCAACTTAAAACGCATATAATTTTTCATATCCTCTTCAAGCTATAACAATATGGAAACTGAATGGTAAACACTTATAACCCCAAAAAGAATAATAAAGCTTACAGTAAGAATTAAGATGATCTTCACAACAGAAAAACAAACTTTGCGATTTCGGCATAACACGTCTAGGGGCCTTAAACAACTTTTTCATACGTTGATAATCTCGAGGAACGGTACTGACTGAAGTACTTTTATAACCATGTACAAAACAACACTTGTTTTGTTTTCCATACATAATAGATGCTTGTAAAATTACACAAATCACTTTTTGGTGCGAACTCTTACACCATGCTTTCAATAAACACAATACACAAGCTTTTCCAATACAAGAATGATACTACACCATTAAATAGCACGCTCCTCGGTAATGTTTACGTGACACTTGACGTCACGAGTTGAATAACCTTGGATAGAAGCGTTTTGGCGGTAATTCCTAAGATTCGAATTTCAGACCTGGAATTCTCTACCTACAAATATTTTTTTGTTTTTTTTTAACATGGCGTACTATTATATATGCACTTCAAGATTCATTTTACGCAATTTTCAAAAAAAGTGATAATACCCAATTCTTCTAGCAGCTCTGGGCGTAATTTTTACTTAGGGCCACCTTTCTTGTTTGTGCCATACTGTTCAGGGTTTCGTAAATAATTGGTCACAGCTTTAGGAGACCGGTTAATTCTTTGCGCAATTTTTCGGCGACTAAAGCCTTCAACCCAAAAAGCCAAGATTTTACGTTTTTCCGTGTCACTCAGATACCTTCCACGAGGCATTTTTAACACAATTGTTACAACACAGTGACAGTTAATAATAACAATATATTTATAAACATGTTTTTGACGTTCGATCACAGCCACCTAAAAGTTTTTTTTAAGTGACGCTATAGTTATGCATGACGCAAATTTTAGAAATTTTTTCATTAAATTATGGAAATTATTAATAAATTATTTTAAATAGTCCAGTTCGTATACGTATTTTTTTTCTTTTATCCTTGTTGTAAGTTACATTAAATCACGTTTAAATATGGCCAAGAAAAACTGATAATAAATAATATTAACCACCTTGTAAATCGAGTCATTATCTTAACGTTATGCTATATCGATATCACCCTACTGTAGAATTAAAAGAGCAGCAAGTCCTATCATTTTTTTGTACCCAGCTTTACGTTGAGCACCAAGAGGCGGGTAGGTAAGAAACGTGGTTACTTGTTAGTTTACTTTGTTAGTTTGCTATACTGCTTTACTGCCATTTCAATGTTTTCGCAAACTTAATTAAATTTAGATCTAAATACTTATTCAAAAGCACAGCGCATTTTACAAATTTCTGAATGTGAAATTAAATACACACAGTATATCTTATCGGAGTCTTTTGAAGTTTTTAACCAATAGGGGACCGTAAAACTACGAATAAATAATAAACTATAATAGTAGTATATATTATGACCGTGCTTAAAAAAAAAGAGAATAATAGCTCACTGCACGAAGTTGTTAATCGCGAACGGAAAATACCGTACTTACAACGTGTAGCGGCATTGTGGCGGTACTAAAACAGCATGAAATCACGGTCGTTGCCTTCTTACGTACAGCCTCTGAAGCAAATCACGCATACTTTAATCTGTAAAAAGCTTTTGTATTTGTTACAATATAGCTAAACTTTTTTAATTCGATTGTACTTTTCAAAATTTACTCTTGCACATCAAATAATAGCTAGGTGTTAAATTGTTCGACTCTTATACACCAACTTTCCTTGTGATTTTACAGTTACTGGTTTGACGACGGTAATTCATTGCGCTGTTGTTATAGATACATATTGAAAAGTCCTTCACTTTTACGAGGATAAATTGAAAAGTCTCCGGCCTAGCCTAGATAGGATGCAAATTTGGCAGATTTTATTATGGCATTATATTCTTTCATATTTTATCAGTCGTGCCTTGGAATATCAAAAACATCTGTCAAATAATAATTATTTGCCAGTTGTTTGAATTCGATGTAGTTTGGTGTTTGTGCGCAATGGAGCAAACTGAGATTCGTGCAGTGATCAAATATTTTTTTATTAAAGGGCTATCCTCAAAGGATATAAAATCTGAACTGGACAATACATTGGGCGACTCTTCTCCTTCTTACACGACAATTAAAACTTGGGTCGCGGACTTTAAACGTGGTCGTAAAAGCACGGAAGATGCACCACGTTCAGGACGACCAAAAACCGCTACGTGCAAAGAAATTGTAGAAAAAGTCCATAAAATTGTCTTGAATGATCGCCGGTCAAAATTGGTAGAGATAGCAGAAGCTGTGGGCATTTCAACGGAGCGGGTACATTACATCCTAACTGAAGTGTTGGATATGAGAAAGTTATCTGCGCGATGGGTGCCGCGACTGCTCACACCAGAGCAAAAATTGATTAGAAAAATGATTTCTGAGGAGTGTTTGGCCCGCTTACAACACAATCCGGTGGATTTTTTACGAAGATTTATAACTGTAGATGAGACGTGGATTCACCATTATTCACCCGAAACCAAACAGCAGTCTAAACAATGGACTGCAAAGGGGGAACCCGTTCCGAAGAAAGCGAAAACAGTTCGGTCGGCCGGAAAAGTTATGGCGTCAGTATTTTGGGATGCTAAGGGTATTCTTTTCATAGATTATTTGGAAAAAGGAAAAACAATCAACGGCCCATATTATGCTTCCCTGCTGGACCAGCTGAAACAAAAAATCCAAGAAAAACGCCCGGGACTAGTCAAGAAAAAAATTTTGTTTCATCAAGATAACGCCCCCTGTCACAAGTCCGTTATTGCTATGGAAAAAATTAATGAATTGGGATTCGAATTGGTACCCCATGCGCCCTACTCGCCAGACTTGGCTCCCTCGGACTTCAGTCTATTTCCAAACTTGAAAAAATTTCACGCTGGAAAGAAATACGGATCAGACAGTGAAGTCATTGCTGCCACCAATGCTTATTTTGACGAGCTCGACGAAAAGGATTATAGAGACGGCATAAAGGGACTTGAACATCGCTGGACCAAGTGCATTCAGCTCGAGGGAGATTATGTTGAAAAATAAAAAAAAAAGTTACTTGATTTGCTTTTGTTTTCTTAGCTAGGCCGGAGACTTTGCAATTTATCCTCGTATAGCTAATTATAGATAACACGAAGACCATAACGGGTGGGTGAATATAGACGTGTGCATTATTTAAATAAGGTTTCAGTGTACTTTATTTCTTTGCGTGCATTATAACCTGAGAAGACATAAATCCACGCTGCCGGTCATTTAAAATCAATGCACATACATACCCGTAAGAAGAAACTTCGAAATTTATAAAAGATAGCGAGCACAAGTATTCACTGCTCCAAACTTAGTTATTCCAGATATATGGGATATAGACAAAACCAGTTCTATGCCGTGCTGTCTGCACTAGACCTAAACTGCGCTGGTGAGCTATAATGATAGCGAAATAGATCTATCTGCAGTTGGTTGCGGTGCAGACAGCACAACAAAGACATGTATTTTATTTACATTGTCTCAATTTCTAAATTAGCTAAATGGTTAAATTTGAACCTCCGTAAATTTTTGAATTTCGAAAATTCTTTTGCCATTAACAATTCACTAGACTTGACCAATAAACTGAAGAATTTCAAAATTCCACAAGGCTTTCCTTGTCCCTTTCGATGTCAATAATTTATTTCCTTCAATTCCTCCACAGGACTGTTTAAATTGTAGCTTACCAGTGTTACATAAAAATAATTTGGTTTCTTTAACATAATTTTCTTTAATCGATTTTTTTTCAATAATAAACTTTACTTACAAAATTCAGGTTTAGTATGGGTGCGTCTCTTAGCCCACTTTTAGCACAACTTTTTATAATAAATTAGATACCTTTTTACAGGGAATTGCAATGACTTAAATAATTTTCTTACATTTATAAATTCTCTTCAGGCTTCTATAAATTTTAGTTATGAAACATAAATTAATAATCAAATTCCATTTTTAGATTTATTAATTACCTATACGTAACCAATCTTCTCCTTACCCATCTTTGTAATTTTTTAGAAAACCCACATGTACGGCCAATATTATCAATTATTTTTTTACACCTTTATACACACAATATGGCCGTATTTTATTTTCTTTTTTAACAGACTTTTTAAGTTAACTCTTTTGTTAAACGCTTTTTAAAAAGAACTGGGTGTAATTCTTTAAATTACTTTTAATAACAACTTTCCAAATCATTTATTACAAAAATTATACTTTAAATATTTAACAAAATTCAAGTTTTCCTTTAACACCATCATTCATGTCGAAGAAGCCAAAATTTGGTATCCTCTTAAATTTGTTTAGTCTCAGTTTATCTAAGTTATTTACATCACATGGGATAAGTGTTAATTTTTTACGGTAGGCAGTGTGTTAGCCCGTTTTCTTCGTAATAAAGACAGAATTTCAATTTTGAATCATTCGGCGGTATATCTTCTTGCAACGATTGTAATTTTGCTTACGTTAGTCAAACGTCGGTCATATCATTTATTGTCATATAAACACACTGCCAATATAAAAATTAAAGTCTACATTTTTTAGCAATCGTCAAAATTATTTTTTTTTAATTTTGGAAATATACAAAATTAGATAATGGAAATTTTACGATTTTGAATGATTTTTACAATTTCGCTTGTCATATTCTAAATTCTTCTTTTGTTTGAAGTCAAGATTACTTATCTACAATACGACAACTCTGTCACTGTGTGATTATTTATTCTATAAGGCACTGATGATGGCTATTATTAGTTGAATTTTGAAAAGTTACTTAACAAAAAATACTGGATAACGCGATAAACATGAACCATAATCCTTGAAATATTCTACTTTCCTCACACCTTCTGAGTCAGCCTGTGTGACACATTTTCTTCCGTTGACATTTGGAAGTTGCTCAGAATGTTCCATTCTCGACTAGCAAGATCTTACAATCATAAATTCACTTACCGATATTATGCAACAGAAAGGCATTCGACTTTTTTATTTTCTAAGTAAATCGATGATACACTGAAGAATTTTGCAAATTAATCATCTAATTAATTGAAGACTATTATACCGGCACTTAATATATCAAAATGAACAGAAGAAAACGTCGAATTCATCATTGCAAAAAATGTTTTTCTCGAATTCAACAAGATGAAAAACCATGTCAATGAAATATTTAACTGGAACTGCGCTGTGAAGTAGAAGATAAAGTAAAAATTTGAAATTAAAGATTTTTTTTGCAGTACATAATGTACTGCTTTTCCCGTTACTCCATTGTTATCTCATCTATTAAAACATATTAGCTACCGCCACGCCCCTTATTGTTTTTGCAACAGAAATCATTTTTGCATTATTTTCTCTTTAGGTTTTTGTACATGGATAATTTTATGCATAAACGAACTGCATTCTTCCAGCAAAAAAGTTAAACAAAGAAATAATGATTATAATGATGGATGTCACCTAATCCGTATGACTATAAAACATCTTAAAACCAGCCAAGAACAGGTGGATAGTCGAGTGCATTATTGAATGTAGAATATTCTGTTTTCATTTTACTTAATTGCTAATATCAGCTACACAATCTATACCTTTAAATAAATACGTCCAATTTTGTAATCCATCTTTTTGTTTTATAGCTTACATTGGCGTAACGCCACCTTGTCCGCCGACATCAACGTGTTTATCGAAATGTCATGCTTGCTGTGCTAGTGTTAACACGCGAACTCCACAAAACTTGAAATTAGATCACTATAGTCGTGACACTAAACGACAATATTTACCGTGAAGGCATACGCGATTACACCTGCATTTGCGGTTACGCTTTATGTGAATTACTCGTGCAACCTTTCAACTATTTCGCATTCTCAATGCAGTCGCCGGTATAACACCTCTAAACGCTGCACACATCGCGGAATGAACTGGTTACGTAGTTGCACCCACTGTCTGGGTTTCCACTTTCCACGCTTACGCCAGAAGACATGTTTCCATGACAACCCCCTACCGTGCAATGACCATAAACACACGTKCCTTTGGCTTGACTTCAGACATCGATGCACCATGCAACGATTCGATTTGCTCGATTTCGTGAATGGGGACAATGTTTTTGGGAAAACTATAATACGATAAGAAGAAAAGGCCAGGTAGCCTCGGTTCTGCCTCCGTTTGTTTGTCCCAGTAGACATTACTGGCGGTGTTCTTTGACCGCCAGAATCAATGAAAGTGATTTACAGTGGGGGAAAAGTTTGCACACAAGTGTATAAAATTTATTAAACTTCGTTTTAGTACGTATGCAGGCTGTCCCAACGATCCTAAAAAGCTCCACAGCCGGTTCCTCTTCTCTTTATTAAGGTTGATGTTAACTAAAGTCAATCCTGTAACCACGACAGCACTTAAAGTAAGGTTACTATATGATTGGTTTAGATTTTAATTACATAACTGATTTTAGTTTAAAATAGGGAACGAAGCCCGGTCCGATGATTATTACAGCTGCGTTTCTTCTGCACATTTTAAAATTCTTACAGTTTATATACTGGGTATCCCAAAACAAGAAAAACACGTTATAGTTCTTTTTTTAATGGAATCTACTCCGTTTGATTTTATTTTTATACAGGTCGTTTTTTACCTATCTGCCATAAAATTTTGATTTCTGACAACCTTTTGCCAAAATTAGTAGTTTTAAAATCCGTGCACAAAAATCAAAATAATTAACGCTGTTTGATTTCTGAATGTTTGGTTGTCTTATTAGTGTTTACTCAACAACCTACGAAGACGCATTTTTTTAACATTCAAATTAAAAATGACTGAATTTAATTTTCTATTATTTTATTGTACTGACCAAAAGCTTTTTTGGTAAGCCTTCCCTCAATATTTAAGGTTTGTATAGTCTAAAAATCCAGGTTGCTGTTATGCAGGGGCTCTATCCTGCTGCAGCCATATGATCCTTTGTGTGTGTAATTCTACATTTTCCATCAGAAGTGGGAGATCATTTTGAAGAAAATGTCAAGATTTCACCTCATTCAAAACATCAAAAAAGGATGGGCCGTTCACTTGGTCTTGGTACACAAAAATTCCGCGCCAGACCAATGAATATCAATGATGATCCGTTGTACGCATCCAATAAGGGTCTGCGCTCTCATAGTAATGAATGTGGTGTTGCTGCTTCATCACTAGATTATGTTATATGCATAAAGTTCCATTCGTTATTAATCAAATTGTCCCTGGTTTCACAACAGTTTAATGGATTTTGAAAATCGTTTCCAAAGAGTTCTTGGTTTAGCTTAACTTGTTAGGGGTGAACCTTGTGTATTAACATAATTCGTTTAAAGGTTGTTCGCGATATGTCAGTTTCTGGTTCAATTTCTCTGCAACTGAATTTTCGATTTTCTTGTAGCATTAAAAGAATTCCAACTCCAAGTTTTCCTCTATTCTTCGTTGAAAATAATATGAGTTGTAGTTCCCTTGAAAGATACACCCTTTCAAAGGTACAGCCCTAGAAATGTTCATTTCTCAAGTTTATTGACTGGTTCATTTCATTTTCAATTGTGAAAGCAAAAACTGTGTATCTTTGTAACCTGATGAATATCCTTTACTCAAACTTTTGTTAACTTTCTATATCTTGAAATAAATTCAGTAGGTACATCAAATGCAGTTTATTTTAATATTCGGACACGTTGATTATTATTTTTAGTAACAGCTTTTCTTGTTAAAAATATATTCAGTGTGTCCCAAGATGAGTTATATAATATTACTAAATTTAGAACTTTTATATTTCCAATTCAAACAATTCACCTTAATACTTCAACAAAATATTCAAAATGTCTATTCATTATTTGGCTATTGCCAAATGAAGTATTCTTGATTAACCCTATAAAAACAGTTCAAATGAAATCTGAAATCTGGAGACCGAGGTGGGCGTTCAAAGGGTCCATTCTATCAATCTATTTGGCTAGAAGTACTGAATGTAGACATTCAGGGATAGCTATTGCAAAATAGGGAGACGCACCATTTTGTTGAAACTAGACGTCTCTATTCAGGACAACAAGCATGTTGGGCCCTAAAGTCGATCACCAACAATTCCTGTCCAAACGCTTTTCTGGACGTTGAACATGACTTTTTCTTAATCGATTGTGGATTCTCATTTATTCAATAACTAAAATTTTGTCAGTTTACTTCAGGATTAAACACTTTGTGTTGTTGCCTTACCACTGTAGCTGATCACCGTTTGAATCTTGTGTACATCTGTTAATTGAGGCATTGCATTAAATATTTTTCCCAAAGGAACTTAGGTACTTTCATAGAACGGTAAAATAAAAATATCTGCATTCGAGATGTGTTGTTCAAATAGGATTTAGTGTTATTATTTGCTTTGACAAGAAATATCAAAAATTGTTGATTCAATGTGATATCCGGAAAACAAACCCAAAAAATTACATTGCTCTACTCAATGACTAAAATAATCACACCTCCCACCAATTTGGCATTTCAAGCAATTTAAAACTGAATAATTAAACCTTGAAATAGGCAGAGACAAATTTGGACATTTGAACATCATTTGTTGAAGAAAAAGTATTAAGGTAGATTGCTTTACCTTTGTTTTTCATATTAAATGTTTTTGTTTAAAATCTGGTAAATGATACGGAATAAACATTTTAAATTCCGTAGGTAGTTTAGACCTATAACTTGATAAGCTCTTTACAAATAGTCATTAAAAAGGGTCGCCGTTTAAAGAAAAAAGTCATATCTTAAATTTAAGACAAAATATATACATTATTTTACGTCTCCGTTCTTCGAGCATTAAAAAAACTGCATTAGATGTACTGAATTTATTCAGACTGGCACTACTTATATTCATATAAGTAGTCATGGATGTGTTTGTCGTCGTTTGTTCATAAAAGAGGCTGGTTGTTTGTTAATAGATGTGAGTTTATCTTAAGTAGTCAAAACAATAAATTAGCAAAAAAAACAGTAACGTTAATGATATATTAATTGCGATAGACATAATTCGGGAGAAAATAATTATGCCTCACGTGAATTAATCAAGTTATCGGCAAGGCGTCATAGTGGAGGTGTCATAACTTCTAATCGAATGAATTACATTTATTAATCAATTTTGAATTAAAAGTGATGGCAACTGAGCGCATCAGTAGTGGTACTTATTTACTTTTTGTACTGGTAACGAGAATTACGGAAAGCAATATAATGTTTTTTCAAAATCGTTTAATGCTAATTTCTAGCTTGTTAAACTCACGTATTAACCAAGTTCAAGGTCCAAATTAAATGGGTAATCTTGTCAAATTGAAAACAACTGAACTTTCAGGTTTATCAACTACCTAGCATCACAGCATGTGTGCTATAAGAACAATATTCAAAATGCACTCCCATAGAAAACTGTAATAAAAGTATTTCCAGTGTAGATTTCTTTGCTCGGAACGAGAACTACCGACACACATTTACTTAACCGTTGCTACCCATTCAAAGCAAAAATAAGCGATGGATTTCTAATAGGTAAGATACATAGACCTACATTTGAAGTTACCGTGGGCGTTAACTGCCGTTACAAAACAAATTTTTATTGTGTGTATCCCATTTTAGAAAGTTCGGATTATGTGAGAAACATGAGATGCAACGTAACTGATGAAATGATGCTATAATGTGCCGCATTCGTATGTTCAGATAATCGTGATAACCGGCAAAAATAATACAACGCAATTTAACTCCTATCAATCATCATCATTTTTAATTATTTGCGGAAAAAAATTGAATTCTCGCCACTGCTATCGTAGTTTATGAAGATCATACGCGAAAGACTTTTTTAAATTCTCAGTGAGTGATAACAATCCGAGGTTATCTTTTGAAATACATGTTGAACTGCCCTGTAACGGAATGTTGTAAATTATAATAATAACCATGATGTAATGACAACAACGTTTGGAAATGCAACAAGTATCGTTCGTAACCTTGCATGTACAATGTGCATTTTTGCGAAAAAGGTTACGTAAACAGGTGTTTTGTGCTGTGAAATATTGCAACTTTGACAATTATAACATTTTTTTCAACTCCTCATTGTAAAAGACAAAAAATTAAAATAAATTAATTACCGCCAATAACAACGGTTGGATGTATCACAGTTTATAAAACGCAAGCGAACCCGGATCAAGATAGGTATCAAATAAGTGATTCGAGTATTTTACTCTGTCGCCTAATGAATGCTTGCTTTCAACTACATTTTTCTTTTAACAATTTGTTTGAATGATCAATCCTTAAGTGATATGGAAGAGGGTATTTCAAATCGTACGCACGTGCTCAATAAATTCACATAAACATCAATTACGACAAATCAAATATTCATTCCCCCTCACCTAATAATCGTGGCGTTGGTAGTGAGAAACATACATTAAATATTGTTCTCACACCCACAGCGTGCGGGCCCATTAATTATGAATCGACTGGCTTTCGTACGTGATCAAATTACAACTAACATTTAAGTTTACCAATCCTGGCTGCATTTCTAGCTATTAAACAAAAATGTCAACATTTTATTGTCACAGCTTTGAATTTTTCTTGTGGGTATCGCTAAGTTATTGTTTTTCTCACTGCTCATTTGTACTTTTCACATACCAAACATTTCTGTAGTAAATCGCGCGTTATTCGGATTTATTACAGTCTCGTACTACAAAACATTTTCAAATTAAGCTGACTTTTACGCTTGAGGAACTATCCTATGTCCGTGTTTCAATTCCTTCACATACGCGCAATYTACAAACAATAGCCATCTTCACTGCATACGTTTGCACTAGATTACTTACACGCACTTAGCATTCGAGGACAGCTTGCACTTGGAGTTTTGTTGTTGCGTGGGTTTTAAACTACATACTCAGTTATATTTATATACTGGGATTTATCGTAAGAGAAATGGGAATTTTTAAATAACTATAATAAATGGTACGGTTTGATTTCTTATTACTAACCCGCCAAAAACCAGACAGTCCTGTCTTGTAATACTGTTTAGAACCCATTATATATAAACTTTCAACCGAAATAAGCATGTATTATTACTCGTGTATATGTAGCATTTATTGGCGAAAGATACGTTTTTGACCACATTATTTATTTTTTTTATTATAAAAACCAGCACCTAAAATCAAATAAGTAATTTTTTTATGTAGATCAAGAAACTTCTATTAAATTGTGTTGCAAAATATACGATTAAAATTCGAGGTCGTTAATGTCGTTATTAAATTAAGCTGCGTAAGAAAATAAACGTTTTAACAGTAACGCATGGTGTTGTAGCATATTATACTGTAGTGCAGCTATCTATTTTGCACCACAGACGACTAGTGCGAAATATTATTTGATATATGACAGTGGAAAAATTTTTCCTCAATTTATAAATCAGTGTCATACATTAATTTTGTATTTGGAGTTTTTCGTTGTTAGATTTAGTAAGACACGGGCAATATACGGCATCACAGAAGTTGAGGTGACATAATTAGCAAGCGACTGACAAAGCGTTATTTTAACACGCTTACTTAACAGATGTGAATGAGTATATATTAATTTTAAATTAAACTAAATAAATCATCTGCCCTGGTCAATTCACTCTCAGATGGCACTGAGGACATCTGCCCTCGTATTCTCGTATTTAAATTAAACTCCCGAATTTTTACAGATGCAGGTTTTATTGTGACACCTATTAACGAAATGGCTATATAGACATTTTAAGTAATTTGCGCCAGACAGTGGGACAACCGGAAATTTAAAGAGTTAGTAATTATTAGCAGCAATCGATAGAGATTTTTATCTATTTTACTAGTTCTACTTTAAAGTGGTAAAAGGACAAATGGATTTAATTAATCGTTTATAACGGGGATATAAAATCTATGCACATATGTAAATTTTAAGTGCACAGCGTTATTGTAGTTAGTTAAATTCTAATTTCTTTTTTTGTTAGTGCAGTTATTGTGTACTAAGTTTTTACAATAATCATTTTAATACATAGGCACCGTAAACACTGACTAAATAATGTGTTACTATGTCCAATACTGCTACAACCAATACGCCTGTTCACCTCTTGTAAATATGCCACTGAGTACCTATACAGGATGTTCACGGTAACAGTCTACAGTAACTACATGTTGTAGACTGCTTTATGAACAGTAATGACTATAGGCTGGCAGTATCTTAGTACTATTTGTTTCTAAATCGCTATTGTATGGCAGTCAGCTATCGTGGGCTGTTTTGTGAAGAATAATTTATTCAATTCGGAATATCTCAAAAACAGTTTATGATACCCCTCCATACTTAGGTATTTGCTCAATTTGTGAAATGCGCTATTCAAAAGTTGTTCACTTCATTTAAAATAAAAAAGCTATAGTCAACATCTTAATCAATTGACGCTCAATTGGTTTTATGTCATCGCCACAAGATTTTTTCATCTTAAAAAATTAAGGAACTTTGGCATTTAAACCACTAATCAAGATTGCAAATAAAATTGTTTGTTATTGTAGACTTTTAGCGTGTACACCTTCTAGAGTAAACTATAAGTTTAAGTATTTATTATGTTACATTTTTAATTATTTAGATGTTGAGTGCAGAAAAATGACACCCAATAATGCAACATGAAGACATAGTAAATATGAGCAACAATATTTAATCGTGAAAAAAACACCTTTTAACAGAAGCCTTATGCGGCAAGGATGTCGCTTGTTTTTTATATCGTAGAATCATTTAAAATGGATATTGTAGCACCCAATATCTTATCTTACTAGGCGAGCAGTGTGTAACGGTTTTACAGTTTATATAATATGGCAATCAATGATCAGTGTAGCTAATAATACGTGCGTGTGTATTGTGCGTGAATTTGCCCCCAAACCGTCCCTTTGCAATATTATAAAGAGGGAAGGGAACGTCAGTACCTGTGTAGATACCTATAAAGGCGACCCTCGATGGGTATGTGAAGGGCAGTCCATGCGTAGGTCTTATTTTTCTTTTATGTATTATAAAAGCGTAAAAGCAATCTTAGCGCGAATACACACCACGCCAGAAGAATCCCTACTGCAGGATCGGCTGCAAAATTTTTGACAGTTTCTAACGAAAGGTTTTATCTGATGTTTCTAATGAAATCTCAGCTAAAACTATTTTAAAATATCTCATAATTACATCTTGTTTTTGTATTATGAAATAATTTTCGAGTCGTTTCTATCACTCCCGCTTTTGCAAGGATCTGAAAGTTAGTGTTATTAAGTTAAATATTACAGAATGCAAACTTCTTTCTTTTGTAAAAAGTGGTTGCAGTCAATATGAATTATAGTCTGTCTAAACTTTTATTTTATTGTCGCAATAAAGTGATTGGATCCATTTCAGTGGACTTTTGAGTTTAGGGAATAGCCCAAAGTCACTCGATGTTAAATCAGGATAATGCGGTGGTTGCGGAACGATATCAGTTGAATTTTGGTAGTTTCAATTGTCAATAGTGTGTGAGTCGGTGCATTATCGTGATGCAAAAACCAAGAGTTGTCTGTTCACAATTCCTGCCTTTTGTGGCGAATAACATCACGTAAACGACGCATAACACTCAAATAATATTCCGTGTTAACAGTTTGGCTGGATGGAAGCAATGACACGATAATGAATTTTTGAGTGACTTTGGCGTGTTTTTCTCCTTGTTAGTGCACTTTTTGCACAATATTCACTCGATTGATCTCCTGTTTCCGGGTCGAAGCGTAGATCCAAGTCTCGCTCCAGTAATGATGCGTTTCATGGCGTCTGGGTAATCAGAAATCATTTGAATAACAGACGTCAACGCGACGTTTATTTTCCCAAAAAGGTAACCGTTTTTGGAACACTCTTAGTGTTAATCAGCGATTTTCGAACACAAGATCTTTGATTTGATTAACGTGTTGTTTATCAGTTGACGTTATTGGTTGTCTTCAACGCTTTCTCTGCCTTCATTAAAGTCTTTGTACGACTTGTAAACATTTTTTGCGACATAACCTTATCACCACAGGTCTTCTGTAATATCCTCACGAGTAGCTCTGCAGCAATTAAATGCAGGGTGTCTAAATTCGATATCATAATTTCTAGTGCCTCATTTTTGATATACAGAGTGTTGAAGTAAAAAAAAATTTTGTAATTTTTAATTTTTTAGAGAACGGCTTTTTGAAACTACGAATTTTGGCAGAATGTTATAACAGATCACGACTAATAATCTGGTATAAAGCATTTTTTCATATCTATAACAGTGGTGGCGTAGGGGGAGGAGGAGAGGGGTTTTCTCTTTAAAAAAAAGTTGTGTGCAAAATGTTGAAAAACTCGCCACTCCAGAAAGAGCAACAAATAACGTACAAAAAAGGACTTCTTATTGCATTTTGCTAGAACGAACCGTTTTCGCGAAAATCGAAAATATCTGAATTCCTACAGGTTGGCGCAAATCGACAAAAAAAACCGCTGCTAATTGAATCAATACTTCCACATCCAATTGTTAAAATGACATTTACGCTTTTATTTCTTATACTATACGATCAATGATCAGGATTTGAGCATTTTTTCTCTCTACACATTTTTTTCTAAGACAAATAATACACAATAATACAATAATACTCGCAATTATACTACTAATCACATACTAACACGAAAAAAAAAAATTTCAAAAAGGGTGGTTACCCCCAATTTCATCCTACTTACCCCAAAAACGATAGGTCGCTTTGGGTAGTTGAGATTTATATTATGTCAAATTTCAAGTTCATATGTTGTCTTTGGAAAGTTATTGCGTCTACACACAGACAAGAATTTTTTTTCAAATTGTGTTTTTTTTACGTTTTCCACCATTTTTAAGTGATTGAGCAAATAGAAATTTTTGAAAATTTTTTCGCGATACAGTACTTCCAATCCGTTGGATGTGGAAGTAATTAACTTTTTTTATTTTCCAAATAAATTAACGTTTATACGGCAACAACATGACAAATGATCAGACATAAGGATTATCTCCATAGCTAAACAATGGCGGTAATTGGGAGGGACAAGAAGTTTTTTTTTTATAAAAAGATTGTTTTCACATTTTTTAAACAGTTTCAATAATTATAAAGATCAATAAAAATATAAAAAAGAAAAATTTACTTTATTGTTGTAAAAGAAAATTTATTTTATTAAGATTATTTAATAACGTTAAATGCAGGTGGCATTTCTAGCTTTACGAGAAATAATTTGTTCTATTACAAACATAAACTCAAATAACCTTTTATAGTGAATAAATAATTTCACGTTAGGAACACGCACTTGAAATTATGACATCGAATTTAGAGACACCCTGTATATTGACTTGAAACCCTGCATAGATATTAGGGACAGTATTATCTGTAATACTACCAACCTACAAAAAATAATTATATGCTTTCATAATACCCGTGAAGTTTAGGTAAATAGGTAATTCGCCATATTTTTGAACACAGTAGTAAAATAACGTTTACTTTTATATATAAAAACTTATTATATGATTACGGAAAATGGGACGCATATGATAATTCCAAACTAGGCCAAACAATTCTCGAATTGATTTATATAATCGTKTGATGAAKGAAAGGGTTATGTGTTACCGATTCGATGTATTCAATACGACTAAACATAAATCGTGGCTACCAGTTTGTTTTATTGCATTTATAACTTCCTTGATCGTATTAGATCAAGTCTTGCACCCTCATACCTTAGAATCGACCGCATTAATTTAATGTTCACTGGTCTTGTTAGGAATTATTTTGAACTTCCGGCTGCGCTGAGCTCGACTCTTACTGAACGAAGGCACTCAATGACTTCCCATCATTACCTAACTTACACTGGTAGTTTAAAGTACCTAACTGCTTCAGCACACTGTAATGGACAAGCATCATTGTCGTTTCCGTTGGCAACTGTGTCATGCCCGAGAATAGTAAATTTGTTAAGCTGCCAGTCACAAAATCATAACACACTTATTAAATGGCTTGATGCAATAATGGCACGTATTTATCAAACAAACAGGTGTCATTGTCGCTTGCACTTAATACTGTTGCTGGCGAAACGAAAATATTGATATAAATGATCCGTTGCATCACCATATTAATTGTTTGTATAGCTGTACTCTCATCAGTTGACCGATGGCCTCATTACGAGGCCATTCAGATTCTTAACTTACACGAACTAAATGAACAGTTACTGGAAATTAAAAGCAAGTTTAAGCTTTATTTAGTGCAACACATCTAAACATATCGCAGTACATACTACTTTATCTATAATAATATAATTTTTGTATGAAATTTTACCTACTGAGGATTGACTAGTTATCCATACAGTTTTAATTCGTTGGCTGAATTTGTTTTTGCGTACTTTCAAAAGTAATACGATTAGAAATTTTAACTACATGTTATTTTGCAGAGTACATCAAATTAGAACCCATCAATGTCATTAAAAAGAACCTCTTGACTGACCTCATTGAGACATTACTGACCTTAATTACGCAATGTTTATAAATCACGAATTTAATGCTCCACTTTATTGCTAAACAATACAACATCAACAGACACAGCGGTGGACAAAAAAAAAACCTTAAAATACTGAAAAAATCTGACATTTAAATCAAAGCAAATTAGGCATTAAGTAAGTGAATTAATTATAAGATACATAAATGCAGCAACTATAAACTATGTAGTAATAATCATGAACCAAAACATGTTCACTTAGCAATAACATACGTAATTACTCTCAAACCAGTAAATTTTAAATAATTTCGAGGCAATTACACTTCAAGAATATTTAGAGACTTCGTTTTAAAAACTGTAAGGTGAAATACATTTCAAATACTACAAACTACAATAAATTCGTCTAGTTAGCACCTCATATTATGATTTAAGAGTTTGTAAGTTGAATTATGTACCATTATACAAGTACTGCCAATCACAAATTATATTAAACCATATAAACCCACAGCAGGTAATTTTGAAAATTTATATTTATTAATGGTTGAATGTAAAAGAACTCTTTTTTTTGTATTTTGCTCTGTTGTCTCTATTAAAAATCACATAGGATTGTAACATTATTCAGCAAGCATCAAACACAAAATAATGGTCTGGTGTTTATCCGGATGTCATCAGCATCCCATTTTGTTCTGCCTGGTGTTTTTTTGCTAGAATCGATTCTCTCAAAAAAATATTATATCCGGATAAATAAGTTATTTGTTATTTGCGCAAAAACTACACGGATTTTATGAGAGTCTATGCTCCTCCATGATTTTCCAAACTGAATTTAGTGAACTCGTTAGAGACTTAAATTAACATAATTACTAGTAGCGTAGTTGAAGAAGTGAATTTATATTATCTCCCTTTAGTTTACAGTTCTAAATAACTAGACTGTTTACTGACTTTTTTTTAATTTGAATATATGCTTTTAAATATGTGATAATTTAAAGATGGTCAATATGTACGGTGAAGTCGAACAAAACCTTGATTTTTATGTATCATCAATGTGTATACATCAATAACGTTCTCGATCCCGATGCAGCATTCTTCATCTCGAATCTCGAATTGTATTGGGGAGCGTCAAAATAAAGACTGTCACGGGAGCATATAATAGTGAGTTGATAACTAAATTACGCGAAAGAATTTATGAAAAACGATGCGGAAAACTTGCAAAGGTGTGCTGTACTTAGCAAGATAAACGCCCCCGTCCAGAAGTCATTGACTTCGTTGCAAAAAATTGATAAAATTGGTTTTGAATTGGTTATCACATGTCCTGTTCTCCCGATAAGCACCGTCAGACTATTTATTCAGAAAGCTCAACAAAACATTGAAAGGTACATTTTCGACAAATAATGAAGTCATATGTGCAGCTGTGGCGTTTTGTATGGTAGGACAGATAAATATCAATCTGTGTTTGTATTGTATCTGCACAATTTTCATTCCCGAAGGTATGAAATGTTTACGAAATGCTTGCTAATTATTCCTTGATTTTCACACTGCTTAATCATACCACCCTTCATATCAGTATATATAAATAACAATGTAATTTATTATTACTGTACCCATAAACCTTCAGATGTAAATCGGTATACTTTCAGTAAAAATCTCTAAAAATACCAATATTTTGTGAGGCATTTAAATGGTCTCGAGGCAAAACCTAGATCTCGTGTAGAAAATTCGAGATGTAAAAATGCCAGTCTCGATTTCGAATTTCGAGACAAGATCGAGACGAGACATAAATTTCTCGTCTCAGCGTCAACAGTAATCAAAAGCGAGGGCTTTCGTACTAGAAACTCGAAATGTATAAAAGAACTTCTTGTTTTTAGTTCAAAAACAGAGGACGGATTCCGGACACTTTGTGAATAAGATAAAGACGTACGGATCATCAAAGGAGGTCGATTGCGTTTGACTTTTCCTGGACAGTAAATAATGTAGTCAGCATGCTAGTTAATTATGGGCTTTAGTGAACATGAAACAAGGAAAAATCAAATAAGAATTAGTACTTACACGTACTTTTACCGTAAGGGTGCAGATCGAATATGTGTACTTTTATCTTGTCTAATAATAACGCCAATTGTGCAGTGAACGACAGTCTACGGTTAATACTGGGACTTGTATCAGTATTTCATGATTAACAGATACAAAAAAATTCTAGTACAGTTATCCCGTTCACTCCTAACAATAGGAATGTGATCTCTGTTCTACTTCCGTCTGCTTTTTAAAATGACGCAGTTAATTACTGTGCCGTGAATAACCACAAACTACGTCAAGATCAAGCTGGGCAACAGGTCCCACTACAACACTAAAATTGTATTCAAATGAGTGGTTTATAAAAACACTTCGCAGGTGTCCAGAAACTATGCGGTTTTTAGAACAGACCGAATATGTAATTCGAAAACGCTGTGCCTCCATATTACGCGAGCATCAAGGATTTAACGCTGCCAACATTGAATGCTCGAAGGTGTTTAATATGTGAAAATTATATTAATATCATTTTTTTATTTTTAAAATAGTTATGAATCTTTTCATGATATTAAAAGAAAAATTGAATGAATATTAAACTGATATAGAAATAGCGTTTTCTTATGTTTTGCTGCTCGAATATATCAAAGGTAGAACTGAAGTATGTATATATGAAGTTTAGCTAGAATTAAAGTCACTGAATCTTGAAAGGAACGGACAGCGTATATAGCCTCCATATAGTTTCTATTAGTGAGCTATGACAGCTATTATTGTTAGGCGAAGCTGAAATCCAGCAAATACTTGCTACCCCATCTCTCCCGGGAACCTGGGGTGGGTGAAATAATACCGATATTTTTGATAACATTAAAATTAAAACCATTTATTGGTAGTTTGAATAATCGATAATTGAAGTTGATTTTATATTATCGATAAATCAAATTACCGATGATTTAATTTATGGTTGTGTAGCGCAAAGAAACGCAGAACGTAGCAGTATTTCACATTTAATCTATCATCAAAAAGAGGGCACAAGCATGTAATTGCAAAAACTATTACTCAGGTTACATAAAAATATAAGTGTATTTATTGGTTTCCGAATTGTCGATAATTCAAATTCTCGATATTCTGATAATATTTCTTTTGTACTGTCTTTATTATAGAAACAGTGGACCGGCTGTTATTGACTCGTTTATGAAATTAATTTATATTGCAAAATAAAGGTCGCGCATTTAGTCATAAATTATTAGTTTTCATGACTTTTCTTCAGTGTTTAATGCGTTTTGGCGTCTATAGTCAAGGAAAGGCACCACTCAATTGCTAATGTAGTTACTGAAGTAATTACTGTACGTTCTTGCATAGATAGCTAAGTATGTTACAACTATTTTGTGTCATTTATAATCTTTTTTAACAACAAATTGGACCCTATTGGTGCTAGTCATATCACACATGTGATACTAACTGGAATAGGGACAATAAAAGCGAAATGCATGATTATTATAAGTTCAGTGTTTTGCACTGTCATCTCACTCACTCTTATTTGACCGGTTGCCGGTCGATGAGCATTATCTCCCATTTTTTTCGGTGACCACACAAGTGCAAAGGTGCTATATTTTCAAAAATATTTAAAAGCACATGCCACCATCTCAACAATATTATTTGTGTTGTGTATGCTACAGTATTTTAGCATTATTTAAAGTTTTTTAAATGTCGGCTGTTGTTGACAGCCTAATCTATCAGGAGATGGCTTCTTGGAGCAAGCTATTCTATACCAAACAATGATAAATAAGCATTACAAAAGATTGTAAAATAATAAAGCATAACCACAGTCTTACTGATACAAGTTTATGTATGCCGCTTTCTAAAATAAAAATGTTAAAAAAGTGCTTAAAAATGAGTGGTCGTTTGTTGAATTCAATTAAAACAACCTCAAGTAGGTATGCCACTTTAAAGTTGAGAACTATTTTCACCTCTTATTCAAGATTTTTTTAATAAAAACAACTGAAGTTAACGATTCTAACATTATTTGCCAGATATTGCAGCTATCTAGAATTAACTGAATCAACCTGTATAGGTATGCGGAAAAGCATTGTGCCCTAACTATGCCCTTTCAAAGGTTAATATCTTACAGGTTATTGATGAATCATAGTTTTATATATAACTCTTCTTTATAATGATTGTTTTTGTTAAATCTGAAATTATGTCAGCTTTTCAAGTAATTCTTTGAATTTTCGTTTTATTAGTATATGATTTAAGGGAATGAAGGATACCTTCAGAAATAAACTATAATATCTTTTTAACATAGACTACGTGAAAAATTAAAAACCTGTACTTGATGTAACTAAAATTAAACTACATTCATAAGAAGAGTAATATCTATTAAACTAAATAATTGTAATTTTTGGAAGATCAACAATTTACGTAAATAACATACATATATATATATATATATATATATATATATATATATATATATATATATATATATATATATACATCATGCTATTCTTTCTGCGTCTTTTCATGAACCTAGTGATTCTGCGTCCGACGAGTATAAACGAAAACTGCAAGCGTCTTAGATCAGTCATTCAATTTCTAACAGGCAGATGGCAGGACATGCAATGTATATTGAATATTAATCAATTTACAGGGCGGAATACATTGTGCTATCTTTCTGCGTCCGAACCATTACCTAGTTTTTGGCGTCCGGCATATACGTACCATGTTACCGATGTTTGTGCGTCATACAGCGCTGCCATTTTTTCGGTTTGAAAGAGTTCATTTTAAAGCAGGTAACTAAAAAGAAAGTCTTGCAATCATTTTGGGGGCTGTAAAATGTAAATTGCGATATTACGAGAATAGTAAAATATACCCAAATTTCTAGTTGCAACTAATCAATAGCTTATTAGCTCCAAATTTTGAAACCAAAAACTGATATTAAAATACAATAATTGCGTATGAGGTTCAAATTATGTTGCAGCGTATCAGAAATTTCTACTATGTAAAAAGCTGTATCACGGAAAAATGTAGACGATCTGACTGGGAAAAACACTAACATGGAAATGTTTTAAATCACAGCATAACAATCTTATAAAAGAAAAATAGCTACAAAAAGGATTAAAAATTATGTATGTGCTAAAGCTCATCAAGGCAAATACTAGTTATAGCTAAATAGCAGATAATTATATATACAAATGTAAGCTGGCTATATCCGTTGTATGTATATATTCAGCATCTTAGATTGATGCATAGTATAAATGTTCTGTTATGTTTTTGTAAATGTATTAGCTGTAAAAAAGAACTTTCTTTATTGCAAAAAATGTTATGTGCTTCGCCAATCTCTGCTATTAAAGGTTGTAACTTATTTACTGTGCGGTAGGAAATTCTCAAGTTATAATAATTTGTAAATCGCCGTTTATGAAAAATACTCCCGAACACATCAGTATTATTTTTCTAGCCTCCATTTAAGATACAAATAACAAGCTTTGATGTCATTGATTATTTCTTTTGGAATACAAACCATTTTTTGATCTTGCAGAACGTAGTAGCGAAGGTTCTTTCTGTTTATGGTGATAGGGGATAATTAATAGTTAATAATTATTTTACAAATAAAAGTCACTAATAATATACTTTCGAAGATTTTACGGTTTACAGGTATATGCTATATTAAAATTAACAGCTGAAATGTGTCAGCTGTGGCTTACTAAAGAAGGAAATAAAATTCTAAACTGACAAAAACTAATACAAATCGGTTTTCAGTATCCTTGGATTATTTATTGAAAATGTAATTATATAGTACAGTTTATGGTAAATAATCTTAATGTAAAACAAATTTTAATTAACATTTTATTCAGAGAATTTAAACAACTTTTGAAATAGCATGCAATAGAGTAACCATCGAGCCATCCAAACAAATCACTCCAACAATAGCACTATGTTCAGAATGCATAAATTCCTATATGGCAAGTATCAGAAGGTAACCCTACACAGTGGCAATAAAATATTTCCAAAATTATTTGAAAATAATTTGAAAACTAGAAACAGCTTTATACCCTTATTGAACAAGAAATTCAACCATTATGTCATTAGGCGTAAAGGAACAAGCCAAAGCAGCCCAACTTGAAAAGTGTTTATTTAGCACAAGTACAAATAATATTCAATAAATTACATGAAGAAGTAGGCAAGTAAATGTTTTAAATGTGATCAATCAATCAATTTTCCACAACTAATCTATCCATATAACACCACAAAAAAATTGTCCTAGGGAGTAATAATGCCACTTAAACCTGCGGATACTTTATGTTCCTTTATAAAGCAGTAGAATATCTTGAATGACGAAAGGCTGTTCTAAAAATAGCCAAAAATAAAATATTAGAATAAAACATTACAATTGCCATACAGCGTGGAATTGAAAAGTGGAAACCATAAGTTATAGACTTCAATCCTGGAGAACACTAATGGCGTTTGAAGCTTCTGCTTCATCTTGGCTTTAAATTGATTTAAGTTTATTTTCACATCCAACGGATGGGAAGTACTCTATCGCGAAAAAAAATTGAGCAAAAAATTTCTTTTCTGTGTGTCTGGCAGTCTGTCAGTCTGTGTGTGGACGCGATAACTTTCGAAAGATTTAACATATAAATTTGCAATTTAGTATACATATAAATCATAACTACCCAGAGTGTCCTATTTAAAATAAAATTTCTCGGAAGAGTATTTTTAAAAAATTGACATTTTTGAAATATTTCCAATGAATTGAATTTTGGACCCTGTCCACACAATTTTTGTAAATTATTTCTATTATATAGAAAATCAAATTTATGATTAAAAAGTACTCTTGCAATTTTTTTAAGTTAAAAATTTTCGAGTTACAAAAGAAAACGATGAATTTATAAATTTATGGATTATTGATATTACGAGAACCGTTTGTTGTTCCAAAAAAATTTTGACAATTGKATGTGGAAGTATTGACTCAATTTGCAGTGGTTTTTTCATATATTCAGATTTATAGAAAAATAATGTCAGTATGTCTAATTTGAATCAATACTTTAAATTAATACTTGAAATACAACATCACCAAACAAAATTATAGCATTGGTTAAACACATGGAACACATTATTAATGAACCGGAAATTAACTGTTTAAAAAATATGAATCCACGAATTATATACACACTACGAAAAACTACATAAAGAGACTGACCAGTAAAAGAACACTCAAAAATTAAAAGAACATTATTCTCCCCAGTAATACAAAATTAGTTTCTTCTAGTAAATAATTTAAGACACTTATTCTTGCAGTAAACACTCAGGTTTATATCTCTACGATTCCTCTTAATCAGACCATTTTAGTTCGCAAAAACAGAAATTACAAAAGCGCACACTTAAAGTCTGTAGTTAAGTTAAGTTAAGTTAAGTCAGCACCTCCCGAATCACCTTCTATTAAACCGATTTTCATATATTGAATATATTAATTATATTCAGAGATATTTAGGAAAAACTGTTTTCTCTAAGTGACGCTTATTTGCTAACATCTTCTAAACAATTTGCTCCACCGAAAATWTATAAGGGCAAATAATACTCGCAGTTACACTACTAATCACATACTAAAACGAAAAAAAAATTGCAAAAAGGGTAGTTACCTCCCAATTTTGCCCCCTTCCCGATACCATACTTATAATTTCAAGTTCATATATTTAGTCTTTCGAAAGTTATCTTGTCAACAAACAAAACCACAGACACAGACAAGAATTTTTTTTGCTTTTACGTTTTCGAGCATTCTAAAGCGAATGAGCGAATAAAAATTTTTGAAATTTTTTTCTGTTATATGTGGAAGTAATTTATCTCATTTTCATCCTCCAGTAGATTCTCGTTAATTTTAATTATTTCTTCTGGAAGTAGTTGAATATATATAATGGTAAATAATTTACTTTCGTTTACATCTGAAGTAGGTTATATTTATAATTATTATGGATACCTAAATTTTCAGTATTATATTTTATACTTGAGTTTAGCCTAGTATCTAGCAATACTTCGTGAAACATCGCCAAAAATGCAGTATGATGCAATAAAATGCTAATCTTCAACCAATGAGGGAATTTTCCATTTATATCCTGGTATATGTAGGGAAAACGTAATTCATGATAGGTAATCTGGTGCAATTAGTGGTGGATACTTGCAGAAGGTAAACACATTAAAATTTTTGAAACTTACTCTGTAGCTAGCTCCTAGTTTTTTTAGATACAAATTTCATATTGCGTAAAGGGCTTTTTCCAGCTTTACAGAGACAAAGTAAAATTTCGGCCTCGATGCGTTGTAGGGGATTATTTATAGAACAACATATTAAAAAATGAAGGTAGTCGGATCCAAAATGACGTAGCTGAACACCTAGAAGTTTTACATGTAAACAGTATAGGTAATACCCTTAAACCAGTGATGAGCGTTTACGCGTAAATTATAATTTTCTACGTTACACGCGTAGAAAATGTAGATAAAGCATTTTGGCGTAGATTTTGAGTAGAAAATTTAAGTAGGTACGCGATAAACCTGAATGGAAACCGTTTTGTTTCTAATTTCTCTGTTTTGCTAGCTTCTTCATGTGTCGATTTCCTTTTTATAATAGTTTTCTTTGAAACATAAAAGACAAAGCATTATGTTTTCCTTCCACAACTATATAAGTACATTCTTAAGTAGCCTATTTTCACATGATATCAAATTAGAACAGCATGTTTCATGCACAAGTTGATTTTTCTCCAGAGAAAGGTATCTACTGTAATCAACTATAACCTGTTACTTGCTTCTTTAGATCAATGTACCTAGTTCAGTATACATACATATTAGGACAATCAAACTGACCTGCAATTAAAAACGTTTGGTGAAAGATCAAGGGTGGCATATAAAATTGGTCACTTATTTCAGTTTATAGAGAATAAAGATAATAAAATTCAAAGTGCGTCAAAGTGTTTTGGACAGCACACTTAGCCTGCTTACTCAGGTGTTCTGGATATAATTGACGTTTCCCCAAACAAGTTATTGTTATTTAAACATTTATCTAGTCAAACTTAATTATAACAAAATAGTATTTTGTTTAATTAAGAATAAATATTATAAAATAATTATAAAATACAAAATAATACTGGCATTTGAGGCGTTTTGAGTAGTACTGATGATGAATACCAGAACACCACTAAAAAAACTATATATTTCTAGAATTCTGTTGTCTACACAATGCTGTTTTCTACAGTAGACTTTTAAGGTAGAATATTACATAGTTTACGCGTTGATAATAGCGTAATTTACATAGCGTATTTTACGCGCCCATCACTGCCTTAAACGCACCACAGTTACCCAAAGCGAACCGTGCGGCTTCGCGACGAGATAAAACATTAAAATATCTGCTAGCACTGGAAATATTACTGCTCCCCAGCATTGCCAAGTGATAGGACGCAGAACCATCGACATTCTGTATCAACGAGGTATACGCAGAAAGTATACGCGTTGCGATAATTGCGCCCCCACGAACAGTCTGGCGAACTACTGGCTGAAACACGAGCACACATCGCCACCCTTCTGCGTCCACATGCATGTCTCATAGCATTCATATTATGTTGTTTACGCGAATGCTGACATTAGGAATGACAACACTGCACCTTAATAGATATGCCAAGTATGTGAGCAAATTTTAACTGTTGTTACCAGAGAGCTAATACGCGATGTATTTTCTGCGTCCGAATATGGACGCTGAAGGGTGGTGGACGCAGAAGCAAATGTAAACGAGACAATGTACGGACGCAGAATCATGAACAAGATGTATATATATATAAGGGTATTACCTATACTGTTTACATGTAAAACTTCTAGGTGTTTCAGCTACGTCATTTGGATCCGACTGCCTTCATTTTTTAATATGTTGTACTATAAATAATCCCCTACAACGCATCGAGGCCGAAATTTTACTTTGTCTCTGTAAAGCTGGAAAAAGCCCTTTACGCAATATGGAATTTGTATCTAAAAAAACTAGGAGCTAGCTACAGAGTAAGTTTCAAAAATTTTAATGTGTTTACCTTCTGCAGGTATCCACCACTAATTGCACCAGATTACCTATCATGAATTATGTTTCCCTACATATACCAGGATATAAATGGAAAATTCCCTCATTGGTTGAAGATTAGCATTTTATTGCATCATACTGCATTTTTGGCGATGTTTCACGAAGTATTGCTAGATACTAGGCTAAACTCAAGTATAAAATATAATACTCAAAATTTAGGTATCCATAATAATTATAAATATAACCTACTTCAGAATGTAAACGAAAGTAAATTATTTACCATTATATATATTCAACTACTTCCAGAAGAAATAATTAATATTAACGAGAATCTACTGGAGGATGAAAATGAGATAAATTACTTCCACATCTAACAGAAAAAAATTTCAAAAAATTTTTATTTGCTCATTCGCTTTAAAATGCTCGAAAACGTAAAAGCAAAAAAATTTCTTGTCTGTGTCTGTGGTTTTGTTTGTTGACACGATAACTTTCGAAAGACTAAATATATGAACTTGAAATTATAAGTATGGTATCGGGAAGGGGGCAAATTGGGAGGTAACTACCCTTTTGCAATTTTTTTTCGTTTTAGTATGTGATTAGTAGTATAACTGCGAGTATTATTTGCCCTTATAAATTTTCGGTGGAGCAAATTGTTTAGAAGATGTTAGCAAATAAGCGTCACTTAGAGAAAACAGTTTTTCCTAAATATCTCTGAATATAATTAATATATTCAATATATGAAAATCGGTTTAATAGAAGGTGATTCGGGAGGTGCTGACTTAACTTAACTTAACTTAACTACAGACTTTAAGTGTGCGCTTTTGTAATTTCTGTTTTTGCGAACTAAAATGGTCTGATTAAAAGGAATCGTAGAGATATAAACCTGAGTGTTTACTGCAAGAATAAGTGTCTTAAATTATTTACTAGAAGAAACTAATTTTGTATTTACTGGGGAGATAATGTTCTTTTAATTTTTGAGTGTCTTTTACTGCGTCAGTCTCTTTATGTAGTTTTCGTAGTGTGTATATAATTCGTGGATTCATATTTTAAACAGTTAATTTCCGGTTCATTAATAATGTGTTCCATGTGTTTAACCAATGCTATAATTTGTTTGGTGATGTTGTTTCAAGTATTAATTTAAAGTATTGATTCAAATTAGACATACTGACATTATTTTTCTATAAATCTGAATATATGAAAAAACCACTGCAAATTGAGTCAATACTTCCACATACAATTGTCAAAATTTTTTGGAACAACAAACGGTTTCTCGTAATATCAATAATCCATAAAATTTATAAATTCATCGTTTTCTTTTGTAACTCGAAAATTTTTAACTTAAAAAATTGCAAGAGTACTTTTTAATCATAAATTTGATTTTCTATATAATAGAAATAATTTACAAAAATGTGTGGACAGGGTCCAAAATTCAATTCATTGAATATTTCAAAATGTCAATTTTTAAAA